>CM064550.1:22758114-23289704 GCA_032716605.1 Paralithodes platypus
CACACAGGGAATTCTATAAGGAAATTACCGTATTTTAGGGTTTTTGCACTCGTGTTTTACAATCGTTGAAAGACAACCAGTGATCGTAAAAGGATGGTTCGGGTGTCATTGGAAAGCTCAATTTACGCACTTTCAGGATACATACTTGTATTACGCTCTGGGTCTTGTTTATGCATGAAAAAGAGCACGGAACAACCCCATTTAGGGTAAAAAAAAAAACCCGCTGGGCGGCACAGTGAAATATACTCCACCAGCCGCTCGTAAGGTGATAAAATGCTTGCAATCACATTTTCAAGCAATTATAAAATATAAATTGTACTTACCAACACCCACACCAGTATGTTCTTCGTCAGGAACGTCTCCAATTTGCTCAAGGGTCTGTCCAATATCAACCACAACATCCACCCCACGCAAATTATGCTTGGGGTGAAAGCCTATGATCGGGTTATTTTCGTCTTCCGAGTCATCCACACTACCAAAACTCTCACCCAGACCTTCGACGGTTTCATCCAACAGCTTATTAGAAAGTTCTGAAGAGTTCAGCATGATATCTAGTTTCTGGGTGGTGAGCCGGGCGTGGTTAGTAGGGTGGCGCGACGCACTAGGGATTGGCGGCCACCGAATCGAACACGGGCAAATCTTGACCTTCCATTATGGCTGCTTGAGGGTCACTTAGTCACGGTCACGCAGTGGGGATGTGTGGGTGGGCCCTTGTAGTACACCGCCTGACCACCAAGTTTCGCTTTCCACCAAAATTAGGGTGGGAATACGCCCACGGACTTAAGTCCGACCCCGCCATTTAGTCCAATTTTCTCGTATCGGACTTAAGTCCGACCCCGCTAAATAAGGGTTAAAATACATTAAAGTACTCATAAACAATATTGTGATACCATCAAGAAAAGAAGTTTAACCCTTCCTGCCCGGGCAGCCTTTCTAAATGACAGCACCGAGAGCCCGGGGGATATGGCCGAAAAACGTCATAATAGGCTAGCCCTATCTTTGTTATTTTAACTGCTAGAGAATTTACACACATCTCAAAACGTAGCCCTGTTTCATATCTGTAAACTGGCATTACATAGAGCTCTCTAGGTCAACTGGTTCAGTTGTGATGACGATTTCTGTGGAGAGAGATTCGATGCGATGTTAGCAATATCAGACAATAACAAAGACTTGTTCTTGTTCTCCAAAACAATAATAACAAAAGTCGGACTTCTCCTTCTTGTTTTGGAAGGTGCGCGTCGGTCCGACCGGCTTGTTTACATACGGTTCGACGCACGGCTTTCCAGCTTACGGATTTTAAAATGACACCCGGGCTCCTGCCCATCTGCCGCGGTGTCAATTTAAAATGACAACTGGGCAGGAGGGGTTAAAGAGTACGGTACTCTTTGTTATAATCTGTTATTGCTTTTTTTCATATTTTGCAATTATTTTTCTTTATTTTTATTTTTATTATTATTCACCTATGCATAGCCTCCGATAGTGCAGTTGGGATATTGTACATGCTAAGATTGGTATGCAGGATTCGAAACTGCATAATAAATCGTAGGCTTGTGCAGTATAATTTAACTGTCTTCGTGGTGCAATGCATAGTGTGTTGATTTTCGGTGTGAGCATCCTAGGTTCGAATCCCCGGACTGCCACAAGTGTTTGTTAATTTCATTAATCGATTTTAGGAGTGAAGTTGGTTGGTGGAGAGAACATATTAATTGTATTGTAGCTATTCATTGTCGATAGTATCAATTGCTCGCTATTGCGATTTCCTTAGTTTATTTGTACAATAAATGTAGGTTATTTGTAGGGTAGTAATTGTTAGGGGTCACTTGAGGCATGCTATGCTTACATGTACCAACTCGATAGCACTATCGTTAGTGAGTGCTGTATGTTTTTTGTATTATTGTAGATATCTTGTCAAATTGCAAATTATCTTATTATATAATTTGATACATATTGTAGTTTCTTTATTCACACAGAATTTAGCCAAATTTACCAGAACGTCCCGTACTTCCCAAACTGACTAATTCCTTGAACATGACGATAGTGCATTGTTATGTATGCGATTAGTTTGCTTGGGATATAAATTAACTTGCGCATGTAGTGATGTACACCCTATGTGGTGGATTGTGTTCTTTAATTTCAAATTTGATTTTATTAAGCGTTATTTCCACATAGCGATTTTGATTAGTTCCTTTGCGTTTATCTTGTGTCGTCCCAGTTCTGGTTTGTTTATTTTGCACGTTTTACATTATAATTACCTATTTTTGGAGTGTTGACAATTCATTCGAAATTATTGATAAAATTAATACCATGCCAAAAGTTACCTCAGTACTGTACATAGCTTCAACTTTTCAACTTTGTATACCAATTTGCCTTTAAATTTAGTATATTCAGAACTATCTATCCATCTATCTATTGCCTGACGCCGTGATCCCCGAAGGGGTGGCCACGAACGAACCGCCCCCATGCACCTCTGTCCCCAGTCAGTCGACGCACCTCCCCCCAACCAGCACCGCCTTCGTTCATGTAGTTCCTCACTCCATCCTTCCACCTCATATTCGGTCTACCTCTCCCCCTCTGTCCCTCCACCTCGCTCTCGTACACCCTCTTAGTCATTCTCTCGCTTTCCATACGTTCCATATGGCCGAACCATCTCAAGTTGTTCCTTTTCACATGAAAGTTGCTCTGAACTATTTGGATGAGACCATGGTAGCGAAAATTATGAAGAGTATGATTAGACCAAGATTGGAGTATGCAGCAGTGGTGTGGTCCCCGCATCTAAAGAAGCATATTCACAAGTTAGAAAGAATCCAGAGAGCAGTCACTAGATTGGTTCCAAGTCTCAGAGAACTGCCATATGAAGGGAGGCTAGACAAATTAAATCTACCGAGTCTAAAAGAGAGGAGAGAGAGGGGAGACATGATGATGATGTACAAATGTACCCGGGGGCTGGAGAGGCTGGATAGGGAGGATATATTAATTATGGATACAGGAATAACTAGAGGCCACAGCTACAAAGTAAAAAGACCTACCTGCAAGAACGATATCAGGAAGTTTAGCTTCCCCTATAGATGTATTGACAAATGGAATGGGCTGGAGGAGGAGGTGGTAGGGGCAAGGAACATCCATATTTTCAAGAAAAAATTGGATAAAAAGTAGACTGAGAGACGGGACAACACGAGCTTAGCTCAACTCCTGTAAACTACAATTAGGTAAATACAATTAGGTAAATACACTTTCCAGCACATCTACCTCCACACCACACCTCCTTCTTACTTCCTCATTAGTCTGTCTATCCCTCCATGTAACTCCGCACGCACTCCTTAAGTAATTCATTTCCACTGCTCTCACTCTTGGTCTGAGTCTCTCAACCAACGTCCATGCTTCGCTTCCGTAAGTCAGTGTCGGGATTACCACACTGTCATGCAAGGACTTCTTCACTTCCATACTGACCACCCTATTTCTTGTTACTGCTTTTAGCGTTCCTACAACCCTCTTCCCCTGTTGTACCCTCTCCCGCACCTCTTCATCCATAGTCCCATCTTTACTCAACACACTGCCCAGATACTTAAAAGAGTTGACGATCTCCATAGCCTGACCGTTCAGCTTCACCTCACACTCTGTGACTTCACCCCTTTCGAAGACCATAACCTTGCTCTTCCCCGTATTTACCTTCAAATTCCGTTTTTCGCACACTGTTCCAAACTCATTTACCAGACCCTGCAACTCCCATTCATTATCACTCATCAGAACTGTATCATCCGCAAACAGCAGTATAGGTAGCTTCCACTCAATTCCCTCCCTTTTCAGCGATACACCAACATCCACTGCTCTTGATAGTATTTCTTTCATAACTCCATCCATATATACAGTAAACAACCACGGGGACATCACACACCCCTGTTTCAAACCAACATTCAGGTCAAAGAACTCGCTCTGCTCACTCTCCACACGAACTTTCCATTCAGAACTTTGCTTTATTATAGATTTGCACTTTGACATATTTGATAAGAATGGTAATTATTTCATAAATCATTATTCATATTTTAATAATGTGTCACTTAGCTTTCTATCTATCTATCTATCTATTGCCTGACGCCGTGATCCCCGAAGGGGTGGCCACGAACGAACCGCCCCCATGCACCTCTGTCCCCAGTCAGTCGACGCCCCTCCCCCCAACCAGCACCGCCTTCGTTCATGTACTTCCTCACTCCATCCTTCCACCTCATATTCGGTCTACCTCTCCCCCTCTGTCCCTCCACCTCGCTCTCGTACACCCTCTTAGTCATTCTCTCGCTTTCCATACGTTCCATATGGCCGAACCATCTCAAGTTGTTCCTTTTCACACTTTCCAGCACATCTACCTCCACACCACACCTCCTTCTTACTTCCTCATTAGTCTGTCTATCCCTCCATGTAACTCCGCACGCACTCCTTAAGTAATTCATTTGCACTGCTCTCACTCTTGGTCTGAGTCTCTCAACCAACGTCCATGCTTCGCTTCCGTAAGTCAGTGTCGGGATTACCACACTGTCATGCAAGGACTTCTTCACTTCCATACTGACCACCCTATTTCTTGTTACTGCTTTTAGCGTTCCTACAACCCTCTTCCCCTGTTGTACCCTCTCCCTGTCACTTAGCTTTACTCCCATTATTTCAGTATATTGTTTTCATATAGCAATTTTGATTAATTCTTTTGCCTTTATATTGTCTCGTCCTCGTTCGTTTATTTTGCAAGTTTTACATTATTATTCCTCCTTTTCAATACTTATGTTCGGGCCTTAAATTTTCAAACAAATTAAAATGTAAAACTTGCAAACTAAACAAACCAAAATTGGGACAAGGACAATATAAAGTCAAATTAAATTATCAAAATCGCTATGTGGAAACAACGCTTACTAAAATGAAAATTATTAAATAAAAGAACACAATCCACCACATAGGGTGTACATTACTACATGAGCAAGTTAATCTGTTTCCCAAGCAAACTAATCGCACATATAACAACGCACTATCGTCACGTTAAAGGAATTAGTCAAGTTTGGCAATTTTAGGCATTTGTATGGGTGAAAATGTTAGCCCTGTATTTGCAGATATATTCTTGCTTGCTTTAGAATTTAAATTTATAAAAGACTTAGTTGACAGTAGTAAGAAAAATAACATTCCATAAAAATTAGCACTTGCTAAATTGTTAAGTAATAATAGTAGATATTATTTTGTATTATAATGTGAAACTTGCAAAATAAACAAACCAAAACTGGGACGACACAATATAAAAGCAAAATAACTCATCAAAATTGCTATGTGGATATAACTCTTTAACCCTCCGGATCCGGGGGCCTTCATATGAGGCCTATCGCTGTGTCCGGGGCCATTTTCGTACAGTCAAGCTTCATAATTCAGTAGCTACTGATTGAGACCACCTAGAGCAGTAAATTTTTTTGCAAATTGTAGAAAATTTTGTTGTCTGTAGACTGCCGTTCAGATGACATCGCTACGATGCGTGGTTGCCGAGTTATGATGATTTTAGCGGCGATTTTTAGCCGCGCATTTTTCCTCATATGAGGCCTCCCGGATTCTGGGGGTTAATGAAATATATTTTGTCAAATAACACAATATCAATGATATTCTCGTTTGCAATATGCTAAATATTAATCAAGTCGCTAAATTTATTTATCCAAATTCCATCCCCCTCACACAAGGAAACGTAAATGATAAAGTGGAAAATGTTCTTGATATAAATACAGTATACAGATTGATAATGAAAAGTGCACACTTAAAGTCAGATTGCAAATTTAGTTAAAAAATTAAATTTAGATATTAATTGTAATTTCTTTATTCATACAGAATTTAGTAAAATTTACCAGAACGTCCCGGACTTACCAAATTGACTAATTCCTTGAACGTGACAATAGTGCGTTGTTATATATACGATTAGTTTGCTTGGGAAACAGATTAACTTGCTCATGTAGTAATGTACACCCTATGACCTATGTGGTGGATTGTGTTCTTTTATTTATAAAGAATTATTATTTTGCCAAAGCGTTGTTTCCACATAGCAATTTTGATAAGTTGTTTTGTCTTTTTACTGTGTTCATCCAAGTTTTGGTTTGTTTATTTTGCAAGTTTTACATTATAATATCACAAAGTTGACGATTTTAATTTTAACGTAATAAACTTTACTTTCCCTAGTAGTAATATAGATATTGAAATAACATTTATTTTTTCACCAACCAACTTCACTTCCAAACTCAATTAATTAAATCAACAAGTACATGTGTCACTCCAAGGGCTCGAATCCAGGACACACTCACCGAAATTCTGCGCACTTATGCATTACGCTATCAAGACAGTAACTTATAATTGTTTTTATTCCCAAATAATAAGATTTTGTAAAATTTGCACTCAAGTAGATGACTTTTGGGCTAGAGCTAGGTTACTAGGTTTTGAGGCATGTAAATTGTTGCATACATTTAATCTTTTTAAGGTCAATTATTGTGACTATTCTAAAATTTGATACCGGTATCAATAATTTTAATTAAGCATTTTTAACTTAAAAGATTCTTTTATAACTTCAGCTTACTTTTTGTGTGTATTTATTTATTGTTTATCTACTTCTATTGTTATTATTAATTTGTTATTAAATTAATTGTTCTTGTTAAAAGAGTAATCTTTGTTTAAATCTGTTCTTGCTTCTTCATATTTTGCAATTATACTTCATTATATTGCCCTACATTTTCAAACAAATATTAGGAATTCCTATGGATGGAAATGCTAGCCCTTTAATTGCAGACTTATTCTTGCTTGCTTTAGAATTTAAATTTATGAAAAACTTAGTTGACAGTAGCAAGAAAAATAACATCCCAGAAAAATTAGCACTTGCTAAATTGTTAAGTAATGATAGTAGATATATTGATGATATTCTTGTTTGTAATTTGTTAAATTTTAATCAAGTCGCTAAACAAATTTATCCAAATTCCATCCCCCTCACACATTGTAACGTAAATGATTAAGTTGAAAATGATCTCGATATAAATATACATTGTTAATGAACAGTGCACACTTAAAATATACCACAAAATTTACAATTTTAATTTTAACGTAATAAACTTTCCCTTCCCTAATAGTAATATCGATAGTAAAATAACTTATAATTGTTTTTATTCCCAGCTAATAAGATTTTGTAAAATGTGTACAAGAGTAGAAGACTTTTGGGATAGAGCTAGGTTACTATACGTACTCTTAGAACATAAGAACATAAGAAAATGGGAGTCTGCAGAAAGCCGATTGGCCTAAGCAAGGCAGATCCCTGTCCCACACAGAGGTGTGGGACAGAGGTTTTGTTGCAAGTAAATTGTTGCATAAATTTAAACTTTTCAAGGTTAATTATTGTGACTGTATTTTAAAATTTGATATTAATCATTATAATCACGCATTATCAAGTCACAGGCCGTAGCTCGATTGGTAGAGCGTTCGCCTGCTATCCGTGAGGTTGACGGTTCGAGCCTCAGGCCAGCCAGTGTGTTATTGGCAGACGTCAGTGCTGTTGGTGAACGGTGCGGTCTAGCAATCTGTGGCAACTATTCACTAAGTCCCTGATTCATCAGGGCACCCACCCTAGCCTTGCTATTCAGCAGGAAGTGTATGGTGGTAAAAGCTGCATCATCAACTTGAAGTTTCTATTATAACCTCTGCTTACTTTTTGTCGGTATGTACAGTATTAATGTTCATCTTTTTCTATTGTTATTATTATTTTTTATAATTAATTGTTCTTGTTAAAAGAGTACGGTACTCTTCTGTTTAAATCTATTGTGCCTTCTTAATATTTTCAAATATTATTATTTATTATATTGTATCTATTCATTGTCGGTAGTATCAATTGCTTGCTTTTGTAATTGTCCAAAAAATGTAGGTTATTAGTAGGGTAGTAATTGTTAGGGGTCACTTGAAGCATGCTATGCTTACAGGTACCTACCCGATAGCACTATCGTTAGTGATAGCCATTTGTATTTTGTACTATTGTTAATGTCTTGTCAAGTTGCAAATTTGATTTTAATAGAAAATTTTGACACTAATTGTAGTTTCTTCATTCATGCAGAGTTCAGTCAAATTTACCAGAACGTCCCCGACTTCCCAAATTGACTAATTCCTTGAACGTGACGATAGTGCGTTGTTATGTGTGCGATTAGTTTGCTTGGGAAACAGATTAACTTGCTCATGTAGTAATGTACACCCTATGTGGTAGATTGTGTTCTTTTATTTATAAATTATTATTTTACCTAAGCGTTGTTTCCACATAGCGATTTTGATTAGTTGTTTTGTCTTTTTACTGTGTTCGCATAAGGTTTGGTTTGTTAATTTTGCAAGTTTTACATTATAATTGTATCTATTGGGCACCCCTTCGGGGATCACGGCGTCAGGCAATAGATAGATAGATAGATCTATTCACTTACGATAGTATCAATTGCTTGCCTTTATGATGCCCTTAATTCAATTGTACTATAAATGTAGATTGTTTGTAGGGTAGCAGTTGGTAGGGGTCAACTGTCCATGCTATGCTGACAGGTACCTACTCGATAGCACTATCGTTAGTGAGTGCTATATCTATTTCGTACTATTATAAATATCTTGTCAAATTGCAAATTTGCTTTAATAGAAAATTTGAAAATTTTTAGTTTCTTTATTCATACTGAATTTAGTCAAATTTACCAGAACATCCTGAACTTCCCAAAATTGACTAATTCCTTGAACATGATGATAGTTTGCTTGGGAAACAGATTAACTTGCTTATGTAGTGATGTACACCCAATGTGGTGGCTTTGTGTTCTTTACTTCTTTTATTCCCGGACTTCCCAAACTTGACTACTTCCTTTAACGTGACGATAGTGCGTTGTTATATGTGCGATTAGTTTGCTTGGGAAACAGATTAACTTGCTCATGTAGTAATGTACACCCTATGTGGTGGATTGTGTTCTTTTATTTAATATTTTTCATTTTAGTAAACGTTGTTTCCACATAGCGATTTTGATAATTTAATTTGACTTTATATTGTCCTTGTCCCAATTTTGGTTTGTTTAGTTTGCAAGTTTTACATTTTAATTTCAAAATTATATTTTATTAAAGCGTTATTTCCACATAGCATTTTTGATAAGTTCTTTTGCCTTTATATTGTGTCATCCCTGTTTTGGTTTGTTTATTTTGCAAGTTTTACATTATAATTGTTTACAGTACAATGTGACGCAGAATTTGGTTACCTAGAGCCCAGGGCTGACGTTCTCCAAGGGTAACCAAATTCTAAATCATCCTGTATACTGTATGTAAGAAATTAACTCAGCGCTTGTGACTTACCTGATGCACAGCCAAATTGCACATATCACAGAAAAGTATAACATTGCTGTTTTGACACTCTCCATCCATGCATATACAGCACACAGCATCTTCATCAATGGGAACCCCGGAGTCTCTCCCTGTGCACTGAGCCTGAGGAAATAATACACATAAATTTTTAACCAATATGTGGGGGGGAAACACACGCTATAAGCCCCCCACCCCGGATTTTTTTTTTAAATAAGCATCTTTTAGAGGCAATTTGAGGTCTATCAAGAGCTAAAAAAAAATCCCACTTTATATGATACTAAAAAGAGTGAAACTGGTGTACAACAGATACAATAATCTTGAGTAAAAAAAAAAAATCCCTATAGATCATTTAGGAAAGAAATTAATAATATTTGCTTTTAGGTGTAGAGCAAAATGGTAATGATCCTGGCTTGAAATATCCATTATTTGTATGTGTACAGTGGACCAATCATCTGAGAAACAAAACAAACTGGTACAATATTTTTAGTTAACATTCAGATAATCTAACACAACGTAATTACTATCAATATATCCCCAGACCTATTAACCTACCCTAAACTTAAACTAATGCTAGCCTAACCCAAACAACATAACTTACAATTTGTATCCAATATTTTCCTGATCTTTACAGAGTTCCATAATATTGGGGACAGTAACAGTTTTAAAATAGATAAAGGATAAATATTACATTGAAGACAAAAATTAAAGACATGATTATATAAATAGGCTTATGCGATCTAAAATATCTGTTCTATATTATTTATCTTCAAAAGTGGTGATCTAAAAAAAAAAAAATCTAAATTACTAATCTTCATAAATATGGGAGATACGGTAGTAAGTTATAGACAATTTATATATACATCAGCACAGCCAGTACCAGTAGCCTATTAGTAAAAACAAAAAAAATACAAGGATATGTAACTCTGTCTTTGGGGCCTGGGGAATTACATGGAATAATAGGTATACTGTTTCAATATATCACTATTCTGATTATATAGAATCTCAGATTGACACGCAGTTACTAACTGCTTTTTCCGAAAGATCAGGGTGACAATTTGAATCAGATATCGTGTGTTCAAACATTTACAGTACAGTGGTCCCTCTCATTTGGCGATTTAATTAGTCTAGCCAAACCAGCGCCAAAAGTGAATTTTGCCAAATGCGAATAGTACTTTAAATGGGAAAATTATCCATTAGTCTTTAACGAGACCCGAGTTCACCCTTTTGACCTCAATTTTCGTACTTTAACTGCTTAAAAGCAGACATTATGCAGCACAGTGATCACTCCCATAACCGAACTATATGGGCCATGGCCAGTTTGGTCACAGGAAGTATCAGGATAGGCCTACACAGAGTTAATTATTTGTCATTATTATTAGTCCTTTAACTATTTATTTGTCTCTATTATTATATTGGCAACATACCTTCATACCAGGGGTCATAAATATATCAAAATAAGTCCTGTGGGACTATGAAATAGCTATTATTGGATAAGAAAAATATTCTGTTCATTCCTCTACTATAACATCAACAACAACGTGTCGCCGTCGGCAGTGTGCAGTACTGCCAATACGTATAGCGACTTCCGCTAGATCCAGATACCTTTACTTGGATCTAGCAACAATTATTTACACTAGCGGTTTGTATTTAAACTTTTGTTTTGAAATTTCAGAACAATTTCAAAGTGTTAATATATGGATTTTGCCAATTCATATTTCTAGTGGTATTTATCATGTCTTACATCTAACAGTACTGCCAATACGTATAGCGACTTCCGCTAGATCTATAGACCTTTCGATCTACCAGCAATGATTTACACTTAAACCTTTTGTTTTGAAATTTCAGAACAATTTTGAAGTGATATTATATGGATTTTGCCAATTCATATTTCTAGTGGTATTTATTATGTCTTACATCTAACAATATATGCTAGCGGATTTAACTTCAATTGGTAACCCTCCCGCTTGAGTCGGCTCGAAGAAAATCGATAATGATGGCACTTTAGTAAACCGGTGGTAAACAAAACCGCATGCGTATCGGTTTGGCCAAGATTACTCGGTTTATATAAGTTTATTATGAAATATAATTTAGTACAGGTATTATGGTAAGTTGGCTACCTACTATTATGTTTATAAGATATAATAAGTAATGATAAGTAAATTATTGTATAGGCCTATCGGCGATTTCAGTCACTCAGATTCTTGGCGCCAAAAGTGAATTTGAAGCGCCAAATTCGGATTCTGGTACCATATCTAACCTATCGCCAATACTGTGTTTTGCCAAGCTGAAACTCGCCAAATGCGAGGGACCAATGTATTGTATATTATTTTATTTTTTTGTATTTTTTTTTCAGACTTTGTGTCAACAACTGACACATATGAGTCCAAACTGAGTACTGTACTAAGTATTCAAATATTTACCCAAGTCTTTTAAACTTTACTTCAATAATGTCTGGACAGATTACCAAGACCAAAAGCAAGGGGTTAAAAAAAGCGAGGTCTTCCTGTAGCCTACATTACATATAAATAGATGATCATACCAGGTGAAGAATGCATCCCCAACACAAGCTCCTAGTGTGTGACATGTGCCTAGGTAGAGTTCCTGTTATAAAGTAAGTTCATTTGCCAAAAAGGAAAGTATGGTTGTTGGAAAAAGAGGAGAACAGAGACAGATTCCACAACGAAACGATGGAAATCAAAAGGAGAATGGGTGTTAGGCCAGATGTTGATAGCAATAGGAACTTTATAGAGTGCAGCCTCCTCGATACCACAGAAAAAGTCTGTGACAAAACAAAGGGGCCACCCAGACATAAGTTCTCCTGGTGGTGGAACAACAATGTCGAAGCTGCAGTCAGAGAGAAGAAGAGATGTTTCAAAGTATGGAAGGAAGGTGGCAGCAAGGAAGAATACCTGTCCGCCAAACGTAATGCTAGAAGAGAGGTCTACAGGGCAAAGAAAACCATACAGGATAGCGTAATAGAACAAGTTAGCAGCACTAATAATACCAATAGGGTTTATAAATTAGCTAAGAATGTGAGGGACTGTAGCCAGGACGTCGTGGGTGTAAGATGCATAAATAATGACAGTGGCATGACTGTTTACACAGAAAACAAAATCAGAGAGGCATGGAAGGAGCATTATGAAAGACTGCTTAATGTGGAGTTTGAATGGAACAGGGAACAGCTCAGCACTGTAGTCCCAGTACAAGGCCCTCTGCCTTTGATAGGGTGCGACGCTGTTAAAAGTGTTATAGATAAAATGAAGTCAGGAAAAGCCGCTGGGAGCTCCGGCATTGTCGCTGAGATGCTAAAAGCAGCTGGAGATATTGGAGTAAAATTGGTCACAGAGCTGATTAATGCTATCATAAAGGAGGGAAAAATTCCCGATGCATGGCAGAAAAGTGTTATAGTAAATATATACAAAGGCAAGGGCGACTCCTTAGACAGGGGAAATTATCGGGGTTTGAAAATGTTCGATCAAGCCATGAAAGTCAGCGAAAGGGTCTTTGAATGCATGATCAGTGTTGCTATCAGCGACATGCAGTTTGGATTTATGCCGGGACGTGGCACAACTGATGCTATCTTCACTCGTAGGCAAATGCAAGAGAGGTACTTATAGAAAAACAGGGAGTTATATCTATTTTTTTGTAGATCTGGAGAAGGCCTTTGACCGGGTGCCCAGGGAGGTAGTGCAGTGGGCTATGAGAAAACTCGAAGTAGAAGAGTGGCTGGTGCGTGTGATAATGAGAATGTATGAGGGGTCACGGGCAGCAGTTAGAGTAAATGGGGGTATGAGCGAAGAGTTCCCAGTGAAGGTTGGAATTCACCAAGGTTCAGTTCTGAGCCCATTACTGTTTGTTTTAGTCCTGGAGGCTCTGTCAAAGAAATTTAGGACAGGACTCCCATGGGAGATGTTATATGCAGATGATCTAGTTCTTATCGCAGATAGTGCGCAGGAAGCAGAGGCGAAGTTCAAAAGATGGAGGGAAGGTATGGCAAATAAGGGTCTAAGAGTTAACATAGATAAAACAATGATCATGATTAGTGGGGTAGGGCGTGGAACTATGGAAAGAAGCGGCGACTATCCATGCGCAGTATGTGGGAAGGGGGTGGGAAGTAATTAAATTCAATGATGCGTCTGTAGTGACTGGGTACACAAGAGATGTAGTGGAGCTAGAGGACCTTTGACAAGAATCATAGACTTTGAATGTGCAGTGTGCAAGGGAGATCTTGTATTAAATGACACTGTCAGTGTTGATTTCGACAGTGTAACGCTGGAGTGTGTGAATAAGTTCTGCTACCTGGGCGATATGGTTTCCACCGAAGGTGGCGCTGAAGCTAGCTCCCTTGCTAGTCAGAAGTGGCTGGGGAAAGTTTAGAGAGCTGTTGCGACTCCTGACCATGAGGGGGCTCCCACCCCACCTTAAAGGGAAGGTGTATACCTTGTGTGTTAGGAGCGCGATGACCTATGCCTCGGAGACGTGGCCGGTTAAAGCGGAGGATATCAATAGAATGGAACGGAATGAGAAGAGAATGGTGAGATGGATGTGTGGGGTTAATCTTAGGGACAGGGTATCGAGCGAAGAATTGAGAAGGCGTCTGGGCATTAGGAGTGTCAGTGAAGTGATGCGCACGATCCGACTTGGTTGGTTTGGACATGTGGAGAGAATGGATGATCAGAACTGGGTGAAGAAATACCGGACTGTGAACGTGGGGGGAGCTGCGCGTAGGGGTGGACCTAGAATGACGTGGGCTCAGGTACTCCGGTCCAATCTCATAATAAATAACTTGACAACAGAGGCAGCCCTTGACAGGGCCGCCTGGAAAGCTGCCATTTAGGACATGAGACTGTAACCACATTCTCTGTGGACAAACGGTCTTTAAACTTGTATGTATGTATGTATAAATATTACCTGGAAGAAAGACTCCTTTTCAAGACGGTCCATAAGCAGCTCAAAGTTCTCCATCTCAACAGGTGGTAGTCCATCAATGGTGCGTTTCTCATTCATCAATTGTAGCCACGCTCGGTCCTCCTCATCCATGTCATACTCCACCTCCTCATCCAACTCCTCTAAGCTCTTCTCAATAAATCTAGAAGCATACAGGAATAATTAACCATATTAAATATCGACTTCACCTCAAATAAAAACCTAGATAGTCTAAAATATCATACATACATAATAATAATGATAATAATATGCTGGTATTTTATATATCATGACCGCCAATTCTCGAAGTGGATTCACAAGCACTCACATTTTCTATATTTATCTTTTCCCTTTTTTTCTTTCTATCTCATCTAAAATAATAACAGATACATCTAATGGATATATATTTTATTAAGCACATTTCTATTTTTCATTGGGGAGTAGAGTAGCCACTGGGAGCTCCGGCATAGTCGCTGAGATGCTAAAGGCAACTGGAGATATTGGGATAAAATTGGTCACAAAGATCATTAATGCTATCATAAAAGAGGAAAAAATTCCTGATGCATAGCAGAAAAGTGTGATAGTCGATATATACAAAGGCAAGGGTGATTCATTAGATGGGAAATATAGGGGATATCAATAGAATGGAACGGAATGAGAAGAGAATGGTACGATGAATATGTGGGGTTAACCTCAGGGACGTGGTATCGAGTGAGGAATTAAGAAGGTGTCTGGGCCTTAGGAGTATCAGTGAAGTGATGCGCACGAGCCGACTTGGTTGGTTTGCACACATGGAGAGAATGGATGATCAGAACTGGGTAAAGAAATGTTGGTCTGTGAACGTGGAGGGAGCTGCGCGTAGGGGTAGACCTAGAAAGAAAGACGTGGAATCAGGTACTCCGGTCCGATCTCAAAATAAAGAACTTGACAACAGAGGCAGCCCTTGACAAGGTCGCCTGGAAAGCCGCCATTTAGGATGTGAGACTGTAACCACGCTCTCTATGGACAAAACGGTTTTAAAACTTGTATGTATTATTTGTCTGTATATTATATGTATTCATTGTCAATAGTATCAATTGCTTGCTTTTGCGATTTCCTTAGTTTATTTGTGCGATAAATGTAGGTTATTTGTAGGGTAGTTATTGATAGGGGTCACTTGAGGCATGCTATGCTTACAGGTACCTACCCGATAGCACTATCGTTAGTGAGTGCTGTACTGTATTTTATATATTATTTTGTAATAGTATAGTTATCTTATCAATATTTGTATTTCGTACTATTGTTAATGTCTTGTCATGTTGCAAATTTGATTTTAAATAATATTTTGACATTTAAAATGTAGTTTCTTTATTCATGCAGAGTTTAGTAAAATTTACCAGAACGTCCCGGACTTCCCAAACTTGACTAATTCCTTTAACGTGACGATGGTGCGTTGTTATATGTGCGATTAGTTTGCTTGGGAAACAGATTAACTTGCTCATGTAGTAATGTACACCCTATGTGGTGGATTGTGTTCTTTTATTTAATAATTTTCATTTTAGTAAGCGTTGTTTCCACATAGCGATTTTGATAATTTGACTTTATATTGTCCTTGTCCCAATTTTGGTTTGTTTAGTTTGCAAGTTTTACATTTTAATTTGTATGCATGTTTGAAAATGCTCGAATATGTCATAAAAGTCAGTGAATGTAGGATCAGGAAAAGTGTTGCCATCAGCGACATGCAGTTTGGATTTATGCCGGGATGTGGCATAACTGATGCTATTTTCATTCTTAGACAATTGCAAGAGAGGTTCTTAGAAAAAAAACAGGGAGTAATTATAATGTAAAACTTGCAAAATAAACAAACCAAAACTAGGAAGACACAAGATAAACGCAAAGGAACCAATCAAAATCGCTATGTGGAAATAACGCTTAATGGTGATGGGCTGGTCTATCAGAGTGAGAACTGAGCGATCTCTGCCATACCCATAGCTTACTCTGACTGTTCCTTTTACTTATAATTTTTTTAGACCTCAAGACCAAGTCTCTTCCGTGGATTGACCTCCCAATTTACCAAGATTGGAAGTCAAAGCGTCACATTTTTCCTTTGCCCCTCAACTTTCTCTTCATAATTGCTGAGGGGCACAGGGCCCTGGGTGGGGGCTTTGGTTTCCCGGGCGTTTCCGCACACTCCTCAGCTCCCCGCCATGGAGTGGCTTCGGTCACCCAGGCTTTATTGTGGTCGGCAGGGAGGGTTCTGTGGGGGCGCTCGGTTATGGCCTTGGCTTTGCTCGGGGCCTTGGGGCTGTTCGGCCAGGCAGCTTGGGGAACAACAACAACAACGCTTAATAAAATAAAATTTGAAATAAAAATACAGAAGGCCTTTGATTGGGTGCCAAGGGAAGTAATGCAGTGGGCTATGAGAAAACTTGGAGTAGAGGAGTGGTTGGTGAATGTGATAATGAGAAAGTATGAAGGCATCACAGGCAGCAGTTAGAGAGAAAGGGGGTCTGAGCAAAGAGTTCCCGGTGAAAGTTGGATTTCACCAAAGTTCATTGCTGAGCCCACTATTGTTTGTTTTGGTCCTAGAGGCTCTGTTAACCTCTGAAGTGCGCATGGGGGAATGAGACACCACACTCCTGTGCTGACGTATTTGAGCTGTTCCCATCACTAATATATTTATTTTACCATAAATAGCATTAATACTTATCCATATGCGCCTATTATAGGTTGATTATAAAGGTATTAACCTGTTACAACAATAAAACAAGTGGAAACAGCGTTTGGATGGTCAAAATCGGCGATACAGGCCGGGAGTTACACAATGTATGGCTGAGGCAACCTCCCAGCCCACCACTTTCCTCCACCTCTGGAGAGAGACTGTCGATCGATACTCTCTCTCTCTCTCTCTTGCACTCGCTTGCTAACAGTGATGACAACGCCCTGCTACCAACTCGCTAATGTTAGCACGAAAATAGACCACAGGAAAAGGGAATAACAGGGAAAATAGGTGATAACTGAAGGAGGGGAGGAAACTGGGGAAGGAGGGGAGGTGGAGGAGTGATATTTGGCATGGCCCAGGGGCAAAAAAAAAAAAAAAATCTGTGTTTTAACCCTTGTCTAGTGGGGTGTTTTGGGCTCATTTGGGCGTATTCAGGCCCTCCTGCATGATAAATCAAGCATCTGCATGAAAAAAAAAGTATTTAGCAAAAAAATAGGCACTAAATGCTTCAAATTGAGACCAGAACGAGCTACGTAGCACTCGTGGTTCTCTTGCAGTGATGCCACGAACATGGGAGTTTAGCATATATCGGTATATTTTTCCCAGCTATGCTCACTACTGGCTACACTGCCGGCCTCTCGAGAACACAGGGAACATGAGTTAATGGGCGGCGGTAAGCCCTGGGAGTCGGCTGTCTGGCCCGCTGTGCTCCCGGCCATTTGCACTCGATTTTAACCCTTTAAAAGCCTTAATAATGCTCCTAACTTGCTGCAAATTGGTGCACGACTTAAGTCGAGCGCCACCAATAAGGGGTTAAAAAAAAAAAAAATTCCCTGACTCTTAAGAGTCTTCCCGCAGTCCGCCGGGGGAACTCTTAAGTCTTCCTGCAGTTCCCGGGTTAAGGGACTTTAAAACAGGACTCCCATGGGAGTTGCTATATGCAGATGACCTAGTTCTTATCGCAGATAGTGCGCAGGAAGAGGAGCTAAATTTCAATAGATAGAGGGAGGGTAAGGGAAACAAGGGACTATGAGTGAATATTGATAAAACAAAGATCATGATCAATGGAGTGGGGCACGGAACTATGGAAAGAAGCGGCGACTTTCCATGTGCAGTTTGAGGGGAGGGGGTGGGAAGAAGTAGTAGTAGTTCCCTAGGCTGCCTGGCCGAACAGCCCAGAGCTCGCTCTCTCTCTCTCTCTTCTTTTTTTTTAACCAAACCACTGAGTTCCACAAAAAGAACTCTCATAGGGCTGGCCCGACGGATTAGATCACGATGGACAACTAATCAAGTCAAGATAGATAGGGAAGGGCAGAGGTGAACAAATCTAGGAAGGCGAAGAAACAGACATTTCTCGCTATTTCATCAGTTCAGCGAGACCACATGAGCTCCACAGCAGAGCCGAAGGATGAGGCAAGAACTGCTACACTGCATTACCAACCAAGAAGTGATCAAGAGCAAATAATGAAAGATCAGGACTAAGGTAGAAATTTGTTTACAGCGAGATGCAAAAAAATGCATTACTGAGGGGAATCAAGTCAGCTCGGTCGCATCAGCAACCGAAGAGACAAATCAGGTCAGGAGCCTATTACCTAGCCAGGCCAGGGAGGCATGTTATATAGGCTGCCCGAGGACAACCGAATGGGACAGAATAAGAACAGAAGGGGAAAAACATAGAAAGAGGAATAAAAAAACTATGCAAAATTAGTCAAGCCAACGACAAAAGCTTAAGGGGAGAGCGATAAGGAAAAACCCATTCTCTCCCCCATCAAGCCCCAGTCGCTGGCCCCGAAGCCCCCCAACCTCGTCAAGGGGCGTAGTAGTATGGGGGTCCCGAGCTCCTAAGGAAGGCCACGGCCGAGCACGGGTTTTCCCACAAAGCTCTCAAGGAACGTATATTGTGTTGTTGGGGTAAGTGGTTGTGTGTTATGCAGTCTTCCATAATGTGTTTGATAGTGTGCAGTGTTGTGTTACATCCCGGACAGATATCTTGGACGAAGTCATCCATTCTATTCTGATAACTCAGAAGGGCTGGATGGTGCCCACATCGCAGCCTAGCCAGGTGGACCCTGTCCTCATGGGAAAGGAGGGTTTCTAAGGGATGAACATCAGGGGGCCATGCATGTAGCTGAGTGTTGTCTTTGAGTGAATGGATGGATTGGTGGGTTCTTCGAGGATGGATATGCTTCTGGAGGCTGGCTTGGGGTGGGCGAGGAGGGAGTGAAGGCAACATTTGTGTATGATAATGAGTGCTATAGTCTATTCGCTGTAAGTAGGCGAGAAATCATGACCACTAACCTCTGTAACTCAAAAACTACTACAGTAATCGAGCTAATATTTCTACCATTTGGGAAGAGTCAGTCAAGGAATAGATGTGGAAATTTACAGCCAATTTGCTCGTCCTTTTTTTATTTATAGAGGTCATGATGTATGTGGAATGACGGAGACCAAATGGAAGGGTACAGATGTGAGAGTACATACAATGGTTTAACGTAATTTTTCCATTATATGCATTGTAACGGCTCAGACGGGGTTGCCTTTCAGTAGTTGGATTGTACTGTAGTACAATAAATTCCTGCCACAGCACTGCCCCACAAAGTTATCACTGTGGCTGATGTTGGTATAATGCTAACCATGCCTCAGCAAGACTCGACAGTATCCCTGCAGCACTTGCACCTGCAGTATCTGCAACCTCACCAGCCTTAATAGTGTCACAAAAAGAAAGCATCATAACAAGACTCTACTGGGCGGGTGCCCAACCCCGAAAAGGGTTGAAATAGCGGAGCTATCCCCCCGCCAAAGGCGGCTTTCTAGGGCCTTTCCTAGCTGATGCTGAGAGGCTTGGGTTCTAGTCATGTGGTGATGGGCTGGTCTATTAGAGTGAGAACTGAGCAATCTCTGCCATACCCATAGCTTACTCTGACTGTTCCTTTTACTTATATATTTTCTAGATCTCAAGTGACGGCGTCTCTAACGTGGATTGACCTCCCAATCTACCAAGATTGGAAGCCAAAGCGTCACATTTTTCCCTTGCCCCTCAACTTTCTCTTCATAATTGCTGAGGGAAACAGGGCCCTGGGTGGGGCTTTGGTTTCCCGGGCATTTCCGCACCCTCCTCAGCTCCCCGCCATGGAGTGGCTTCGGTCACCCAGGCTTTATTGTGGTCGGCGGGGAGGGTTCTGTGGGGGCGCTCGGTTATGGCCTTGGCCTTGCTCAGGGCCTTGGGGCTGTTCGGCCAGGCAGCTTGGGGAACAACAACAAAAACAAGACTCTACTGTATATTAGGCAATTGGATTATAGAACAATAAAGTCCTGCCCCAACACTGTTCCAACATGCAAACACTGTTGCCGACACAGGTGTGGTGCCAAACAGCGCCCAGGTGGGAGTGTGGAATGGGTGTGTGTGCTGGAGTGAGTGAGAGAGCAGCGAGACAAGGTACGTGTTTGTTTGTAAGTAACAAATGGAAGGAGCGTGTAAGAGCATATGGGTCTGTGGGTTCAAGGATTGTATGGGTGAGAATGTAAGTACAAACGTGGGTGATTGTGTGTGTGTATGCTCCGACAGAGGATAAACTTGTAAGAGAGAAAGAGGAGTTTTGGGTGAATGTGGAGGCGTGCCTGGATACGTTTGACAAGAACGAAAGAATATTTCTGATTGGGGATATGAATGGTAAGGTGGGTGATAGGAAAGTTGATGGGAGTGGTGGGAGGGTGGGGGGTACCGTCAGAGGTGAATGGGAATGGTAGTGCACTTGTGGACGTATGTGTGGGGAGGAGGCTGTGGATAGCCAACACCTTCTTCCTACAGAGAATGATACACAGGTACACATGGAAAGTGGTGTGGATGATGAAGGATAAGGAGAAGACAGTGGTGGAACGAAAGTCACTGATTGATTATATATGTATGGATGAACGAATGAGGAAATCTGTGCTGGATGCTAGGGTGGATAGGGGTATTGGAGGGGGTCTGTCTGATCCTTATGTAGTAGTAGCTAAAATTAGGATACAAAAGAAGTGGGTGAGGAGGGTGGAGAGGCTACAGGAGGAGGAAATCAGGGAAGAGTACAGGAGAGCAGTAGAAAGACGACTAGGTGGGTTCGACCTGGAAGATATGGAGGAAGTGGAGGAGATGAACAAGGTGTTTAAGGAAGAGATCTTTGCAGCATGTGAGGAGGTGTGTGGAGTGAGGAGAAGAGGGAGGGGAGTGAAAGGTACAGCATGGTGGACAGAAGAGGTAAAAATAGCTGTGGAAGACAAGAAGAAAGCATATAGAGAGTGGTTGGGTAGTAGAGGGAATGAAGATTTGGAGAGGCAGAAACGAGCGAGGTACGTGGAGAAAAAAGAGAGTGGTGAAGAGAGTTGTTGTTGTTGTTGTTCCCCAGGCTGCCTGGCCGAACAGCCCCAAGGTCCCGAGCAAGGCCAAGGCCGTAGAGCGCCCCCACAAAACCCTCCCTGCTTACCACTAACAAAGCCCGGGTGACCGAAGCCACCCTAAGGCAGGGAGCCGAGGAGGGCGCGGAAACGCCCGGGAAACCAAAGCCCCACCCAAGGCCCTGTGCCCCTCAGCAATTATAAAGGGAAAGTTGAGGGGCAAGGGAAAAATGTGACGCTTTGGCTCCCAATCTGCCAACTTTTAGGTTGGCAGTAGGGAGGTCGATCCACGGAAAAGACGCAGTCACTTGAGATCTAGAAGATATATAAGTAAAAGGAACAGTCAGAGTAAGCTATGGGTATGGCAGAGATCGCTCAGCTCTCACTCTGATAGACCAGCCCATCACCAGGTGAAGAGAGTAGTGAAGGAAAGTAGAGAAGAGTAGATGAGGAATTTGGAAGGAATCTGAGTGCAAAATGGAGGGAGTGTAAGAAACTGCTCTGGAAAGAAATCAAGAAAGTTAGGGAAGGTAGCAAGGGAAACAGTAAGGGTGCGAAAGATAAGAATGGGAGAATGCTAGTCGAGAAGCAAGAGAGTCGAAAGATGGAGGGAGTACTTCAACGAGTTGCTAAATATAAGGAATGAAGAGCCAGCAAACATACAGTAGTTGGATATGGTATGGGAGGGAAAAGAAGAGAAGTAGTGGAGGAGGAGGTGGGGATCAGGTCAGAAGTGTGGGAAGCCATGAAAAGAGTGAAGTTGGGGAAAGCACCAGGAACAGATATAGTGTGTGGGGAAATGTTGAGGTATGGTGGTGAGATAGTGATCGAATGGGTATGGAAAATGTGCAAAATAGCATGGGAGAACGGGAGTGCACCCAATGACTGGAAAACTGGCATAATAGTTCCCCTATATAAGGGCAAAGGGGAAAGAGGAGTGTGTGGTAACCACCGAGGAATATGTCTTCTAAGCGTAGTAGGGAAGGTGTACAGTAGGGTAGTGATTGAGAGAGTGAGAACGGAGAAATGGATAGGCGACGAGCAGGGAGGTTTTAGGAAGGGAAGAGGATGTGTAGATCAGATTTTTACCCTGAATTGTGTTGTGGAGAAATATCTGGAGAAGCAACAAAAGGTGTATGTTGCCTTTATAGACTTGGAGAAGGCCTATGACAGAGTGGATAGAGAAGGTATGTGGAAAGTACTTAAAATATACGGAGTAGATGGCAAGTTACTGAAAGCAGTGAAGAGCATGTATGAGGGTGCAAAGGCGGCAGTACGTGTGGATAATGAGCAGAGCGAGTTCTTTGACCTGAATGTTGGGTTGAAACAGGCGTGTGTGATGTCCCCGTGGTTGTTTACTGTATATATGGATGGAGTCATGAAAGAAATACTATGAAGAGCAGTGGATGTTGGTGTATCGCTGAAAAGGGAGGGAAATGAGTGGAAGCTGCCTATACTGCTGTTTGCAGATGATACAATTCTGATGAGTGATAATGAATGGGAGTTGCAGGGTCTGGTAAATGAGTTTGGAACAGTGTGCAAAAAACGGAATTTGAAGGTAAATGCGGGGAAGAGCAAGGTTATGGTGTTCGAAAGGGGTGAAGTCACAGAGTGTGAGGTGAAGTTGAACGGTCAGGCTATGGAGATCGTCAACTCTTTTAAGTATCTGGGCAGTGTGTTGAGTAAAGATGGGACTATGGATGAAGAAGTGCGGGAGAGGGTACAACAGGGGAAGAGGGTTGTAGAAACGCTGAAAGCAGTAACAAGAAATAGGGTGGTCAGTATGGAAGTAAAGTCCTTGCATGACAGTGTGGTAATCCCGACACTGACTAGAGGATGTCAACAGAATGGAGCGTAATGAGATGAGAATGGTGAGATGGATGTGTGGGGCCAGGCTACAGGATAGAATAACAAATGTTGAGCTGAGGAGACGTTTAGGTATAAAGAGTATTAGCGAGGTGATGCGTACAAGTAGACTGGGATGGTATGGACATGTGGAGAGAATGGATGAACAAAATTGGGTGACAAAATGCAGGTCTGTGATTGTGGAGGGAGCTGCACCAAGGGGTGGACCGAGGAAGACCTGGGATCGGACTATACGCGCCGATCTCAAATCCAAGAACTTGACAAGTGAAGCAGCCCTTAACAGGGTTGCCTGGAACGCCGCCATTAGGACAAGAGACTGAAACTGCACTTATGTGTGGAACACTCAGTCTTAAAATGTTATGTATGTATGTATGTTATGTTACGGAAGCGAAGCATGGACGTTGGTTGAGAGACTCAGAGCAAGAGTGAGAGCGGTGGAAATTAGTTACTTAAGAAGTGCATGTAGAGTTACATGGAGGGATAGACAGACGAATGAGGAAGTAAGAAGGTGTGGTGTGGAGGTAGATGTGCTGGAAAGTGTGAAAAGGAACAACTTGAGATGGTTCGGCCATATGGAACGTATGGAAAGCGAGAGAATGACTAAGAGGGTGTACGAGAGCGAGGTGGAAGGACAGAGAGGGAGAGGTGGAAGGATGGAGTGAGGAAGTATATGGATGAAGGCGGTGCTAGTTGGGAGGAGGGACGTAGACTGACTGGGAACAGAGGTGCATGGGGACGGTTCGTTCGTGGCCACCCCTTCGGGGATCATGGCGTCAGGCAATAGATAGATAGATAGAGGTTATGATTTCTCGCCTATTTACAGCGAATAGATTTTAGGTGTTATTTTGATGTGTGGATATTCTGCCATGTAGAATAGTGGGTGGTGTTGGTTTGTGGAGGCTACGGTGAGAATTTGTGTGCCTCTCATATCAAGGTGATCCATGATTTTGAGGACTTTGGTCACATAATAAGAACTCCTTACCTGTAATAGTTAGTTGGTTGAGGAGGAGCGTCCGGTAGATTTTTATAGTAGTCTTCAATTATCCTGTATGATGCCTCTGGTAGCTTGTTGGTCTTCCTATCCTCAATGGTGTACCGCTGCACGTCTATTCCTCTATCTTTATCGTTAGTTCGCACCTGAAAAAGTCAAATAAACATAAATGAAGACGAATGTAGTGGTCTATATACATTACATACCCTATATTCATATTTGGCAAAACTAAACCACTTCATAACAATTCTAAATAACAGTTTACCTATTTTCTATCCTACTATCTATATATAAATCTACCAAAAAAAGCGAGACAGAGATAAATCTACCAAAATAACGAGACAGAGATAGGGGCGAGGGAACGCGTTCGTGGTCCCGGACCCTAAGAATGGGAGCTTTAAATGTGCGTGGATGTAGTACGAATGAGAAGCGAGAGGACATTGGAAGGTTATTTGAAAGAAGGAAGTATGATGTGCTTGCACTGAATGAAACAAAGATGTAAGGAGAGGGAGAAGTGGATTTTGGAAACGTGATAGGTAGAAAGTCTGGCGTAGATGAGGGAGTCCGTGGGAAAGAGGGAGTGGCTATTATTGTGAAGGAGGAGTTGAGGAGTACGAGAGCGAGGTGGAGGGACAGAGAGGGAGAGGTAGACCGAATGAGAGGTGGAAGGATGGAGTGAGGAAGTACATGAACGAAGGCAGTGCTGGTTGGGGGGAGGGGCGTCGACTGACTGGGGACAGAGGTGCATGGGGCGGTTCGTTCGTGGCCACCCCTTCGGGGATCACGGCGTCAGGCAATAGATAGATAGATAGATAGATAGGAGTTGAAAGAGTTTATAAAAGAGTGGAAAGAAGTGTCATGAAGGTTAATGTGGGTGCGAATGCGGTGTAAGGGTGAAATATGGGTTTTTGTAAGTGCTTATGGGCCAGGAAGTGAAAGGAAGTTAGAAGAGGTGGAGGGGTTTTGGGAGGATTTGAGAGATTGTCTACAAGGGTTTGATGAAAATGTTACATAGTTTTAGGGGACCTAAATGCTAGGGTAGGAAATGAGCCTGTTAAGGGAGTCATTGGTAGTTTTGGTGTGGATGGTATAAACGTGAGTGGAAAAAGACAGAAAAATGTATGTGGAGAGTGCAGAATGAGTGTAATAGACTTGTGGATGGAAATATTGTATAGTGGGCATTGATGGATTATGTGCTGGTGACAAGGGAAAGATTGAGTAGACTGCTGGATGTGAATGTGATGAGAGGTGAGGCGGAGGGTATGTCGGATCATTACCTGGTGGAGGGAAAGCTTAGAGTTAGGAGTTACAGGAGAATGAGAGACAAGCGTGAAGTAAGAGAGGTAATAAAAGTTAGTGAGTTAGAGAAGAGTACAAAAGAGAGGGAGTACAAGGAAAGACTAAATGAAAAGTGGATGGAAGTGAGAGAGATGGAAGAGAGAGAAGTAGAGGTTGAATGGCAACAGTTTAAGGAAGGAGTGAAAGGAAGTGCAGAGGTAGTACGCGGTAAAAGGAAAGTAGGAGGCAAATATATCAGGAAGGAAAGCGAATGGTGGAATGATATGGTGAGAAAAGCAGTTGAGGAGAAGAGACAGTGTTTTGAGAGGGTTTTACAGGATGGTAGTGTTGAGGTATGGGAGAGGTACAAGAAGAAAAGGACAGAGGCAAAACGGAAAATTAGAGAAGCGAAAAAAGATGCAAACGGTGGGGTCAAAGGTTGAGTGAGAATTTTGAAGAACGAAAGAGGATGTTCTGGAAGGAGGTAAATGAGTACGGAAAGGACAAAAGAGGGAAGAGTCGGTGAAAGATGCAAATGGAGAATTACTAGTGAAAGGAGTTAACGTGAGGAAAAGATATGCTGAGTATTTTTAATCTTTGCTAAATTATATAATATTATACTGTACTGTACAGTGGAGCCCCCATCTTCGCCACAGCAGTCTTCGCTGTTTCAATTTTCGCGGTACACACCAAATATTCCCAAATTCCATGTTCGCTCAAAAAGGTTCAATCTTGGCACAAAAATCCCAGTTGAAACCCGAAAAAAAGCAAAAATAATGAAAAACTCAACATAAAACTAGAAAACATAACAAAAACAATCAAAAAGTTAACTGAACTAAAAGAAACTGCCATTGTCAATGTGTTTGCCGCTTAGAGATGAAATCCTAGTGAATCCGAACGTCAATTGCACAACATGCTGCCGTCATCTTTGTATGACATCAACACTAGGCAGACGCTTACAGTCCACTCGTCTTTGTGTTGAAAACCAGTTGTTTGCAAGCTTTTTTGTGCCTGAACTTCTTATCTCTCGCATTTATTATAACCTCTAGTACATCTGAAAGATGTAAAAGAATGCCTCTCCCCCTGAAGGGAAAGGTGTATGCCTCATGTGTTAGAAGTGCAATGACGTATGCCTCAGAAACATGGGCCGTTAAAGTAGAGGATGTCAACAGAATGGAGCGCAATGAGATGAGAAAATGGTGAGATGGATGTGTGGGGCCAGGCTACAGGATAGAATAACAAATGTTGAGCTGAGGAGACGTTTAGGTATAAAGAGTATTAGCGAGGTGATGCGTACAAGTAGACTGGGATGATATGGACATGTGGAGAGAATGGATGCACAAAATTGGGTGAAAAAATGCAGGTCTGTGATTGTGGAGGGAGCTGCACCAAGGGGTGGACCGAGGAAGACCTGGGATCGGACTATACGCGCCGATCTCAAATCCAAGAACTTGACAAGTGAAGCAGCTCTTAACAGGGTTGCCTGGAACGCCGCCATTAGGACAAGAGACTGAAACTGCACTTATGTGTGGAATACTCAGTCTTAAAATGTTATGTATGTATGTATGTATCTGGTGATAGAGATGGTGGGCCTGGTGGTAGCAATGAAGGAAATCCCAAAAGTCTTCTACTCTGGTACAAAATCTTATAAGCTGGGAATAAAAACAATTATAAGTTATTTTGCTATCAATACTACTATTAGGGAAAGGAAAGTTTATTACGTTAAAATTAAAATCATCAACTTTGTGGTATATATCTATCTATCTATTGCCTGACGCCGTGATCCCCGAAGGGGTGGCCACGAACGAACCGCCCCCATGCACCTCTGTCCCCAGTCAGTCGACGCACCTCCCCCCAACCAGCACCGCCTTCGTTCATGTAGTTCCTCACTCCATCCTTCCACCTCATATTCGGTCTACCTCTCCCCCTCTGTCCTTCCACCTCGCTCTCGTACACCCTCTTAGTCATTCTCTCGCTTTCCATACGTTCCATATGGCCGAACCATCTCAAGTTGTTCCTTTTCACACTTTCCAGCACATCTACCTCCACACCACACCTCCTTCTTACTTCCTCATTAGTCTGTCTATCCCTCCATGTAACTCCGCACGCACTCCTTAAGTAATTCATTTCCACTGCTCTCACTCTTGGTCTGAGTCTCTCAACCAACGTCCATGCTTCGCTTCCGTAAGTCAGTGTCGGGATTACCACACTGTCATGCAAGGACTTCTTCACTTCCATACTGACCACCCTATTTCTTGTTACTGCTTTTAGCGTTCCTACAACCCTCTTCCCCTGTTGTACCCTCTCCCGCACCTCTTCATCCATAGTCCCATCTTTACTCAACACACTGCCCAGATACTTAAAAGAGTTGACGATCTCCATAGCCTGACCGTTCATTCACCTCACACTCTGTGACTTCACCCCTTTCGAAGACCATAACCTTGCTCTTCCCCGTATTTACCTTCAAATTCCGTTTTTCGCACACTGTTCCAAACTCATTTACCAGACCCTGCAACTCCCATTCATTATCACTCATCAGAACTGTATCATCCGCAAACAGCAGTATAGGTAGCTTCCACTCAATTCCCTCCCTTTTCAGCGATACACCAACATCCACTGCTCTTGATAGTATTTCTTTCATAACTCCATCCATATATACAGTAAACAACCACGGGGACATCACACACCCCTGTTTCAAACCAACATTCAGGTCAAAGAACTTGCTCTGCTCACTCTCCACACGTACTGCCGCCTTTGCACCCTCATACATGCTCTTCACTGCTTTCAGCAACTTGCCCTCTACTCCGTATATTCTAAGTACTTTCCACAAACCTTCTCTATCCACTCTGTCATAGGCCTTCTCCAAGTCCATAAAGGCAACATACACCTTTTGTTTCTTCTCCAGATACTTCTCCACAACACAATTCAGGGTAAAAATCTGATCTACACATCCTCTTCCCTTCCTAAACCTCCCTGCTCGTCGCCTATCCATTTCTCCGTTCTCACTCTCACTCTCTCAATCACTACCCTACTGTATACCTTCCCTACTACGCTTAGAAGACATATTCCTCGGTGGTTACCACACACTCCTCTTTCCCCTTTGCCCTTATATAGGGGGACTATTATGCCAGTCTTCCAGTCATCGGGTGCATTCCCCTTCTTCCATGCTAGTTTGCACATTTTCCATACCCATTCTATCACTATCTCACCACCATACCTCAACATTTCCCCACACACTCCATCTGTTCCTGGTGCTTTCCCCAACTTCACTCTTTTCATGGCTTCCCATGTATATATATACAGTATATATTTATTTATTTTTTTTATTTTTTTTTTCATCATGCAAGAGATGGAACAGAAGCAGTGATTGAAACAGTGGTTGATGGAGATAGGTTACCCAGGCCACCCAGGTGGCAGGGAATGAATGAAAGGATTGAGGAAAATTAGGTGAAAGAGGCAGTGAAACAAATGAGTGGGAAAAGCAGAAGGTTTGGATGGTATTGCTGTGGAGTGTATAAAGAAGGGTGGAGATGTGATAATAGATTGGTTGGTGAGACTATTCAATGCGTGCTTTGTTGTGTCAATGGTACCAATAGACTGGAGGAGTACACGTACTGTATTGTGCCGTTGTACAAGGGGAAGGGAGATCGGCAGGAGTGTTCAAGTTATAGAGGTATTAGTTTATTCAGTGGTTGGAAAGCTGTATGGCAGGGTGTTTGATAGAGAGGATAAAAGGTGTACGGAAGTTGCAATAGGAGAACAGTGCGATTTTAGGAGGGGAAGAGGGTGCATGAATCAGATTTTTGCATTAAGACAGTTATGCAAGAAGTATTTAGAGAAGCATAAGGATATATTTTGGGCTTTTATGGATTTGGAAAAAGCATATGATCGTGTGGAAGGTTGTTGTTGTTGTTTTTGTTGTTCCCCAAGCTGCCTGGCCGAACAGCCCCAAGGCCCCGAACAGCCCCAAGGCCCCGAGCAATTCCAAGGCCACAACCGAGCGCCCCCACAGAACCCCCCCTGCCGACCACAATAAAGCCTGGGTGACCGAAGCCACTCCATGGCGGGGAGCTGAGGAGGGTGCGGAAACGCCCGGGAAACCAAAGCCCCACCCAGGGCCCTGTGCCCCTCAGCAATTATGAAGAGAAAGTTGAGGGGCAAGGGAAAAATGTGACGCTTTGGCTTCCAATCTTGGTAGATTGGGAGGTCAATCCACGGAAAAGACGCCGTCACTCGAGATCTAGAAAATATATAAGTTAAAGGAACAGTCAGAGTAAGCTATGGGTATGGCAGAGATCGCTCAGTTCTCACTCTGATAGACCAGCCCATCACCACATGACTAGAGCCCAATCCTCTCAGCATCAGCTAGGAAAGGCCCTAGAAAGCCGCCTTTGGCGGGGGGATATCTCCCCTATTTCAACCCCTTTCGGGGTCGGGCACCCGCCCGTGTGGAAGGTCTAAAGGATTTATGAAATTGGAGGAAATTTGTTCAAAGTAGTTAAAAGAGTTTTTATGAAGGGAGCAGAGTGTGTGTTAGAGTAGGAAATAGTGAGTTAAGTGAATGGTTTGAGGTAAATGTAGGTTTGCGACAGGGTTGTGTAATGTCACCCAACTCACCATGGTTGTTTAATATATTTATGGATGGTGTGGTGAGAGAGATGAAAATGAGAACTATGGGAAGAGGATTGGGTTTAGTTGTTGTTGTTGTTGTTCCCTAAGCTGCCTGGCCGAACAGCCCCGAGTCCCTGAGAAAGGCCATGGCCACGATCGGGCTTTCCCACAGAGCTCTCATTGAGTGTAGATTGTGTTGTTGGCGTAAGTGGTTGTGTGAAATGCAGTCTTCTATGATGTGTTTAATGGTATGGGGTGCTGTGTTACATCCCGGGCAGGCGTCGACAACGGAGTCATCCAGTCTCTTCTGATAGCTCAGGAGAGCTGGATGGTGTCCGCATCTCAGCCTGGCCAGGTGGACTCTGTCCTCGCGAGGAAGGGAGGATTCGGAAGGATGGATTTCGGGAGGTCGTGCATGCAGCTGTGTGTTGTCTGTGAGTGAGTGGATGGATCGGTGAGAGATATGAGTATGGATGTGCTTCTGGAAGTTGGTTCGGGGTGGGCAGGGAGGGAGAGAGGACAATAATTGTGTGTGATACCGTGTGCTGGGTGTTGTTTTGATATTTCTTGGTGTCTGTGGGTGTGTTGCCATGTAGTTTAGTGGGTGGTCTTGGTTCGTGGAGGCTGCTGCCAGGAATTGAGTGCCTCTCATGTCCAGATGGTCTTTGACTTTGAGGATTTTGGTTTCTTGATGTAGGTGATCTGTGGGTACAGTAGCTGTGCAGCCTGTAATGATCTTCAGGGCTTTGTTTTGAATAGTCTGTAAGGTCTTATGATGTGTTTCAGCTAAGTTAGAAGCCCAGGCTGGGCTTGCGTATTCCATCACTGATCTTATGTATTGTTTATATACTGTGGTGGTAGTTTCTTTGTTGTGTCCAAATTTTGTGTGAGCAAGTGACCTGAGGGCGTTAAGTCTGGGTGTCAGTTTCTTTTTAATGTTTGTGGTGTGCTGTTTGAATGTCATATGAGTATCATATGTTACTCCTAGGATTTTGGGTGTGTGTGTATGTGTTAGGGGTGTGTTGTTTATGGTGAGTTGAGGGATGTATTCGTGTTCTCCTGTCCAACTTGTGAGCAGGGTTGCGGTGGATTTGGCTGGGGCTAGATTAAGTCTGTTTGTAGTGCACCAGCCATGTAGTGTGTTGAGATAGGGTTGAAGGAGATCTGTTGCTCTTTTTGGGTCATGGTGTGTGCATGTGAGTGTTATGTCATCTGCATAGGAGGCTAAGTTTATTTGGGGCGTATTGGGTGTAGTTATATCGTGCATGTACAGATTGGGTTGGGTTTAGTAGGAAAGAATGATAGAGATTGGGAGTTGAATCAGTTGCTGTTCGCTGATGACACAGCGTTGGTGGCGGATTCTGAGGAGAAACTGCAGCGGGTAGTTAAAGAGTTTGGTGTGGTTTGTGGGAGGAGGAAACTGAAGGTGAATGTCAATAAAAGTAAAGTAATGGTGTGTAATAGGGGTGATCGTAGGGTGAATCTGGATGTGAGGCAGGATGGGGAAATATTGGAACAAGTAGTGTTTTAAATATCTAGGAGGAACTATAAGCAGGGACAACACAACACACAAAAAACAAAACAAAAACAAAACACAAAACCACACACATCTAACCTACTATACGGTACAGTAATAACTCACTTAAAAATTGAAGCTACATTTCAGAAAATGTAATCTTAAATGAAACACCATCAAGTTTGTTCACATAAACAATAGTTATTTATCCCCCCTAGTGCCATGCCCTTTGTCGCCTTGGGACGACCGGCGACTGAGGCTTGATGAGGGAGGGTGATTGAGCCTCACCTTCTCACCTCGAGCTTCACTCATTGGTCTGAATAATCATGCATGGTCCTTCGTGCTTTCCTATCTTATCCCCTTCTTTTCTGACAAGTGCCAGACATTTGTTAATGTTCGCCATATACTCAGTAAGTATTGGATCACAGGTGACATAGTCTCCAACCCTGCCTTTAGCAAGTACATGGCCTGGAATCGGTACTTCGACATCCTCTCCTGCTTACAAGTGGTCAACAACATGGCTCTCCACCACTCACATCGCTTATGAAAGATAAGTACCTTCTATGACATGATGCGGTACCGTTTTACGTCCTTCCTTAACCCCTCAGACCCGGAAGGGCTCTGAGGCATCCATAAAAAACACCCCCCGCGCAACCCGGAAGGGTGCTGAGGCTCCGGCAGCTTGAAAGCTTGGTGTGCGAGGCGTCCGTCCGACGCATGTAAACAACAGACAGCTGGATCGACGCCGCGCATCTCCGACCACAAGAAGGAGTGCGTCGCTTGTTCGTGTGTGCCTGTATGTTATTGTTAATTAAGTAGCGAAAAGTAGTGTAAAGTGGCTGATTTTGCCACAAAGTTATCTCCACGGAAATCGTCATCACAACTGAACCAGTTGACTTAGAGAGCTCTACTTAACGCCATTCTACAGGTACGAAACATATCTACGATTGGGGATGCGCAGAAATGTGGAAGCAGTCAAAATAACAATGATACGGTAACCTAGGCGTAGACGTTTTTCGGCCGAAACCCCCGGGTTTTTGGGAATATATATGGAATACATAGCCGGGGCTGGAGGGTTAATAAGGGGACCGGCCGGTTTTTAGGCTAAAAAGCTCGAAAATCCTGAAAATACCATTAAGTATTAAAATGTGTTTACTCAACATCCCTTCATAAGCCAGTGAAATGTTATTAGTGAAAACCCATTTTTTTTTTTTTATATTTTCCAAACTTTTCCGGTATTTCTAAAAACGTTATATAGCGAACTTTGAAATTGACAAGCTCAGTAACTACTGGTCGTACGAGGATTGTACTTATATAAATGGAAAGAGCGTAAAATACTCTACAACGTCCCAACAGCTGTATCTTCTACTCTGCTATGTTCCTGCGTAAAATATTGTAAACCGAAAAACAAAAATTAAAATGTTCACCCAATTACCTTAGACTTTCACATGTTTTTCTCAACACCTGTTTTATCGCACTTAGGGATCTAATAATAAATGCATTATTGGGCCCCTACGATTGTTTTATATACCATTGGAAAGCGCATGAAATGCTCTATAAAGCTATTGTCTCCTTTTTTTGCATTTGAGACACAGCCCCTTGGCATAGGTAGCTAACCACTGAGTACAAAATCATTACCTAATTTCCGAGTCACCTAATTCCGCAATTAGATGAAAAAATAAAAAAATAAAAATAATAGTTGTAAAACCACCTGTCCTGAGTTGTCTGATCCCTCTGAAAATATTATACAGTGCTTGGGTTTCGAACTATTCGACTTCATAATTTTTGTTTAATTTTAGAGCTAATTTCCACCCAAATTCAGAAACTAATTGACCTAGGATAAAAAACAAAACAAAAAAATCCTTGTTACATCATCCTCTATACGTGTGCGAAATCTCAATGAAATCGGACGAAGTTCAGTGTCACCCCTTATTAAAAAGCGGCCGGTCCCCTTAACCCTCTCCGACATATGACGCGATTTTGAGCCTATTAGGGATACTTTAAAGCCTTTGTTACCATCAGGGGTATTTAGAAACCTTTAGTTTAGTTACTTCAACCTCTGCAGTTGTCTTTGAGTTAGCTGTGGGCAGAAAACTAATTTTGGAGAGGTATTTATAAGAGTGAGAGAACTCTATTTCTTATTGCTAATCTGGCAACCTCTGCGTCATATGAGTCTGAAGGGGTTAAGCCCTTACAAAAAGTGGTCATTGACAAGTCTCTTGAACTGTTCCGGGGGAACATTAATTTCTGGGGGCGAATTCGGCCGATTTTTGTGTATTTCCGTTTTATGTAGCCTTGTTTTTATCTCCATGTAAGATCTTAAGTATTGTATGTGTAGCTGGTACATTGGGGTATACAATTATAGCATTAACCCTCACAAACCGGTTACGCATTCTACATAATATCCCCAAAACCCGGGTAATCTGGCCGAAAAACGTCTTTAATAGGCTACCCGTATCTTTGTTATTTTAACTGATACCGAATTCCCACGCATCTCTAAACGTAGATGTGTTTCGTACCTGTAGACTGGCATTGAGTAGAGCTCTCTAAGTCAACTGGTTCAGTTGTGATGACGATTTCCGTGGAGAGAGTTTCGAGGCGATGTTAGCAATATGAGACACTTTTCAACACTAACTCTTGTCTAGCAGACAACACAATAACAAACTACGATTCTTCTTCTTGTTTTTGGAGGTGCGTGGCGTCGCTCCGACCAGATGTGTTTACATGCGTCGGACGCACGGCTTTCAAACAAGCTTAATAGGCTTTCAAGCTTACGGTGCTAAAGAGCCCATCCGTGTTTCGGGCCTTAGTTTGTTATGGGTGCCTCAGAGCCCTTCCGGGTACCGAGGGTTAAAGAAATTCAAATTCAAATGTAAAACTTGCAAACTAAACAAACCTAAACTGGGACAAAGACAATATAAAGTCAAATCAACTTATCAAAATCGCTATGTGGAAACAACGCTTACTAAAATATTTATTATAAATATAATAAAGGTGTCAGAATTCGGATCAGATTTGGGGCAATTTCGGACACTAGACTGAATTCGGACATGGATATAAAATACATTCATAGGAATAACTAGTGATCCCAGTTTAGATTCGAACATTTCAGGGGTCAATTCGGATATCTTTGAACATTTTAAAAGGGTCTTATCACACTCCCAACGTAAAGACCATACATTACATATCATAGGATATGACACTTTTGGGGCATTTTCGGACATACTGTTTCTGGATTTATTGACCTATACTCTGGGTAGCAGTATGACCCTGACAATGTAAAAATAAAAATTATTGTGAAATAACTCAGAAATACCCTGTGTAATGACCACTATAAACCCATTTTGGCTCGAACGTCCCTTGATTTTGGCCCTGTCACTCTTTCAACTATGGGGGAGGCACTCGCTATAGGCAGTAATGCCTTTTGCCTCCCTCAATCACATAGAACAAAAAAAAAAATACACTAAATGTCTGAATCTGACAGGTTGTAGCTAAAGTTAGATTAACCCTCTCACGTCCTGACGCAATTTTTGAGCCTATTAGGGATACTTTAAAGCCTTTGTTACCATCAGGGGTATTTATAAACCTTTAGTTTATTTACTTCAACCTCTGCAGTTGTCTTTGAGTTAGCTGTGGGCAGAAAACTAATTTTGGAGATGTAATTATAAGAGTGAGAGTAATCTATTTCTTATTGCTAATCTGGCAAACTCTGCGTCATAAGGATGTGAGAGGGTTAAATAATATTAGGGTAAGACGGGGTAATTTCGCCGAAAATCGTGGTTTTTGACGAATAGAAACTGCCACAAATGGAATTTTTTATTTGTTTATGTTTTATCTATACATTCAGCCTTTCTGCTATAGATGCCCAAAAAAAAAAAATATATATATATATATATAATGTTTTGGTCATGCTGCCGATTATTTTTTAAAAGTTACTCTCGCGGCGAAATTACCCCGCCGGGCGGGGTAATTTCGCTGTGACCTATTTTACGCATCATTTAGCTAGTAAACTAGATAACATTATATGATTAATGGCCAGACAAAACACTAGCACGCAGGTAAAAGCAATGAAAACATTCACAAACTGCCACTAAACATGCCAATAGAAAAACGTCGCACGCACACACACACACACACACACAACTGAACAGGGCGGGCAGAGATGCAGGTGTGTCACACGTGTAGGCCTAGGCGCCACTGTGTCTAGTGCGGGTGTGGAGTTGTGGACATGTAGTGCGGGTGTGGACGTGTCTTGTGCGGTTGTGGACGTATCTCGTGTGGGTGCGGCGTGTAGGGTGCTAGTACAAAGTACCAGGCAGCAGCTGACGGCTACTGCCAACACTGTGTCACACGCACCACCACAGTGTACGCACATACATACAAACACACCCACAAACACCCGACCATACTGTCAGACGCGCCGCTAGCCCCGGTGCCAGGCCCCGCGAAACTGCAACACAACCTAAGCCAAACTAGATCTACAACCTAAGCCAAACTAGCTATACAACCTAAGCCAAACTAGCTCTACAACCTAAGCAAAAACTGCTCTACAACCTAAGCCAAACTGCAGCCGAATCCATGCAATAATTTCGGAGATATCGGCGTGTGAATGCAAATTATTAGCGCCGCGGCGAAATTACCCCGTCTTACCCATTTATTAAATTAATTTTCATCCTGTCCGAATTCACCCTATTTTTATAAATTTTAAAAATAAATCACTTAACCCTTCCTACCCGGTCTGCCTTAGGTAAGGACAGCACGAAAGAAGGGCAAATACCCGGTATGCCTTATCTAAGGCATGAGCTTAATAGCCTAATTAAGCTTGGTCCGAACGCCGTGCGTACGACGTATGTCAACAAACCCAAGCGTTCGTCACCGCACCTCCGAAAACAAGAAGACTCCTCAATGTTATTGTTCTGACGTCATGACGAAATTAGTGTCTAAAAAGCCCCCATATTGGCAACATCTCTGCAATATTGGCTCCACTGAAATCGTCATCACAACTGAACCAGTTGACTTACAGAGCTCTACTCAATGCCAAAATACAGATTGAAAACCGCACTACAATTATAGATGAGTGGCAAAGTTCTAGCATTGAAAATAAACATAAATACGGTAGCCTAGGCCTAGACGTTTTTCGGCCATATTGCCCGGGTAGGGGCGACCGTCATTGGGTAACACAGCCCGGGTAGGAAGGGTTAATACCCAATTACGGGATTATAAAAGATGATGCCAATTAATTATTTTGTACTTTCACACAAAATTTAATTATATACCTTATTTTGGTTTTTAATTGTTTTTTATTACCTGTACTTGTCAAAATATATTTAAAGATCTTAACACACGAAATTGATACAAAAGTATTACAAAAAGCCTGGTGAAAAGAGATTTCTAATATGTTATTCATTAGTAAATAATTATATAATTTTTTTTTTTTTTGGAGATGATGTCCGAATTCACCCCAGTTAACGGTACATACCATCAAACTCATAGTTTTGGCATAAAACTCTTTGTGCTCAGTGACTGCAAAATGATTATGTACATACAGTGCACCCTCTGTATTTTGTGATTCTAAACAAGGATTTCTCAATAGTGTGCGATAAAAAATTACCCCTATTTATCTCTATATAGCGCAAATATTCTATATATTGCGTGATAGTCGTAAAAATATACAGTACAGTAAACCCTCGCTATCTCGGACCTCTAGAAGTCGCTAACCCGCACTACTCGGACTGGCATCGGCCTCTCGGAAAGTTCGCCGTATATCTCGGAAAATTCCGAGATGTAAGGGGAAAACTCCGAGGGCCCACATGGTCTGTAGGACAGGTGTCATATATCTCGGAAAATTCCGAGATCTAAGGGCAAATTCCGAGATCTAAGGCTACAGTGAGGTGGAGAAGGACAGTGAAATGGAGAAGGAAAGTGATATTTATAATATATGTCTGCTGGATACTGTACAGGTACTGTAATTTATCTTGAATCTACGTTGTTAGTGATAGGGAAGTCTCCGTTTTCTCTGGTGGCTCGGACTCCCTCTTCCAATTCGGACATTTTCCTCTCTTAAGTCGGACATAAGTCGGACTTCGGACATCTCGGACTGGGTCTCCCCCCAATTAGTCCGAGATAGCAAGGGTTTACTGTACATGCATAAGTTTTTTTAAGGATTCGAACCGTGGTGGAAAAAAAAGTTTCACGTAGTCAATCAGCATCCATTTTAAGGTGCGGCTCGGTCTTTGTGTACCCTGTGACCCCTTTTCCAAGGTACAGTAGTGAAACATACCTTTGGTGGCTTTTGTCCCGGAATCTTGGGTAAAGGTGTCGTGGGAGGGGTGATGGTGCTGGCAGGGGAAGGTGCGTTAGTAATAGCTGCAGTATTGGAAACTGGTGTCTTAGAAACTGGTGCTTTAGAAACAGGCGTCTTGGAAACCGGGGTCTTAGAAACTGGAGTCTTGGATGTGGGGGATTTGATGGCTGGTGTCTTGGGGAGAGGCTTGCTGGAGGGGGTGCGGGCCTGCTCCTGGGGTGGGGGTTCATCCACCAGCGGGGGGACAGAGGCTTCATAATCTTCCTGTAGAGGTATATACATATTACTATTACATCAACCCTCTCTCTTATATAAACACTTGTATAATGTTATCATATGCATGGTACTGGTATAGGCCTACTGTATATAAAAATTGCTATGTATAGCAATATTAACACAGATTAACAAACCAAGGCCTTGGTACTCTGCTTGCCATATTGCAAACAAATTACTTTCATCTATCTATCTATATTGCCTGACGCCGTGATCCCCGAAAGGGTGGCCACGAACAAACCTCCCCCATGCACCTGTGTCCCAAGTCAGTCGACGCCCCTCCTCCCAACCAGCACCGCCTTCATCCATATACTTCCTCACTCCATCCTTCCACCTCTCCTTCGGTCTACCTCTCCCTCTCTGTCCTTCCACCTCTCTCGTACACCTTCTTAGTCATTCTCTCGCTTCCCATACGTTCCATATGGCCTAACCATATCAAGTTGTTCCTTTTCACACTTTCCAGCACATCTACCTCCACACCACACCTCCTTCTTACTTCCTCATTCGTCTGTCTATCCCTCCATGTAACTCTGCACGCACTTCTTAAGTAACTCATTTCCACCGCTCTCACTCTTGGTCTGAGTCTCTTCTCAAACGTCCATGCTTCTCTTCCGTAAGTCAGTGTCAGGATTACCACACTGTCATGCAAGGACTTCTTCACTTCCCTACTGACCACCCTATTCCTTGTTACTGCTTTCAGCGTTCCTACAACCCTCTTCCCCTGTTGCAACCTCTCCTGCACTTCTTCATCCATCAACACACTACCCAGATACTTAAATGAGCTGACAATCTCCATAGCCTGACCATTCAACTTCACCCCTTTCGAAGACCATAACCTTTCATACACTCCTAAAAATTGAAAGACAAAGTGCATTTTTCAAAAACTTAGAGGAGCAGACATTGCCAGACAGTAAAAAAAAAAAAAAAAAAAAAAAAAAACCAGCCAATTAACTTCGAACAGACTTTACATTTTTCAATTTATCATATGCAAAATAATGCAGTGAATTGGGCAATATGAGTGCTTGTAGCCATATAGGAATATAAGTGGCTTCCAAAAAATAAGTAGTCAGGTCTCGATTTAGTCTATCTAGCATAGATCTATTGCCCGACGCCGTGATCCCCGAAAGGGTGGCCACGAACGAACCGCCTCCATGCACCTCTGTCCCCAGTCAGTCGACGCCCCTCCCCCCAACCAGCACCGCCTTCGTTCATATACTTCCTCACTCCATCCTTCCACCTCTCCCTCTCTGTCCCTCCGCCTCGCTCTCGTACACCCTCTTAGTCATTCTCTCGCTTTCCATACGTTCATATGGCCGAACCATCTCAAGTTGTTCCTTTTCACACTTTCCAGCACATCTACCTCATTCTTACTTCTTCATTAGTCTGTCTATCCCTCCATGTAACTCCGCACGCACTTCTTAAGTAATTCATTTCCACTGCTCTCATTCTTGGTCTGAGTCTCTCAACCAACGTCCATGCTTCACTTCCGTAAGTCAGTGTCGGGATTACCACACTGTCATGCAAGGACTTCTTCACTTCCATACTGACCACCCTATTTCTTGTTACTATACAGTGAACCCTCAAAATACGCGCAATTTATCTACGCGTAATCAAAGCTACGCTTGAACCACAATTGAGGCAACAAATCGAAAAATACACGCAATTATTCAAATGTACGCGCCGAGCGAACGAGCGGGAGTCGATTCGTAGATGTTGGAGAGTTTCGGGCGGCCATATTGGCGTGACGCCGGGCCCTCCGGCGTCGTCAGTCTCATCACCGTTGACTGTGGAGAGAGACACATCTCCCGTACCAAACTATTATGTATCTACAGTAAAAGTCCTTTAATCCGACGACCGATGATTCGAATCTCCCAATAGTCCGAATTTTTCAATTTGAGGCCAAATCCGAATTCACCCGATGGTCTGAATTTCAAGAAGTCCCAAAGTCCCCTTTTTGAGGCATTAGTCCACTCAAATGACACATAATGGAGCACACACATATCATATGTTCATGAATTCACTTTAAAAGTTTACCATTGTCATTGTAGCCTATTACCTACTTCAAAACATTCAGATTAATGGTCAAAGGAAGCTACTGATATAAACATAAACACCTTCTTCTTCTTCTTCTTCTTTTTGTGGAGTTCACATCGTCTGCTAGAGCGTTTGTTTGGCTCTTGAACGCATTCTTGGGACGCTCCGATGCGCTACTGGCTTGCACCGCATTTTCTGCAAGCGCATTCAGTCTTGAGCTTGAAAACGCACCTTTGGACGTTCCGATACGCTACTATTTATAGTTCAGTGATCGGAGCGTCCCAAGGGTGCTTTCAAGACAACAAGACAAGGGTGCTTTCAATACAATATAATATAACAGAGCACATCACAAAAGGAAAATTACAAAAACTTCTCAGGGAAGTGCCGTTGTTAAGGCATTACTTCCCGAACCACATCTGATCTGATCTTCAAGAGCAAGACAAACTCGCTAGTAGACGATGCAGACATTCATTCCTTTGACCATTAATCTGAATGTTTTGAAGTAGGTAATAGGCTACAATGACAATGGTAAACTTTTGAACTGATTTCATGAACATATGATATGTGTGTGTGTCATTTGGGTGGCCTAATGCCTCAATGTTTTTGTCAGGCCATTAATACACAGGTTCATAGGTTCATAGGGGTAAAGTCCGATAATCCGAAAAATCCACTAATCCGAACGAGGGCCGGTCCGCTGCCCTTCGGATTAACGGAAGTTTACTGTATAAAGCACAACAGGATATTATGAATCTATTAAAAGACTGTTCTTCGTTTTTCATTGCATGTATCATTTATTGAGCAAACAAAATCGGAAATGGAAAATCTGTTTCTGTTCAGGAGTTGGAGGTGAGATTGTTTACACTTCTCTCGAAAGTCGCTTCAAAGCTTACTGCTCTCCCCTGGCTAAATGATGTGAAGCCAATTCCTTAGTATGTATATGAGCTATTGAACTATCTCTCTTGACACTATGTAGGCTATATGAAACTATATACAGGGTATCTTTACCATTTGATACCTTTTGATGTGTTTGCCACTCTTCTAGCGGCACCAAGGAGCACGACACCCCTCGTTATGGGTGGTGATTTGGTGCAGTAGACTGTTTGAAGCGACAGCTCGCTCCCTTGCGAGGATGGGCTCGTCTGGCACTTTTTGCAGTTCGACATCGAGGGCTCTTGAAGTTGTCTAACAAGACGTCCCTTTTCGACTCAAAAACTTTACCAGTAGGCCTAGGCGGCTAGGCCTATTATTTCGGTCAATCCGTTTCGGGTGCAGTGCTATCGATCGATGGCGCAGATACATTAAATGTATTTTGTGTGGTAGTTTAGGTTATAAAAACATATTTGTACAGTACTATGTTATATATTTGTGTTTTTTAGGTGATGAAAGGTAGAAATAGTACAACTTTTGGTCGGACCCAGACCAATACCTATTTTCCCCATTTATATTTAACTCCCAAGTATGCGCAAATGAACGTACGCGCCGACAGCACAGTACACATCCCCCGCATAAGTTGAGGGTTCACTGTACTGTACACGCGTTTTATATACTGTACACGGATTCGTTTGGACAGGGTAACCCCAAAAGTTCCAGTCGGCTACAACACGGAAAAGTAGGGATCATATACGGGTGGCGGCCGAAGCCTAGGTACAGGTATATATCAATTATTAAGAATTTTTGTATGCATCAAATGTCTGTCTGTCTATCTATCTAATGCATCTATCTCCCTTATACATAAATATAACTACAGTGGAGCCCCCATCCTAACGAATAGTCTAGCTCTTAAGACTTATGTCAAGCCCCTTACCTAATAAGTCTATATCTCCACACTAAGTTATAACCTTATTCTGACTCCAACTATAACCACTTAGGAGTTATCCTTAACTCTTTCACGCTTTTATGACGCAGAGGTTGCCAATTAGCAATAAGAAATGGAGTTCTCTCACCCCCCTTATAATTACCTCTCCAAAATTAGTTTTCTGCCCACAGCTAACTCAAAGACAACTGCAGAGGTTGAAGTAACTAAACTAAAGGTTTCTAAATACCCCTGATAGTAACAAAGGCTTTAAAGTATCCCTAATAGGCTCAAAATTGCGTCATAAGCGTGAAAGGGTTAAACTGTTGTATTACTATTAATATAAATTACAATATAAAAGACTGGTGATGGGCTGGTCTATCAGAGTGAGAACTGAGCAATCTCTGCCATACCCATAGCTTACTCTGACTGTTCCTTTTACTTTTATATATTCTAGATCTCAAGTGACGGCGTCTCTTCCGTGGATTTGACCTCCCAGTCTACCTAGATTGGAAGCCAAAGCGTCACATTTTTTCCTTTGCCCCTCAACTTTCTCTTCATAATTGCTGAGGGGCACAGGGCCCTGGGTGGGGCTTTGGTTTCCCGGGCGTTTCCGCACCCTCCTCAGCTCCCCGCCATGGAGTGGCTTCGGTCACCCAGGCTTTATTGTGGTCGGCAGTGAGGGTTCTGTGGGGGCGTACGGTTATGGCCTTGGCCTTGCTCGGGGCCTTGGGGCTGTTCGGCCAGGCAGCTTGGGGAACAACAACAATATAAAAGAGCTTTCTTTACTCCTTATATATATATATTTACCCTATATAAATCCCCCCAACATATACGCATGTTATATTTTAAAAATCTATGAATCAGTTCTTATACGATGAAATTGAAAACAATATTATCCTTCCAATACACACATAATAAAATGAAAAAAGTAAATAAAAATGTCTCCTTTAACTTTTCAGAAAGTTAAGTCCGTCTCATATATGTTCGTATTTTATCAATCGCGTGGACCCAGCAACTCTCTATTTATCTATCTATCTATCTCCCTTATACATTAACATAACTACCGGTACGTCTTATTTGGATTTTTTGTAATCTATGAATCATTTCTAATGTGATGGAATTGAAAAATATAATATCCTTCCAGCACATAGATAAACAAGAAATAAGAAAGTCAACAAAAGATATTCCCCCTGTCTTGTCCAGACAAGCGCCTCAAATTTCTGAGCGTCGGAAGATTTGCATTATATTTATTTATTGTTTTTTTCCCACGGTATATTTTGGCCTTGAAAGTGTGTCTACACAAAATTATGGGGAAATATTGAAACATGTTTTTAATTGGCATTTGTGTCATTTTTGCTGATTATGAGTTGGTGGAAAAAAAAATATTTAATTCCATCATATCGGAAATGATTCACAGATTATATAGAGACCAAATAACATACACTTTTAAGTGTGTTCAATAGTTTTGCATTATCAATAGGGTCATAACTTCTTCTCTACTTTCTGGTCTATTGAACCATAATAAAGAGAGGGGGAGGGAGGGAGCATCCCCTACAGTGACAACCAGTCTGATAATGATTTGATGGACAATATTTCTGTGTTCTCTGGTTTCGATGAGGACGATGAACATGCCGGGGAACCTGGAGGGGCCGACGTACGAGCTGTAGCACTAGGCTTATCAACTTCATCACAGTAACGGGGTCGGGGTTGGGGGTCTGAGGAAGTATAACGGCGGGGATATCTACCAAACATCAACACATCTATCCACACAAATAGGTCAGTAACAGGTACAAATCCGTCCTTATTGATGCTTAATGTATTCTATGTTTTATCATAAATGATGTTGGTGGTATAATGTATATAAGTCGGCTGAAAGTAAGCAAAAAGGGTCAAAAGGGGGACTTTGGGAAAGTGGCTGGAACTAATTAATTCATTCCTATAAGGCCTGTTATTTCTAAAACACGGTTTTGATATACAGTAAACTTCCTTTAATCCGAAGGGCAGCGGACCGGCCCTCGTTCGGATTAGTGGATTTTTTGGATTATCGGACTTTACCCCTATGAACCTGTGTATTAATGGCCTGACGAAAACATTGAGGCATTAGGCCACCTAAATGACACAATGGTGCACACATAGGATATCATATGTTCATGAAATCACTTCAAAAGCTTACCATTGTTATTGTGGCCTATTACCTACTTCAAGTAGGTAATAGGCTACAATGACAATGGTAAACTTTTAAAGTGAATTCATGAACATATGATATGTGTGTGCTCCATTATGTGTCATTTGAGTGGACTAATGCCTCAAAAAGGGGACTTTGGGACTTCTTGAAATTCGGACCATCGGGTGAATTCGGATTTGGCCTCAAATTGAAACATTCGGACTATTGGGAGATTTGAATCATTGGTCGTCGGATTAAAGGACCTTTACTGTAAACGGTACGTACACGGTACGAATTACCCGCATATATCGAGACCTGACTGTAGATTTTAGAGTTAGTGCATATTATATTTTTATATTTTATTTTTATTTTTTTTTTTTTTTTACGACTGTCTCCCCTTTTGGTTATCTCCGATTTGAATGGTTTCATTTATTCCACTTTTCACAATTCTTAACCCCTCAAAACCGGAAGGACTCTTAGGAGGACATAAGCCATTTCCACCGTGGGGCATGGATGGCCTCTGAGCAGCCTACGTGTTAATCTAAGGCTTAAAACCACTTAAAACTGTACTAGAGAAAGATTTGTTGTCTTGGCGAGTTGTCCGTATAACTAACAAGAACACACAGCCAGCCAGTCATGTGACTCCTGCTTGCAAGCAAGCCTTACAAATGCCCAAATAATGCATGAAAGCAGACAGCAGTGACTTAGGAATGGTTACAATGGTGAAATATATCAGTAATCAATAATCAATATTATTACATAATACAAAATAAATAATCCATAATCAATAATAAATTGTTGAACGAATAAAAACAGACCGTAGCCACAGTCGGCGATGCGGTGACGCCGCATTCGGACGAAGCTCGGTATTCCCGCCAAACTCTGTCTTATTTCTCACCTCACACAATAACCACACAAGGTATAGTGTTCTAGTCTTCACCCATCGCATGGCAACGCCCATATCTGCCTCTGGTATGTATAAACATTTGGTTAAGCCATTTATTTGCAGAGATATGAGTGTCGGCAAATGCCGGTAATCGGAAGTAAACACGGAATCCTAGGCTATCGTCGGCCATACTGACCTAATTATTCTCATCATCATAACTGAACCACTTGGTCTAGAGACTTCTAGTTTTCACCAAACGCAAGACAACAATGACAACTGCTGCTGGATATATATATATATAACCTAGGTTAGGCAATTTTTTGGCATATTTATAAGCGCGCCAAAATCCTGAGAATTCCACATTTTCCCCGGTACCAGGAGACCCGCGAAAATACAAAAGGCGCGACCCCCCCGAGTCACAGGAGTTAAGTGGCTGTATCTGTCCCTGTGATGTCACATGAGTCCCACACCTCGGTAGTAGTTGTTCCCTAGGCTGCCTGGCTGTTCAGAGGTGTATGAAAGTAATTTTTTTGCAATATGGCAAGCAGAGTAATGTCTGCCTCTCTATGCATTTGAAAATATAAAGAAGTATGGTTTCACTCTAAAATGCAGCATGCGAAAGAAAATCAAAGATTAAAACATTATAACATTGCCCAACCTTGGAGAGTATCTCAATGGGATCGTAGACAGAGAGCCTGGTCAGTTTACCGTCCACCTCAAACTCCACCATCTTCATGTCATGGGAGTACGGTACCGAGGGCGGCTCAGGGTCCTGGTTGGCCAAAGGTGATGGTGGACGCTTCATGTTCTTCTTGCGTGCTGATCATATATATGAGGAAAAAAAAGACAAAATTCAGCTTTTGTTTAAAAAAAATCCTCAACCTATTACAGATAAACTGGCACAGTATATTCAATATATCAATGTTTCACATTCTATCCACTTTATTCTAACCAGACTTGCCCCCAAATGATTGCATTCACTAAGAAAGTATCTGATAATTTTAATAGTGAATGGAGAAGTTTTTTAACCAATTAAGTTACTAAGCTGAAATTATTGTCTGACAGTTGCTGGAATGAAAAATCACTACAGTATTCAATTAACCCTTTCCATATGTTGATGCCGTTTCCTCTTTTTTTCAGCTATAATTAAAGAAAAAATTATCAGCTTAGGGAGACCCTGTAGGAGTCAAAGTACAGTATTCTTAGAGGTCTTTCCTGAATTGCATGCATGTATGTATATACACAGGCACATACCCCATAGCTTGGGGTGGCCAACTCACGACAAGAGACCGAACAGGAAAAAATAAAAATAAAAAACTTGCACACAAGCATGTCGCCCAGGAGAAGACCAAGAGACCCAGGCTTATGTGAGGTATCCAGCAAAAGATTCCCAGGTACCAGGCCTCCCAGAGAGGTTCCGGTCTCAGCAGGCAGAGCCTGGTAGACACGCAGCAAAGCTTTACCACCACAATGCCCGCCCACCTCACATCCAGGCATGACCCTTCATATACACCGGCTCCCCGGGCCAGGCGCCTGACGGACTATTATCTAGTCCAACGGGCGCCCGACCCCCTCTCCCAACAACCGCGTTATCACTCATCTATTCACAAGCATCCTCCATTCATTCCTATTTATTACCACTTCTCTTGCCTGTTCTAGTCATCCCTCTATCTTCCAACGCTTCTACTACACAATCTCTCCATCTCAACGGAGGTCTTCCTACCCCTCTGTCTCCCCTTTTATCCGACTCATATACTCCTCAAGCAATTCATCTCCATCACATCCAGCTTTCTTCTCTCTTGTGCCTTCAGAGCCCATGTCTCAGCCCCATACATCACTGTTGGTATACCTATCCCTTGATACATTGCATTTTTAGCTTTCAATCCAAGATTTTTAACCTTCCAAATATTTCCCATTGATCCGATTCCTCTGAAAACTTTCTTTCCTTGACATACTTATACTTTGTGATGAGTTTGCCACATTTCTAGTGGCACCGAGGAGCGTGCCGCCCCTCGATCTGTTTTACCTCTATGTTCTTGCTTATCACTCCTTCCAGATATTTAAAACACTCTACTTGTTCCAGTACACTCGACCCTCGATTTAACGGACAAATAGGGGGGAAAGCTTGTCCGTTACTGGAAAATTCCCTCCAAACTTCTGTTTTTGCCCAAATATGCCAAAATAATAAAGATTTTAAACTTTCTATGTATAAGTTCAACCTAATGGGGGAAAATACAAAATTTGTCTGCTATTTTTCCCGCCTTCGGTTCACACCCAACCAAAATCTGTTGCCATCGAGTGAATTTAATTTTTAAAATCGCAGTCATCAAAATATCACTCGATTTCTAGTCATGAATGTTACAGATATATTACTCTCAAATTCTATTCAGTACATTGTCCAATATACAAAGTATTTATGATAAATAAAAACTATTCTATTAGGCCTACACAAACAATTACATGGGGGCGGTTCGTTCGTGGCCACCCCTTCGGGGATCGCGGCGTCAGGCAATAGATAGATAGAAACAATTGGTAATTGCCCTAAAAGTAGTCCTGTTAATATTTCAATAGATAGGTACATGTCCTAAAAATGATAATAATACAGGTATGTATAAAAACTCAAGATTAACTTATAAAATAATCGTCATTAGCCACTTTACTGGATATTAGATTATACAATTATAAACTAGTTTCAGAACTGGCAAGCGCATAATAAATTGATGCCAGTGTTTGCTACCCATAATAGTCATTAAACGAAACTTCTCGGACAGTTAACATCTCCTCCCCACTTGACTTACTTTGTTAAATTTGACATTAGTTGTGCATCTATGTGCACATTAGCAGTAATGGTGGTAGATATTTGTTTCCCACAGATGGAAATCTTAATATAATGTGGATTATAGCCTTGATAAAGGTAAAATGTTCAGTTATAGATTGTGTCGTGCGTGCATGTGTGTGTGTATTCCAAGGTTGCCAGCGCACATCACATCTCCAAACTCGCCCAAAAGTAGCCCAATCACTTAATACCGCACAACAGACAATTTCAGCTATTTTAATCCTATCACACACATTTTCTGATATGTTTATCTTTAACCCTTAAAGATCGAGGGCGGACTTAAGTCCGCCTCCAATTTGCAGCAAGTTAGGAGCATTATTAAGGCTTTTAAAGGGTTAAAATAGAGTGCAAATGGCCAGGAGCACAGCGGGCCAGACAGCCGACTCCCAGGGCTTACCGCCGCCCATTAACTCATGTTCCCTGTGTTCTCGAGAGGCCGGCAGTGTAGCCAGTAGTGAGCATAGCTGGGAAAAATATGCCGCTATATGCTAAACTCCCATGTTACTGGTATCACTGTATGAGAACCACGAGTGCTACGTAGCTCGTTCTGGTCTCATTTTGAAGCTTTTAGCGCCTAGTTTTTTGCTGAATACATTTCTTTTCATGCAGATACTTGATTTATCATTCAGGAGGGCCTGAATATGCCCAAAACCCCCCGCTAGACAAGGGTTAACAGCCATGCATGCATGATACTATGAGTTCCCCAAATATCACTAGGCCTAGTCCCATATAGCCTACTGTATGAGTAGTGGCCTACGTGTCACATCATTTAAATATTAATGAAATACCACATACATTATTATCACAATCATGCACTCATCAAATCTGCATCAATGTCCCAATCCCCCCTCACAAGCAATCACTTAATTAGGCTATTCAGTCACCGCCACATAGGCTACCATACATGTATAGTACAACCAACAGAAAGCCATGATGAACGTTTGTATGAAATGTAGCCTAGCTACTCAACACTCAACACCTCTACAACTTTAATAGTATATAGAACCAGCCCAATTCCGCTTTCCTCAATTTTAGTTAGTAAGGATAATAATTCAGAGGGTATCCACCCCAGCACACTGGTCTATTTCTCCCTCTGTTCTCCAGAGTAGTATCGAAAAACCAATATCTGGACCCCCTCCTTTGATAACACCAGCTGTGGTGAGCAACGCAATCAATAAAATTAAGGACGGTAAAGCTCCAGGGTGCTCTGACATTGTCGCCGAGATGATAAAAGCCTCAGGGGACACTGGTGTTAGCTTAGTCACTGAGATGATAAACACCATTAATAAAGATGAGAAAATAACCAAGGATTGGCACAAAAGTGTAATAGTAAATATATACAAAGGAAAAGGGGATGTGCTAGATAGAGGTAATTATAGGGGCCTGAAAATGCTTGACCAAATCATGAAGGTCTGTGAGAGAGTCTTTGAGGGTATGATCAGGCAAAGCATCTCCATTGATGATATGCAGTTTGGTTTTATGCCAGGACGTAGTATAACCGATGCTATCTTCATAGTCAGGCAGATACAGGAAAGATGCTTACTAATAGGCATGGATCTTTACTTTGTGTTTGTAGACCTGGAGAAGGCCTTTGACAGGGTTCCTAGAGATGTTGTGCAGTGTGCTATGAGGAAACTTGGTGTGGAAGAGTGGTTGGTGCATGTGATAATGAAGATGTACTGTATGAGGATTCGCACCCTGCAGTGAGGGTGAAAGGTGTACTGAGTGAGGAGTTCACAGTCCGTGTTGGAGTTCATCAGGGTTCAGTGTTAAGTCCCCTCCTCTTTATTATGGTCCTGGAGGCACTGTTTAGAGATTTTAGATCCGGACTCCTGTGGGAACTGTTTTATGCAGACAATTTAGTCCTAATAGCTGACAATGTGCAAGATGCTGAGGCCAAATTCAGAAGATGGAGAGAGGGCATGGCGAGCAAGGGTTTAAGAGTCAATATTAACAAAACCAAGGTTATGCATTGTAGATTGAGACGAGGCAATTTGGTAAAGAGCGGTGCATACCCATGTGCAGTGTGTGGGTGCTAACTCGGTGTAGCATCTGTCGATGTTGGGTGCACCATGGGAGTAAGCGCTGTAGTAGAATAAAAGGACCCCTGCCGAAGGATAAGTCAGAAATCGAGAAATTTGAGTGCGTAGTGTGCAAGGGCGAGCTTGTGTTAATGATGATCCTATTGCTATGAATTTTGTAAATGAGTCATTGGAGCTGGTGGACAAGTTTTGTTACCTATGAGATACCATCTATGCCGGTGGTGGGGCAAGTTTAGAGAACTGCTGCCAATTCTGACCATGAAAAGAATTGCTCTCCCCCTGAAGGGAAAGGTGCATGCCTCATGTGTAAGAAGTGCAATGACGTATGCCTCAGAAACATGGGCCATTAAAGTAGAGGATGTCAACAGAATGGAACGTAATGAGATGAGAATGGCGATATGGATGTGTGGGGCCAGGCTGCAGGATAGAATAACAAATGATGAGCTGAGGAGACGTTTAGGTATAGAGTATTAGCGAGGAGATGCGTAGAAGTAGACTGGGATGGTATGGGCATGTGGAGAGAATGGATGAACAAAACTGGGTGAAAAGATGCACATCTGTGATTGTGGAGGGAGCTGCACCGAGGGGTGGACCGAGGAAGACCTGGGATCGAACTATATGTGCCGATCTCAAATCCAAAACCTTGACAAGTGAAGCAGCCCTTAAAAGGGTTGCCTGGAATGCCGCCATTAGGACAAGAGACTGAAACTGCACGTATGTGTGGAGCACTCAGTCTTAAAATGTTATGTATGTATGTATGTAATAACAAAAACAACAAGTATAACTGGGTGAAAATCCAATGCTCTCTTGATAAACTCTTGACTGCTCTTAACAAATTTCCTCCAATTTCATAAATCCTTAGCACCTTCCACATTGCTTCTCAATCCACACGATCATACGCTTTTTCCAAATCCATAAAAGCCCAAAATATCTCTTTATGCTTTTCTAAGTTAGTACTTCTCCCATTGCTGTCTTACTGCAAAAATAATAGGAACAAGACACAACAAAACTGATGAGCTTAAATGGGTCATATTGACAAAACTTAGGTGTGACTACAACTAAGAAAAATTCATAAAATCATCTAGTGTTAGCTAGAATATAAGGAAAATTATGCCAACAAACTCCAGGGGAAATAAGTTATAGAGTTACCAGACTTGGGTGTGACGACCGAGGGTGGAGGGTTCTCATGGTCATAATTTATCATGTGGTGCTGGATGCCAGCCAGACTACGGTACACCTTGCCACAGGAAGCATGAGGACACTCGTATGGAGGCTTGGTCATTCGGCAGTGGTCCAGAAACTGGTCTATGTCAAAGCTCAAACCCAGACGAGGCATGGTGGCTGCTTCTGAAATATAAAACAATATTGCAGGAGTTAAATTGCAACACATACTAAACTACTGGTACACTGTACTCATATGGTGATGGGCTGGTCTATCACAGTGAGAACTGAGCGATCTCTGCCATACCCATAGCTTACTCTGACTGTTCCTTTTACTTATATATTTCCTAAATCTCAAGTGACGGCGTCTCTTCCGTGGATTGACCTCCCAATATACCAAGATTGGAAGCCAAAGCGTCACATTTTTCCTTTGCCCCTCAACTTTCTCTTCATAATTGCTGAGGGGCACAGGGCCCTGGGTGGGGCTTTGGTTTCCCGGGCGTTTCCGCACCCTCCTCAGCTCCCCGCCATGGAGTGGCTTCGGTCACCCAGGCTTTATTGTGGTAGGCAGGGAGGGTTCTGTGGGGGCGCTCGGTTATGGCCTTGGCCTTGCTCGGGGCTTTGGGGCTGTTCGGCCAGGCAGTCTGGGGAACAACAATAACAACAACTGGTACTCATCAGATTACTGGGCCTATATCTAACAAGCTATTACAACTACCAAAAGCCTAATAAACTTTGGTTAATAAATATCTTAGTACTGTACCATCGAGATCGAGAGAGAGTGAGTGGGTGTGTGTGTGTGTGTGTGGACAAGCGGTGGTGTGCTTAAATATACAAAATTTACTAAATATGTAGGTTTGCAGCTACATGAGGTTTGGGGCAACAGCTTAAGTGTACACATATCTTTAAAATACTTTGAAACATTGCTTTAGGTTAGGTTTGACCTAGATAGTTTTAATTAGGTTTAAAAATAGGAAAATGTACTCGTACGGTAGGTGGGTGGGTGGGTGGGTGTGTGTGTGTACTTACTCTAGTTGTATTTGCGGGAGTGAGCAAGCTCGTTAATTCCCACTTTCAATGACACATTTATCATATCTTACTTTAACCCACTGAACCCCAGCGACGACAACGTGTCGTCGGCAATGTATGTAACGCTAAATCCCAGCGACAACGTGTCGTCACTGGTACTCCGGTCCTATGGCACCTAGAGGGCTCAGATTTGTATGGGAACTGTGTAAGTATCCCACGCAACCATGCCGATGATTGAAAACTCTCAAAGTACAACCGCGTGCGCGTGCAAAAACATGGTTTTTGGGTGTTTTTGCCTTCAAATTTTTACTCTTCTAAAATCGACTTTCGGATTGCCTTCAATTTTTTACTCTTCTAAAATCGACTTTCGAGGGCTCCGTAGGACCCCCTTTTGACCTTTTTGATAGTTTTTTTGTGGTTTTTCCTTCATTCCTAACCCATTCACTATTGTTTCTGGAAAAAAACAAAAATTCAAATCCTGCCGGTCCCTGGTGGTACATTTATTTATAACTAGCTGGGGCTCAGTGGGTTAAAACTCTGCAATGATGGTGCTGACACCACTTCGACTGGCAACTTATTCCACCCTATGATTGATTTACTTGAGAACCTTTTACCTTTCAACTCAGTGTGTGTGTGTACTCACCTAATTGTAGTATACAGGATTTGAGCCTAAGCTCGTGTTGTCCTGTCTCTCTCTACATTTATCCAATTTTGCTTTAAAAGTTTGGATATTTCTTGCTCCCAAAACCTCCTCATCCAACTTATTCCTACAATCAATGCTTCTATACGGGAAGCTGAACTTTCTTACATACAACTTTCCTCAACTTACATTCATGACCCCTGGTTCTTCCCTCGTCCCTCACCACAAAATCTCCCTTGTCGATCTTCTCAAAACCTTTCACACACTTAAACATCATGATCATGTCACCTCTCTCTCTCCTCTCCCTCAGCGTTGGCAGCTTTAGCCTCTCCAATGTGTGTGTGTGTGTGTGTATGTAGCCTATTTACCTAGTTGTAGTACAGTACTGTATACAGGATTTGAGCTAAGCTCGTATTGTCCCGTCACTATGACTACTTTTATACAATCTAGTATTAAACACATGGATGTTCCTTGCCTCTACCACCTCCTCCCCCAACCCATTCCAGCCATCAATACTCCTATATGGGAAGCTAATCTTTATCGCAAATACCCATCCTCAATTTATACTCATGGCCTCTTATTGGGAAGGATGTAGTTACCAGGTGTACCACTACCGACATACAACATAAATCATCTATAAATACTTATAATAAAATTAATACTTATAAATCTATAATACTAGGTTAGGTTAGGTTGCTTGGTTAGGGTAATGTATTTTTGTATCCAAAGGCAGTCAAAATAGACGGGAACATAATGGTGAGCGTCCGCGTAGTGTAAACAAGACGGGCGGTACACCCGGTAACTACATTCTTGCCCTCTTATTTTTCCAGCATCTATTACAAAAAAAGTAATCTCTATCCAATCGTTCCAACTCTCTCACACTTTTGTACATTGTGATCAAGTCTCCCTTCACTCTCCTTTCTTGTAGTGTAGGTAACTGCAGCTTTTCTAATCTTCTTTTGCAAGTCAGTTCCCTCAAATCTGGGACCATCTTCGTGGCTATTCTTTGCACTCTTTCCAGTTTAGCAATGTGTTTCTTCCGATGTGGAGACCATATCTCTCCTGCGTACTCTAATCTTGGCATAATCATTGACACTATAATCTGTCTCAACATCTCCTCATCCATATAAGTAAAAGCGACCCTCATGTTCGTCAGTAGTCCATGTGCCCCTCCCACTATCCTATTCATATGTTTTTCCGGTGACAAATCACTCTGTATAATTACTCCCAAATCTCTCTCTTCTTTTGCTGTGCTGATTTTCTCCCTTTTTAAGTTGTATTCCCATTTGGGTCTCCTTTCACTGACTCCCATTTCTAGTACAGTACTGTACGTGGCACTTCTTTGCATTGAACTCTATCTTCCAAGTTTCACTCCAGTAATGTATCCTATCTAAATTATCTTGCAACTCTCTACAACTATTCTCGTTTACAATTTTCTTCAAGACGCCGCTACGAGACGTCTTGTTTCCTTTAGTTACGTTCATGTCTAATTTGACTGATTTTTGTTTATAAAATTATTCCACGGCCAGCTTTTATTTGCCCCCCCCCCTCCTCTGCTGGTAATATATATGATGAATTGATGATTATAAGTCATGGACAATGGCATGGGGGTGAGGGGGCCAATTTGGACAAAGCCCCTCTCAACCTATTATTGTATCCCACGGCTGGTAACAAAACAATTTACCCAACTGCTGGCCGTGGGATACAATAATGGGTTGAAGAGGGTTTTGCACCTCTCACCTCCATGACTTTCTTATTGTCATCATCGAAAAATATTACCGAAACTACCACTAATTTTCCCATGGTTTTTCTTTTTGGTTTTAGGTAGCTTTCATCATTATACAGTAGCTGAAATGAGTTACACTCCTTGGGAAAAAAAAAAAAAAAAAAATCTCCATTATCCAACCATCTTAGACAACTCAGATGTACAGTACAGTATGTAATTTTCAGAGTACTGTACTGTACTGTACTATAACAAAATTGCCTTGGAATACAGGATTTATTATTGAAATCAGCATCTATTTTGCCAGTAAGGGGCTAAATAAGTTTTACCATCGTCAATAGGTAGAGTTATAGGGAGTTTTTTTACAGTGCACATAAAATGCATTTAAAACAAATTTATATATGAACTTTGCAACATCCTTATTCTATAAAGCCTTCAATTAATTAGAAAAAATTAGTGGTAGTTTCGGTAATAAGTACTGTACCGTGAAATGCCCTAGCTTTGGACGGGGGCTATACTTCGGACACTTCTGTATTTCTTACAGTAGATCCTCTGGAAAAAGGCAAACTAGGCCTGTGTATCCAGCTCAATGCTGCGGTCGTTCACGGTGTTGGCGGCGGCGGTAGCAGACGCAACATTTTTACTATTCTGTATTTTTGCTTTAAAATCAAACTTCAAATCTTGTCTTCACCATGCTTTATCAAGATTACTTTCAAACTTCCTTATTGATTCGGAATCGACTACATACTGGGGCAGTGCGTTCCACTCATTTACCACTCTATCACAAAATGAGTTCTTTGCCTTTTCAAGCCTATTTCTTTCTTTGTAAATTTTCTTAGTGTCCTCTCGTTCTTGTTCCCTCCCGCATCAAGAAGATACCCTCTTCACACACATCCTCATCATACATTCCTGACACTATCTTAATAGTCTCTATCATATCCCCTCTCTTTCTCCTATATGCCAGTGTCGGAAGCCCCAGTCGGGGGGGGGGCCTTTTTTGGCCCCATGCCGAGGTTTGAACTATGCATTACTCCTACCTGCTCTCTGTTGCCTATTTTCGCTCACAAACTATGCATTAAGTGCGTGAAATGTCTAGATCATTCTAGAGGCTTGTGGTTATCTAAACGCTGTTCAATTTGCTCTGATTTGAAAACCGCGTTAGTGACTAAGAAAGACTTATCGTGTTTAGCGGCACTTCAAGAGCTTACAGGCTTTCAAGCTGCCAGAGCCTCAGAGCCCTTCCGGGTTCCGCGGGGGTGTTTTTTATGGATGCCTCAGAGCCCAACTGGGTCTGAGGGGTTAACCTAATCAAAAAACCTAACCTAACCTAACCTAATAGCCCCCAAATACATTTAGGTTAGGTTAGGTTTTTTGGTTAGGTTAATGCAACAAAAGAAAAATAAATAATAAAGCCAAGAAAAAAAAAAAAAAATTGGTGGATAAAAATTATATAGCAATGAAGTATAAAATTATAGGAACCCAAAACTACCATTATAAATGAGATCCCAGCTGTGGTGCGGCTCGTAAATATTGACCAGTTTTAGACCTTGTCCACATCGACATACCGGCGAATCTTGTCTGTCGCGCACACATATTCACTTAATAACTGGTAAGACCAATGGAAATGCTCAAGGTAAGATCCTGTGTAGCGGGAGGAACTGTTTTTCAGATGCCTATTTACTAAGAAACATTGAAAAATATCTTTAACCTAACCTAACCAAAACCTAACCTAGTACGGTATATTAGTGGACTAGGCTATTTATGAATGTAAAATGTAAAAATATATAGCAACATTACCAAATTATTATTGATATATATGGATAGGTCCACCCGGTACACAGGATTATACCATGCTTAAATATGATATATTTTACCTTTAAAGTGGAGTGTGTTAATAGGGGAACTAGCTGACGTGTGTGAATACGCCAAAGAAGAAATACAGAAAGAATACCACCCAGCTGAAGTTGGCGGTACTCAATTACGGTAGGAGAGACTAAACTACCTATTTCGGTGTTTTACCCTATAGGGTAAAACACCGATAAAGGTACTTTATCGCATAAATCTACCTCTTATATGTTATATTCTATATATTTCAAAGTAAGATATGGTCACCATAAGTGTATTAAGTTGAAGCCAAAGGCATTTTCCGAACTACGATGTCTAGTGGTAATTTTTTGTAATTACAGTACCTTGGAAATAATGGCTATAAATCACAAATTGTGCAATAAATATGTTACATTTATTTATTGACATGCTTTTATGTAGTTTTCGTATATAATCGAAGAATAATGTAAGGGGTTTTAGAACTATCAAGCCAGTCTTTCTCATTCAGTGAAGAAAGATGGCAGACTTTCGGGTTCTTGTCATATTTCAGGCTAATATGGAGAATGTAGCTTCAGTATCAGCATTTCCACACATGATTTACAATTGTGAATAACATAAGAACATAAGAAAATGGGAGTCTGCAAAAAGACGATCGGCCCATACAAGGCAGATCCCTGTCACACCCAACCCCAATTATAGACCCATCTCACTAATACCTTGAGTACTGACCCCACCAAAACGGTCAGAGATTAACACAAGATTACGGGGGTCTGCTGAGCGCCGATTGGCCCACACCTGGTAGATCCCCCTCACACCCAACCCATCTCGTCCATATGCCTATCTAATTTTATCTTAAAGCTCCCTATCGTTCTTGATCCCACTATATCACTTGGTAGCCTATTCCACCCATCTACAACTCTGTTACCAAACCAATATTTGCCTATATCTTTTCTGAAACAAAATTTATCTAATTTGAAACCATTTATACAAGTTATTTCGCTATCACTGAGCTTTAGTACATTTTTCATGTCTCCTTTATTAATTCCACTAACCCACTTGAATACCTCTATCATGTCACCTCGAACTCTGCGTCTCTCTAACGAATGTAAGCCTAATGTCTTCAACCTTTCTTCATACGGAAGATTTCTAATATTATGGATCATTTTTGTCATTCTACGTTGTAATCTCTCCAATGAATCTATGTCCATTCTGTAATAAGGACACCAAAGTTGAACAGCATAATCCATATGGGGTCTCACTAATGACAAGTAAAGTTTTAAGATAACATCAGCAGTTCTGTTACTCACACTCCTAGATACGAACCCGAGAATCCTGTTTGCCTTGTTACGAACGCTTATACATTGTTTTCTAGGCTTCAAATCATTGCTAACAAACACACCTAGATCTTTCTCACAGTCTGAGTTTTCTAATTCCATATTAGCTAGTTTATATTTAAAATTTGTATGCATCTTCCCTATCTTTAATACCTTGCATTTGTCAATGTTAAACTTCATCTGCCATTTTACTGACCATTCGTGTAAGGTATCTAGATCCCTTTGCAGACACTATATCTCTGACTGAATCAATTTTTCTCCCCATTTTGGTATCGTCTGCAAATTTACTTATCCTACTAGTTATACCTAAATCAAGGTAATTTATGTATATAATAAACAACAGAGGACCTAATACAGATCCCTGGGGGACACCACTCTTGACTGATCCCCATTCTGACTTAGTACCATTTATGCTGACTCTCTGCTTCCTACCAATTAGGGTACGATGGCCAATGCAGACGCAAAAATGGGTACTTATTTTTGTTGTCGAGTTGCTTCTGCCAGCCTATAACCGATTGGAAACTGAGATAAATAGCAAAATGTTTATATTTTTAAGGAATATCAACAAAAATGTTGTACCTGTTCTTATTGAAGAGTGAGAAGACAAATAAGACATGCGTCTCCTTTTTATCACAAAACCCTAATGAGACGCACCTGGACCTAAGGAGACGCAGAAGTGTTTAAATCACAAAAACACCAAAAATTATATAAGTATTAACCTCATTGGTACTTGAAAGAAAGCATGGTACCGTACTTTTGGTTGTAAGTTTACAATGCTTAGACAACAAAACTGACTGACATAGGCCATATAATTCATATTATTAAATAGGCAGATAATATAACTTAAAATTCTAATTTGCTAATTATAGGCCATTACCAAAAGAGTTTAAAGGGTGCAGGGAAGTTATACATGGAACATTAATGCTAGTTTGAGGTTTAAATCTAGTGCCACTCGCCCTCCCATGCATATTTGGTGCTAATACGCCTGTTTTATGCCTGCTTATCTCTGTAAATAATAAACGGTCAATAACCAACCAAATATCATGATCATGTACCTTCATTCAGATTGAAAATGGTAAAAACTGTAACTTTCTGGGTAGTCTGGTAGATATGTGAGCAACTCAAAAGCAATCACAACTTTTTAGGTTCGTGTTTGAATGTGCGTGCGTGTGTATGTATAGGTCAGGTGTGTGTGTGCGTGTCAATATCGTGGCCGGGGGTGAGACGATACACTCAGTCTGACTGACAATGGCAAGAGTTGGGCTCATTCATGTTGGCACTCTATCGAGTGATAAGGAGGGAAGTGGAGGAAAGTAGGGAGAGGCATGAAGGGGTGGGGGGGCTACAACAAAATTTGATTGTGTAGCAAAAAAATGCTTGATTCGATTCCGATTTGCTGAGGGGGAAAGAGGTGAGTCTCCTTAGGTCCAGCAAACATTATTTAGTCCAAAAGAGACGCATTTTTCAAACTGATGCCATACCACACTGGTAGACAGCCATTCTCCCTACTATGTATGGTATACATAAGGTTGAGTTTCCTTCACCTGAGATCAAAGAAAAGGTTATTATGCTTAATAATGTTACCAAAATAAACATACATTTACAAGGACCCACCAAGGAGACGCAACCCAGCTACCCTAAGCAGACGCGCGTCTCCTTAGGTTTTGCGCAGTGCGTCTCTATTGGTCCCAGGGTAGCCCTTGTTCTAGTTAAGGCAGCTCCGTCAATGGTGAAGGAAACTCAACCATATTCATACAAGACAGAGAAGTGAGTATGGCTTTCTACCACTGTGGTGTACGACCTTCTGGCATCAGTTTGAAAAAATGCGTCTCTATTGGATTTTGTGTTTTTTGCTGGCCCTGTGGGGACGCACCCTCCCTCCCCTTCAGCCGTACAAGTAAAAGCCTCTTGGTCATGCAGGGGTATACTTCAACTCATGCACTATCAAGCAACATCAACAGAAAAGAGGATCAAATTAGGGAACTGTGAGAAATTTAGCTTTAAAAAAAAGTAAATTCTTAGGTTTTCCGTAAGGAATTTGCGAAAACATGATTTTTTTTTAGTTCATCTCATCTCACGCAATAACATATGAAGATTAAAAGCTGATACTATGTGAGCATATTAGGTGATAGTTAAAGAATATTTTGGCCCACCATTCATGCATCTATCTACTCATCCTATGCCTGTGCAAGTTGTTTTGTTTCAAGTGCGTCTCCTTGGGTCCAGTAGTCTGCATTGGGCAGTTTACCCTAGCCATGACCTAATCCATCCTAACAATGCCCCACCTATTCCATGTGCCTCAACCTTTCTCATCAATCTCTCATGAGGGACTGTCAAAAGCTTTACTGAAATCTAAATATATAATATCATATGACTTGTCATTATCTACTGCTTCATATACCTCTGAGAAAAAACTAAGCAAATTAGTAAGGCAAGAACGTCCCTGAGTGAATCCATGCTGAGAAGAATTGATTAAGTTAAATGTTTCCAAGTGGTTTCTCATTTTCCTAGCAATAATTGGATGCTATTGATTTATCACCTTTTTCGAAAATCGGAACTACATTTGCAAGCTTCCAAGCTTCTGGAACTATACCTGTTTCTAATGAATTGTTAAAAAGAAATGTTAATGGGTAACTTAACTCATCTCTGCATTCTTTTACTACCGGTACTCTAGCATATACCTCATCGGGACCAGGCGTTTTCTGAGGTTTCAGTCTGTCAATTTCCTTAAGCATATCATTTCTACTTATAGTAACCGTACTTAACCTATTTTCTATACTATCGCTATATACCTTACGGACTTCTGGAATCTGTGCCAAATTTTCATTAGTGAAAACGGATAGAAACTGACTATTTAATGTACTGCACATTTCTAAATCATTTTAGAAATGACATTTTCTAAGACATTAAGACATTAGAATGACATTTTCTGTCATTTCTCTGTCACAGTAGGCTACCATAGTGCGGTTGGGAATATGAACATGATTAGATTAATATCCAGTATTCGAGAATGGATAATAAGTCGTAGGCGTGTGCATAAACCTTTAACCGTCCTGGTGGTGTAATGGTTAAGGTGGCAAAAATATGTGTGTGATAACCCGGGTTCGAATCCCGGTGGATCATATATACTTTAATTAATTTCATTGGGAGTGTGGTGGTGAGATTAATAAAAATAATATTATTAGTAGGTTTAGGGATATTTCTTCGAGAGGCCGGTCTATATGATCTGTGCCCCATGAATATTCTTTCCTCTCACTTAAACAGTAGGCTACCATAGTGCGGTTGGGAATATGAACATGATTAGATTAATATCCAGTATTCGAGAATGGATAATAAGTCGTAGGCGTGTGCATAAACCTTTAACCGTCCTGGTGGTGTAATGGTTAAGGTGGCAAAAATATGTGTGTGATAACCCGGGTTCGAATCCCGGTGGATTATATATACTTTAATTAATTTCATTGGGAGTGTGGTGGTGAGATTAATAAAAATAATATTATTAGTAGGTTTAGGGATATTTCTTCGAGAGGCCGGTCTATATGATCTGTGCCCCATGAATATTCTTTCCTCTCACTTAAACAGTAGGCTACCATAGTGCGGTTGGGAATATGAACATGATTAGATTAATATCCAGTATTCGAAAATGGATAATAAGTCGTAGGCGTGTGCATAAACCTTTAACCGTCCTGGTGGTGTAATGGTTAAGGTGGCAAAAATATGTGTGTGATAACCCGGGTTCGAATCCCGGTGGATCATATATACTTTAATTAATTTCATTGGGAGTGTGGTGGTGAGATTAATAAAAAAATATTGAAGTTTTAAGGGGGCCTATTTTATCTCTAACTTTAGATTTATATAGCTGGTAAAAAGCTTTAGGGTTATTTTTTGAGTCATTGGCTATCCTGATTTCATAATTTCTTTTGTCTGTCCTTATACCTTTTTTAACCTCTCTTGATAGATTCTGATAGTAAGCAAGTAGGTGAATTTTGCCTTTCTTAATTTTTCTATATATTCCTCTCTTTTTTCCTAGGTCTAATAGTCTATTATTCATCCATTTGGGTTGGTTCTGTGTTGATCTAAATTTTCTTTTGGGGATATATTTATTTTGTGCATTGTGGAGTGAAGAAATAAAATGATTATATGTAGCTGTCAAATTATCCTGAGTTAAGACAGGTATCTGAGAGAGAGTATGTTCATTAGCGCACCTGGGTCCACTTAATAGTTTAACCATAGGATCGACTCTTAAGGCTCTTCTTAATCAACCATCATTGGCTTTTCTGAAATCTGGGATAAGTGTCGTATTCTCTTTAGCCTTTCCTGTCCATTGTATGTTAAAATAAATTGATTTATGATCACTATTTCCTAGTTGGTCTCCTATCTCTACATTATTTATCATTTGTTCATTATTACTGAGAACTAAATCGAGGATATTATTACCTCTAGTAGGCGAGTCTATGAATTGAAATAAAAAAACTATCCTGTACCGCCTCAATAAACTCTTTTGAATCTGAGTCGCCGATTTGATGCTGCCAATCAATATTCGGAAAATTAAAATCACCCATAATACACACATTGCTAAACCTTGATGCTATTTTCACTTCCTACGATAAAGCTGTACCTTCGTTTCTACTCATATTTGGTGGTCTATAAATGACTCCAATAATTATGGTCTCACAGCCTTCGCTAACCTCTACCCAAACACTTTCGTTATCAGTATTTAGTCTAATACCTGATTTAATACAGCTTTTTAAAGAACTCCTGACAAACACTGCTATTCCGCCGCCCCTCCTACTTGTTCGGTCGCGTTTAAACAAACTATATCCTGGTATGTGGAATTCTGCTAAAAAAAATCTTGATTCTGTATTAATCCATGTTTCAGTCAGTGCTATAATGTCTATATTTTCGTTGCTAACTGAACATCTTGTATGACAACGAGGAGCTCATTAAATTGGTGAAAATAGGATAATATTGAGACAATTCGGATAGCCTTAAATCGACTTTGGTAAGTATTAGAATTACGTGTTTTAGTGTTTTAAATGACTTATGAATTATTATGTTCGGTAATTTTTTTGAAAAGACTCGCAGCGTTATTATACATAATTTATTAGGGAAAGTGAAGCTCTATGGAATCCTTATAATATACTCACATAGATTCCACTGTGGGAGAATAGTTTTGATAGTTAACTATAGTTTTGATGTAAATACTACCACAACTACGAATCTTGTTTCCGAGACCTAGTATATTAACCTAACCAAACAACCCAACCTAACCTAACCCTAGACCCAGTACGTGGGATACAACACTAGCCCTTGCATGCCAGCTACTGTGGGTTCATATATTAGACATACAGTAACATCTTTGTAGAACATAACACTTTACCGTAGCGAGTGTACTCCATTCCGAACACTTTTTGTAAACATTGAACACGTCCGTAGCGGAGCTCTCAAGATTGCGGGACTGAGTTTGTTTACGCACGGGACTATTTATATCGAAAAAATAGTTACAAAACTTATCAAAACTATTCTCCCACAACGGAATCTATGTGAGTATATTATAAGGATTCCATAGAGCTTCACTTTCCCTAATAAATTATGTATAATAACGCTGCGAGTCTATTCCCGATAATTATCTTATGTTCACTCCACCAACCTCCAACCGACTTTACTTCTAAACTCAATTAATGAAATCAACAAATACATGTGGCAGTCCAGGGATTCGAACCTAGGATGCTCACACCAAAATTCAGTGCATTTATCCATTGTGCTCTTTATGAATATAGGCTACCGATGAAAGTTATATGCGTAATGTGCAAATGAAAATCGGTACTTTAACCCTTAAAGAGCGGCGCTCGACTTAAGTCGTGCACCAATTTGCAGCAAGTTAGGAGTATTATTAAGGCTTTTAAAGGGTTAAAATCGAGTGCAAATGGCCGGGAGAGCAGCGGGCCAGACAGCCGACTCCCAGGGCTTACCGCCGCCCATTAACTCATGTTCCCTGTGTTCTCGAGAGGCCGGCAGTGTAGCCAGTAGTGAGCATAGCTGGGAAAAATATACCGATATATGCTAAACTTCCATGTTCGTGGCACCACTGCAAGAGAACCACGAGTGCTACGTAGCTCGTTCTGGTCTCATTTTGAAGCTTTTAGTGCCTATTTTTTTGCTAAATAATGTTTTTTTCATGCAGATGCTTGATTTATCATGCAGGAGGGCCTGAATATGCCCAAATGAGCCCAAAACACCCCGCTAGACAAGGGTTAATTGACCGATGGTACCGTAAAATGGGGTAACTTCGGACATTTTTCGATGTTTTTTAACAATTGCTCCTGAGTGTAAACACATTATAGAGATTTAACTAGGTAAAGTGATATACACTCCCCTCGCAAATTCGGACTAAAAGAGACTGGGCCTTGTCCGAATTCAGGAAAAGTCCGGATTCAGAAAATAGTGTACGGGGGGGCCGCATACACATACGCACACACATTATTAATATTAATAGCCTAGCAGTAAATAAAAGTTACGTAATATACAGTACTGTACAGTACTCACCTTATCCTAAATCTTCTATCTACACTATGTACAGGGGTTAATCAGAATCCGAGGTCGAATCCACGACCATCGGATCATCCACCTCACATCCACATCCACTACTGGGACCCGGCTGAGGCTCCTGGGTGGTGGCTGGCCGGCGATGGTCGGGGGCACTACTGGGACCCGGCTGAGGCTCCTGGGTGGTGGCACTACTGGGACCTGGCTGAGGCTCCTGGGTGGTGGCACTACTGGGACCCGGCTGAGGCTCCTGGGTGGTGGCTAGGGTGGCTAGGGTGGCTGTGGCTGGCCGGCGAAAGAAAGAGTGGATTTTCGTCTGCCTACCCACTTGGTGCTGCTTCAGTATGATTGCCTCCCTGAGTAAACTTAGCTGGGTGTAGTGTGACGCTACCTCAGGAGTGTATTCAGTGAAGGCAATCAGGTCGTCCACACTGGCCCTCAGTGACGATAGTTTGTGTAGGTTTACTGGTTCCTCTTCCTCGTCACTGCTCTCTTCTTCTGCTTCTTGGCTCTGGATCTGTTCTGCGATCTGTTCATGAGTGTAAATTTCATGCCCTGGTACTATCCCTGCCTCGTCCAGCCAATCTTGAACATCTTCCACAGTGACATCCTTTTCCCCAGCATTGCTCAATAGGTTGTGGAAATCAGCAGCCGCATCATTACCAAACCCCTCGAAGTCGTTGGGATCATCTTCGGCATGAAGGAATGGTTTCCAACAGTTGGCTAAGGTGGAAATTTGTAGGCTATCCCAAGCAGAGCAAAGATTGCAAATAGCAGAGCGGATGTTATAGGCTTTGATGTTAGCCAGTGTGCGTGCCCCACGAGTGTCCTGTACTGAGTCGGACTCGTCCTCCAGCACCACCAGGACTTCATTGAGGTACTTCCTGGTATATTTCCTTTTGAGGGCGCTAATAATGCCCTGGTCCATGGGCTGGATAAGTGCTGTGGTGTTAGGCGGGAGGTACACAACTTTAATTCGCCCGTCAGGTGAGACCAATATATCAGCGCTGGGGTGGGGTGGGCTGGGGCATTATCCAACAATAGAACTGCCTTCACTTCGTCTCTGGGGATGCCCAAAACTTCCACTTGATATCTGATGACAGCTGGCACGAAGTATTCGAAAAACCATGCAGTAAAAATAGCGCAGTTGAACCAGGCTTTCTTGCTGTGGTAATACTTGGCTGGCAGTTCTGTTTCGATGTCTAGGTTCCTCATTGCATGTGGCCTCTTGCTTTTTCCCACAATCGCCAGCTTGAGACGGTGCGTGCCACTGGCATTTCCCCCACACAGGGCTGATAATCGTTCCTTGGATAGTTTCTTTCCTTTTGTTTTCCCCTCATGCTTCGTTACCTGGGTATTTTTGGGCATAGAACGCCAGTAAAATCCAGTCTCATCGGCGTTATATACTTGAGAGAGGGTTAGGTTCTCTTCCTTCACAAGCTTATGGAAACGAGCACGGAAAGCTTCTATCCCAGAACTGTCTGCACTCCCACTTTCCCCATGAGTTTTAACATTAAACAATCCATGTCGATTCCTAAACCGCCATAACCAACCATCACTACCCTTAAAGTTAGCTAGGCCTAAATTTTCAGCCAGCTTCACTGCGGCGGTCATAATCTCCACACCCCGTACATTCACGCCACTAGACCTCTCCTGAAGAAACCACTTCAGTACAGCTGCATCTAGCTGGGAATGATCAGCTGTGGTCATATTTTTCCTTGGTCTTGCTTTGCCAGTTTTAGATTTATTGCCTTCGACACAAAATTTAGCAGCATAGTTCTTTAACTTGTCCTTGGTCTTACGTATATCGGAGACGGTTTGCTTCTTGCACCCATACTCCTCACAAACCTGGAGCACTGTACGACCATTCTCAAGCTTCCTTATCAGTTCTAGCTTTTGTTCTACACTCAGAGTAACCTTTACCCGCTTGACAGTCTTTTGAGGCTTGGGGGGCATGGTGGCTGGCAATGAAAGTCGATAATAACTTCACAAACACCTTAATAACCAGGTAGTCGCACGGCGGGTTGTAAACAAGCTTGAATGACTAGGCGGGAACGGGTGGCGTCACCCGTCGCGAGAGCCACCTACCGGACAAAATTTTAAGTATTCGGACAAGTATGCGTTACGGTACGCACTACCGGACGATCGGACCGGACTCTGGATTGTGTCCGGATTGTTGAAAGTCCGGATTGGTGAAGTCCGGATTTGCGAGGGTCGACTGTATGGTGATAGTGCGCCGTAATCCAGGAAGCCTCCTAAAATTAACCCCTATAATAAGAGAGCTATCCTTATCCTAAATTATGTCCAAAGTTTGCTTGAAAAGTTGAAAACTCCGGACTTGTATGGATAACTTCGGACATACCGGTAGGTGATTTCTTATGGAAAATGATTGCCAAGAAAGCTGGGCTAACTCTGGACCAACGGAGGAGAACTTCGGACATACGTTTGTGGCCTTATTTCATTCATTTTTCGGCTCCTACTATTTTATTATTGCTACTTATTCCTGTCCGATGTTTAAGTGGAAAATGCACAGTCAATACTTTTAGGCCTGTATAATCAGTATAGGAGGGGGATATATACGATGTTTAACATATATTCTGTTTGGATCTGTTCTCGTTAGGCATTGAGCTCACTCTTAGAAAATATTGAGCAGAAAAATAACCAATGCTGTCTAATCAATAACTCGAAAATTAACTAGGCCTAGTGAAAATATATAGGTATGTATACTATATCACTGCATACCGGTATACACTTTTATGAATTTGAGCATTTTTATAGGTATAACGTATTTGTTGGTGTTTCTTTCGGCAGATAAAACAAAAATTGACAAGATATATGCCTTTCCTAATTTAGGCTATATATATTATATATCCAGAATTATCTGAAATACATAAATCGGTTAGCATATTATCATATTTGTATGGGTTTTAGTGTTCTAGCTAGAGCGTTAAACAAGTGTAACAAATTTCCTTTGGTGGATACCTTTACCTTTTGATGTGTTCGCCACTCTTCTAGCGGCACCAAGGAGCGCGACGCCCCTCGGATGTTGTCTCTGGTAATGTTACTACAAAATTATATCAGTCACATCATTCATAAAAAAAAAAAATCTTCAGGGCGATAGAAGTTTGGCAGGGTAGCGAAAAATGTACATATTTTCGTCATATATATAATATTTGTTTAGTGTACATATACTCATGTCAGTTTCCTAGGACATGCTCTTCCTTTGCCATTTCTCTAAACGGACCCCACAAAAAATAAAATAAAAAGCGTTTCCATTATATAATGACAATGTCTAATTATTTATTATCGCCGATGTCCGAAGTTATCACCGCAGTACGAAGTTACCCCACTTTACGGTACCTTTATCGGTGTTTTAGGGAAGGATGTAGTTTCCGGGTGTACGGTTGTCATGTTGTGCGCTCGCACTTACGTTCATGTCTATTTCGACGCTATATTTTCTGCTATTTGCCCCCTGTCATTACTGCATGAATACTAGGTTAGGTTAGGTTAGGTTGTTTGGTTAGGCTAATGTATTTTTATATCCAAAGGCATCCGCATAGGCAGGGTGTCAAACGATGCTGTTTTTTTGAGTGATAACGCAATGAACTTTTTGTATAATGATAACAGAAACTCCCCCCCCCCCAAAAAAAAAGGTAGGCTAGGCTAAATTGACACAATTTTGGTCTCCATATTTTCCATCTTGATTGTTTTTTTATTGCAGGAAATAGTGTTTTAGAGTATTTTAGACACCTAAATTCTCAAAAAAAAAAAATCTGGGGGGCATGCCCCCGGACCCCCCTAGAGCTCGCGCCTTCGCCGCGCTATAATGATAACAAAATATTAAACCATAATGATAACACAATTCATATTTTGTGGATTGACACCCTGCGCATAGGATAGTGTAAACAAGGTGGGCGGTACACCCGGTAACTACATTCTTGCCGTGTTTTACCCCTAATGGTTACAAGAAGCTTAGGCCTAGGATATAATAATAGGCTAGCCTAAAAAAAAAAAAGTACGATTTTAGCCTAGTTACTGGACACCTATTTGACAGGTAGGCTACCGCCAACGATTTAATACATATTTTTTTCGGTTTCCACGCACGCATCCAACACCAAGCTACACCCTTTTCTGGTGTACGAAACACTAAAAAAGCAATGGGTACACTTTAATAATGATAATATGAGACGAAATATAAAGACAACTCGGTTCCGTTCGTGGAAGTAGCGTCGCTTTGTTTACTTTACGCTCGGAGTGACTTCCCGGTCCCGCCTTGGCGGTCGACTTAAAATGGCTAAGCTTGTTGGGTAAATTTTTTGATAAAAACTTGCGTTATAGGGCGTGGGATACAGGACAGGGTTGAGGGGGGGCTCTTCCCCCCCTCACCCCCCCTACATTCTTGCCGTGTTTTACCCCTAATGGTTACAAGAAGCTTAGGCCTAGGATATAATAATAGGCTAGCCTAAAAAAAAAAAAGTACGATTTTAGCCTAGTTACTGGACACCTATTTGACAGGTAGGCTACCGCCAACGATTTAATACATATTTTTTTCGGTTTCCACGCATCCAACACCAAGCTACACCCTTTTCTGGTGTACGAAACACTAAAAAAGCAATGGGTACACTTTAATAATGATAATATGAGACGAAATATAAAGACAACTCGGTTCCGTTCGTGGAAGTAGCGTCGCTTTGTTTACTTTACGCTCGAAGTGACTTCCCGGTCCCGCCTTGGCGGTCGACTTAAAATGGCTAAGCTTGTTGGGTAAATTTTTTGATAAAAACTTGCGTTATAGGGCGTGGGATACAGGACAGGGTTGAGGGGGGGCTCTCCCCCCCCCCATGAATTATATTAATCGTCATCTATGTGGCCAGCAGGGGGCAAGTAAAACAGCTGGCCGTCACCTCGAGCGTCCTGGGTAAACAAACCGCGACGATCCGAAGCGACGACGGGCTCCCCCCGCCGCCGATTTTCGGCCCAAACGCCCCGTTTTATTCTCGTCGAAAACCATATTTAAAAAGTTATTAGGCCTATATCGTTTTCAATACTATTACCGGACCAGAAAAAGGTGTAGCTTGGTGTTGGATGCGTGGAAACCGAAAACAAATATGTATTAAATCGTTGGCGGTACCTGTCAAAGGCTAGGTGTCCAGTAACTAAAATCGTACCAAAGTAAGTAGCCTAAGGGTGCGAGCCTTTTCCCTACAATTACCCAAGCAAGCATGCATGCATTATCCTCAATCACCTCACCCGATGGGAAAGCAAAAGTGCAGCCTAGCTGCCAAAGCTAAGCTAATTTCTAATCTTATTAGGCTACAGCTAAGCTAACTAATGGCCTATGAACCTAATACGTTGTATAGCAAACTACTGTATTGTATTACGCTGAAGTGTGCTAGTGCCGACAAGAGAGCACATAAAAGCCAAGGTTATAGCCAACAAATCCTCGTTAAATAATAGTGCCTGCCACCTCCTGCAAGCATCATCGGCGCCCCGACCAGTCCATCTCACCTCACCAAAAACTTAACACATTTTACTTCCCTAATAACTAAACAACTACTTTCTTATAAATACCATAACATACCTTACATTAATCTTAAAACTCCATAAAACAACAGGAACTATTTAAAATCTTACCAAATCAAAAGGAAGGGGAGAATAAAGTGAGTTTTCAAGCGAAGGATCGATCCTGCGAGCCCTCCACCTCCGCCATTGTTCATCAAAACAACTTTTCCCAGCGGCCGCTAGCCAATCACAGTGGTGGCGGGAAATATGAACTTTGTAACGCCTGCACAATATATGCTATAATAATGCATTTTTATGTTTTGTATTCTAATCTTGCAATAGATACCCTTACAAGTCTATCATTGGTTAGCCACCTTTTCAATCCTACCATAATTCATATTTATTTATAATTGCAATGACATTTTTATTACAAAGGTAGCAATTTCAATCATTCGCGAACAAACGCATAATTTCCTAAATGCACAATTGTCTGAATGTACCAACCTTAGTAATAATGGAGTCAGTTGTAAGAAACAACCCGGTAAAACACATGATGCAGAAAGAAAATTTGTTTTGTGATGCCCAACATGGATTTGTAGCATACCCTAGAAGGGCTGGTACCTAATGTGGGACTAGTCATCAACAACCACGTTAGAAAAGGGCGGCTGTGCTACATCAAGAGGACTGAGGCTACCTCTCAGAAAATAGCAACAGTCGCCCACAACAACTTCAGCAAAAATGGGGCTCGTCTCTTCAATACTGTACCAAAGGCCGTCCGGGAACTGACGGGAGTCACGACCGACTCCTTCAAGCGTCAGCTGGACCGATGGCTGGCCACAGTACCAGACGAGCCCCCAACACCAGGATATCCAAGCACCACATCCAACTCGTTAGTAAATAGACGGAACGAGGGAGTTGCGGAGCTGCCTGGCTGCAGCGGAGGTCCACTTTAGCTGCGTCCACAGAGGACGGAATTCTACCAAGTATGACCCTTGTATGACAGTTGTTGGTCATCATTGAGCTGTGGTAAAACCAGCTGGACAATGTAGTTCCAGGCTAAGATCCTATTTACGTATGGGGTATCAAGGAAACAAGTTAGCTATCCTCCAGGTTATATTCTCACAGACCATTGACACCGGAGAACTTCCCCATGACTGGCTAGTGGCAAATGTGAAACCGATTTTCAAATCCGGAGACAGAACCCTCCCTGTTAACGAAGGCTGACCTATAAGTTCATTCAGGCAGCTGCCTTAGCAAGACTGGTAATATGGTCCTTCCAACTGAGAGCAGAAGAAAAAGAGACACCAAGAATATTGAGAGAAGATGAAGGATTGATTTTTGTATTGTTGAAGAATAAGGGATATAGTCCGCTGGGAGTTCCGTACAAGTAGATAGATGGAGAAATTGGGTTTTGGAAGCATTAAAGGTAACAAGGTTTTCTCTGTCCCAATTGGAGATAGTATTTAGATCAGAATTTAAGAGTTCTATGGCTTCATTACGTTTGTCGTTGAGGGATTGCTGGCTGGAGCGTTCTGAAAAACTAATGGAGTAGTGTAAGGTTGAGTCGTCTGCGTATGAATGGATGGGAATTGTGGTACAGTTGAGGAGATCATTTATAAAAATTAGAAAGAGAATAGGACATAGGACAGAGCCCTGAGGAACACCACAGTTTATAGGGTGAGGAAGAGAACAATGGCCGTCCACAACCGCGGATATATGGAACGGCCGGAAAGGAAATTAGAGACAAAGGCACAGATGGAGGGATAGAAACCGAAGGAGGGTAGTTTAGAAATTAAAGATTTGTGCCAGACTCTATCGAAGGCTTTCGATATGTCTAGTGCAATAGAAAAAGTCTCACCGAAGTCCCGAAAGGAGGATGACCAAGAGTTAGCAAGATATATGAAAGAAGATCACCAGTAGAGCGACCCTTAAGGAAGCCATACTGGCGATCTGAGAGCAGATTATGAGAAGAGAAATGCTTAAGAAATTTGGAAGCAAGAATAGTTTCAAAAACATTAGAAAGACAAGAGATAAGAGCAATTGGACGATAGTTGGAGGGTTGAGAGCGGTCACCCTTCTTTGGGACAGGTTGAATGTGAGCAAACTTCCAGCATGAAGGGAAGACGTTAGAGGATAGACAGAGACGAAAGAGTTTGCCTAGGCAGGGAGTCAGCACGGAAGCACAATTTTTTAGAACAACAGGAGGAACACCGTCCGGACCGTACGCCTTATTAGTATTAAGCCCAAAGAGGGTAGAAAGTACATCTTTAGAAGAGATTAGGATATTAGGCATAAGTAAGAGAGAGGAGGGTGGAGAGGGAGGAATAGCACCGGAATCATCCAAGGTGGAGTTTCTAGCAAAAGTTTGAGCGAAGAGTTTAGCTTTGTCGGAGGAAGAAGTGATGGTTGTGCCATCAGAGTGGGAAAGGGGAGGGAAAGACGAGGAAGAGAAATTGTTGGAGAGGTTTTTGGCTAGATGCCAGAAAGCTTGGGAAGAGCTAGAGTTGGATAGTTCAGTGCATTTATTATTCATGAAAGAGTGTTTGGCAAGACGAAGAACAGATTTGGCTTGATTCCGGGCAGAAACATAGGAAGATATATATATATATATATATATATATATATATATATATATATATATATATATATATATATATATATATATATATATATATATATATATATATATTATATATATATATATATATATATATATATATATGTGACCGAACGTAAGGTTCTTGGGGATCATAGCTGGGTTGTCACAAATAATAATGTAGGGTAGACTAAATATATAAGATGCTGTTGACTTGTGTTTTTATTCACATATTTATCCGTACAAAATCACCCGAAGTGAAAGAAGCAGACTCTTCAGACTGCCCTGTGACACCTACTCCCTACGAAATTAAAATTTCTCGCTTTCGTTTTCTTGTCCTCGTTTTCTAACACACATTATATTACACTATGGGATGGTACACTAAACAATAACTTTAATATGTCTAACACTAAGACAGATTCTGCATCGGGTCCGATTAACAATGCTCCATACTACATATATATATATAAGGGAGCAAATAAATGCGGGGTTAAGTGAGATAGTTCGAAGCCTGTTAATTAATAAGGCTCTTATTAAATAAAATAAAAGTGTCTCATAGTAGCCAGAAGAAAGTTTAAGGGGGGATGGTTCAATTTATGGTCGATTTTGTTCATGTATATATTATTTGTCTAGTTTCCTCCCTTGACCTCCATAAAACATTACAAAAACTCCAGGATCCCCCTTCAAGATATATTTGTAAACATTTTCGGTAGAATAATGTCCCGGCCATAGGTCGGTTCCTCCTAAATTACAGGCTCGCTATCACTCGCCTGGAAAAAAACCGACCCCTAAATTACACGAAAAGCCTTAATATTGACAATGACTAACTAACAAAACCAACAAACTAACGATTTAAGATCTCAAAACTAATATGCTTAACACGAGGGAGAAAGGGGACCAGAAAAAACCAGCCCGTCCCCCCTTAAGACCTTTCCCCCCATTTCTTTGACAACTGGACGGTCAAGAACTATCATGGGGTTAGAATACTTATATTATATATTATTATGTTACCTTGTTTGGTTTAACCTCTTAAGTGCGCATGGGGGTAATTAGACACCTCTGCCTGTGCGCATGTATTTGAGCTGTTTCCATCACTAAAATATTCATTTTACCATAAATAGCATTAATACTTATCCATATGTGCCTATTATAGGTTGATTATAAAGGTATTACCCTGTTACAACAATAAAACGAGTGAAAACAGCGTTTGGATGGTCAAAATTGGCGATACAGGCCGCGAGTTACATAATGTATGGGTGAGGCAACCTGCTTTCCCGCCAATTTCCCCCAAGGTCACTGAGACACTGTCAATCGATACTCTCTCTCTCTCTCTTGCACTCGCTTGCTAACAGTGATGACAATGCCCTGCTTGCAACTCGCTAATGTTAGCACGAAAATATACCTCAGAATAAGGGAATAACAGGGAAAATAGGTGATAACTGAAGGAGGGGAGGAAAGTGGGGAAGGAGGGGAGGCAGAGGACTGATATTTTGCATGGCCCAAGGGCAAACAAAAATAAAATAAAATATATATATATATATATATATTTTTTTTTCGATTTTTAAAATTGATTTTTTTTTTCTGACTCTTAAGAGTCTTCCCGCAGTCCGCCGGGGGAACTCTTAAGAGTCTTCCCGCAGTTCCCGGGTTAAGGAGAGATGGGCTGGTTTTTCTGTCACCCTTCTCCCTCGTGTTTAGCCCCATTGTTTTGTTTAGATTTTAAGACATTCGGCCCATTAGTTTGGCAATTTTAAGACTTTATGCCCCATTTCTTTGTCAATATTAAGACCTTTCGTGCCATATACAGTAGGTGTCGAATTTTCCTGGCGCGCAATGGCGAGCCTGTCATTTTTAAGAGTAACCGACCTTCGGCCAGGACATTTTTGTTATCGAAAAATGTACAAATTTATCTTGAAGTGGAATCTAAGGGGTGTTCTTTACAGCTTGATGGAGGTCTAGGGAGGAAACTATTTTTTGTTTTTAATCCAAAATTAAGCAAATAAATAAGCCCATCTCCCCTTAACCGCTTAAGGGGGGATGGTTCACCTTCTGGGCGATTTTTGCATGTAGGCCTATTCATTATTTTTCTAGTTTCTTCCCTAGACCTCTATCAAATTTAAAAAAAACATCCATTAGATCCCCCTTCTAGATTAATTTGTAAATTTTTCGGTAGAAAAATGTCACGGGCCGAAGGCCGGTTCTTCCAACATTACAGGCCAGAGAAAAAATCGACACCTAAATAGCACGAAAGGTCTAAATATTGACGAAGAAATGTAGCGAAAGGTCTTAAACTCGACTAACTAATTGGGCAAACATCTTAACATCTGAAAACTAATGGGGCTAAACAACGAGACAACGAGAGCTAGACCGTTCATAAATAGAGACAGAGAAAATGTGTGCATATAATGCATCCAGTTTGGACACTAATCAAACTTTCGAAAAATGTTTGAAAAAGTGAAACTGTTCAGTATATCACTCTTACAAACCTTTTTTCCCAGATATGATTTTCACACAATTTCTCCATTAAACAAAATACATTCAAATGACTAACATCATAGCATGGCACAGCCCCTATTACAAAACCCCTTGACTCTCACTCCACCAAGCCACGGCATTTGCAAGAACCCTATCCCGTTTCATCTTATTATAACGAATCCTTTTAGCATTTGACATATTTTCCGGACGGGGAGTAGTATCCGGATGCAATCTTAAATATTCGTTTATGATATCTTGATTAATACCATTGCTTGAAGTTTCATTTTTTGCTCTCCTTTTGTTCTGTTTCTTTTGATAACGGGAAAGAGGGGTGGGCTCTTCCACCGGATCATTGCATAGAGGAGCGGACTCTTCCACCGGATCATTGCATAGTGGGGCGGGCTCCTCCACCGGATCATTGCATAGTGGGGTGGGCTCCTCCACCGGCTCATTGCATAGTGTGGCGGGCTCCTCCACCAGATCATTGCATAGTGGAGCTGGCTCCTCCACCGGATCATTGCATAATGGGGCGGGCTCTTCCACCATATTATTGCTAGTGGGGCTGGCCCCTCCACCAGATCATTGCATAGTGGGGTGGGCTCCTCCACCGGATCATTGCATAGTGTGGTGGGCTCCTCCACCGGATCTTTGCATAGTGTGGCGGGCTCATCCACCGGATCATTGCATAGTATGGCGGGCTCCTCCACCGGATCATTACATAGTGGGGCGGGCTCCTCCACCGGATCATTGCATAGTGGGGCGGGTTCTTCCACCGGATCATTGCATAGTGGGGTGGGCTCCTCCACCGGATCATTGCATAGTGTGGCAGGTTCCTCCACCGGATCATTGCATAGCGGAGTGGGCTCTCCCACTGGATTATTGCATAGTGGAGTGGGCTCCTCCACTGGATTATTGCATAGTGGGGTGGGCTCCTCCACCGGTTCATTGCATAGTGGGGTGGGCTCCTCCACCGGATCATTGCATAGTGGAGAGGGCTCCTCCGCCGGATCATTGCATAGTGGGGTGGGCTCCTCCACCGGATCATTGCATAGTGGGGCGGGCTCCTCCACCGGATCATTGCATAGCTGGGTGGGCTCCTCCACTGGATCATTGCATAGTGGGGTGGGCTCCTCCACCGGATCATTACATAGCGGGGTGGACTCCTCCACCGGATCATTGCACAGTGGGGCGGGCTCCTCCACCGGATCATTGCATAGTGGGGTGGGCTCCTCCACCGGATCATTGCATAGTGGGGTGGGCTCCTCCACCTGTTCACTGCATAATGGGGGGGGGGCTCCTCCACCGGATCATTGCATAGTGGGGTGGGCTCCTCCACCGGTTCATTGCATAGTGGGGCGGGCTCCTCCACCGGTTCATTGCATAGTGGGGCGGGCTCCTGCACCGGTTCATTGCATAGTGGGGCGGGCTCCTCCACCGGATCATTGCATAGTGGGGTGGGCTCCTCCACCGGTTCATTGCATAGTGAGGCTGCCTCCTCCACCGGATCATTCCATAGTGTGGTGGGCTCCTCCATCGGATCTTGCATAGTGTGGCGGGCTCATCCACCGGATCATTGCATAGTGGAGCTGGCTCCTCCACCGGATCATTGCATAATGGGGCGGGCTCTTCCACCATATTATTGCATAGTGGGGCTGGCCCCTCCACCGGATCATTGCATAGTGGGGTGGGCTCCTCCACCGGATCATTGCATAGTGTGGTGGGCTCCTCCACCGGATCTTTGCATAGTGTGGCGGGCTCATCCACCGGATCATTGCATAGTGTGGCGGGCTCCTCCACCGGATCATTACATAGTGGGGCGGGCTCCTCCACCGGATCATTGCATAGTGGGGCGGGCTCTTCCACCGGATCATTGCATAGGGGGGTGGGCTCCTCCACCGGATCATTGCATAGTGTGGCAGGTTCCTCCACCGGATCATTACATAGCGGAGTGGGCTCTCCCACTGGATTATTGCATAGCGGAGTGGGCTCCTCCACTGGATTATTGCATAGTGGGGTGGGCTCCTCCACCAGTTCATTGCATAGTGGGGTGGGCTCCTCCACCGGATCATTGCATAGTGGAGAGGGCTCCTCCGCCGGATCATTGCATAGTGGGGTGGGCTCCTCCACCAAATAATTGCATAGTGGGGCGGGCTCCTCCACCGGATCATTGCATAGCTGGGTGGGCTCCTCCACTGGATCATTGCATAGTGGGGTGGGCTCCTCCACCGGATCATTACATAGCGGGGTGGACTCCTCCACCGGATCATTGCACAGTGGGGCGGGCTCCTCCACTGGATCATTGCATAGTGGGGTGGGCTCCTCCACCGGATCATTGCATAGTGGGGTGGGCTCCTCCACCTGTTCACTGCATAGTGGGGGGGGCTCCTCCACCGGATCATTGCATAGTGGGGTGGGCTCCTCCACCGGTTCATTGCATAGTGGGGCGGGCTCCTCCACCGGTTCATTGCATAGTGGGCCGGGCTCCTCTACCGGATCATTGCATAGTGGGGTGGGCTCCTCCACCTGTTCACTGCATAGTGGGGGGGGCTCCTCCACCGGATCATTGCATAGAGGGGTGGGCTCCTCCACCGGTTCATTGCATAGTGGGGCGGGCTCCTGCACCGGTTCATTGCATAGTGGGCCGGGCTCCTCCACCGGATCATTGCATAGTGGGGTGGGCTCCTCCACCAGTTCATTGCATAGTGAGGCTGCCTCCTCCACCGGATCATTCCATAGTGTGGCGGGCTCCTCCATCGGATCTTTGCATAGTGAGGCTGCCTCCTCCACCGGATCATTGCATAGTGGGGTGGGCTCCTCCACCGGTTCATTACATAGTGGGGTGGGCAGATAATTTTGTAGGACAGTATCATATTTAAGGAAAAACGATCGTCAGGATTCATGATTAATATGCCCCAGAACGAGAAGCCCACCACGGAAGCCACGAGCGAGCACCACCAGGAAACGGGAACAGAAACACCCGAAGGAAAGGCCCACAGAACGAAAGGACCAGGTGACCAAGCCAACCAGTTAAGACAGGCCGAAGCCCGCAGGGCTAAGCAGCTCCAAACCACACCTGCCTATCACTTCTAACCACTGACCCTTCCCCCACCTCGCGTATACACTACCCCTCGTGTCCTACACCTCTACCTACATGATGATGAACATGAATACACCTTAATGTAATACACCCATGCCCTGTCCCTAGGTTGAGCCAATGCCAACCAGTTCAGACAGGCCTAAATCTATGTATGTTTTTCCATCCAAGAAGTAATATGTTAACCCCCTGTCTTGCCAGACTAAGTTTCTGAAGACCAACCGCCCCCATAAATCTATATTTATTAGTGGCCCCTCCATCATTGACGAACATGCCTATTACATAAGGCATCCTCTTCAAACACTAATCCGCCGTAGTTTGAATCTACCGCGCAGAGCATTTAAAAAACTGAGGAGCCTTCATCATGAGCGCACGCGACCTCACTCATGGCTTCAGTCATTATGAATTGGGTTCTCACTACGAAAAAACTTCGTAAAAAATAAAAACAAAAAGAAAATAAGAATAACTATCTAATAAGCTTTCCATCATATCGTGGCTGTACTTGTGTGGATTTCTGACCAGACGCTGATTCAGGCGTCATTCCTCCTTCTCTGCTCTGCGTTCAGCCTGCCCGGACGTGTCTCCCCACGCTCCGCTGATTCCGCATTTGTTGCGTCCCTAGTGAGTTTTTTCTCATTTGTTTACTCCGGGATGTATCGAGTAAGGTTAGGATATGTGTAGCAGGAGTGTCCTGGGCTGGTTGCCCGCAGTGCAGTGTATTTTGGGTCGTGTGTTTGGGGCATCTATTTCGGATGTTCCCTCGTGGTCCTGTTGTGGACATGTGAACTTTTTCACAGTTAGTTAGCTTGTGTTGCAGGCGGCTTTCATTACGCGTTAGTTATTGCTGCCTTTTATCTTTCTGATGAGGTAAGCTTTGCTTGCTGACGTTCCCAGCGTATTTTTCTTCACTTAGTGAAGTTTTTTCTGGGTCCCGAGTCAGTCTTCCCTTTGCCGGAAGTATTTGCTACAGTGGTGTGTTGGCGGTGGTTCCTGTTGTGATATTTCCAGTGTTTTGTGTATATTTCAACATTTATTATGCCGTCTACTTAGGCCTAGCCAGCCACGCGTAGCTTTTGCCACATGTACAAGTGTTATTGTTTATTATTTATAAATATGCCCTACTGTGTCATGTGTATCCGGGTTTTAGTTGTGTATTGGCTAATTCCTCGGACTATGTTTGTTCCTGGTTTAGTTGTGTATTGGCTAATTCCACGGATTATTGTGTGGACTTAGGTTAGTCGTGCGTGGCTTCCTTCGTGTCCGTTGTACGATCAGATGGTGTCTGTTCGGGGTGGGTTTCCTTCCGGCGGGTTTTTTCTCGGTTTCACCATGAAAAAAACCAGGCCGAGAGCCGTGTTGGGCCACACGTGGTTTTCACACAGGCTTGTATTCCCGGCGATGAGGTGTCTGTGGCTCTCCAGGACTGCGTCTCTGTTGGTACCTGGTTTCAGGCACCCTTTGATTCCCGGCGGAATGACTGTACCCATCTATAAAACGCTGTTCATGCGAACATACGTTATGTAGTTTTTCTACCAGGTTTTACAAAAACCACATGAAAAACCTAGCTGTTGTTAAGGGCTTTCCTCCCCGGCGATCTTTTACAAAGAAGTGGGGACAGGAACTTATGGGGTTAACTTTTTGACATCTCACCCGGCGGGTGTACCTTGGTAGGGTGGGATGAACAACTAAGTCAATTAGTTCATTAACCAATCCATTTTAAGTGATACTATATGTATCGCCGCCTTTATACTTACGGCGATTGAAGGTTCAATTAGGGTTAACATCGTTTTTCACACCCGGGGGTGCTCCTAGGTGGAGGAAATAAGGAATTTTCAAATTCAATTTCGAGTTAACCACTTAATTTAGTGATACAATTAGGTATCGCCGCCTTCAACCTTACGGCGATCTTTTTGTGACAATTCGTTAGGAATCAGATCTCGTGTCAGCCTGCCCTGTGTTATTCTACTAAAAATATTTCAAGGGCCGGCGTCTTTATGGGGGGTTGTTTTTGTTCCAAAAATTGAATCTTAAGACAGTCACCACCAGAAAGACTATATTCGCCATGCTGGACAGTTATATTATGTCAGAGGGTATTCTTCACTTTCTTCAAAAGATTTGTTTAGATATTCTGAACCCCGCCGCGTAGCGAGCTGTGATCATTGTGTCATTACATCTCGTTATCTGGTGGGTTATTAACACTTGTGTGCGAACATGTTGGGTTAACCTTATGAGCATTAATTCCTGGAAATTTTATTTTTTTTCCAGAGCTGGGCTCCGGCGGACCAATACAGACCCGGCGGTAGTTTCCCCACCAGTCTCTGTCATGGCTACCTCAGCCCCAGTCTTTGCTTTATGCACTACCCCTGATTGTGCCGGTATCCCTATTTTTGCGCATACCCGTTGCATAAGGTGTGTTAAATGTCTAGACCGTTCAAGGGGTCTCTGGGTTATGCGTAATTGTTCTTTTTGCTCCCAATTAGCTATCAAGGTCCTTTGCGATAATGATAAGACCGCGGCAGTAGCTTTAAGAGAAGTACGGCAGCAGATGGCAGCTTACACTACGATTGTTGCGCATAAATCACTTCAATGTGACAATGTCCCTCTTTGGGATCGATTGCTGTTTGAACACCCTCCCCCCCCTAAACGTTCCTCTAGAGTCACGAGTTATAAGCTGGCGGAGACTGGTCAGGGTTCTGTATCTTCGGCTACTACACCAAAACGTCCAAGAGAGCCTACACCCCCGGCGTCCGCCTCATCGTCTCGGGAGAGATCTCGGTCTCGGTCACCTCTCAGACGCCAGTTTTCTAGTCTTGCCTCTTCACCAGCGAGTAAGAAGAGTAGGACGGAAAGTTCCACCAGTGGTCACGGCGAGGATTCCTCCAAATCTAAGAGTAGTTCTCGGTCACACCGTAGCCATAAATCCTCCAAAAAGGATTCTCATAAGAGAAAGTCCTCCCTACATTCACCAGCTTCTAGTGCCTCTCATAGTACCTCTACCTCAAGCAAAGTTTGTGTTAGGCCTCAAGGGTCCAGTGCGGTGCCTGTCCCTAAAGAGGATTTACCTAGTAATATTCTAACCCTGGAATTGGAAAGTTCAGGTGGTTCAATAATTGAGAATGTTTCAGACTCCCAAGAGAGTGTAGGCCAGGGCCTCTGTGTTTGGCGGTTTGCTCAGCCAGGGTCTGACCACCCACGTCCGACTCAAACGAGTCACACAGTAGCTGATGTCCACAGGGACGCAGCGCTCCCATCCTCTATTCCTGACTTATCTTGGCAACAAGGTACCCCAGCTTCGGCGGGGTCTTCTCAGGAGGATCAGGAGGAAAAAGACGAGGTTTCTATAATTTCGGAGATGGAAGGGCAAGAGTCGGGCTCAGGCTTAGACGCCGCGCAGGATGTTAATGATTCACCTGTAAGTTCATCATCTAACCAATTTGTTACTGCGCAAGAAATTAATGGGCTACTTACTGATGCTTTATCTAAATTTTTTGGCCAACAACAGGAAACCCCCACTATGGACTTGGGGGCTCCCACGACAAGTTCTACGGTACGGCCTCTGATGACTTCGATTGCTTTATCTAAGATCCCTAACCCTCCCACTCTGTCACCATCAGGGGTTACTAAGCCTGCTACGGCGGCATTGACAACTTCAAATGTCAGGGTCATCACGGACGTCAATCCACCCCCTCTAGACAAGGCGCCTCTCAGAAAGGTAGCTATGCCCTTGCTTTATGGACCAGACGAGTCATGGGTCCTTTTGACCCCCACTAACCCAGAGCTCGCCCAACCACACCTTGTCAGGGGAACTCCTGGTACCGCGTGAGTGGGTCATCCAGGGCAATAAATCAAAGAAATTGAGGGCCTTGGATATTTTGGGGAATGTACTAGACGTAAACATCAAGGCTATACCTAGTTATTATCACCAAGACTATTTTGTGTATGCTACTAAACCAGCTTTGCCCCCTGCATCAGCTTCGAAACTATTTTCAGACTGGTCTAAGCTGGATGGGTTTAATGATATTAAGACTCTGTCAGCTCTTACTCCTGAACTTGATTTACAGACCGTCAAAGACGAAGCAGCTAATCCAGTTTTGAAGGTGGGGCAGTTGGGGCCAGGACCTTGGGTAGATTGGGAGATAGAGGCTCAAAACTTTGCAACCACATTCACTTCTAAATCTTCCCACCAGATCCCTCAGGACACTCATTCTTGGTTCTCCATGCCGGTAGGTTCTGCCGGCGGAGTCCCAGCAGCCTTGTTTTCTTTCCTAGCTGCCCCTAAGATTAATCTTTGTGAGCTAAAAGACCCCTTCACTACCCCTACCCCTACTCACCTAGACAGAGAATTTAGGCTAAGGGGGAAAGCTTTTCGCCTGTTCTCTCAGTACATAGTGTCTCAACAGGTGGCTAAGTCTTTACTACGGTCCACTCAGGCAATCGCAGACGCGGATGCCAGAAGATCGGTTGAATTATCCCGGCGACTGCTCCTCCAGTCGTCAATCCAATCCTTGGGTGACATACGCACCTCCTTGCTTGAGGCGGTACGAGCAAGACAAGATCTCAGAATGTCTTTAGTTCGCAAGCTACCTGATCGCATCAGGTGATCATGTCACCAGTGCTTACTCCCTCTTTAATGTCCCCTGAAGTGTGGCGAACGGTGTTCAATATGGCACAGGCCGTTAAGCACAGTCCCACTCCAGCTAAGAAACCTGCATTTAACTTCCCCAAACCCAGGCCAACTGCTAAAGCTCAGCCAGGGGGATCTAAACCCTTTCTTCTGCCTAAGTCCTCCCACTCCCCCCAAGGTCAGTACAGGCATAGACAGAGTCGGTTTTCAGGTCAGAGAGGACGCGGCCAGCATAAGCCAGGTCAGGGCCAGTCTTCGGCCAACACCAGCCAGCCGGCAAAGCGTCCAGCACCACCAACCCCACCATCAAAAAACTAAAGTCTCTCTCACTCCCGGTGCCAACCTTAAGGCCGGAGGACCCGAGGGTAGTACAGCCGGCGAACCCTTGTCTGCTAACTGGGTCGTTCCGAACGTGTCACCAAGCATGGCCTTTAAACACTTGGGCACGGATGGTGGCACGCAAGGGCATCACTTGGCAGTGGCTCCGGCGACCTCGCTTACGTCAGCCGACAACGGCGAATTTTGTTTCTTTAGAGGTGGAGTCACTGGTCCAGGAAATGATTGCCAAGAATGTCATCATCCCGGTCCCCCCAAATTACCCTGTATTCACGTCCAAACTATTTTTGGTTCCCAAAAGGGACAGTGTTCAGATGAGGCCGGTCGTAGACCTGTCTTATCTGAACCTTCACATTCACAACGAATCTTTCAGAATGTTAACAGTACACCAAATCAGGCTAACACTTCCGCCGGGAGGTTGGATGTGTTCACTAGACCTGACAGACGCCTATTGGCACGTCTCGGTCAACAAGAGATTTCAAAGGTTTTTGGCCTTACGGATCAGGCACCCAAATTTTTTTTTTCAAAGGATGCCGTTCGGCTTGAACCTAGCACCTCGATTATTCACGAAATTAGTCCGGCAAGCCCTGATGCCATTGTTAAAACAGGGGATCAGAGTGTTGTGGTATCTAGACGACTGGCTGGTAGTGGCAGAGACACAACACTTATGCATAAAACATGTCAATATTATTTTAAATCATGTCAAAACTCTAGGCTTCAAGGTAAATCTGGTAAAGTCAAACCTTGTTCCCTCACGAGTAATTCAGTGGATAGGGCTGGTCTGGGACACGGCCGCTCTCACTCTGAGTCAGAGTGTGGACAATCGCAACAGGTTTCGCAGGAAACTGTTCATGTTTCTTCACAGTCTGACTACGACGCGGAGGGTCTGGGAGTCTCTGGTAGGCTCTCTCAACTGGATTCAACTAACTGTCAAGTTGGGCCGGTTGAAAGTAAAACGATTAATATTGGAAGGCAACAAATATTTCCCGCTCTTACAGGCGGAAAAATTATGGCCCATCCCGAAATTAATCCACACCTTGCTAGCGGTCTGGGCAAAGAGGGAAACGTTGCATTCAATAATGTCATGGACCTCTCCTCCACCAACGGTATGGGTAGACACGGATGCGTCAGGCACAATAGGGTGGGGATTTCAGTCAAATCAGGGGCACCAGGGTCAGGGGCTTTGGTCCCACTTAGAAATCTCTCACATCAATGTCAAAGAATTACTAGTCCCCTTGTATTTCCTTCAGGCTCACGGGCCGGCGTTACAGGGCAAGTCGGTGGCCTTCAGGATGGACAATCTGAATGCAGTTCACTGTATTCAGAAACAAGGATCAACGAGGTCAAGGAGGTTGCTAAACGTGTCGGAAGAGATTTTTACTCTCGCCAACAGACTAGACATTTACATTCACGCATCTTATCTCCCAGGCGTAGCGAACGTCTGGGCAGACGCTCTGTCCCGGAGACAGAGCACGACAGTAGAATGGGAGCTCAAGCAACCCATTTTCAACCTAATGATTGCAGAGCTCTCCCATCCACAAGTGGATCTTTTTGCGTCCAAGGAGACTCACAAACTCCCTCTATACCTCACCCGCCGGGCGAAAACGCCGGCAGGGGGGCCAGACGCCCTAGTGACAGACTGGAACAGATGGAGCTCCATCTATCTGTTTCCGCCGCCAGATGCGTCACTAATGTGCCACGTAGTGAACAAACTACGAGATTATCGAGGCTTAGTCTCGCTAATCGCGCCCCTGTGGCCGGCGCAGTTGTGGTACCAGCAATTGAAAACGTGGTGCCCGGACCCGGTGTCGCTCCCGGTCGGGTATTTCCACTTAGACACGATTGGCAACCTAGCGACCTCGCTGACTTTGCATTATGGACATTCAGGAGGCCAAGTGGCTAGCACCATACGGTAGAGATGTGACCAATAAATTAATCAATCAATATACTCAGTCTACGAAACGACAGTATCACTCACATTGGCAAGCTTTTACTTCCTGGATCATCAGAACGGAACAGAATGTGCCGTCAGTGGCTTTAGTTTTCAATTATTTAAATTATCTGTTTGAGCAGAAACATTTATCTGTGGTAACATTAAAAAATCACTTAACTGCGATTAGAGTGCCCTTTTTAGACCTGACAGGTCTCTCCATACCGGTGGCGGAGGAAACAGGTTTTATGAGAGCTTGTTTTAAACTTCGCCCACCTCCCCGTCAGCTCATGCCTACTTGGTCTCTCGACAAAGCCTTGTCTTTACTTCACTCTCGTCTGTACCATAATACTGCAGACTTTGCATTACTCTTAAAAAAGGCGGTTTTCCTTATGGCTTTGGCCACCGGGAACAGAGTGTCTGAGCTGGCGGCGATGAGCAACACACCTAATTGCCTTAGGTTTGGCAGACTTAATGAATGTATTTACATTGCACCTTCCCCAGGTTTTGTAGCCAAGAATGAGCACAGTGCACACGTGTTTTCTGAGTTCACAGTGCCGGCGTTGAAAAGGGGTAAGGTGCATCATAATCTATGTCCAGTGCAAGCTCTAACCAAATATTTGAGAGTAGCTCCTCTTAACCCCCAAGGTGCTTTATGGGTAGCAAGTACGGGTAAACGCTTACTTAAACGACGATTAGCCTCTCTTCTGGTCGAAGTCATTAAAGAGAGTAATCCCGGCGTTGTGGGTAGGGCCCACGATTTACGCAAATGGGCAGCTTCTTTACGTTTCCTGAAATTTTTTTCAGTAGAAGATATCGCGTCCACTCAGTTGTGGGCGTCTAATCATACGTTTTTGTCTAGATACTTGTCAGTTGCTCTAGACAAACCTTCCTTACCATGTATAGCTTTAAGGCAGAGGGTCTAGGTGGCCCTGCAGTCACTTTTGTGTATTTTCACGAGAAGGGGGGGGGGGGGGGGTGCAGTCAGCTGACATAGGACACCCTAGACCCCGCCGGAGTATAAGAGCTGTGATACAATTTAAGGTTAATGTGATATGAAAATTTCTCAGCGAGAAATTGTGCTAGTACAATGTTAGTACAAAACAACGGTGTTGTTATAGTAGTTTTAGCTGCGAAAGCAATCTAATATTAAAATAGTGGAGATCCTTTGCAATTTACCTCCACGATTATTTTGGGGTTTATTATGTGCACATATAAACTTATAACTTGTTATTTTTGTCACCACTCGTTGAGTGGGGTGCCTTTTGTACCTGCAGATCTGTGTTCAGAATCTTCAGGGTTACCCATTTTTTGTCAGACAGGCTTCTTTGAAGCACGCACCTGCCTGAACCCCTTTTTCTTGTATATTTTTGGCCTACGCCACATTTAAATATATTTTTCAAAAGTAAGAATACTATGTGGTTGTTTTTTATTATCTGCTTTTATAGAGTTATGATATGATTACGAATGTCCCCCTCCAGTCTTAGAAATCAGGCATGTTCGTCAATGATGGAGGGGCCACTAATAAATTATAGGTTTGACTCCTGTAAGGAGATAAAGAAAACCTAATATTTAGTAGTGGCCCCGTAATCATTGACGACTGGGGCCCTCCCGACCGTCCCCTTCCCATTCGTTGATGTATTAAGGATTTTGGTTTACTTGATATGTCAGTGAAGGAGGAATGACGCCTGAATCAGCGTCTGGTCAGAAATCCACACAAGTACATCCACGATATGATGGAAAGCTTATTAGATAGTTATTCATATTTTCTTTTTGTTTTTATTTTTTACGAAGTTTTTTCGTAGTGAGAACCCAATTCATAATGACTGAAGCCATGAGTGAGGTCGCGTGTGCTCATGATGAAGGCTCCTCAGTTTTTTAAATGCTCTGCGCGGTAGATTCAAACTACGGCGGATTAGTGTTTGAAGAGGATGCCTTATGTAATAGGCATGTTCGTCTATGATTACGGGGCCACTACTAAATATTAGGTTTTCTTTATCTCCTTACAGGAGTCAAACCTATAGTATGTTCTTCCATCCGAGAAGTAATCTGTTAAAACCCCACGTCATAATTGATAAGAAACTATGATACCCACGGGTACACCAGTGTAGATATAACCATTATTCCTGTAAGACCTAGACAGAAATGACTGCAGATGTTAGCCACCATGCAGTAACTCTAATTCTTACCCCAACCAGAGATTGTATACACCACCCTCTTTTACCATTGTCTCGACGCCTTTCCACCACGAAACAATACCGATCGAAGCTACCCCTACGAACTGCCGCTTTCTTTGATATATATGTCATACAAAACGCAGTTCCCAGGAACAACTAGAATCAGCAAGAAATAGTGTCAGAGTAACAGTGTCCATAACCATCGTATTGACGAGTAATAATACACCATGTTTTTCTCTACTTTTATCCACAGTCAAGCACACACCTACAGTTAACCTCCTCTTCCCCACAGCCCACAGTCCACATGATTCTATCATTTCCAAACTCATATACCACCACTTATTGCTCATCCCCCGGTAGCATTTGGCTAACGTACCTTCCCTGTCATTAACCCCCAGGCTACGATACTAACTGTAGCCTAATGCCACCCCTACGCCCAGAGACCTTAGGGTCAAACTTCCACGTAACCCCCCTTAACCCTCTCCCTCTCGTTAACCCCCACGCTCCTCAACTCCCTTCCGACCTAGCCTCTCCAGCATACCCCCTGAATATCCTTAACTTTTCCGTTACTAACATTCTCAAACCTTTTGTATATATACTCCTATCCAGCCTACCTTCCCCCAGTAGGAAGGAACACCATTAGAACTTTACTAACCCTTTGCATGCCATCTATTCCCTCACAACCCATTCACAACCCTGTACCAAATGATCGTCCGTGCGAGGCTAGCCGCCTCACCAGTGACTAATTTCTATTGCCATACTTCCAGATCAATGTGGCAGAGTTAGCAACCCAGTCTCCACCACATCCAACCACCCATGCAATTAACAACCTAACCAAGTAAACCAGCTGATCAAGGCAACTTCGGTTTTGGTATTACGAACACCCACATCTGTCTCATAAACAGAGGGTTATTACAAACCCTTGTGATATGGCAAGCCCCCAGCCACAGCCGCCCCGACGACCATCACAGAGAAGGGACGCGCACCTCCCCCTTTCACCCACCCGAGGAGGGAGACCCCTACCCCTGCAGAGGTATACCTGACCCCTGTTTTGACTTCCGGGTCATTGCCAGGTAGCACAGGAATTCTTCCTATTAATGAACTAACCATGTATGACTAACCCCCTTACTAACCTCTATTAACCCACAATAAACCATTAACCTTCCTTGCATACTCCGATAACCAAATTAGCACCTCAGCTATACCCTAGAATGAAGACTGAGCAATTTAAGAGAGACGCTCCTAGCACAGCTGTCCCAAACCTCCTCGCAAAGTAGATCCGGTCTTTCTCCCCTAAATACTTCCAGTATAGCCAAAATAGTACCTCTTACTAAGGCTCAGTTATATTACAGTATGAAGGCTCCATACAGCCATGTGCCACCACAGTAATCACCCCCTGACCTAGTTCCCGTATCAATTGAGAGCTCAAATAAGTCCATCAAAACTCGAGATCCCTATGGCCGACAGGGTCCAAAACCACACCTATAAATCAAGCTCCAGCCCCCAGTAAAATCAGTTGAAAGATAGACACCAACCAGTGGCTGGTCCCTTAAGTTGACCTCTAGCTCTGGCCTTGTTTTGTTCCTGAGAATTGAGTTCCAGAGCCGGCAGACTCCGTGGCAGATTGAGATAGAAGAATCTGTCCACGTAAAGGAAATCTACGTGCACCTTATAACCTTCACATAAACCAGTGGGGATATAAGAGTGTAGCCAGCAACGATCGCCAAGAGATCCGTCTTGAGAACTTTTACATATGGATCACCTGGACGGCCGCGGAACCAGTCGCTAGTCCCCAACCTCACGGACGCAAGATAACCAGGACCAGACCAATCAAATACGACCCAAGATTCACTCTATCAGCACTACAGTGTTACAGTGCTATTTAGAGACTCACTTATTAATATTTCTATGAAGTGGCTATATCTTTGCCCCAGTATAATTCATATATAACCATTCCATTAGGAAGTGCTAAGCGTATCAGTGTTTATAAATTAACAGGCGATATTAACTCTCGTAATTACCCATATATCCAGATATTATTACATAGAAGTGAAACCCTAGTGATATCTGAATGTTCGCCCACTGATTTGCGTTCTATGTATTTCTGATACAAGAATATAAAACTTAGATCAGTACCCCCCTGAGGTTACTAGAATTCCCGTGCTCTAAAATACGCGTGTCTAATCTAGTCTGTGAACTGCTACTTGTGCATCATAGCTACCAGTGATAAATCTAAAAGTGAATATGAATCTATAAGTAACATTTATGGTCTCCAGTATATCAACTTGTGAATAAAGCCAGTGATCAGAAGATTAATACCTGAACGTTGGAAGTGGGAGACTAGGCTCCATCCAGATCCACTTAATGCTAGTTGTTCAATTCTATCATTTGTCTTGTACGAGTATTCATACCTTCTTATGCTTCATATTAATCATCATCAAGGAAACTGTAGAAGTGTGTTCATCAATAAAAGTGATCGTGTGTCTTGTTACCGTGTGTTTATTTTGTGTTCTCTATTCCTCATACCTTGTTTTGTGCATGCAGCCTTCTATACCCAGTCAGTTAGAACTCACATTACCCAAGTTAATCCTGTAGAAAAACAGGGCATAACAATGATCCATTTTTTTTATGTCTACTATATATTTTTGAAGAGTTTTCCGCCCCAATTTCCATTTTAATTGAATTTGTTTGTATCCATTTTCAAACTTGACCAAGACCCCTGAATCAAATTTATATCTGGCTCCCAACTTAGGGAGAAGATCCCAATTGCTCCCATTAAGTATAACTTTGCTTTGTGTTTTGAATGTTTTTCGGTTATACCACTTTTTACATTTATTTTGAAGTTTTATTTTTAGTGTTTCCGGAAACTTGACCAACTTAAAGGACAGGGGGTGGTAGTAATCAACTGAATTTATTATTATAGCCTTAATGTCCTCAGACGAATTTGGTTTTCGGACACTCGAGGTAATTTTTAATAGATTTACAGTTACGTGTACGGACAATTAATTATTCAACTTGTTAATAGTTTACAATTACCGTTAACAAACATAGTCTTATGATAATTTTTAGACAGATTTATCGTACACGTCTAACAAAATCACCGACGAGAACGAAACACAAGTTGATCAATGCACTCACTGAACAATACTAATACACCCCCTACCAAGAACGCTCCAAAGTTAATGCTAGACTACTCGGCCCACGGGACAGCTCGGCCAGGACATCTCGGCCCACGGCGAGACAGCTCGGCCCAGTAAAAACGAGACAGCTCGGCCCCGTGTTAATTACGAGACAACTCTTAATTAACCTAACCTACACATTATGAATCGAGAGAACTAGCCTATGACATAATTATACAATAAACGAACATTTCGCCCACATTACACACACGCCATAAACGGGAGGCCATGTATGCAGCACCAAATCCTGCAAATCCTGTCCTCTGCGCATGCGTGAGAATCTTAGTCCCCTTGGCACGATTGTTTTTTCCTTTATACTATTATATTATCTTAACCTAACCTAACTTAAATTAACCTAACAGTTGAGCCTAAATAGCCTCACCCATAAACCCTCCACTTAGCTCTCCCCATCCTAATCCTGACTGGTCTCGTCAAATTGCCCCATAGCAAAACATGGGGCCGAGCTGTCTCAAATAATGGGCCGAGTTGTCTCCCCGTCGTGGCCGAGTTGTCCAAAAGTGGGCCGAGCTGTCCGAGCCGAGTTGTCCCATGGGCCGAGTCGTCCAGTCACCTCCAAAGTTTACTAAAATATCTACATATATTTTTTGTTATTATATTGCTTCAAATCAAGTCATTTCTTATTATTACTTCGTAATATATATTCTCTGCCAGACTATTAAGTATTACAACTGTTTCAAATATATAATATATATAAATTATTGGAAATTATTTATCAAATATTCTTGTGTTACCCATATTAAATTGGTTTTCTATGAATACGTTTTTTAAGAAAATGGTAATTATATGGGTAACTCATATATTAATTAAACCTAACCAGAGCATATTAACCCTCTCCGACATATGACGCGATTTTGAGCCTATTGGGGATATTTTAAAGCCTTTGTTACCATCAGGGGTATTTAGAAACCTTTAGTTTAGTTACTTCAACCTCTGCAGTTGTCTTTGAGTTAGCTGTGGGCAGAAAACTAATTTTGGAGAGGTGAGTGAGAGAGTGAGAGAACTCTATTTCTTATTGCTAATCTGGCAACCTCTGCGTCATAAATGCGTGAAAGGGTTAATCAGTTCACTTCTACATATTTTATTTTGTTATTGTTTATTTGCCAGTGATCATATAGTATCTAATTCTTTTAGAAAACAAACGAAGAAGGGAATTATAAAAAGAGAAAGATATCAGCAATTTAAATTCAGTAATAGGAATTACTTGAGTTTTAATTAACACAGATTCTCATAAATTGACCACTTGCGAGTTGAGTTACGGGCTATAAGGAAATTGAAGTCTCAAACAAGATACCTGTAATTAGATTAGAAGAACTACAAGCGTTAACCGAGTTTTTGATTGATAGAAAGATTGCTGGATTTGAGTTTATGCATTTAATAAAACTATCTCTCGCCAGGGAAAAAATCGACACCTAAATGGCACGAAAAGTCTTAAAATTGACAACGAAATGGAGCAAAAGGTGTTAAAATCGTCAAACTAATGGGCCGAATGTCTTATAATCTCAAAACTAGTGGAGCTAAACATTAGGGAGAAGGGGGTCCAGAAAAACGGTCTGCCTCCCCTTAAACCCTTAGAAGATTCGATGACGCACCCATTAGTTTGGCGATTTTACGACATTTCGCTCCATTTCTTTGTCAATATTTAGGCTTTCCGTGTCATTTAGGTGTCGATGTTTTCCTAGCAAGCGATAGCGAGCCTGTAATTTAAGAGGAACCGGCTTTCGGCGGGGGCATTTTTACTATCGAAAAATTTACACATTTTTCTTGAAGGAGGGTCTTGGGCGGATGTTTTTTAAGCTTGATGGAGGTCTAGGGAGGAAACTAAAAAAATTATAAAATTATCACTAAATGAGCAAATAAATACGTCCATTCCCCCTTAACCCGTCCCAGTACCAGGGACGTCCTTCTCTTCATATTCTGGCAACTATTATACGATTTTATTCAGCTTAGGAAGGACCTCTAGCAATAATAAGACTTCAACCTATCTCAAGCAACCCTTTTAACTACCACAGATCCTTCCTAAGCTGCATAATATCGTCTAAATATAGCTAGCATATTATATAACACACGTCGCTGGTACTCAAAGGGTTAAGCATTATTGAGAACTTTGCTTGTTTTGCCATTTTTGAGCAATGTATTTTAGTTTGTCCCCTAGACTAACAAAACTACCTTCCCAGACTTCCTTCAAATTAAAAGATGCCTACCCCCATCACCTTCAACTTAAATTAATCCTGGCTTAAGATGGATTTCTTCTTAATTTCAGGGGATTATTATACTATATATATATATATATAGTTTCCTCCCTAGACCTCCATCAAACTTAAAAAAACACCTATTAGATCTCTTTTCTAGATTAATTTTTACATTTTTCAATAGAAAAATGTCCCGGCCGAAAGACGATTCTTCCAAAATTACAGGCTCACTATCGTTCGCCAGGATACCTATCGACACATAAATAGCACGAAAGGATTAAATATTGACAAAGAAATGGGGTGAAAGGTCTTAAAATCGATAAACTAATGGGGCCAACATCTTAAAATCTGAAAACTAATGGGGCTAAACATGGGGAAGAAGGGGATCTATAAAAACGACCCATTTCCCTTTAAGGCTCGCTATCGCTCGACCAGAATAATATCGACATCCAAATAAGTGAAGTGGCTTATTATCACCAAACTAATGGGGTGCAACGTCTTCAAAATCTCCAAACTAATGTAGGGAAACAAGGGGAGGTTCAATAAAACCTCCCTTGGACCAAATCGTGTTAACCCGGGAACTGCGGGAAGACTCTTAAGAGTTCCCCCGGCGGACTGCGGGAAGACTCTTAACCCGGCAAGCGCGATAGGCCTCACGGAAGGCTTCCTATAGGGAACGCGATGGGCCTCACGGAAGCAAGACCATAAAAAAAACCTTCCAAAAAAAAAAGGGCCTATCAAAACAAAGGAATTTGTCTCTAGGTGAGATAATTCCCCTCCAGTACTCATCCATGTAAATCTCACCCACCCCCCTCCCCTCCTTCCCCACCTTATTCCCCCCTCCCTCCCCTCCTCAATTATCACCTATTTTTCCTCTTATTAATCATCATTTATCGGTTATTTTTCTCTCCCGCGATAATGTAGCACAAGTGGGTTGCAGAAAAGATCGTTATGTAACACCCAGACACCGGCCCACACCGCCCCCGCTCGTCTCAGTTACCTCACAGACAGCGAGAGAGGAGGGTTGCCTGTGGCTCTCTCTCGCCTGAGATTATGACCGGGTGGCCAATATCTTCGTTTTTCACCACCCAAATGCTTTTCCCACTTATTTTAGCACTCTTGAAGGTTCATATATACATCATATATGTAAAATAAAAGCATACCGAAAACAAATAATGCTCTATATTGTAAATATAACGAATTCTGTCAGAATCCAAGGCTAGAAATGCACAAATAACTACCCTAGCCCCTAGGTCTATTTCGTGCTTGTCAGGTTAAGAGTAAGGCTATTAAAAAATCCATTTAAAACACTCTAAAACATTTTTTTTTTTTTTTTTTTTATTGCCCCTGGGCCATGCCAAATATCACTCCTCCACCTCCCCTCCTTCCCCACCTCCTTCAGTTATCACCTATTTTCCCTGTTATTCCCTTATCCTGTGGTCTATTTTCGTGCTAACATTAGCGAGTTGCAAGCAGGGCATTGTCATCACTGTTAGCAAGCGAGTGCAAGAGAGAGAGAGAGTATCGATCGACAGTCTCTCTCCAGACGTGGGGAAAAGTGGTGGGAAGGGAGGTTGCCTCAGCCATACATTATGTAACTCCCGGCCTGTATCGCCGATTTTGACCATCCAAACGCTGTTTCCACTTGTTTTATTGTGGTAACAGGTTAATACCTTTATAATCAACCTATAATAGGCGCATATGGATAAGTATTAATGCTATTTATGGTAAAATAATGATTTTATTGATGGGAACAGCTCAAATACGTCAGCACAGGAGTGTGGTGTCTCATACCCCCCATGCGCAGCCGAGAGGTTAAGGGGAGATGAGCCTTTTTTCTTCTTCTATTAATTAATTTCTTCCTTTATTTTTAGTTTCCTTGCTATACCTCCATCAAGCTTAGAAAAACACCCCCTAGTCCCCCTTTTAAGATAAATGTGTAAATTTTCCGGTAGAAAAATGTCCCGGCCAAAGGCCGGATCCTCTCAAAATTTCAGGCACGCTGTCGCTCGGCAGGAAATATTCAACACCTAAAAAAAAATCTTATGTGAATGAGGGAGACAAAAGGCATAACTGCCTGCAGCGAGTGCCTCCCCCAGATTTCAAAGAGTAACAGGGCCGAAATCAAGGGACGTTCGAGCTAAAATGCCTGGACACACAGAGTTTGAAGCAATTTAAGTCATAGGAAGAGGGAAAGACTGATTCTGGGAGAGAGTTCCAGAGCTCAGCAGTTGAATAGAAGAAAGTCTGAGAATAGCATTTCACTCTTGGGTTGGAGAGTTGCACAGAGTAGGGGTGGGATTGTGTTGCAAGGCGGGTACTACGTACCCTACGTATGTAGGAATCGGTTTTTACACCATACCCGAAAGAGGATTTATGGAGCTCCGATTTTACTCTTAACCATCTGAACAATTTTACCAACACACCTAAACTTCGTTAAATGCGGAAATAGCCTCACAAAAATATCATGCCCTGGTGGGGGCACGAACTCTCGACCCTTGGGTGTGAGGCAAACACCTTACCAATTAGACCAATAGAGATATCCCACTTGGCCTGGTCGGCTCAGGTTATTTCCGCATCCGAGATCTGTCTAGGCTAGCCCATTTTCACTGACTTTACACTACTTCACCTTCCGGGAAGCGAAAGCTCTGAACAGAGAGGAACAAGCTTGAGCCGAATCGACCGAGAGTCCGTCAGAGAGATGAAAGGGAATGGTGAGTTAACTTCACTGAGTGGTGCACCACATGCACCTACTAACTGCCCAGTTGGCAACTCGCTTGGGCGGCTGGCAACTTCCACAACCCAACCCAAGTGCGTCTCACATACACTCCCTGGTCTCTCCTCTCCCCTTCCTTGTCCTGTCCCGCATCTAACGAAGCCTGTAGGAATCGGTTTTTACACCATACCCGAAAGAGGATTTATGGAGCTCCGATCTTACTCTCAACCATCTGAACAATTCTACCAACACACCTAAACTTCGTTAAATGCGGAAATAGCCTCACAAAAATATCATGCCCTGGTGGGGGCACGAACTCTCGACCCTTGGGTGTGAGGCAAACACCTTACCAGTTAGACCAATAGAGATATCCCACTTGGCCTGGTCAGCTCAGGTTATTTCCGCATCCGAGGTCTGTCTAGGCTAGCCCATTTTCACTGACTTTACACGTAGAGGAGGTGGTATACACTGGGAAAGCTCCGAGGAACACTGATTATTGTAGTAGCGATAGAATAGCGAGAGAGATGCAACATTGCGGCGAAGAGAGAGAGATTGTAGAGAGTTGGTGAGTGGACGGGAGTTAATGATACGAAAGGCTTTCCTTTCTACTTTATCTAGGAGTGCGGTGTGAGAGGATCCTCCCCAAACATGTGAACAATACTCAATACAAGGACGCACTGTGCCCCTGTACAGAGCAAGTAGCTGCGCAGGGGTAAGGAACCCCTTGAGGCGGTTGAGCACACCCAGCTTCTGGGAGGCTGCCTTAGCGAGGTAAGTGATGTGGAATGAAGTAACAGAATCTATGCAATGCTGGAATTCCTAAGCACGAAGAAACAGAATTACTTATATTAGTAATCAAATGAACATCAATATGAATTCATAAAATAATTACAAAGGCGATTATATAATCAAACGTAATCAAGCAACAGGGGGATATAGGTTTTAACTGGGATAATTCTGAGGGGCAGAAATTAAGTATGTGCGAGTAAATTAGTTATAAAATTGGGCGTAGGTTCTAGGTAGAATCAATTATGAAGGGAAATCAGATCACGAAATACACTTCGACCTCAACTCACAAAATACATAACAGAATACATATACAGAAAGATCTGCGAGCGTGTGGCAAAATGAATAACTGAACACAACTATGTAACGTATGCGTAAGGCGTTTGATATGAATTGAATCACTATCACAGGTTTAAGACTTATACACAGTTTTAACACAAGGAGTAAGTAAGTTTCAGAATGATTAACACTGATACGCAATTAAGAATCTTTGGCACAGATCTGAGAGATAATTAGCACAACACGGTTCACATATCTTAATTTACCTTGACAACAATAACACAACGAAAAGACACACAGAACTTAGGGAATGTTTGGAGGGCTGATGAAGAGAGTGCGGGGCTGGCTGGCTTGGAGTATAAATCCTAGGGGCAGCGCTTCAGGGGGCAGGGCGTGGCTCGAACAGGACGATAGGGCAGTTTAGGGCAGGGCACTCTCTGGGGCAGACTAGTGCAAGCTACACAGTAGCAGCTACTCAATCCCTGGGTAGGACTGGAGTAGTAGGGTCATGTATTTTGCATACTTTTCCACAATTTACCTTGAGATAATATGCGGCCTTTTCCTCGACTCCCGTGGACAGGTCTTCGAGATTAGAGGGATATAGTGAAAACGTTGTGATGAAGTTGTGAGGTAATTACTTATCGTAGGTATGTACCTAGTGGTGGTTTGCATGAATACATATGTGCTAGGTAGCTCAATAATTACTTAAAACCTATTTACTTAATCTAATAAGGGAGAAATGGGATGTACTGTATATGGACTTGTCTATGAGTTACATTCTTAAACAAACATTGATATAGCTTACTTAATAGTTGTTCTTGATCGAGGTTTATTGAATCTCCCGATACGCCACAATGTGTCCTCTCTATTCCTGTCGGTAGACTCCAGGCCGTTGATGTTTAATTTGCATAACCACTTCTCATTATAAGCAAGATCTGTGGGCTGAGGAAATGCTGTGTTTTGGTTGGCTGTGAAGGCTGAGGAAAGTTGAGTTTTGGTTGGCTGTGAGGGTTGGGGGCGTCGCCCGAGCAGGTGGCTAATTAGTGGGTGGGGACCTCCCACTGGTGGCTGTCATAGAAAACGGTGGAACAGGGGTCGCTTGGGTAATTTTCCAGGGATCATAAACAAGGTTATATCTCGCTTAATAGTTGCTCTTGGTAGAGGTTAATTATCTCTCTTGGTCCGTCATCCTGTGTTCTCCTGTCTACGTCCATTGGTATCGGTAGACTTCGAGCCGTTGATGTTTTATTTGCATGAACATCTCTTCACTATAATCAAGATCCGGGTATTGATGAAATGCTGTGTTGTGGTTGGTTGTTGGAAGGGGGGCAGAGCAGGCTGTTGATTGGAGAGGAGCATTTCCCATTCTTGAGGCTGGTGGTGGTTGTCGTAGAACACGGGGAAGCAGGGGTTGTTCTGGTATTTGTCCAGGGGCTAGAGCATGGGACAATTGGGGTATCTCTGCTATTTTCTTGCCTTGATTATGGGGTCTTGGAGTTGCAGACTGGCTATTCTGTAATTGTTATTTAGGTGGCTCGTCTTTAGACCCGTCATCTCGCCACCTTCTTCGTAGAAAAAGTAGCGACCCAGCGACTTAATAATATAGGATGTGGTGGTGGGTGAGTTGCTGACAGGTATTAATCTCTAGAATGTTAGCAGCCAAAGTGTGGTGGGGACATCCGTCTTGGATAGGGTGTCCATGCTCACATTTATTTGCCAGTCGTCCTTAGCATATCTGGCCATGTTTAGTAGCTGTCTTGGAGATTTTATGGCCGTAGGGACAGCGTTTTTGAGGAAGGTGACACTTAATTTTCATGGCCAGCTGGGTTGCTGTAGGAGGCATTGTAGTAGGAGAGGTGGTTGGAGCTAGTCTGCTTGTTGTCGTCGGCGAAGGTGTAGTGATGAGAGCTGGGGTGGTAGTACCAGGTAGAGTTGATCTTGCACTAACAGGGGTGGTCCGGAGTGTAGCTGGCAAGGTAGGTTGAGGGTGGTCCCGCCGTTGAGGGGGCATCATACGACGACCAGATCTTGTACATGTGGGGTTAGACCGAATAGGTATTAGAGAGGGTTTGAAGACACGTGATAATGGGGAGGGGAAGGAAGCTGAGCTAGATGATAGAGGTGGCCTATTTACTTTGTTGGGGGTTGGCCGAATTAGAGGAGAAGAATGTGTGCTACTAGAAGGTAGGGGACTTCTTTTGTTTAATAGAGGGAGAGGGCATGCAACAGGTCGAGGGGAAAGACGAGATACAGGAGGAGCTGGAGACTTGAGTTTGGAATGCTAAAACATTGTACAGTATGTACAATATGTAAACAGTTCTAGATTCTATAAAGTAGTGTAGCCATTTCATATAAAAAATTATGTAGAAATGAAAGAAAAACTTATAATATACTTCTTTATTATTATTTTTACACATACAATCTCCACACTAATCAGTCACTTCACCTTACACATTATTACCTACAAGTCTATATACAATATAATTAGTTTATAATTCATATACACTTTGTTAGAGAAAAATAGGAAATATGTTACAAGTATAACACTGGATAAGAAACTAGTGAACCAATGCCTACCAGCAAATAACTTTATAATAAATATTTATTAATTTAAATAAATGTGGTACAGTCAACAAAGATGAGCACTGACAATAGAAATACAAATATCAAGATTAACATAAGGACTAGTGTATGTGGGGTTTGTTGAATTTACTCCAAATAATGCATTATTAATACTAAATATATTCATATACTGCACTTCCAATTGCTACATGATAATAAGCTAATCAATTATAGATTTCCTAACTGGAATATATATGTATTCAAGGACTACTCTGAAATATATTCTCCTTTGGAATTAATTATAAGTACGTAATACATATTAATCTGTTCTGGATTAAATTATATGTAGAAATATTATATACTGCATAACACAATACAGAAAGGCTTTGTTAAATTAATGTAGTATTATAACACAATACAGTAAGGTTTTGTTTAATTAATATAGTAAAAGTAATTTTGTCAATTTTATCACCTTTTTTATCCTTCAGTAACTCTCTTCAACCTTCTATTTTTTTGATGATACAGTAATTATAATTCTTAAGAATGTTAAAAGTGAACTTTAAGAATAGAACAAAAAATTGTTTGGGCTTGGGGAAGAACATACTGTTAATGAGTATACAGTCAATATCCATCTAACTTGGCGAAGCACCAGATAAAATAACTGAATAATCAGGCTCTGTGTCATCATAATGTGCAATATTTTGAGCTGCAGACGATGCTGTTACAAGTAAACACTCAAGGACAGGACAGATTTGGCTGAATTACAGTCTTTCAAATTGATACTCAAGCTCTCAAAAGATCGAATAATCTCTTGAAGGTTTATTTCATCCCGAGAAGTAATCCCATCCTGCAAACAATAAACACACAAGTATAGTTTTAGGGGTTTATCTGTAATGAAACTAATGAGAGTCCACAACTAAGGCCTGTAACTTCTAAATAATATCGTTCTCCGTGAATTTAAGTATCGCGATACCTTGACCAGACTATGGTAAAGCCAAATGCTACTCAGCACACGATTAAGAGGTTTGCAGAGTCTCTCATCGATAACACTGCAGATTCTTGCACCTCCATATTGTTGTGTTAGCCCACAATTGAACACTATGGCGTGGGACTCTACCTGGATTGCCATGGCGACAAGGCATGGACGGCATGTGAAGGTTACTACTTATTGCCACATAAAATAAATTACATAAGCTATATTTAAATGTTGTTAGAACACACTGATGAAAGTTCTCCAGTACCATATCCCTAAATCCAAGCAGATCACAATGGGTATTGTAGTTAGCATAAGTTCTATCCCTGGATTTCACCTTAAAGTGTCAATTCTATTTGTAACACTTTTTTTTTATTAAGATAATACTGTATATACAGTACTACTGTTTCAGCAACCAGCTGTCATATTTGCAAGGTATTATCACACCAAACATTGATCAATTTCACTTAGTTGTTTATATCTCTACTGCCACACATTTCTGAACCAAAGACATATTTAGTGTGAATATACATTATACAGTTGCAGCCAAACATTTGTGGTAACAGTTCAGACACAGTGATCTGTTTGTTGGGCAGCCACTAACCCATTCAATCAGATGACACCAATTTAGATTTCATTTTGACCATTTCCAGATGACTTTATTCAACTTAGGAAGGACCTGTCAGAGCTAGAGTGCTAATTTAAATAATATTTAATCTTTTCATTCATTCATTGAGTTTCTTCACAATTTTAGCAAAATCCTATGGCTTTAGCATACATAAAGTATCAAAATTGTCATCTGAATAAAGAGGTTAAGACTGAGCCAGTGTGATTGACTAGGCACCATAAATAGCTGAGAGCAACTGTATATATTGAGACAAAATCCAGTCCCACAATCCTGTTTTATAGGTAGGTGGTCAATCCATACCTGCTGGTGGCATAACATCAGCTATATCAATAAACAAATAGATGCCTGTGCTAGTCATATGTTCTTACCTTGAACATACACTACTTAGACATATTCTCAGTCTTTACTAGACAAACTTTCCAAAGAAACCTTCCAGACATTGAACTGGGAGGAGGAAGAAAGATCTAGTAATATATATTCAGTATGTAATAATAACTACACACGGTTCTTAGTTTGGTTGATATGTGTGGCCCCAGAGAAGTGAACTACCGCTGAAGGAATTTAAACAATGACAACTGGTGAAAAACATATTAGAAATACTGTAGTTAAGGCGTTTACGCTTGGCCGCAGCGTTCATCTCTATATCATTGCCCTTTGAAGCCTATGGTGGGTAAATCAGGTGAGTTATCCAGCCTGGTACAGAGCAAGCAAGCTGTCAATGATTTTCTGTAGTCCGAATTGATGCATGAAAGTAGTGGACAGTGACTTAAGAATGGTTACAATGGTGAAATAATCATGATTAATATCATCAATAATAATGCATAATCCATAATCAATAGTTGAACGAGTGTAAACAAGCTGTAGCCGTAGTTGCCGGTATGGCGGCCGCGCAATCGAACAAGTCAAGGTAACACGACCAAAACAAACAATTTAATTTTCCACCTCAAACAAGAACAACTTGAAGTACAATGTTCTAGTCTTCACCATTTGCTAGCTAACAGTGAGTGCTGCCTCGGATATATTAAAAAATAATAATAAAAAAGAAAAGAAAAAAAGGTTAGGCCATTAAATTGCGGAGATATGTAATACTATTGTTCTTAACGCCAAATACCCCCAAATTAAATTATTGAAAGCATATGATAATGGGTGAGGGCTGGTCCTAACCAGAGTGAGGTTTGTCATCCTCTACCACGGACATTATTTCCAGGGCAGTAGTTCCCTTTCCAATGTTCCCTTACCCACTCTAAACCACTGTTTGGACAATTGATCCTCAGTGTTTTGGAGGACAAGCAGCCTAGAAGGGTCACCAGACCTGTTGTTGCTTGATTTCCTTTGTACTCCTTTGTACCCAACCTTAGTCGTTTATGTCTGTCTCTTTTACTGTCCTGCTTTTCCTTCTGGGGGTGGGAGGCAGGGAATCCTCCTCCCATTGTAGATTTCACCTCCTAGACGAGACAGAATATGGGGCAAGGGAACAAAAATGTGGTTCCGGTTATTTCTGTTCGGGCTCTGTCTTGAGTCAGCCACCCCCAGCTATGGGTTTTGTGCTTGAGTATACAGTATACATACAAACATACATACATATGATCCTCCAGGGATTTGAACCCAGGACACCACATACCTGTACAGAACTTACACGCTCTAACCATTATACCAGCAAGCATCAGAAAATTATGAAATGCCAGCATTCACAAGGATTCAGGCTTGTGGCAGCCATAACTACTGTAACCCATTTATTTTCACCACCAAAACTAAACTACAGTACTTGGTCTAGTGTTCTAGTCTTCTCCATACATAAGATAACGAGTACTGCCTCCTGATATATATATATACTGTATATATATATATATATATACAGTATATATATATATATACTGTATATACTGTACAGTATATATATACTGTATGTATATACAGTATATGTTTATACTGTATATTTATATATATATATATATATATATATATATATATATATATATATTATGTATATATATATATATATATATATATATACCGGTATATATATATATATATATATACACATACAAAAATCTAGGTTAAGCAATTTTTTTTTTGGCATACTGTAATTATAAGTACACCAAAATCATGAACATACGATAATTCAGCCAGATCCCGGGAGGCGGGAATGTTGAAACCCGCCGAACTCGGAGGCCTAAGTTTGCCCTGCAGAGCTACTGAAGGTTCAAATTGTTAGTGAATCAGGTATGAGTGTACTATTTAAATCTTGGTTATAAAATAGACTACTGAACATTTTATTCAACATTATAAAATATTTATAACAAGATAAAAAGCTACTAGAGATCTATACAGTATACAGTATGTAATTAAAATTAAATACAGTATCACAAAAGTTTCGAGAAAATAATGACTGTACTGTGTTATTCAGCATATAAGACTCACAATTTCCATGCAAATGACCCCAATAATCTTCCTGCATCTTGTAGTCCAACATAAATCTCTTTCTGCATAGTCAAAGTAAGGGGTGTACCTTTTATGCTAGCAAATATATTATGTTCTTCTGATAAGCAGTAGTAATACCAAAATAATCTGAAAACAGGAATTGGCAATATTTTCAATTAGGTGCAGAAACATGTTTTAGTTTCACAAGGTACTCTGCTGATTGTTACTTCAATTTTCTTTTCAGTACCTCATATACTTGCACCTTGAATTGATGGGAAATAAGTAGCCTAAATTGATGAAGATGATGATGAGGATAATGTACAATGGCATAACTGCAAATAATGTAAAATTAATTTCAAATCTGTAGTTCCATACATAATTGATGTGAGAATTTGGGATGAAATATAAAATCTGAACTTGGAACTTACACCTCACATTCTTGTACTGTGTGTAGGAGCCTTCCTCTCCTTGTAGAACACTTAATCCATTCTGTACAATGACATTAATAATTTATTCTGACTACCACTAGACAATTTTATTTAACTTAGGAAGGACCTCTCAGAATCTCATTTACCCATCCGACTCGCATTACCCATGGGGCAGTTCGCTCAGTAGAGATGGAAACTACAGTAAATATACATTGGTCATTCTTAAACTAAATAAAATTATCTAGTAATATCCATAATAAAAGAGAGGTGCCATCATACTGAAAGACCTAATCACAAGATCTGCAAAAGAATGCCTGAATCCTAAACAAATAAATTAACTGAAAGTAAACAATGCCACCAAAAGATAGACTAAGATCTTATGTAAAACCTTCACAGTCAAATTGGTACAGTAGTGATGAAAGATTATAATTTATGAGAAAACAGAGCACGTGGTACTAAAATCCTTTAATCAAGCAATATGATACGGTGGGTGCTTCTTTATCATTACAAATAAAAATTATGAGTGCAGTAAAGTTTTGATTAATGATTTCTCATTTGAATAAGTAAATAATTAATGGAATAAATAGCTCATCTTTGGATGCTGAACCATCCAGTATATGATAAATTAGCTAATATGCTAAAAATGAATAAATCTTAAAAACTCATTAAGTCAATATTTCTCTTCAGTCAAGGAAACATTACAACATCAACTAACTAGTTTTGTAAGAAGTGCCGCATCAACATTATTCTTTCAGTTTGAATTGTCAAATACTTCTTGTTTCTACAAGATGCAAAGATCACTCACTGAAAGAACCATACACATTCCACACTGTATTAATAAAGTAATGAATATTTAATGTTAGATACTTAGCATCACTACTGTACTAACTTATCTGCAAAGCTACAAAGAGTGATATGTGTTACTCTTTCTAGAGATGGTTGGTGTAGAGTAGTGATATAGTTCATAAATACGAACTACATTACCACTCACTATTTAACAAAGTTGTATATTGAAACTATATTAGGTTCAAGTTTTAACTGAGTAATAATTTTACTGTTAGTCAGCTTATTAGTTATTCAAATTGACAGAATAGAATGACAAGTATATAACAACACTGGAATAGTGTTGCTGAACACTAATATCATTCAAATTTGACATCAATACAATGGAATCAGCAAACACACACAGAAAAAGGAATTGGAATGAAATGAACACTCCATTCTAAGAGAATGAAGATTCCTCTAGATAAAGAGTACTGTGTGAGCACCATTTCAATTAATATAAATAAAGTCAAATATTACAGAAGTAAAGTAAAATGTTTGTACAGAAATAGTATCCTTATTTGGTTATGATTGGCTTGAAGTACTTTCAAGTACCATAAACAAAAATGGGGAGAAGTAAAGTTATGGTGACAGAAGAAATCACCCAATTAAAAACTATAAATACTGCAAAATGGTATAATTGATCCCAGATTCACCACCACATTATAATATAAGCTATACTAAATCAACTACCAAAAGTATTATAACACTACCCATTCACAAACTATGTTCACAGACCCCAAGAGTTGTAAATAAGGTGGTGAATGAGTTTAGTGGTTGAAGATTTTGTAGCGAGATGTTATAGCCCTGGACAAATACCACTAAATGACCGAGCTAAAATGGTCATCTTTAGTGCAGTCATTAAAGGCATCTGCTTTAAAATTGACTGACCCTTTAAATCAGATGATATATGTTCCATAACTTTCATAACTTTCAGATGATTTTAATCAGGTTGGGATGGGTTTCTCAGAGTCAAATGGATATAAAGCACAGTTCTTAGACTTATGACATTGAGAAGTCCTTCCCAAGTTGAACAAATCTCTTAGTAGGACAAAAATAAAACATTGCTATCTGATTGATAGGATTAATCTAGAGTGCTAGCATTGAGGAGAATGGTACTGGAGTGCCAAAACCATAAACAATGTGGCTTTCAGCCTGAGTGCAATAAATCCTATGTCGCCATTAAAAATTCATATCTTGTTAACCAATCATTGAATTTTTGTGCTTTGCGTCTCATATCGAAAGGTTTTATTGCACCTTTAGTAAAAATGGCTTGTTTCAGTTTTACTTAGGGTAAAAATTAAATCTGGTTTTACAGCTACGTTAGCATTTAATTTTCAAAAGGTTTGTTGACTGATATATATGGTACCAATAACCCAAATGCTTTCCATGAATACATAAAGAATTATCATTGTGGTGGTGTCACATGAGCTATTTTAGCCATGGATTTCATCAAAAGTCTGGGTCTTCAATACGAATTCCCAGTTAACACTGAGAACTTTTTGCTTCTTATTCTTGGATCAATTTCACTATACAGTACAACAAAATATATATGATATACCAGATTTTATTTCCATCATATAAGAGTTGAAAATCATTGGTCAATTACTACACTACAACATATCTTTATATTTTGAGTCTGTGAGTCAGAGAAAATCCATTGCTAAAATTGCTACAGGTGGGGGGAGATAAACAAGTCATATGAGCAATTTTACCAACAATTTTCAAGCATTATTTCAAAGTAATAAATGGCAATATTTCAAGATTATTTTACACTGGTATTGGCAACTAACCTGAAATTTGACTACTCTAAGTGGCATTAAAATTATAAAGGTTTAATTAATAAGTTGCCAGTTAGAAATACCCTCAAAATTTGTTGGAATAAGTGATCATAGGACTCCCCCTCAACCTCTTTATTATGATGGCATCTCTTTAAGCTTAAGAAAGACTTCCATGAAGTCTTTCTTAAGCTCACACAGGTCCTTCCTAAACTTCATAAATTGTCTGGAATAGGAGTGTTAACATTATCTGAAAGAGGGCCTTAACATAGTGAAGAGGTTAACGGGTGTGTGGTTGAGGTATCAGAGGAAGGGTTCGGTCCAGTATCGGCTGCCACCCCCTGAACCGGGACTCTCCTCCAGGGTGGACAATGTGGTGAAGGCAGCACGCAGTTTGTTGCGGTGCTTTACGTCACGGGGCTTTAACACTGACCTGACAACGAGAAGGAAATTTATTCTACATGCATAACAAATTTATGATAAAAGAATTAGGTAGTGGATGAAAACAAAGTAAAAAATGGAGATGGATTGGGATAATTGGGTGAGCAGTGTGTCTGTGAATGTTGCGAAAGATAAAAGGAAGAAGCAGATTGAAAACAGATGTGGGATCAGAGCCCATGTTCTTAAACTAGTGAGGAAGGTGTTGCCTATCCCATTCCCATATCCCAAATTTAGGAAATGAACGCTGATTTATGAAATATTACCTATACAGTACTTGATATCAACTAGTTTCCCAAAGATCACCATGTCTTTCTTTCCTCGGTAAAGAGAAAGAAAAAAAATATCTTGCATATATAGAATAGTCTTTCCATGTATATATGTGTATGCTACTGAACTGTATGCCAATACATGATATTCAATAAATAAGTTTACTACCAATTTCTATACTTCAAGTAAAACAGAATTGTTATGACTTACCGATGATTTGAGAACATACGGGTGGGAGTCAAGATAGATTTCTGACTCAAGCCAGTGGCTTCTAGAAACTTTTCATACTGTCCATTGGCCATGTGGGAAGGTACAGCTGAATTGCCAGTCACATCATACTGCTTATTTTCATTTCCTTTGCCATCCAACTGTAACAATACAATACATTACATGTACTGTACAATACAATAAATTATCAAGTCACATTATGATTAACAAACAAAACATTTAATTAAAGAAAATAAATTGTAACTTCTAATTCGTTGATAGACATATTGTATCATAAAGTAAGTTTACTGTTAAAATCTACTAGCTGATAACAGGTATTACTCCAGGCTAGCCAAAGTTTATGAAGGGTTGCTATTTATATAATAAATATCTTTTGCTTGTAATACAACTTCTCTGCTCAGAATATAAGGATAGATATTGCAGCAAACTGGAGGAAATGGGTAGTAGGCCAAACGATGTAAATAGCCAATGGAACTTCCTTGAACGTTGCCTTCTTGTTGCCACTGACAAAGTCTGTGGCAAAACAAAGGGTCCCACCAGGCATAAGAATTCCTGGTGGTGGAATGACGAGGTTGAAAATGCAATAAAGGAGAAAAGAAGATGCTTCGAAGCATTTAAGAATGGATGCAACAGGGAGGAATATTTGGTGCCTAAGCGAATTTAAAAAAAGAAAAAGAAAAAAAAAGAAAAAGGGATATATACAAGGCAAACACAATTATGGTGGGGTCACACATTCACGTATATTGCTCCCGTCAGCTCCCGTCTGTTGTAAACGAAGGTATATTGGTAGTTGGCAACCGATTACGTAAAACGTAATGGCATAATACGCAAAACGTAAATAAAATTACGGCCAGTCGGGGGGGGGTACTCTCGCACGGCGCGAGTAGAAACGAGTAGCCCACGTGGGTCGGGAATGTTGTGGGTGCGGCCAAGGCCGCGCGGTTGCTGATTCGAGTTGAATCAGGAACGTGGCTCGCCCTCACGTATGTCAAAAGACGGGAACACTTACGACCGACCTGGCCACCACGGCCGTCTGACCAGAGCAGCCTCGTCAGACATAGCAGCTACCCCGTCAGACGAGAGCTGCTCTCGTCAAATCGTAGAAAGTTCCAGTCGAACGTGGAAGTATACGTTAGTTAGGCCGCATCTGGCAGAACCGCCGCACTGCGGGTTGGCGGGAAGACGCGGCACCGTTGTACGAGGGGACAACGGGACCAGCGAGGGACCCTCCAGTCACACCTCTCACCACACCGGAGCAGCAACCAACAAGCCAACCCTGCCACCCTCTGCACCCTGCCGAAAACAAATCGTAGCAGCGAAACGACTGCACCTATGGCTTTCATATTTTTACCACATGTACCTTACCCTTTAGGCTACCCACCACAAAAATCCCAAATCCCTTCTCCCACCCACTCGCTGACTGTCGGTCCCGTCAGAAGGAAAAAAAAGGAAAATCTGTGGCGGCGAAACGACTGCACCAATCGGTTCCATATTTGTGTGACAAGTCTCTTACCCTTCTGCCTTCCCCCCACCACACCCCCAACCTCCTCCCACCACCCACTTCTAGCGTATCCGTACGAAGGAAAGGAAAAAAAGGAAAATCCGTGGTGGCGAAACTACCTCACCAATCGGCTTCATATGTGTAACACAAGTCAATTACCCTTCTACCTTCCCCCAACCAACCCCAAAACCACCCTCCCACCCATACATTCCGATACCATAAAAGTCTCTGTAGTCTATAGTGTCTTTTCAGCTACTTTCGGGACCATCGGGGACCTGATTTCTGGCGAGGGGAGTGTTTTTTTTACCATTTCTCTCCCAACTTAATAGATTTAGCCAAAAAAAAAAAAAAAAAAAATGGCACTGGCAGAAGCACACCGTCAAAATTGGCTGGCACTCAGCGGGTTACTCCTCCAGGATGAATTCCTCGATGTTGTTCATGGTGCCGATGAAGGACTGGGAATGGGAATGGTGTGGCCATTCCTGCCCTTTTGTAGTTCCCAGATTCCAACCCAGACCTACGTGGTTGACAAAGACTGTCTTTGTCTGTGTTTGGTCAGACGGGGTGTGCCTACGATTGGCCAGAACCGGTCCAGGTACGACCTAACAAATCCCAAGACGTGCGGCCTCATCTACGCCGGTCTTGAGGGGGCGTGGCATGGGCGTGGCCTGTGTTCCCGCAAATCGTGCAGCCCATGAGGTCGAACGGGGCTATGCTTACGCACGTCGCAAACACGTACGTAGTTCAATACGACTCCATTACGTCTGACGTAACACTGGCCCCGTTACGCTAAGTCTGTCGGGAAGTGCAATAGACGTGGAAGAACGGGCGTTCAACGGCAGAAACTACTCGCGTCTTTACATAAATTGGCGATACGCCGGACGGGAGCAATATACGTGAATGTGTGACCCCACCATTATACAGGACCTGATTATTGACCAAATGTGTAACACAGAAAATCCCAATGGGATCTTCAACTTAGCTAGCCGAGTTAAGGATGACAAGAGATGTTGTAGGAGAACAGTGCGTCAGGAATGATAATGGGACAATTGTTTACACTGCCGAAGAAATCAGAGATGCTTGGAAGGTACACTATGATTACTCAACATGGAGTTTGAGTGAAATAGAGAGCTTCTTAGTAACAAAAAGCCAATACTCCCCCCCCACCCCATGATAGCGCCAGTTGTTGTAAGCAGCGCAATATATAAAATGAAGGACGGATCAGCTGCAGGGTTCTCTGGCATTGTGATACATACATACATACACAAATTTAAAGACCAAGTGCTCTACACAAAGTGCGGTTTCGGTCTCATGTCCTAATGGCGGCGTTCCAGGCAGCCCTGTTCAGAGGTACCTCAGTAGTCTGGTTCTTTGATTCAAGATCAGACCGCAAGGTCTGAGCCCACGTCTTTCTTGGTCTGCCCCTTGGTGCAGCTCCCTCCATGTTCATGGACTTGCAACTTTTCAACTTGATGCAGATGACATAGGAGTGAGATTGGTCACTGAGCTAATATAATCCATAAAAGTGTAACAGTAATATGGGGTAAGGGGGATTGCTTAGATAGGGGAAATTAAAGGGCCTGAAAATCCTTGATCAAGTCTTGAAGGTCTGTGAGAGAGTCTTTGAAGTTATGATCAGGAAAAACATTTCTATTGATGGTATGCAGTTCGGTTTAATGCCAGGTGGTACAATCAATGTTATCTTGATAGTCAGGCAGCTGCAGGAAAGATAATTACTTAAAGATTGAGATCTGCACCTGGTACTTGTAGACTGGAAAAGTCCTCTGATAGGGTGACCAGAGATGTTTTGCAGTGGGCTATGAGAGAACTTGGCGTGGTGAAGTGGCTGGTGCATGTGATAATGAAGATGTACAAGGATTCACGAATGGCAATGAGAGTGAAAGGTGTACCGAGTGAGGAATTTACAGTTCGCGTTGGAGTCCACCAGGGCTGTGTGTTAATCCCTCTCCTCTTTGTTATGGTTCTGGGGGCATTATTTGGAGAATTTAGGACTGGGCTCCCCTGGGAACTGCTATATATAGATAACCTGGTACTTATCACAGATAGTGTGTGGGATGCTGAGGCCAAATTCAAAAGATGGAGATAGGGCATGGCAAGTAAAGCATTACCGGTATGTACAGTATGTATGTATAACCCACCTTGGTCTCTGCCCCATCCCCACAGCGCCTCTGTGCGGACAATGGTAGGTTCTCCTTCCCTCGGCCGTGCTCCTCCTCCTCCTCCTCCCTTTCTCGGTCCTCCTCCTCCTCCAACTCCAGAGAGTCCAGGGTAAACTCCTCAAAGTTCTGAGTCATGTGGTCACCGTCCGACTCCATGATCAGGTTGATGTTGTGACGACACCGCGGCACGTTCTTCGCACCCCTCGGGCTCTCGGACAGCTGGAAGAGAAAACCATTACTGTACAGTATTATATAGTAGTAAATTTAAATAATTTTTTTTTTTGGCACATTACATATACCGGTAATAAAGCAATATGCTTATTGAATAAATTAATGAAGTACCTACGGACTGGCACATGGGCGTCCGCAGGGGGGGCAGTTGCCCCCCCCTGGATATTCAATGTGCTTGGAATTTCACATTTTATCTAATTTCTTTATTAACCGCTATAGGGCAAAATATATTTCTTGACTGCAATTCTTCACAATATATTTCAATTATTTCTTTGATTAAAAACATTATTAGAGATATTGTGTATTGCCAAAAAATGAAAGAGTCATGTGCAGTTGAGCGGTCATTTAGCACACTGCGGCGAGTAAAAACATGGCTGCCCTCAACTATGTCCACTAGTCGTCTGTCTTCACTGTGTATGCTGAGTGTGCACCGAAAACGAATCGAGAAAGAGGAAGGCAAAGCCAGATTTATAGAGGCTGTCATAGGACGCTTTGGTCGTGCGTACGTACACATAGGCCTAGCTGGACAGAGGGGCCTTGTTTGCGGTTTACTGGTCCAAGGAGGGGAAAGAGGGTTTCTTACCCAAAGTTCCCTCTCACTCCTAACATAATCTCATAGAATCCCAAAATCTCTAAATGCCATAAGACTACTCTTACAATTCTATATATTTATAATGAAGAATATAATATTTGTTTGATTTTGGCTTATCAAAGTGGTAAAAGTGGCTATAGAGAGCAGCGATATTAAATCAAGATTTGTGTATGGGATGAACTTGAATGTGGGATTGAGAATCAAAATATCGAGACGATATCAATCGAGAATGGAGATCTTACTGTACTGAAGTCATTAATAAGGAATGGGTGACTGGAATTTTAACAAAAGTTCTTTTGCTGGGATAACTTTGGAGGCATTCACTTACCAGGTCATTTTCAGAACCACTTGTGTTGAAGACATCCAGATTGGTCTCTAACATTTTCCCCTCAGCACTTTTATTAGGACTCAGTTTAGCTCTTTGGTTTTCTTCCGGCTCCGGGTGGTCTTCTTTCTCCTCTTCCTCCTCCACTTCCTTCACTAATAACCCCGACGAAAATTCAACATTGGAGTAGATGTGCTGATCTTCTGGAATGTCAACCTAGAAAGAAGAAAATGTAAGGCATTTAATTACAAGCAAATTGAATATAACTTTTTTATCTTCAATCTCTCCATTTTGATAGTTGTTTCCATGAATGCATAGTTTTGTCTTTATCACCTGAAGATCGATATCCAAGCTAACATAAAGAACACTCAAGTTGCCACTGCACTAAAGCCACCATCTGCCCCAAATCATCAATATAAATTCATAAGTGACACTACGAGTTATTTCCATTAGATTTAATGTCATGTGTTATTATCATTGCTATTGATGTTCCAGTCACGTGCATATTCCTCGTAAATTCCCCTTATGACTGTGTTCCAATTTTAGATTCTCATTTCATATCTTCCTTCAGGTAAGGCCTTGATTTTCACCATGAAGCCAGAGTAACACAGGCTATATTGGTGGTGGATATATCGGAATCACAGTATCGGAGAACAAAATATACAGTGTACTGTACTGAAGTAGTCCATACCTAATAATTATCAACTCCAATATTACTGTGTTTTGAATATTAAAACATGACATTTTTAACAATAACAGTCTACTGTATTTATTACGAGATGCCTTGATTCTCATGAGGGTGACCATGAATGAATCATCTCCATCGAGGCAAATTATTCAATTCTCTAGCTGCTTTATGTGAGCTTACATAATTTCATAATCACGCAATCCAGTTTCAAAAACAGTAGTAGGCAAAAAGACTGAGGAATTATTACTCAGAGATTATTCATCCACTGTTAGCCCTCTATGCAAGCAAATATACAATATTATGTGCTTTTAATAGTTTTCATTTGCTAGTAGATGCAGTTTTTAACGTTGTGCACTCCGTTGATTGACAGGGCTAGGGCGTGCCCTTGTTACAGAGATTTTACTGGCCATTTGCCACGAATCGCTAGACCTGAGTGTCTAAACTCTTGACATCTACCAATGACATGGCCTGGGATTGAACTGCCAACCCTTCGATCAGCAGCCAGACGCGCTACCGACCATGCCACGGCCTGTGGGAATAAAACAAATCTTTTGAAGCCAGTGTAAATAAGTGAAGGTTCGGTGGGCTTGCGACCCTCCACCCGTAAAATAAAATCAACAGCAACGAATATCGAACAAACGGCCTCGGAACCGGACGGACCTAATGTTGACGAACTTCGACCAACCATGGACAGTCTAAGGATTGTGACTTGGAATGTAAGAGGCATGAATGACGACACAAAAGAGAGAGGTCCTGGAAGTGTTAGTGAATGCCAGGCTGGATGTATGCGGAATGACTGAGACCAATTGGAGGGGTACATGTGTGAGAGAGTGGGAGTGTGGAATGGGTGTGTGTACTGGAGTGGGTGAGAATGAGGGAGCGAAAGAAGGTGCGTGTTTGTTTGTAAGTAACAAATGGAAGGAAAGTGCAAGAGACTATGGTTCTGTGGGTGCAAGGATTGTGTGGGTGAGAATGAAAGTAGGAATACAAATGTGGGTGGTTGTGTGTGTGTATGCTCCGACAGAGGATAAACCTGTAAGAGAGAAAGAGTTCTGGGTGAATGTTGAGGCGTGCCTGGATAAGTTTAGCAAGAGCGAAAGAATATTTCTAATTGGGGATATGGATGGGAAGGTGGGTGATAGGAAAGTTGATGGAGTGGTGGGAGGGTGGGGTGTACCATCAGAGGTGAATGGGAATGGTAGTGCACTTGTAGACGTATGTGTGGGGAGGAGGCTGTGGATAGCCAACACCTTCTTCCGACACAGAATGATACACAGGTACACATGGAATGTGGTGTGGAGGAGGAAGGATGAGACAGTGGTGGAACAAAAGGCACTGATCGATTATATATGTGTGGATGAACGAATAAAGAATTCTGTGCTGGATGCTAGGGTGTAGAGGGGTATTGGAGGGGTCTGTCTGATCACTATATAGTAGTAGCTACAATTAGGATACAAAAGAAGTGGGTGAGGAGAGCTGGAGGGAGGCAAAAGGAAGGTTGAGTGGCGAAGAGGGTGGAGAGGTTGCAGGAGGAGAAGATCAGGGAAGAGTTCAAGAGAGCAGTAGAGAGACGAATAGGTAGGTTTGACCTGGAGGGTATGGAGGAAGTGAAGGAGGTGAGTGAGCAAAGTGTTTAAGGAAGTGATATGTGCAGCATTTGAGGGGGGGGGGGGGAGGAGTAAGGAGAAGAGGGAGGGGAGTGAAGGGTACAGCATAGTGGACTGAAGAGGTAAAAAAGCAGATGTATAGAGAGTGGTTGGGTAGTAGAGGGAATGATGATTTGGAGAGACAGAAAAGAGCGAGGTACTTGGAGAAAAAGAAGAGTAGTGAAGGAAAGTAAGGGAAAACAGATGAGGAATTTGGAAGGAATCTAAGTGTAAAATGGAGGGAGTGTAAGAAACTGTTCCGGAAAGAGGTCAAGAAAGTTAGGGAGGGTAGCCAGGGAAATAGTATGGGTGTGAAAGATAAGAATGGGCGAGTGATAGCCGAGAAGCAAGAGAGAGTCGAAAGATGGAGGGAGTACTTCAACGAATTACTAAATGTAAGGAATGATGCGCCAGCAAACATAGTTGGATGGGGTATGGGAGGGAGAAGAAGAGAAGTAGTGGAAGAGGAGGTGGGGATTAGGAGGTCAGAAGTGTGTGAAGCCATGAAAAGAGTGAAGATGGGGAAAGCATCAGGTATAGATGGAGTGTGTGGGGAAATGCTGAGGTATGGTGGTGAGATAGTGATCAAATGGGTATGGAAAATGTGTACACTAGCATGGGAGAAGGGGAGTGCACCTGATGACTGGAAGACAGGCATAATAGTCCCCCTGTATAAGGGTAAAGGGAAAAGAGGAGTGTGTGGTAACAACCGGGGAATATGTCTTCTAAGCGTAGTAGGGAAGGTGTACAGTAGGGTAGTGATTGAGAGAGTGAGATCGAGAACGGAGAAATGGATAGGTGACGAGCTGAGGATGTGTACTGTAGATACATTTTTTGCCCTGAAATGAGGTGTGGAGAAATATCTGGAGAAGCAACAAAAGTTGTATGCAGCCTTTATGGACTTGGAAAAGACCTATGACAGATTTGATAGAGAAGGCATGTGGAAAGTACTGAGAATTGACAGAGTTGATAGGGAAGGCATGTGGAAAGTACTGAGAATATACGGAGTACAGTGCACTCCCAGTATTCGCGCCTAGGTCGTACCGGCCCCCTTCCGCGTATACGTGGTTCCGTGTATACTGTATGTGACAACTAATTAACATAGGTTTCAATCGGAAATCGACTTAGGTCGTACCAGGCTTACCCCTCTTAGACCATCATTTCCCCCCAAATACATCCAATAAATACATATTATTTAAAGAGAATACTGTACTAATAAATACATATTATGAGGAGATTACTTACCAGACACTTTATTAGAAATCAATCATATATAACCTAACCTAAATCATCGGCATAATTTCACCGCTTTTGTCCGACACGGCGTCGGTAGGCTTGACTGGCCTTAGCTCTCTGTTTTGATGGTCCCGTGCATTTAATTCCTTCATTATTACCACCAGGCCCACTTTTCCTATCAGTGAATGGACTAAAGGCCCTAATAAACGCGGGAGATACGACGTTCGTGCAGAATAAAAGCTTGCAAACAGGTAGTTTTCCAACACAATGGTGGCTTTGGTGGGTGGGCTGTAAGCTGCAAGATGGCCAACCAAAACAAGAATCGGGATGCACATCTGCCCACCCGATTCAAATCCGTGAATAGCTGGTATTTTGCGGGGTTTTTGCGTGGATAACGAGTAATGGGATATTTAGGGGTGTCTGCGAATAACGAGTTTTGCAAATGCTTGGAGCGCGGATAATGGGAGTGCACTGTAAATGGCAAGTTGCTGAAAGCAGTGACGAGCATGTATGAGGGTGTAAAGGCGTCAGTACGTGTGGAGAGAATGAGCAGAGCGAGTTATTTGATCTGAATGTTGGATTGAAACAAGGGTGTGTGATGTCCCCATGGTTGTTCAATATATATATATGGATGGAGTCATGAAAGAAATTCAAGGAAGAGCAGTGGATGTTGGTGTACCGCTGATAAGGGAGGGAAACAAGTGGAAGCTACCTGTACTGCTGTTTGCCGATGATACAGTTCGGATGAGCGATAGTGAATGGGAGTTGCAGGGTCTGGTAATTATGTTTGGAACAGTGTGTGAAAAACGGAATCTGAAGGTAAATGCGGGGAAGAGCAAGGTTATGGTCTTTGAAAGGGGTGCAGCCCAGAGTGTGAGGTGAGGTTGAATGGTCAGGTTATGGAGAATGTCAGCTCATTTTAAGTATTTGGGCAGTGTGCTGAGTAAAGATGGGATTATGGATGAAGAAGTGCAGGAGAGGGTACAACAGGGGAAGAGGGTTGTAGAAACGCTGAAAGCAGTAAAAAAAAAATAGGGTGGTCAGCATGGAAGTAAAGAAGACCTTGCATGACAGTGTGGTAAGTCCGACATTGACTTACGAGAGCAAAGCATGGACGTTGGTGGAGAGACTCAGACCAAGAGTGAGAGGGGTGGAAATTAGTTACTTGAGAAGTGCGTGCGGAGTTACATGGAGGGATAGACAGACAAATGAAGAAGTACGAGAGAGGTGTGGTATGGATGTAGATGTGCTGGAAAGTGTGAAAAGGAACAACTTGAGATGGTTCGGCCATATGGAACGTATGGGAAGCGAGAGAATGACTAAGAGAGTGTACGAGAGCGAGGTGGAAGGACAGAGAGCAGAGAGTGAGACCGAATGAGAGGTGGAAGGATGGAGTGAAGACTGAAGAAGTATAGGAGCAAAGGCGGTGCTGGATGGGAGGAGGGACGTCGACTGACAGAGGTGCATGGGGGCGTTTCGTTCGTGGCCACACCTTCGGGGATCACAGCGTCCGGCAATAGATAGATAGATAGGTTCCGCTTAGTTTCTGCCTGCTGAGACCTCTCACCTCTCCGGGAGGTCTGGGACCAGGGGAGTGCTGGAGGTCCCTAGTGATCCTTGGTCTCTGGGTCTTCTCCTGGGCAACCTAGATGTATATGAGTTTTATTTTTTATTTGTTATTTAAATGTTTATGTTAAGTTGTTTCTGTTCGGGCGCTGTCTCGAGTCAGCCACCCCCAGCTATGGGGTATGTGCCTGAGTATATACATACATACATACAATAAAGAAGTCTATTACAGTAGTAAGATATCTATTTCACTGTAATAATACACTTTTTATGCACTAAAACCAATTTCAATACTCACCCAGTTAACACAGTCTGATGTTTCCTTGACTGCTCTTAAGATAACATAATTATCTTCCTCTTCCTCATCATCTTCGTCTTTGCCCTCCTGGCCATACTTGGGCGAGTTCCCGCAGCCTTCCTGAGTCATCACCTGCACATTCTCGTATTCATGATCACTGATGGCGTCACTGTTGTAGCCACTAGTCACCTGGCAAGGAAGAATCGGGAATCAGAATAATGATTATAATTGACTATAGTCTGTCTACTTATTTGATGAGTCTAGAAATCTCATTCCCAACCTTTCTTAACTCATAGGATTTAAACAATCAAGCTAATATTTATACCATTTGGAAAAAGTCCACCAAGAAAAAGGTGTGGACATTTACAATCTGTTTGCTCCAGTCCTCCCATAGTTACAAGAGGTTAGGGGTCACAATTTCTAGACTCATCATAATGAATAGGCTTCCATTACATAGGGTGATGCTAAGTTCAGTTATCCAGGGTAAGCTTTGGCTTTGGTCTCTGGATAACTAAAATCTGTATGTACCCTAACCTATATCATATCCTTTACTTTCAAAAGTGGTAAAAATCAAGAACCTCTAAAATGACCTTCTGAACCATGTTTGTTTGGGAAGTTATACTTAATAGTGGGTTTTCTAGGCCCATACACCAAGAAAATGTAAAAGTTTACAGTTGCATAACTTCAAACCAAACATTCTTGCAGTTGTGAATTGCAGTTATACAAGAGAAACTGACACTACTATATTGGCAATGCATCTGTCCTTACACACCACCAATGCCTCTATTGTGTCATTAACTCAAGATTCAGGAATTTTTACTTGCCTCATACTCATCCATAATGTAGGACTTGCTGCTGATATCATCTTGTCGGCTGGACTCTGGAGATGAGTCACTGGAAGCTTGACTGCCGTGATTCACCAGGTTCTGCGAGTTAAAGCCTTCCTCAAACTGTCTAGCCAGACGAATAACTCTGGGTGTGTTAGGTTTTAGGGTAGCTTCTGGGGAGGACGGTTCACTGCTCCCCGATCCCCCAGTGGTTGTGGCATCTGATTCCTCTTCTAGGAGGCGACTGATTGTAGACACTATATTACACTGCTTCCCACCATACGTTCTGATTAACTGCTGGCCCTTCTGGCTGAGTTGCTGACCTCTCACCAGGCGGGCGGCGATACGCGGCTTCTCGGCTATTGGAGGCTTGTGGAGCACGCGGTCCGTTGTGGCTCTGATGTAAGTTACGTTGGGGTTGACAGTTTGAGGGAGAGGTAGGCTGCTGGTGCTTTGGCTGGTGTGATAATGTGCCTGCTGAGGTTTGACGAAGCTGGAGTCACCACTACAGTTGATGAGTTCTGAGACACTGGTGGCCACACGGATCATGCCGGATGAGGATTTGCGGCTGGACGGTGAGGTGGGATGTGTTGGACTTCGCTGTTTATCACTGCTTTCTTCTGTTGATTCTACCCTGCTGATCTTTAGTCTCGGTTCTCTAAAGTCCATGTCTCCAGATTCCAGACAAACTTCACTGAATTTCTTCAATTTGTTTATTAACCGCCTATTATCTCTGCGAAGGCGATCAATCTCCTGCCTCTGAGCTGCTATAACATGGTCCCTCTGAGCCAACTGACCTACAATTCCTTTCTGTTCCCGGCGCAGGTGGGCCTCCAGTAACAGTAACTTGCTTATCACTGCTTGAAGTTGAGCATCCTTTTGTCGTTTTAATTTGGATATAACTCTGCTGCTCTCCTGCACCTGTATACAAAAAGAAAGCACAAGGTATATACAAATGCTCTCTATCAAATCTTCAGAACTTTATATTATAATTAAGTAAACATTATAGAAATAACAAACAAAAACACTATTAGAAGCTTCAATATATCACCTGCACACATCCCAATAGAAAATTTGAAATGTGACAATATTTATCTATGGGCATTAATCACTTATCAGTTACACATACACTTCTTAGTACATTACACACCGTATAATTAGTCTGTTACAGTAATGCTTACCTTGTTTTGATATACTGCTAGCAGGTGAGCCATTTTGGAATATGTGAGTTGGTCCACCAGTGTTCGGTGTGGTTGTTTGTTTTGAGATCGTTTATGTGTGGACGACTGTTTCTCCTCTTCTCCATGACTGTTCCCAGCTTGTCCAAGCCAGGGAGTCTCTTGCTTCCCTGTCACTGTTGCTACAGCTGCAGCTGTAGCGGCAGCCACTGTTTGAGGTCGCTGCTGAGCTGGCTTCTCACCTGTCATTGTCATCTGCAAACAAAATACAAAAATTAACAACCATACAATATAAGATTATGTTGAGAGATATTGAGGTAGATGAGTGTACTTGTCATTGTGGTGATGGGCTGGTCTATCAAAGTGAAAGCTGAGCGATCTCTGCCATACCCATAGCATACTCTGACTCTTCCTTTTACTTATATATCTCAAGTGAGTGACGTGACAGCGTCTCTTCCGTGGATTGCCCTCTCTACTGCCTACCTAGAGGTTGGCAGATTGGGAGCCAAAGCGACACATTTTTCCTTTGCCCCTCAACTTTCCCTTCATAATTGCTGAGGGGTACAGGGCATTGGGTGGGGTTTTGGTTTCACGGGCGTTTCCGCACCCTCCTCAGCTCCCCGTCTTGGAGTGGCTTCGGTCACCTGGGCTTTATTAGTGGTAAGCAGGGAGGGTTTTGTGGGGGCACTTGGTTATGGCCTTGGCCTTGCTCGGGACCTTGGGGCTGCTCGGTCAGACAGCCTGGGGAGCAGCAACAACAACTTGTCATCCACCTATTTTAATTGTGTTGCCTTGAACACAGTTTCCAATACCTTTAGTAATTGCTTGACAATAGTCAGGTGGATGCTCGTATAGCCAGGCCTTTAAAGACAAAATGACTGTCACCATTTGTTTGGAAGCAGATCTTCAAATGTGAGTTGGTGACAGGAAAGTATCCAACAGTAAACTAACAAAAAATATACTTGATCCTGCTTCCTGGAAACTCTAAGGCACCAGACTGTTCTCCAGAGCACCCTGGATAAACTACCATGGGGTACACAAGAGGCCGATTCATGCTCACTTACACAGATACACCTGCTAGGCATTTTAACCCCGTGAGGATTTAAGACGCTATTTCCCCTTAATTATTTTATCTTTAGGCGATTTAATTTAGTTTAGAAAGGATCTCTATGAAGCAACAGTGTTAAATCGGTGAAAATCTATTATTATTATTATTTTTTTTTTATATACCATGGTTTTATGTACTAAGGACCTTCGCATTTTAGTATTTACCCATTATCCAGCAATATTAGAACACATCCTCCACTAGTGGGGAGGGATCTAATTATGGTTGCCGTGGGTAAAGAATGGGTTGAGGGGGCGCCCCCCTCAACCCATCCAGAATGTTAAACAATGTTACAATAAGTGTTAAACAATTAACTTCTATGCCTATTAAATCCATATTTTGAAATGTAGTCTTTTCATTATGTCACTTTAAAAATTGTAATCCTTAGCCTCTTGAATTCAAGGAGTCCTGGCACAAATGGGCTATAATATTTCACACCCATTTACTGTTTAAGTCTTCGTAAATGACTAAATAGTACAAAATATCACCCCACTTGCTTAAGTTCCGCTAGAGTTATGCTAAGTTGGGGGTCGGGATTTCTAGACTCGTCATAATGAACAAACTGTAGTGAATAAGGATTAAGGAAGTATAGGCCTACGTGTAAGATAATATGGCAGGAGGTAGAGTTACTAAAGGAAGAGAGAGCAGCCATCTTTTTCTTTGGACGCCGTTTTGGTTCCGCAATTAATACAAAAAAAGAGAGGCCAAATGACACCAGTGGCACTAACAATGGCGGAGGTTGGCCGATCTCGGTTACAACAGGATCTCTACCAGTCGGTACTGTATGAGTGGCTCCCAGACAACCTGACCCTGGCATCATGAGACCCCCTGAGGGCTGACTCTTGAGCCCTGGTTACCACTGGGTCACGCACTACATGAACCTGTACCCTCCACCCGTGTACCCACACCACTATACCCTGTTCCACGTAGGTAGGCCAGAAATCATGAACCCTAACCTCTATAACTAAAAAAGGGGTAGAACAAATGGGCTGTAAATTTACACACCTATTCCCTTGCTGACTCTTCCCAAATAGTATAAATATTAGCTCAATTATTATAGTTGTTTGTGAGTTATACAGGTTAATGTTCAAGAGTTTTGGACTACTATTTGGAACAGGGTATATTTAATTCAGATTCAACAGTCTGTATACACAAACTTGAGTAGTTATAACATTATCTATTCTCTATAATATGTCCATATTTTAGTCAATACTGTATGGAATAAGATTATCGGCATGGATTCCCAAAGGGTCGGTCCTGTCTCACTAATTTATTGACTTTTTTGTCCACGTATACGAAGCAGTAGACAATGACAAAGAATATATAATTTAATTAGATTTCAGTAAGGCATTCGATAAAGTCCCCCACGAAAGATTGTTGAGAATAATAGAAGCTCATGGAACAGGGGGAACTTTATTAAGATGGATCAGGTCATGGTTAATTGGTAGGAAACAAAAAGTTAGCATAAATGGTATACGTGGGATCACACCTTATGGTCTGATCTTGAATTGAAAAACCTGACAAGTGAGGCAGCTCTGAACAGGGCTGCCTGGAGCAGACCGGACGTGAAACCGGAACCTCACATTGTGTGGATCACTCGGTCTTTTAATGTATGTATGTATATACAGTATGTAACTATAATGGCACTGAGATCTAGTGAAGAGTGGGGTCCCACAAGGATCTGTTTTAGGTCCTGTAATGTTTGTAATTTATATTAACCACCTTGATGTAGGCACAACTAACAAGATTAGTCAATTTGCAGACATCACAATAGGTATATATATTAATTCTGATAATTATATCCAGGCACTCCAAGGAGATTTAGATACACTACATGGATGTGCAGTAAATTGGCATATGAATTTCAATGTAGATAAATGCAGTGTAGTAAAATTTGGTAAACCGATAGAAAATGCAAAATATAAATATGATAACATGGATATAAATAAATCAGATATTGAAAACAGATTTGGGAGTCATCGCCAGCAGTAATCTGAAACCACAAAACCAATGCATCAGGTTTCGAAATAAGGCACATTGAGTTCTAGGGTTTATATCTAGAAGCGTGAGTGACAGAACAGCAGGCGTAATCTTGAAAGTTTACCTAGCATTATAATTTAGTGAGGACATATAATTATGGATTATGCTGTTTAATTCCGGTGTCCTTATTACAGAATGGACATAGATTTCTTGGAGGTAATACAACGAAGAATGTAAACAATTATCCATATCATTAGAAATCTTCCATATGAAGAATAGTTGAAAAATTAGACTTGTATTCGTTAAAGAGAAGTAGAGTTAGAGGGGATGTAACAGATGTGTTCAAGTGGGTTAGTGGGATTAATAAAGGAGACATGAAAGATGTAATTCTGTTCAGTGACAGCGAAAGAACTAACAAATGGTTTCAAATGAGACAAATTTAGCTTCAGAAAAGATGTAGGCAAGCACTGTTTTGGTAATAGAGTTGTGGATATGTGGAATATGCTATCGAGTTCAATAGTAGGATCATGAACGATAGAGAGAGACACAATTAGATAGGCACATGGACGTGATGGGCTGGGTATGAAGGGGATCTGCCTTGTGTGGGCCAGTTGGCCTTCTGTAGACTCCCGTTGTCATATGTTCTTATGTGTATGCGATACAAAACAATTTCACTAGTCTGTTGAGGAATTATTTCACTCATTATGGAAAACAAATAATTATGGAAGTGTAACAAATCATTAACTTGGTGTATACTTGTACAACATAATTATTATGTTGTTATCATACCTGTACCAGCATTTTCATGTTGATATACACCTTTATCAAGAACCATTATGTTGCTGCTGCTTTCATCACACCACCATACATAACCAACCTTCAACTCACCATAAACAACACACCCCTAATACATACACACACACCCAAAATCCTAGGAGTAACATATGATACTCATATGACATTCAAACAGCACACCACAAACATTAAAAAGAAACTGACACCCAGACTTAACGCCCTCAGGTCACTTGCTCACACAAAATTTGGACACAACAAAGAAACTACCACCACAGTATATAAACAATACATAAGATCAGTGATGGAATACGCAAGCCCAGCCTGGGCTTCTAACCTAGCTGAAACACATCATAAGACCTTACAGACTATTCAAAACAAAGCCCTGAAGATCATTACAGGCTGCACAGCTACTGCACCCACAGATCACATCAAGAAACCAAAATCCTCAAAGTCAAAGACCATCTGGACATGAGAGGCACTCAATTCCTGGCAGCAGCCTCCACGAACCAAGACCACCCACTAAACTACATGGCAACACACCCACAGACACCAAGAAATATCAAAACAACACCCAGCACACGGTATCACACACAATTATTGTCCTCTCTCTCCCTCCCTGCCCACCCCGAACCAACTTCCAGAAGCACATCCATACTCAGATCTCTCACCGATCCATCCACTCACTCACAGACAACACGCAGCTGCATGCACGACCTCCCGAAATCCATCCTTCCGAATCCTCCCTTCCTCGCGAGGACAGAGTCCACCTGGCCAGGCTGAGATGCGGACACCATCCAGCTCTCCTGAGCTATCAGAAGAGACTGGATGACTCCGTTGTCGACACCTGCCCGGGATGTAACACAGCACCCCATACCATTAAACACATCATAGAAGACTGCATTTCACACAACCACTTACGCCAACAACACAATCTACACTCAATGAGAGCTCTGTGGGAAAGCCCGATCGTGGACATGGCCTTTCTCAGGGACTCGGGGCTGTTCGGCCAGGCAGCTTAGGGAACAACAACAACAACAACAACCAACCTTCATTATATGATATATCACCATCACATAATCATAAATCACTACGGTACCACACAACAATCACTCATTTCGAATCTCCCACAAACGTTCACAGAAGTGCCGCATATTATACATGCATTATTATGTGTGTGTGTGTGTGGCCAATTAAAGGAGTACTAGGTTTAGTTCACCACTGCCCAAATGTATTGGTCTGTGGCAATACGGTATTTATATTGTATGCATCATATTTATTATTATGATTACATTACTGTAGATTCAGGTAACAAAATATTGTAATACGAAACGAAGATCTGTCGAAATATAGTTTGCTTCTAGATATAGGCCTACATAATGTGCAAGTCTCTCGGATCATTTCCTTTCGTCATTGAAATCTCCACACATCACTTGTAACATTAATTTTCACCAATGCACCAATTACTTAGATGTAATAATGACTGGTACTGTATATGTATTTACATTTGTGCTGGAATGTGTATAGGCATAAATCTAAATAAAATCTAAACGTAATTAGACGACATTTAGAGTTTAATTTGAGTTGATTACTACGACAAACAGCTCACGAGCCATCAGGATGTATCTATAAATACACTAAATATTCGTCACTTGATTGATTGCGTTCAAGTGCCTTCGAGTCCAAAGCTACACATGCATTATTATTATCCATACACAACCAAACTCGAAGGGTGGTAACGTTATTTAAATTTTATTCTGAATAGCACGAGACAACTATATTTAAGTAGGGAAGGATTCATTAAAAGTCTTAAGAATAATTAACAGAACACAACTGTATACCAATTTTAAACCTCATCGACTCCCACAGATCCTTCCTAATCCAAATAAAATCGTCTAATGATAGCCAGGATAGGAAAAAAGACGCAATCGTTTAATTAATTAAATTTGGATGTGTTTGGTGTTGGGAGTTAAATTACAGAATATTTCTATAGGTCCAGGGAAAACTTCGCTACGAGGTCAGTCCTTTGAGATCTGTGCCCCATAATATTTTCGTTCTCCTCACATAAACATTAAGCCATTAATAGTGCAGATAGGTCCAGTACATGATTAGATTGATATCCAGTATTCTATAAAAGGATATTAATCGTGGTCATGCGGTGAGCCTTTAACAGTCTGTCTTGGTGGTGTCATGGTTAGAGTGCTAAGTTCTGTATGTGGTATCTCAGGTTCGAATCTCGGGAGGATCTCTATCTATTCTATCTATTGTAGAGTTCGCCACCTGAAAGTGGCACCGATGAGCGCGCCGCACTTTCATTAAATTCCACTTGGGATGTTTGGTGTTGGGAGTGAAATTAATTAATTAAGATGATTTAACCTGGGGAGGGGCTCGTGTTAGCTAGCGGGTACTTATAGTAGCAGCGATCGGTCAACCTCCGCCATTTTGGTGCCACTGGTGATATTTTCCTTGGTTTACACTCAAATATCTCCATACCCACAATAAACATTCAGGAATACTGTTACATGGATATATAGTTTGCTCTTTGGATATACATTCTACATGATAACAAATAAAATAAAACCTCGTTGTTTGATAATTGAGGCACCAAAATGGTGTCCAAAGAAAAAGATGGGCACTCTCTCTCTCTCTCTCTTCTGGATCTCTATATTTACCCATCCCCACTAGATAACCAAATAGCATCGATGTTCTTTAGTTCTTTACATAGATTTGTTACCGTACACATAGGTAAATCATAAGTTAGTCTACTACAGTAAGCTAGATTATACTTGGTTAGGCTAAGTTGATGCAAATAATAATAATAATATATATATAATAATAATAATAATAACAACATCAATTATAATAATAAATCATACTATTACCACTGCTACTACTAATAATAACAATTAATACAAAGCAAAATATTAATAAATACAAAAATAAATAACAAAATAAATAACTAAATCAATAACAGTAGCAAATCCTGGCCTCCCCGGTCCACCTAGCCTATTGATGATGTTTCTGGGACGGCACCATGAACCTTACCCGAGCGTTTATACGGTTTATTAAGGAGGGGGGGGGGGGGGGGGTCACAGGCTTTCTTTACTCTTTCTCTCCTTTTCTCTCTTTCTCTGGCTTTTATCCATTCGGCCCCATTCAGTCAACTGTTTTAAGACGTTTATCCCATCCAGGTGTCGATATCTTCCTGGCGAGCGATAGCGAGCCAGCGTTATATGGAGAAATCCGGCTACGCCGGAGACATTTTTCTATCGACAAAATGTACGTACAAATTTTGCCCCTTTCCCACATGTGCGACTTCATACGATTTTCATCACCGACACCCATAAATTGGCACATTCGTGACATGTCGCAAAGAAATCGTATACGGTACCCTTGCATAATAATCGTATGCCTCGCATGGGCCCTCGCGGGCCGTCGCAAATGTTCGGACTGTTCAAAATTTTGGACGAGGACTCACGAGGGTTCGTAGCCCTCGCAAGCATCGTCGAACATCACAGAAAGATGTGCGAGGCCCTCGGAGATCATCGGTGAGACATCGCGGAGGGTTTCGCACAAAAAAACATTTGCAACCTGCACGGATGCTCACCGATGCTCTGCTCGCCGATACTCCGAGAACATGAGAACATCGACGATGCCAAAGAGCACCTTCGGCGAGGTGGGTAAAAAAGAATGATTAGGCCTATAGTGAACCTGTCAACCATTTTTTTTATGCACCTCTCTTGGGGGGTTCGCCTGTTTTTTTTTCTCTTTCTCTCCTTTTATCTCTTTCTCTGGTTTGTATCCATTCAGCCAACTGTTTTAAGACGTTTATCCCCATCCAAGTTTCGATATCTTCCTGGCAAGCGATAGCGAACCAGCATTATATGGACAAACCCGGCTTCGCCGAGACATTTTTCTATAAAAAATTTACAAATTTAGCTTGCTCTCAATTTTTTTTTTATATATGTTGGCTCGCTACCGCTCACCAGGAAAATATTGAAACCTGGATGGGGGCAAATGTCTTAAAACAGTAGGCTGAACGGGGCCGAACGGATACAAGGCAAAGAGAGAGGGAGAGAAAGAGAAAAACAAAAAAACGAGGAGAGAGAGGGAGAGAAAGAGAAAACAAAAAAAGGCGAGGTGGGCTCAATTAAGCCGTAACGCAAACATTGAGCCCACCTCGCTGTTTTTGTTTTCTCTTTCTCTCCCTCTCTCCTCGTTTTTTTTTTCTTCTTCTCTTTCTCTCCCTCTCTCTTTGCCTTGTATCCGTTCGGCCCCGTTCAGCCTACTGTTTTAAGACGTTTACCCCCATCCAGGTTTCAATATTTTCCTGGTGAGCGGTAGCGAGCCAACATATATATTTTTTGTTTTGAGAGCAAGCTAAATTTGTACATTATTTGATAGAAAAATGTCTCCGGCGAAGCATTGCCAATCTCCGAATTAAGGGGAGATGGGTCGTTTTTCTGGTCCCCTTTCTTCCTCATGGTTAACCCCATTAGTTTTCATATTTTATGACGTTCGGCCCATTAGTTTGGCGATTTTGACATTTCACCCCATTTCGTTGTCAATATTAAGACTTTCGTGTCATCGCTTGAATCGCCGAAGACGTCGCAGAACATTCGGCGAGTTTTCTTTCACCATCGCATGATATCATGATATCGCAAGATATTTTTGAAAATGTGACATTCCTCACAGAGATCATCGGCGAAACATCGCTCACTTCGCCGATAACGTCGCACAAGGCTGCGATTGCGTCGCATTCATCGGTGACATCTTCGCCGAGTATAATTCGCCGAGTATAATTTGTTATCTGTTTGTAACGTCAAAGTCAAAATCGTATACGTTGCACACGAATCCTTGCGAATTGACAAGACTACGTCCTCGGCGACGAAAATCGTATGAAGTCGCACATGTGGGAAAGGGGCAATACTAGCATGCTCTCTCTCTCATATAAAAAAAAAAAAAAAAAAAAAAAAAAAAATATATATATATATGCTGGCTCGCTACCGCTCACCAGGAAGATATTGACACCTGGATGGGGGTAAACGTCTTAAAACAGTAGGCTGAATGGGGCCGAAAGGATAAAAGTCAAAGAGAGAGGGAGAGAAAGAGAACAAAATCGAGGTGGGCTCCCTTAACCCCAGCTGTACCGGAGACATCCTTTTAACTTTTCCTGGCTACTATTAGACGACGTTATTCAGTTTTAAAAGGGCCTCCAGTAATTAACAGGCTTCGAAATATCTCACGTCACCCATTTTACTACCACAGCTCCTTCTTTAACTGCACACAATCGTCTTCATATGGCCAGAATTAAACGAGAAAGGCGTGCGATAGCGAGCCAGCATTGTATGGAGAAATCCGGCTTTGCCGGACACACTTTTCTATCGAAAAATGTACAAACTTAGCTTGCTGTCAAAACAAAAATATATATATACTGGCTCGCTACCGCTCGCCAGGAAAATATTGACACCTGGATGGGGGTAAACGTCTTAAAACAGTAGGCTGAATGGGGCCGAATGGATACAAGCCAAAGAAAGGGGGAGAGAAAGAGAAATAAAGCGAGGTGGGCTCCCTTAAGTGAAATACTACTAAACTGTGTGTAACCAACTCTATAACCAATGTCCAATACTACTATACTGTCAATGTGTGTAACTAACCCTTATAATCTAAGTGCAATACTACTAAACTGTCAATGTGTGTAACTAACCCTTATAATCTAAGTGCAATACTACTAAACTGTCAATGTGTGTAACTAACCCTTATAATCTAAGTGCAATACTACTAAACTGTCAATGTGTGTAACTAACCCTTATAATCTAAGTGCAATACTACTAAACTCATGTTAACCCCTTGAGGATCTAAGACACAATTTGTATCTATATTTCTGGCTATTATTGAACGATTTTATTTAGATTTGGAAGGGCATAATATGGCAGTCAGTGGATTGCTTGAGAATTTTAAATCACACAGATCCTTCGTGAGCTGTATACAATCTGCTAATAATAGCCAGAATAAACTGTTAAAACGCGTCATAGTCCTCAAGGGGTTCATTTGTGTAGTTAGCGATTACTAAACGAAATTATTGTAATGTAATGGTTTAAAACTTACTTGTATTTCCAGTAAACAGTTGTATTGTTTCCCCTTTCCTTCTTTAAAACCAGAGTCCACATCATGAACATAGTCAACTTATGATATAGGATTATAGGCTAAGCAATAACTTGGGCCATACGCTAGGCTGCGCGTTTCCGCAACGTCCATCTCTGTTTTTCTAGCCCTTTGGAATCTGTGGTGAGTGAGTTACCCAGCCTGAGCTCCATCCAGGTTACCACTATTGACTTATCCAGATGGGACATAACAATTGTCAACTTACTCTAGCTTACTATGTACTGTTTTGTGAACCAAGATATCGGGTGTGAGAACACTACAGTACTCATTCACCCCTCCCTGCCCAGGAATCGAACCCAGGAACTATCAGCTTTGAGTCGAGTACGCTACCCATTGCACCCCAGATACTTTAAATCAATGATATACATCTATCTATCTATCATTCTATCTATATACCGGTTTATATATATATGTATATATATATGTATATATACAGTATAATATGTGTGTAATTCACTCACTTGTTCGTCAAGGGGAATCCACGCAATGCGAGCTAAGCTCATTATTATCGCGCCTCCTTAACTGGGAATGTATTGCGTGAAATGCATGTTAAGTGTTTATGTATCGTTGGAATGGCTGTGGATGTGTGTGTAGTCTGCATTTTAGCCAATTGAAGACATCTGGAAACGAAGCCTTAGGGTTAATCTGTACGGTATGTGTGTGTACTCACCTAATTGTAGTATACAGGATTTGAGCCTAAGCTCGTGTTGTCCTGTCTCTCTCTCTACATTTATCCAATTTTGCTTTAAAAGTTTGGATATTTCTTGCTCCCATCACCTCCCCATCCAACTTATTCCAACAATCAATGCTTCTATACGGGAAGCTGAACTTTCTTACATCAGACTTACATACATTCCTCAACTTACATTCATGACCCCTGGTTCTTCCCTCGTCCCTCACCACAAAATCTCCCTTGTCGATCTTCTCAAAACCTTTCACACACTTAAACATCATGATCATGTCACCTCTCTCTCTCCTCTCCCTCAGCGTTGGCAGCTTTAGCCTCTCCAATCTCTCCTCATATGGCAGGTCTCTAAGGTTAGCTATCATCTTAGTGGCAACTCTCTGAACTCTTTCCAGTTTTTTATTATGTTTTATAAGGTGTGGAGACCACACCACTGCTGCATACTCCAGTCTTGGTCGTATTATTGTCCCTATTATTTTTGCTAACATCTCTTCATCTAAATAATTCCGAGCTATTCTCATGTTAGTCAACACTGCATAAGTTTCACCAGTTATTTTATTTATATGCTGTTCAGTTGACAAGCTGTCTGCCATAACTACCCCTAGGTCTTTTGCTTTCCCAGCTTTACTAATTATTTCATCTCCTATTTTATATTCCCAAGAAGGTCTATATTTACTTTTTCCATCTCAAGAACCTGACACTTACTCGTGTTGAATTCCATTTTCCAAGTTTGACTCCACTCATATAATTTATCTAGGTCTCTCTGTAATTCTTCAAAACTACTCCTACTTGTAATATGCTTCATTAGTTTTGCATCATCAGCAAACATAGATATATATGAGCCTATTCCCATTTGAAGGTCATTGATGAAAACCAAAAACATGATTGGGGCCAACACCGATCCTTGAGGCACTCCGCTTTTTACCCTTTTCCACGAGGAGAACTTTCCTTTTATTACTGTTCGCATTTCCCTCCCAATTAAATAGTTTTCCATCCACTTTAATAATACTCCCTCAACCCGCCCCACAGTCCTGAGCTTCCACAACAATCTCTTATGAGGCACCTTATCAAATGCCTTCTTGAAATCTAAGTAAATACAATCTACCCACCCCTCCCTCCCTTGTACAATGTCAATTAGCCTATCATAGTAACTCAACAAATTTGTGGTACACGAATGACCTTTTCTGAACCCGAACTGCTTGCTTGAAATTATTTCCCTCTCCTCCAACATACCCACCCATCTTTTTCTAATAATCTTTTCACAAAGCTTGCATATAACACTCGTTAAGGATACCGGTCGATAATTTAGCGTGTCTTCTTTATTTCCACTTTTATATATTGGAGTTATGTTTGCTTGTTTCCATTCTAAGGGAAGTTCCCCCTTGTTTAATGAGTGTTGAACACTATTAAAAATAGGTCTCACGAATTGTTCAGAACATTCTCTTAATACCCATTCAGCAATGTTATCTGGGCCCATAGATTTTCTCACGTCCAATTCTTCCAACAATGATTTTAGTTCATCCTGGTTGACTTCTCTCGACTCTAGTCCCTGTATCTCGTTCAATTCCACCACAGGTTCTACATAGTCATCCTCCTCCACAAACACGGATGTTAATGTATCATTCATAATTTCACACATACCCACTGTGTCTTCATATAATTGACCCTCTACCCTAAGCTTTGTTATTTTGTCCTTTATTTTTGTTTTGCCGTTGATATAACTATAGAACAGTTTGGGTTCTTTATTACATTTGTTTACTATATCTTTTTCAAAGTTCTTTTTCTCCTCTCTTATAGTCTTGCCATAGTTGTTTCTAGCATTCTTATACTCATTCAATTTTTCCTCAGTGTGTCTCCTCACTTTATTCCATGCAGAGTCCTTTTTGTTCTGGGCAATGTGACATCGCATGTTAAACCACTCTTTCTCCTTAGCTAGCTTTCTATCCTTAAATGTTGGTACATATTTATCTACCCCCTCCCTGTAAATATCTAGTAACATGGTGTATTTTACCTCAATATTCTGTTCTTGCTCAATAAATGACCAATCTATATTTGAAAAGTATCCTCGTAATGATTCATAATCCGCCTTTTAGTCTATATTCCCTATGTTCCTCCTCTCTGCCTTCCAGAAATTCCACTGTCAATTCAAATTCAATCACAGCATGATCGCTTTTTCCCATGGGACTCAAATATGTTAGGTTCTTTATTTCTTGGGGGCCTTTGGTGAATATTAAGTCAAGTCTTGATGGTTCATCACCTCCTCTAAATCTTGTATTTTCCGTAACGTGTTGTGTTAGTAGATACCCCATTGTTAGTTCAAGAAATTTGCTACCCCAAGTATTTTCATTTGAACCCGCATCCAAACATTCCCAATCCACCTCCCCGCAATTAAAGTCCCCTGCAAGAATAAGCCTATTTTTCCTTTTACAAATAATTTCTAACATTTGCAAGGTTTCCAAAATTAATTCATTATATTCATCGTTGCTCCAAGATTTAGTCTTAGGAGGTAAATACATTGATACAATGTCTAATTTTGACCTATCATTATCCTCAATTTCAACTGCTACCACTTCAGCAATGCTATCACCAAGTTTTAATTCTTTAGCAGTAATTTTATTATCTACCATGATCAACACTCCTCCTCCTGGCTTTCCTAACCTGTCTCTTCTCCATGTACTGTATCCCGCACAACTAATTATATTCGTGTCTACCTCCTGGTTAAGCTTAGTTTCAGTCAAACATACTACCCCGGGCCTCTCTCTCTTTACATATTCGTCAAACTCAATCTTTTTGGAGATTAACCCATCAATATTTGTATACATGAACTTAGCGTTACCAGTATTTTCCCTATTTTTCTCGTCCCTGCCCGTTCCTTTCTTTTTTGTACGTACCCCTCCCACTTTATTTCCTAGCTTGTATCCTCTTCTCTTGTCTCCACCTGGACTGTTTCTCGCTCCGTTTCCACCTTCCCTCCCTTTGCCTCCACTTGGACTGTTTCTCTTTCTGTTTCCACCTCCCCTTTCTCTGCCTTCTCCTCCGTCACCCTCACCATCTCCCTTTCCCTCCCTACTTCGTCCCTTCGCTTTATATACCATTTCTTGACTTTTCCCTCCCACACTCCCCAGAAAAACTGAGTGTGTGTGTGTGTGTGTGTGTTTATATCGTGAACTAGTTTTGATTGTGTGACCGTAAGTGTGTGATCGTGTGATAACAATGGTGTTTGTCCCATCACCCGTGACCAGAATGGCTGGGAGTCATAACGAGAGTTACGAGACGCTCACAGAATATAGGAAGGAGATGGTTGGTTATGTGTGCACCTTTACCGTTAGTCTCTCTCAAACATACAGGTACAGTACACACACGCTCATACCTACGCACACACATACAACATAGTCATACACCAACATACAGCATACGCATACACACAGACACATACGCAATACATCATACAATACACACAAAACTGCACAAATACATAATTATACAGTATACTGTATATACACACAAACACATTATCTCTCTCTTACATGCCAACCTTTAGTCGGAGGGAGAGGTGGGTGAGGAGAGAGCCTTCTGCTTTGCTATCCGTATCTTCCACTTAGTAGCAAATTTGGTTACAATTAAGTCCGGACTGCCACAAGGTCTGTGTGTGTGTGTGCTCTCTCTCTCTCTCTCTCTCTCTCTCTCTCTCTCTCTTTCTCTCTCTCTCTAACAGGTTTTCCGGGGTCAACGCCGCAGGTCACCAGCATCACCAGGAAGGAGGAGGAAGAGAGGGGGAACGGGAATAGGGATTACAAGAGAAGTGGATGCAGAAAAATAAGAAACAAAGCAAGTACATAAGAATATATTTATTAGTGGCCCCTCCATCATTGACGATATGCCTATTAGTATAATAGTCTCCATTCAAACACCCGCGGGTCAGCAGTTTGAATCTACCGGGTCAGCAGTTTGAATCTACCGCCGCGGGGAAGAACGGAGTACACGTCATAAGGGTAACGCTTATTCTCTTATGAAATCGTCTTATGATCGGGTACCCACTACGAAAAAACGTTCGTAAATTATAAAAAGAAAAAATATACTTAATAATTGTTATAATATAGCTTTCAATCTCGTGGATTTCTTGGGTGGGGTTCCTTGCCGCTGACTCCTGGTCCGCCATACTTCCTTCCCTTCCCCGCGGCCGTACCGAGAGGTTGGGGGTCCCTGTGCTCCGCTTCATTCTTCGTTTACTCCCTTTCTAGTGAGTCCTTACTCATTTGTATACATCTGAGTTGTATTGAACAAGGTTTAGATTAGCTAGCACAGGCTACCCCATTGGTACGCCCGCAGGAAGTGTTAAAATAGGGTACTTTGTAACAGGCGCTTCGGTTTCACCAGGTTCTGCACATCATGTTATTTTTATGTTTTGTCTTTATGCGTCTTAGTTTTGCTTATCTGTTAGTTAGGAGGCTACTTCGACGCAAGATTATGCTTCATGCCGTCTCTCAGAGGATGTTGCATTATTGTTTTAGCAGGCGCTCTGGTTTAAGGGTTGCTACACGTGGTGTGGAATCTTCCAGAGTCCGGGTCTGCGCGTGGGCCCCTTTCGTGAGCCTCTTCACTGCTTGCTGCTGCTGCTGGGTCTTCGGGAGGCTTGGGAGCTGCCGTGTGTGCTGTTTTTCTTCGAGCCTCGTGGCCAGCCTCAGTAGGGGTCTCCGGGTAAGGCTAGGGATCATTCATTATGAATAATATTATTTCATGTATGTCCTAGCCTGTGTTTTTTTCCCTGAGTGTTGCATGTTAAAGTATACATGTTAAGAGGGAATCAGGAGACGTCCTGTGATGTGGGGGGTTTTAGGGGTGTCTGACTTTCTTAGATAAGTCAACTCTCCTGTTTTTGGTTCGCTTTCAAAGCCAGCTGTGCTCGTCTGGCGGACGGGCAAGGAACTTGCCAAAATGACCCCGGCGTGGTATGCTGAACCTCGAACTTTCCGGCGGAAATCCGATTTCCTTAAGGGGGTAAAATCTCGGTCCGCCGAGGGAACTCGCCCTGACTGTTAGCCTCACGCGGCAACTTAGTACGCCCGGCGCATAGTGCCAAAAGGAAACTCTGACCGGGTCAGTGATAACAGACGACGTGTACCTTTACTATCTATCTAGTCCGATTAGTGGATGGTAAAATGCTAAGAGTATCAAGGGCCAGTGACACTTTGTCATAGGTAAGCAGTTCTAATCATTGGAGAAACCGATGTGGTTCTCATAGCCAAGGCCAAAGGAAGGTTAGAGTGGCAGTGGCTATAGCTAATTTTCCGGCGGACTTGTGGTAGGATGTGTTAACACCTCTCAGGTTATCCTTATGAGCAATGATTCCTGGAAATTTCTATTTCCAGATCACAACACTACAGTAGCAGCACCGGCGGCAAGTGAGTGAGCTAATTACGGCGCAGGGGGGGTCCCAGCTCGATCATGCCTCGGTTTAACTTATGCTCTACGCCTACCCGTTCTCTGTTGCCAGTTTTTGTGCACCAACTTTGCATTAAGTGCGTTAAATGCCTCGATTGTTCAAGGGGTTTATGGGTAACTAAGAAATGTGCCGTGTGCCTAGACCTTAAAACGGTTCTTTTTGACAAGAGAGACCTTTCATGCCTGGCGGCTCTTAAAGAGGTTAAAAATGTTTTTAATAGTTATGCAAAAGATGTGGCCCATAAGGCGTTACACTGTGACGATGAGGCATTGTGGGAACATCTAGTAATAAAATACCCTTTAGTCAAACCGCCCTCGGCTATGTCAACTAAATAGAAAGCGAAAACTAAATCCTTGTCGAAAGAGTTGGTGAGTAGTTCTTGTAGCGACAGCGAGAGTATCGAGAAGACCCCCCCTGACCGGCCAAAGAGGAAACGGTCGCCATCATCCAGGCGCAAGTCCCGATCTAGATCTAGGTCACCCCCTATGCAAAACTGCCATTCTTCGGTAGAATCAACTAGATCAACTAAACGGCGGAGGGAAGACTCAGACTCATCTACAAAACAATCACGGTCAGGTCAAAGTAGTGACCGGTCGGAGGTCTCGGAGCCGTCCCGCCAGCCTACGCCGGAGTCACGGCCACTTCCCTCCACCTCTACCTCCACGTCAACCACCCAAACGGGCGGTAGGGAGGTAGGGGCGAAGGGGATTGAGTCGGACCCGAGAGTGGCAGATAGTCAATCTTTGAGTGATTTACCAGACTTTAATTTTGCAATACCAAAACTAAACTATGTACCGCGTAGACCTACACCAATTGTGTCCACTAGGACAAGTCTGAGGTTCTCAGACTTGTGTACGTTAGACGTATGCTAACTCTCAGATAATACCAGACTCCCAGCCACCTGCGGCGCAGGACCGAGGGGTCTGGAGACAATCACCCTCGCGGCTAAACCCCTCTAGTGATAATCTTGGGCTGACGGGGGAGGTTATTGACTTCGACACACTCCCCTCGTCTGTCCCTGACCTGGTTTGGCCACCGGATAACCAGGCACCAGAAACACGGCAGTGTACGCCGGAAATGGTAGAGTTAGTGAGAGAGCCGGAGGATGTAGACCTGTCCTCGGCCCAACAAGTGAACAATGAGGAAGAGTTGGAAAGTAGCTCACAATCCTCAAAGGGATCCCACAGTAAGTGTGTGACCACAGAGGAACTGAATGACATTCTTCATAAAATTATGCAATATGTTCCTACACCAAGTCCATCCACTAGTACACCGGCGGTTCCTCCGGTTGACACACCGGTAAGGCCTTTAGAGCCTACCGTTATTAATGCTCCCCAGACTTCTTTACCTTCACTTGTAAACCCGGCATTGACCACGGCAAGTAGCACGATAGTGCCGGCCTCCTTGACGACTTCTAAAGTCCAAGTAATCACGGACGTGACTCCTCCCCCTCTTAACAGAACCCCACAGAGGAAAGGCCCTATGCCTCTCCTCTACGGACCGGACTGCTCATGGATTCCGGCAGTTGCTCAGAAACCTCATTTAGCTTGTCAGACTATGTCGGGGGAACTTCCGGTACCTAGGGATTGGACCATTGAAGTTAATAAGAGTAAGAAGCTTAGGGCCAAAGATGCTGCAGGGAATTTATTAGATGTTACTATTAAGGCAATTTCTACTGTTTACGGGGCTGATTTCTTCGTATACTCTGCATCACCGGCTTTACCTCCTGCCTCAGCTGCACGACTGTTTGCAGACTGGAACTGGTCGGACGGCATGAACGACGTAAAGTCTCTCAATGCACTAACACCGGAATTGGATACAATTCCGGCGCTCGACCTGGGAAACAATCCAGTCCTGCAGGTGGGGCAGGTAGGTGCGGGACCGTGGGAGGATTGGGTAGTAGAGGCGCAACAATTCGCGGCCACCATTACTTCCAAATCTTCACATCAGGTTCCTCAAGAAAACCATTTATGGGCTTAACTTTCAGTCAATAAGGCCGGGGGAGCGTTTCAAGATTTGTTGGCTTTCTTAGCAGCTCCCAAATTAGTCCTTTACGAATTGCATGAACCATTCTGCACTCCCCCGCCGACCCACTTGGACCGAGATTTTAAGCTATGGTACGTAATAAAGCACTTAAGACTTTTTTCTCAGTACCTAGTAAGCCGCCAAATTGCCCAATCTCTCATGAGAACCATTACTGCCATTTCTGATCAGAATGTACGGAAGGCCACGGAACTTTCACGGAGGCTTCTGTTACAAAACTCCATTCAATCTCTAGGGGATATAAGGACAACGATCATGGAGGCGGTAAGAGCTCGCCAAGATTTAAGGGTTTATTTAGTAAAGAAGCTGCCGGACGAAGTAGGTCGCCGGGCAACTCTTTCCCCTGTACTGACTGCCTCCTTACTAAATCCAGACACATGGAGTGCAGTTTTTAACATGGTAGACATCTATCGGCAGAGTACCTCCCAGCCACGGAAGGAGCCTTTTCAGAAATCTTACTCTAAGCCAAACGGAGGGACTACGCCTCAGACTCCTAACACCAAACAGTCCTTTTGAGACTCTAGAACTCCCCAAAAGCAAGGAGGTACTCAACACAGACACAGACAGGGTAAACAGTCAGGCAAGTGGGACAACAAAGGTAAGTCTCACCACAAGCCTATCCAGGGGTCGACGTCTGCCAAACCCAGCCAGCCGTCTCGTCCCAAAACACCACCACCACCACCAAAAAACTAGTCAGTCACTCTCTCTCTCCCGGGGCCTATCGCAGGCGAGCTGGATCCGAGAGTAGTTCAACCGAACGAACCCAGTACAGAAACTGGGTCGTTCCAGGCATGCCGCAGGGCCAGATCCCGGCGAACTTGGGTCCGGACAGTAGTAAGCAAGGATATCACTTGGCAGTGGCTCCGGCGTCCTCGTTTACGTCAAACTCGAGAGTTCAATCAAGTTTCTTTAGAGGTGGAGTCACTAGTCCAGGAGATGATTACCAAGCATGTCATTGTCCCGGTAGATCCAACTTACCATGTTTTCACCTCCAGACTTTTTCTTGTGCCAAAGAGGGACAGTGTGCAGATGCGACCAGTTCTAGATCTCTCGCATCTGAACACCCATATTCACAATTCACCCTTCAGGATGCTCACAGAGAATCAGATCAGGCTCACACTTCCGCCGCAAGGTTGGATGTGTTCTCTAGACCTGAAAGATGCCTATTGGCATGTCCCCATAAACAAAAGGTTCCAAAAATTCCTCGCCTTGAGGATCAGACGAGAGACTTACGTCTTTCAGAGACTACCCTTCGGGTTGAACCTAGCACCAAGAATTTTTACAAAATTAGTCCGGCAAGCCCTGATGCCTCTACTAGCTCAAGGGATCAAGATGATGTTGTATCTAGACGACTGGCTGGTGGTGGCAGAGTCAGAGAGTTTATGTCAAATCCATGTGAACAAAGTGATAACTCATGTACAGACCCTAGGGTTCAAGGTCAACTTGGCAAAGTCTCTCCTTGTCCCCACACGGGAAATCCAATGGATAGGACTGGTCTAGGACACGGCCAATCTGACTCTTACTCAGAGTGTGGACAATTGCAACAGGTTCCGCAGGGAATTGTTTAGTTTCCTCCACAGCCTGAATACGACGAGAACGACGTGGGAGTCCTTGGTCGGTTCTCTCAATTGGATCCAATTAACTGTAAAGTTGGGCCGGCTGAAAGTAAAGAGATTAATCATGGAAGGAAACAGATTCTTCCCGCTTTTGCCGGTGGGAAAATTATGGACCATTCCTCCATTAATTCACAGCTTACTGTCGGTCTGGGCAAAGAAGGAAACATTGCACTCGATCATTACATTGGTTTCTCCTCCGCCTACGGTATGGGTAGACACAGATGCTTCAGGGACAATAGGCTGGGGTTATCAGTCAAGCCTAGGCCACCAGGGGCAGGGGCTGTGGTCCCAAGACACGAACTTTCATAAAAACCAACAAGACCTCTTAGTCCCTCTGTTTTTCCTCCAAACTCACGGCTCTTCATTACAAGGCAAGTCAATTGCGTTTCGAATGGACAACTTGAATGCGGTCCACTGCATTCAAAAGCAAGGGTCAACGAGGTCTCGAAAGTTGTTGGAATTGTCAGAACAGATTTTTGCTCTAGCCGAATCGCTGAGCATTCATCTGCACGCATCTTATCTCCCAGGCGTGGCGAACGTCTGGGCAGACGCCTTGTCCCGGAGACAGAACACCTCAGTAGAATGGGCAATCAGACAAAACATCTTGAACAAGATGATTGCAGACCCATACCGTCCACAAGTGGATCTATTTGCATCAGAGAGCAACCACAGACTCCCTCTCTACCTGTCCCGCCGGGAAGTGACTTCGGCGGGGGGCCCCGACGCATTGTTAGAGGATTGGAACAGGTGGACTTCCATCTATCTTTTTCCGCCTCCAGACGCTTCACTCATGCGTTAAATACAGTAGTTCACAAACTACGGGGTTACCGGGGCATAGTCTCAATGATCGCACCGCTATGGCCGGCTCAGACGTGGTACCACCAATTGAAGACATGGTGCGAGAACCCGGTATTACTCCCGGTCTCGTCCTTCCACAATTGGCAACCTAAAGACCTTGCTGACTTTTGCCTTATGGACATTCAGAATGCCAAATGGCTAACTCAATATGGAGAGAGCGTTACAAGTAAATTTCTTAACCAGTATACTATGTCTACCAGGCGACAATACCAATCACATTGAAAAACGTTCACTACCTGGATAGTAAAGACAGCGCAAACAGACACCTCAGTTGCTCTTATCTTTAAATACTTAGATTATTTGTTTGAACAGAAGCGCTTTTCAGTAGTTACTCTAAAGAATCACTTGTCAGCCATTAGAACTCCATTCTTCGACCTCACAGGTCTATCCATACCGCAGGCAGAGGAAAAGGGCTTCATGAAGGCATGTTTCAAGCTTCGCCCACCACCACGCCAGCTTATGCCTACCTGGTCGCTAGACAAAGCCTTGTCGTTGCTTCACTCTCGAAAATATAACCATGCGCCGGACTTTGATTCAGCATTAAAGAAGGCTGTATTCCTTATGGCTCTGGCGAAAGGGAACAGGGTATCTGAGCTGGCGGCGATGAGCAACGAACCCAACTGCCTCAGGTTTGGGAGACTGAACGAACAGGTACAAATTGCTCCATCTCCCACGTTCATTGCAAAGAATGAACATTGTGATCATGTATTCTCGGAATTCACTGTCCCGGCGCTAAAACGCGGGCACACTCATCATCTTTTATGCCCTGTGCAAGCTTTACTTAAGTTTATGAGGGTAGCACAACCTCGACAACCAAGCTTCCTATGGGTCAACCGAACAGGTAATCGCATCACAGGACGAAAGTTGGCGTCTTTACTCGTAGAGGTAATCAGGGAAAGTAATCCCGGCGTACTGGGTAGGGCCCATGATATAAGGAAATGGGCCGTTTCTCTTAGATTCATGCATAATTATTCTGTTGATGACATAGCTAATACGAAGCTGTGGGCGTCCAACAATACTTTCTTGACACGATACCTGTCGGTGGCCCTGGATAAACCAAAGCTAGCCTGTGTAGCTTTGCGGCAACGGGTCTAGTAGTCCATGTGCTATTAATATTTAAGGGCTAATCTTTAGGAGAACAAGGAGGGGGGGGGGGGCGGCTAGATAGCTCAAAGACCCCTAGAGCCCCCCCCGCCGGATATTGTGATAAGTTCACGAGCTGTGATACTTAATAGCCGAGCTGGTTCTACAGGTCAAATTTTATTTTAATTGAGATGTATTTTAGTACAAATATAGTATAAACATTATGTACAAACTATTATAGAATGTACAAATAGTTTTAAGCCCAGAATATTCCAAAGAATTATGGTTCTAGTTATGTTGTAGGGAATAAGTATACTGTATGTCCCCAAACAAATTTTAGACAGATTGCGAAGTGCAAATCCAGTCACATTAAGCAGATATTCTTTGAAGTAACGCACTGCTTTCTTTTAATTTTTATTATTGTATGTAAACAATAAAGACTTGTAATTGTTGTATGGGTCCTTTGTCTCTTCCTGAGTTAATTTGTTAGTGTATTGATATTGTCACGGATGTCCCCCTCCAGTCTTGAGATATCAGGCATATCGTCAATGATGGAGGGGCCACTAATAAATTATAGGTTTGATTCCCGGAGGGAAGTAAAGAAAACCTAATATTTAGTAGAGGACCCGTAATCATTGACGATGTAGGGCCCTTCCAGCCATCCCCTTCCCATTCGCTTGATGTCTTGAGTTGAGTCTTAATATATCAGTGAAGGAAGTATGGCGGACCAGGAGTCAGCGGCAAGGAACCCCACCCAAGAAATCCACGAGATGGAAAGCTATATTATAACAATTATTAAGTATATTTTTTCTTTTTATAATTTACGAAGTTTTTTCGTAGTGGGTACCCGATCATAAGACGATTCCATAAGAGAATAAGCGTTACCCTTATGACGTGTACTCCGTTCTTCCCCGTGGCGGTAGATTCAAACTGCTGACCCGCGGGTGTTTGAATGGAGACTATTATACTAATAGGCATATCGTCAATGATTACGGGGCCCCTACTAAATATTAGGTTTTCTTTACTTCGGGAATCAAACCTATAATATAAACCTAGATCATAGACTACAGTAGATCTGGACTGGACACTAAAATGGAACTTTGCAGTAAGGGACCCAAAATCAGAGACCAAACCCCCAAGTTCGAACCTCGAAACCGCAAAAATATCACATTTTCGCAGTTTGTAGTAGCGATAGAATAACGAGAGATGCAACATTGAGGTGGAGAGAGAGATTGCAGAGAGTTGGTGAGTGGGCGAAATGATACGAAAGGCTTTCCTTTCTACTTTGTTTAGGAGTGCGGTGTGAGAGGATCATCCCCACACATGTGAACAATACTCAATAAAAGGATGCACTGTGCCCCTGTACAGAGCAAGAAGCTGTGCAGGGGTAAAGAACCCCTTAAGGCAGTTGAGTACACCCAGCGTCTGGGAGGCTGCCTTAGCAAGACTGGTAATATGGTCCTTCCAAGTGAGAGCAGAAGAAAAAGAGACACCGAGAATATGGAGAGAAGATGAAGGATTGATTTTTGTATCATTGAAGTGTAAGGGATAGTCCTCTGGGAGTTCTGAACGGGCAATAAGATGAAGAAATTGTGTATTGGAAGCATTGAAGGTAACAAGGTTTTCTCTGCCCCAATTGGAAATAGTAGTTAGATCAGAATATAAGTGTTGCATGGCTTCATTACGTTTGTCTTTGAGGGTGTGCTGGCTGGGGCGTTCAGGAAAACTAACTAAGTATTGTAAGGTAGAGTCGTCTACGTATGAATGGATGGGACTGGAGGTACAGTTGAGAAGATCATTTATGCAAATTAGAAAGAGAATGGGAGATAGGACAGAGCCCTGAGGAACACCGGAGTTGATAGGATGAGGAAGTGAGCGATGGCCGTCCACAAACGCAGCTATGGAATGGCCAGAAAGGAAATTAGAGACAAAGGCACAGATGGAGGGATAGAAACCGAAGGAAGGTAGTTTAGAAATTAAAGGTTTGTGCCAGACTCTATCGAAGTCCTTCGATATGTCTAGTGCAATAGAAAAGGTCTCACTGAAGTCCCGAAAGGAGGATGACCAAGAGTTAGTAAGATATGAAAGAAGATCACCAGTAGAGCGACCTTTAAGGAAGCCATACTGGCGATCTGAGAGTAAATTATGAGAAGAGAAATGCTTAAGAAATTTGAAAGCAAGAATAGTTTCAAAAACTTTAGAGATACAAGAGATGAGAGCAATTGGATGATAGTTGGAGGGTTGAGAGCCAGACTTACCTGTCCTACTCCCTTTCATCTCGTCTCTACCTGCCTCCTCAAAATTAAAGGGACACGAAAAACGATCAAAGTAGATAGGACAAGGAGACCTTTATGCCCGCAGCCCCAGGACCATCAAGAAGAAACAAAAAGGGGTATATACCTTGACGGAATCAACAACTCGTTAAGCCATCCCTTTCCAAGGCAAAATGGGTGCACGTAGCACCCGTCTTGCAACACAATCCCACCCCTACTCTGTGCAACTTGCCAACCCAAGAGTGCAAGGTTATTCTCAATCTTACTTCTATTCAACAGCTGAGCTCTGGAACTCTCTCCCAGAATCAGTCTGTCCCTCATCCTATGACTTTAACTCTGTGTGTCCAGGCATTTTGGCTAGAACGTCCCTTGATCTGGGCCCTGTCACTCTTTCAACCCTGGGGGAGGCACTCATCACAGGCAGGTGTGCCTTTTGTCTCCCTCATTCACATGAAGAAAAAAAAACGAAAACATAAAACAGAGTGCTCACTCATGTAGGTATCCTCACAAGGGTCAAGTAGGCAACCTCTTGACAAAACCTGCGAATAGGTATCCTGTCCCGGCTACATCTAGGTATCCTGTCGAGACAACCGCTAGGTATCTTGCGGATAAGCAGACATCCCCAAATAAGTACCACGGCACATAGGCTAAGTATCCTGCCTCCAGTACTCCAATATACTCGAGTAGGAATCCTATCGAGGCATCTGCTAGGTATCCTGAGGATAAGCCTAAATCCCTTTAAAAAGGATCTGGGCAAAGTAGCTAGGGATCCTGTCACCATCGACACATGCTCACAGGGACCCATAGTTGGACCTGTCGAGGTGCCAGTACGTAAATACTCCGGCAAAGTGACTCACTTTGCGAGATCGCCACCTACCTAAGGTTGAGTGCCCCACTCTTCTAGTGGCACCGAGGAGAGCGCCGCGCCTCGTTCTGGGTGGTGATTTGGTGCAGCAGACTGTTCGAAGGGACAGCATGCTCCCCTGCAAAGATGGGCTCATCTGGCACCTTTTGCAGTTCGACATTGATGGCTCTCTTGAGAGAGAGAGAGAGAGAGAGAGAGAGAGAGAGAGAGAGAGAGAGAGAGAGAGAGAGAGAGAGAGAGAGAGAGAGAGAGAGAATGTGTGTGTTAGGGGTACTTCACACAGTCAGGAATGCGAGCTAGAATCACTAGGAGTAATGATTCCTGGTGATTCCTGGGAATACACCGTGCATGTCTGCAATTCCCCGTGGACTCACAACACCGTAGGAACCAGTGGGAGTGTACCTGCGAATCACTGGGAATCACCTGGATAAAACCAGGAATGAAGTGCGAGTGATTGAAAATGTGAAAATTTCGGATTTTTACTGTAATATACGAGTCGATAGGAGTAATATAGGAATCACTGGGAATTAGATAGGAGTCACTGGGAGTCACCGAGCATCACTGGGATTTGTTAGGAATGAGATGCGAGTATGCCAGGCATGACCCCCATTGTGCACAGCCCCTATGTAAGGGGCCCCCAAGCTGTGCCAAGCCACATGCACACTCACCACCGACCCACGGACACTATAACTACAGTCCTCTAATATCATCATTAACCCGTCCAGCCCAGGCTAGTTTTGTAATGTTTGTTCACCAGAACCCGGCCGGTTTTCAAAAAATGGTTTTATTCCAGAAACAATAGCGAATGGGTTAGGAATGAAGGAAAAACCACGAAAAACCGCTCAAAAAGCTTAAAGAATGGTCCTACAGAGCCCCCGAAAACGTATTTTAGAAGAGTAAAAAATTGAAGGCAATTACCCCAAAAAACCAGGTTATTGCGCGCTCATGCACGTGGACTTTGAGAGCTTTCAACCATCGGCACGGTTGCGTGGGATACGTACACAGTTCCCATACAAATCTGAGCCCTCTTGAGTGGCTACACCTGAGGTTACGGTCGGCGCAATTAGGGTGACGCGCCAGGCGCGTCTCTGGGGCTGTGCGTTACATACATCGCCGACGCGTCATGCGCGTCGCTGGGGCTGTACGGGTTAAGTACAATGACTGTATTCATACATCATTACAGACATTAATATAATACGATAAGTCTGTATTATTATGTACCGTAAGGTCATAATATCAATGCTTACTATACTTTAAGAAACAAATATATTTAAACTATTGTCTAAATAGTGGATAGTTAATCATTCCCACCTTCTTGTTTTCATTCGTTGCCGAGTTCTGTAATATTTCATACGATTATCTAAAATAGGTAACACTTATAGGTTGTGTTAGTTTGCTTAAGTTAGGTCAGGGGAGTTGCAGAACTTCTAGATTATTAACCGGCGACTACAACGGCCCCTAAACAACCAAGTCATGATTCCGCTGGCTCAAAGTTTACCTCGGCAACTACAACGCCCCTCGAAGTAGTAATCCAAATTCCACTCTCCACCACCAAGCGAACTTGACATTTCAAAACACATACAAACACGTCTCCACCACTCTCGTTATGTTAGGTAATGGGAGTTGCAGAACTTGTAGACTACAAGTAGGGTATTGTAACATTGACCATACATTGTTCACATTACTAATTACCTCACCTACCGTAATTTCCTTCTCTACACACAATCACTGGGTGAATACAATGTCTTGTGGGAAATTGTACTTACACAGATTAATACTAGGCCTATTTATAATGTTTGACCAAGAAAAGTTAACTACCCGTATACTGTATATTATACTTTCACGTGAGAAGTATTACAGGTTTATATGAATAATATATTTATTAAAGGGTACTTCACACAGTCAGGAATGCGAGCTAGAATCACTAGGAGTAGCTGAAAATTCGGATTCCTGGGCCTATTCGCGGTGAAAATTCGATGACTCCTAGTGACTCTAGTGATATCCTAGGAATCTAGACTCCCAGTGACTCCAAACCACTCGCGGCCGATTGGCCCTGTCCGACAAAATGTTCACCGTGTTTAAAGTTCTAGCCACGAATCGGACCATTCCCAGTGACTCCCAGTGAGTCCTGGTGATTCTCAGTGTTTCGTATCTGATTCGCGGACAGCTTTTGGTTTCAGTTTCAGTTAATACCAGAATCACCAGGACTCACTGGGAGTCACTGGGAATCACTGGAAGTGGTCCGATTCACGGCGAGAACCTTAAACACGGTGAACATTTTGTCGGACAGGGCCAATCGGCCGGGACTGGTTTGGAGTCAATGGGAGTCTACCAGGAATCACTAGGATATCGCTAGAGTCACTAGGAGTATCGATTTTCACCGCGAATAGGCCTAGGAATCCGAATTTTCAGCTACTCCTAGTGGTTCTAGCTCGCATTCCTGACTGTGTGATGTACCCTTTAGTATAGAACGAGCAAACCACGTTAGAGTAAAAGATAAATGGCAACAAACAGACATATCCTCATGATACATGTACCGGTATATACCAAAAAAGGCTGACAGATAGGTAGTCTACTCTAGAAAAGGTAAAAGTCGAAAGGAATAAAAGTAGATACCATCGGGCTAAAAGGGTTGATGATGGAAAATTACTGGTCATACGAGTTCGTGCATAAAACATATGAACAGTTAAGTTAGTGTAGAGGATCCAGGGCAACCCAACCAGTAGACCATTTCAACCAGTTCCACATTAACCAGGGTCAATTCCACTTCTTATCCTCTTATCCTTAATCTCTTTATCCTGTTTGTTCATTAACTTCCTATTTATGAACGGAATGCATACATACATATACTAGCCTACTGTACTGTATATACTGTACATACATACATATACTAGCCTACTGTACTGTATATACTGTACATACATACATATACTAGCCTACTGTACTGTATATACTGTACATACATACATATACTAGCCTACTGTACTGTATATACTGTACATACATACATATACTAGCCTACTGTACTGTATATACTGTACATACATACATACATATACTAGCCTACTGTACTGTATATACTGTACATACATACATATACTAGCCTACTGTACTGTATATACTGTACATACATACATATACTAGCCTACTGTACTGTATATACTGTACATACATACATATACTAGCCTACTGTACTGTATATACTGTACATACATACATACATATACTAGCCTACTGTACTGTATATACTGTACATACATACATATACTAGCCTACTGTACTGTATACTGTACATACATACATATACTAGCCTACTGTACTGTATATACTGTACATACATACATATACTAGCCTACTGTACTGTATATACTGTACATACATACATATACTAGCCTACTGTACTGTATATACTGTACATACATACATATACTAGCCTACTGTACTGTATATACTGTACATACATACATATACTAGCCTACTGTACTGTATATACTGTACATACATACATACATATACTAGCCTACTGTACTGTATATACTGTACATACATATACTAGCCTACTGTACTGTATATACTGTACATACATACATATACTAGCCTACTGTACTGTATATACTGTACATACATACATATACTAGCCTACTGTACTGTATATACTGTACATACATACATATACTAGCCTACTGTACTGTATATACTGTACATACATACATATACTAGCCTACTGTACTGTATATACTGTACATACATACATATACTAGCCTACTGTACTGTATATACTGTACATACATACATATACTAGCCTACTGTACTGTATATACTGTACATACATACATACATATACTAGCCTACTGTACTGTATATACTGTACATACATACATATACTAGCCTACTGTACTGTATATACTGTACATACATACATATACTAGCCTACTGTACTGTATATACTGTACATACATACATATACTAGCCTACTGTACTGTATATACTGTACATACATACATATACTAGCCTACTGTACTGTATATACTGTACATACATACATATACTAGCCTACTGTACTGTATATACTGTACATACATACATATACTAGCCTACTGTACTGTATATACTGTACATACATACATATACTAGCCTACTGTACTGTATATACTGTACATACATACCAATACTAGCCTACTGTACTGTATATACTGTACATACATACATATACTAGCCTACTGTACTGTATATACTGTACATACATACATATACTAGCCTACTGTACTGTATATACTGTACATACATACATATACTAGCCTACTGTACTGTATATACTGTACATACATACATACATATACTAGCCTACTGTACTGTATATACATACATATACTAGCCTACTGTACTGTATATACTGTACATACATACATATACTAGCCTACTGTACTGTATATACTGTACATACATACATATACTAGCCTACTGTACTGTATATACTGTACATACATACATATACTAGCCTACTGTACTGTATATACTGTACATACATACATATACTAGCCTACTGTACTGTATATACTGTACATACATACATATACTAGCCTACTGTACTGTATATACTGTACATACATACATATACTAGCCTACTGTACTGTATATACTGTACATACATACATATATTAGCCTACTGTACTGTATATACTGTACATACATACATACATATACTAGCCTACTGTACTGTATATACTGTACATACATACATATACTAGCCTACTGTACTGTATATACTGTACATACATACATACATATACTAGCCTACTGTACTGTATATACTGTACATACATACATATACTAGCCTACTGTACTGTATATACTGTACATACATACATATACTAGCCTACTGTACTGTATATACTGTACATACATACATATACTAGCCTACTGTACTGTATATACTGTACATACATACATATACTAGCCTACTGTACTGTATATACTGTACATACATACATATACTAGCCTACTGTACTGTATATACTGTACATACATACATACTAGCCTAGTGTACTGTAAATACTGTACATACATACATATACTTGCCTACTGTCCTGTATATACTGTACATACATACATATATACTAGCCTACTGTACTGTATATACTGTACATACATACATATACTAGCCTACTGTACTGTATATACTGTACATACATACATATACTAGCCTACTATACTGTATATACTGTACATACATACATATACTAGCCTACTGTACTGTATATACTGTACATACATACATATATACTAGCCTACTGTACTGTATATACTGTACATACATACATACATATACTAGCCTACTGTACTGTATATACTGTACATACATACATATACTAGCCTACTGTACTGTATATACTGTACATACATACATATACTAGCCTACTGTACTGTATATACTGTACATACATACATATACTAGCCTACTGTACTGTATATACTGTACATACATACATACATATACTAGCCTACTGTACTGTATATACTGTACATACATACATATACTAGCCTACTGTACTGTATATACTGTACATACATACATATACTAGCCTACTGTACTGTATATACTGTACATACATACATACATATACTAGCCTACTGTACTGTATATACTGTACATACATACATATACTAGCCTACTGTACTGTATATACTGTACATACATACATACATATACTAGCCTACTGTACTGTATATACTGTACATACATACATATACTAGCCTACTGTACTGTATATACTGTACATACATACATACATATACTAGCCTACTGTACTGTATATACTGTACATACATACATATACTAGCCTACTGTACTGTATATACTGTACATACATACATATACTAGCCTACTGTACTGTATATACTGTACATACATACATATACTAGCCTACTGTACTGTATATACTGTACATACATACATATACTAGCCTACTGTACTGTATATACTGTACATACATAAATTTAAAGAACAAGTGCTCCACACGAAGTGCAGTTCCGGTTTCACGTCCTAATTTATTGTTATTGTATTCCCTTTTATGGGAATCCTGCAGCATCCAGGTAGTCCGCCACCTCCCTCGGGTGGGTTCAGAGATCTCTGAGTGAAGTGATGTTGAAGTTATTGCCTGTGTTGGGCAGTGGATTATTAAATGTTAGTTGTTGTCAGAGGGGTGTTGGCAGCGGGGACAAGAAGGGTCTTGAGTTGGATCTATTCTGTATTTATAATCTTGTCTTGACGGGTGATGGCCAGACCTGAAGCGTGCAAGTGTGATTGGGGTTTATCTGGGAAGCGTCCTAATTACGTCCTAATGGCTAACTTAAACTTCTAACCTAACAATATTGGATGGTTAAGAGTTACCAGCTACTGGTTGAGTTGTCACCTAGAAAAGGGTGTAAACAAACAATAGCAGCCTATAACGAGCAGTAAGGCTGAGAATGAGGTGCAAGTTTACTACAGAAAGTAAGACATAAACAGAAGGATTGATTATAAAAGAGAAAGAGTAAAACACATTATACCGTACGCTACGATAATACAAGAGGTTACAATAATACATACACAATAAGACTCACATCCATACAGTATATAGGCCTACACAGCAGACACTACACACATTATACCGTACGCTACGATAATACAAGAGGTTACAATAATACATACACAATAAGACTCACATCCATACAGTATATAGGCCTACACAGCAGACACTACACACATTATACCGTACGCTACGATAATACAAGAGGTTACAATAATACATACACAATAAGACTCACATCCATACAGTATATAGGCCTACACAGCAGACACTACACACATTATACCGTACGCTACGATAATACAAGAGGTTACAATAATACATACACAATAAGACTCACATCCATACAGTATATAGGCCTACACAGCAGACACTACACACATTATACCGTACGCTACGATAATACAAGAGGTTACAATAATACATACACAATAAGACTCACATCCATACAGTATATAGGCCTACACAGCAGACACTACACACATTATACCGTACGCTACGATAATACAAGAGGTTACAATAATACATACACAATAAGACTCACATCCATACAGTATATAGGCCTACACAGCAGACACTACACACATTATACCGTACGCTACGATAATACAAGAGGTTACAATAATACATACACAATAAGACTCACATCCATACAGTATATAGGCCTACACAGCAGACACTACACACATTATACCGTACGCTACGATAATACAAGAGGTTACAATAATATATACACAATAAGACTCACATCCATACAGTATATAGGCCTACACAGCAGACAGTACACACAATAAGGTATGATAAGACGTGAGTACTCAAGTTCCTCACCTTGACCGTGGTGCGCTACAGAGGGAGGCCATCCAGGGACTGTAAACAAGAGAAAGATACATTAGTATATTATCGATGTATACCATAGTTAGTACTTTAGTTGTGTATTGTATACACCTTTTAATCCACCCACAACATTCTTCTGGAGTACGTAGAGTAGTGTGTGTGTGTGTGTGTAGTAGTAGTAGTAGTAGTAGTAGTAGTAGTAGTAGTAGTAGTAGTAGCCTAGTATTGCATAGTATATTATAATATCAGGATAATAGATAAAACTATTTTTTTTCACAGTACGGTATTATAATTATACACTCTAAATGTTTGGTATATTTCTCTATGTATTCACTATAGACCTATAAGGCTAAAGTTTACAAGATACAGGATAGCATTTTGACCAGGATATGGATTATACCCCCAGGATGTCAAAGGTACAATACAGGTAAAGAGTGTTTTAGAATCCATGTTCTGAAGGGGCCCCAAGGTTCTAATGACAAATATTCTTCTGTGGGCCTTAACCCCTTCTGTACCGGCGACGTCCGTTTAACCCTCTCCGACATATGACGCGATTTTGAGCCTATTAGGGATACTTTAAAGCCTTTGTTCTCATCAGGGGTATTTAGAAACCTTTAGTTTAGTTACTTCAACCTCTGCAGTTGTCTTTGAGTTAGCTGTGGGCAGAAAACTAATTTTGGAGAGGTAATTATAAGAGTGAGAGAATTCTATTTCTTTTTATTGCTAATCTGGCAACCTCTGCGTCATATGAGCGTGAAAGAGTTAATTTTATTCTGGCTACTATTAGACGATTATATTCAATGTAAAAAGGGCCTCCAGCAATTAACAGGCTTCGAACTATCTCATTTATTCTTATTTACTACCACAGATGCTTCTTAAACTGCACTAAATTGTCTAAATATAGCTAGAATAAAATTAAAAATACGTCGCCGGTACAGAAAGGGTTAAAATACACCATTGACAGATTGTAAACAGGTGTATGGGTGCAGAACAAGCAGCATAATAGTAGTTTAGGGGATGACTTTCTTCAGGCTAAATTAGAGGTGCAGTGATCCCCCGAATATTTAGTTACTTGCACAGGTTAATATTGTTATTGTTTTGGCTGGCTTGTGCAATACGTCTATTAGGTCACATTACCATTCATAATTTGTTTCTAACATGAGGGAAAGGTGAGAGGAAGGCGTATACGGGTACTATAAACATGCTGAGCTCTTATTTGGCCATTATGGAAAATTGGCATAGTACCTTAAGGGAGCCCACCTCGCTTTTGTTTTATCTTTCTCTCCCTCTCTCTTTGGCTTGTATCCATTCGGCCCCATTCAGCCTACTCTTTTAAGACGTTTACCCCCATCCAGATGTAAAGATTTTCCTGGCGAGCGGTAGCGAGCCAGCATATACTGTATATATTTTTGTTTTGACAGCAGGCTAAATTTGTAAATTTTTCGACAGAAAAATGTCTCCGGCGAAGCCGGATTTCTCCATACAATGCTGGCTCGCTATCGCTTGCCAGGAAGAAATCGACATCTATGTATAAACAAAAAATACCAATAAATAGATAGACAGATAAACAGATATGTGAACAAGAGTGAGTGTGTGTGTGTGTGTGTGTGTGTGTGTGTGTGTGTGTGTGTGTGTGGGCGTGTGTTGGAGGGGGGAGGGGCAGGGAAGGCAGCAGGAGAGAGTGAGGGAGAAAGAGATAAAGAAAGCGGCCGTCAGGGAGAGAGAGAGGGAGGCGGCCCAGTCCGTCAGTGGTTTCGCTAACTAATTCTTTCACGCATCACCCACAGTCCCCTCGCTCAAATACAGAGACGATTCTGACACCTAAACTATGCTAATATTAACGTACCTATACGTACACACATCATTTAATTCACTAAAATTAATGAATTTTAATCTAATCTTTACCTGCTTTTTGTTATTTCTGTCCTTTTCTCTCTTTCTCTGGCTTGTACCCATTCGGCCCCATTCAGCCAACTATTTTAAGACGTTTATCCCCATCTAGGTGTCGATTTCTTCCTGGCGAGCGATAGCGAGCCAGCATTATATGAAGAAATTCGGCTTCGCCGGAGACATTTTTCTATCGAAAAATGTACACATTTAGCCTGCTGTCAAACAAAAATAAAAATATGCTGGCTCGCTACCGCTCACCAGTAAAAAAATGACACCTGGATGGGGATAAACGTCTTAAAACAGTAGGCTGAATGGGGGCAAATGGATACAAGCCAGAGAAAGATAGAAAAGGACAGAACCAAAACAGGTGACCCCCCCTTAACGAGAATATACCTATAAACCGTCTGTCTACAGTTAACAACTCGTGTGTATTATACCCTGAGCAACACAGTAACAACAACATTATACCCTGAGCAACACAGTAACAACAACATTAAGGGGAGATCATTATCTACTGGAGATATTTTTTTCTGGACTCCTTTCTCCCTCATGTTTAGCCCCATTGCTTTTGAGATTTTAAGACGTTCGCCCTAGTAGTTTGGACATTTAAGACATTTTGCCCCATTTCTGTCAATTTTAAGACCTTTCGTGCCATTAAGGTGTCGATTTTTTCCTGGCGAGCGATAGCGAGCCTGTAATTTAAGAGCAACCGGCCTCCGGTCGGGACATTTTTCTACCGAAAAATGTACAAATTTATCTTGAAAGGGGGTCTAGGGGGTGTAATTTTAAGCTTGATGAAAACGTAGGGAACAAACTAAATACCTCCCCTTAACACCACACACATGACTCAATCTACCCTGCACTTGCTTTCTCTACCAAACCAACCTACCCAAACCGACTTGAAAGTGTGAACAAAGCAACTCAAATGTGGAACTACATGAATAATTTGCCTTACATTTGCTGTCGGTGCCGAACTTGATCATAACTTAACCGAACCATATAAATTTAATCTACTAAAAGTTGGTATTTACTATTTCTCCGAACTTGACCTTAACCTGAAAGATCTTCAACTTAACCTAACCCAATATTAAGCTATCATAGCGTAAAACAAAGTAGACTGAATTATACTAACTTGGGATATATGTTTGGGAAAGACCATGTAGACGAACATACAATAAACCCAGCCAGTCAGCCGAGCTAGCCAGTCAGCCGAGCCAGCCAGCCTCCCGGGGCATAGTAATAATGGTGGTGGAGAGAGAGAGAGAGAGAGAGAGAGAGAGAGAAGAATGGTAATGTGTTCTCTGGTTCTCATACACACACTCATGCTTCCCGGGATTCGAACATTGCCAAATTTCATTGTTGAGATCATGAGATGAGACAGTTTCTAGTCAAAACGGCCACACTCCGAAAAAATACAAGCAAAATTGTTACACACCAAAGACTTAGTTACAGTCTCCTAAATTAACTTAACAAAATGTATACCATAGTGTTACCTAAACAAAACTAACCAAAGCTAACCTGCACTAGTATAATACTTATACCCACTTTATACCTTTGATTTCTTACTGTGTGACCAAAAACAACACCCATTTATAGCGAGATTCCTTGACTGGCCGATTATGTTGCTAGGGTCAAACAACTCAGATTTAGGACTTACATTCGCGGACAATCATATTTCCTCACTATGACGAACTTCACAACAATTCTAATGTGGCTAAATTTAGCGACTAGCCGATTTCGTTGTTAAAGATAAATCAATACCAAAATACATAATTAGCTACAACAAACTGGATTATTTCGGGTTCTCATATACGAATCCTCAGTTCCTTTTACCTCGGGCTGTATTCATACATGAGTTAGAAGGGAGTTGTCTATGCCATGTCGAACAAAGACTACGGAAATGAGTGTTGGTTTATGAAAAAGAATATTATATCACCATGTTTCCTAAATTACAGTTGTTTTCTACTCGCTTCGTTCATCAATGCGTTAGGATTGACTATGGTAAGGTTAAAGAATATGGCCGTAAATGATAGGAATGGGATTGACAACACTATCCTGTAAACACTTTCCCTCATGCTTAACCCTTTCAGTATATGCTCTTCCTATTAGTCTAGTAATCATTGGACAATTTTATTCAGCTTAGTAATAATCCTGGAGTCATAGGTATAAGATAGCTTGTAGCCTTATTTTTAGGCCCTTCCTTACACAAATAACATCGTCTAGTGTTAGCCAGAATAACGATGACAATGGCATTTATTTTATGGTCAGTAGTGACTTTAACCCCTTATGTACCGGCGACGTCTTTGTACTGTAATTGTATTCTAGCTATAACTAAACGATTTTGTGTAGCTAAAGAAGGATCAGTGGTAATAAAAGGGGTTAAGTGAGAGTTCGAAGCCTATTAATTGTTGGAGGCCCTTGTTAAACTGAATACAATCGTCTAACAGCAGCCAGAGTAATGTTAAAGAGGCGTCGGTGGTACAGACAATGTTAAGGTTACGCTGCTTTCTTTTCCTAGAGTCTGGTGTACTCTCCCAGCTTTCTCTCTTCCTCCCCTCCTCTTTTCTCCTCTCCCCACCCCTCCCCTCCCCTTTTCTCCTCTCCCCACCCCTCCCCTCCGCTCCTCTCCCCACTCCCCTCATCTCCCAACCCCTCCTCTTTTCTCCTCTCCCCACCCCTCTCCTTCTCTCCCCACCCTCCACTTCTCTCCTTTCCCCTCCCCAGCCCCTCTCCTCTCCTCTCCTCTCCTCTCCCGTCCCCTCCCCTCCTCTCCTCTCCCCGCTAGCCTGCCTGGGACGAGTCTACCGAGCCGATGAACAAGTTTTCTTTAACCCTTTCAATCAGATGGCGCCTTTCTCGTAGTCTGGCAAGCAGTAGACGATTTTATTCAGCTTAAGAGGGACCAGTGATAGTAAATGAGTTAATATAGCTATCTATTTTTTTACTTCGTGGATGTATGTATGTATGTATGTATGTATAGTTTATAATTATTATAATTATCGGTACTGTAGCTACTTTGTCTAGTTGCCGACACCAATGCAAAATTATCTGAATTGTTGCCAGGAATGAAAACTACCTGAAAAAAATAAAAAAATAAAAAAATAAAACGTTCGTGTGACTCGGCCTTCTCTTTACCCGATCTCCTACAGGGTATGTTAACGAATAAGTCGAAATATATGATTGACTAGTCTATTATATGGAACTTTAACAGAGAGAGAGAGAGAGAGAGAGAGAGAGAGAGAGAGAGAGAGAGAGAGAGAGAGAGAGAGAGAGAGAGAGAGAGAGAGAGAGAGAGAGAGAGAGAGAGAGAGAGAGAGAGAGAGAGAGAGAGAGAGAGAGAGAGAGAGTGTGTGAGAGAGAGAGAGAGGACAATTTGACTTAATTTGCAATTACCAGAAATTCATTAACTTATGGCACTAAATATTGTCATTACAGCGATGGTCATTGCCTGCAAAGACAATCACATACACAAAGACAATCACATACACAAAGACAATCACATACACAAAGCCATAAATGATCGTACCTACATAAACCTACCTCCTTTAAGGAAATGGCAAACAATTGGAGTGATGTGCGAGTGTGTGTGGGGGAGGGGGGGGGGGTGGGAGTTGGAGGGTAGTGGTGTGGGGGGGGGGGAGTGGAAAGTTGGAGGGTAGTGGTGTGGGGGTGGGGGGGGGGAGGGGTAAGTTGGAGGGTAGTGGTGAACGTGGGAAATGACAAGAAGGAAATACCAACACCTGACACGCCCCGCATTACCTTGTTCAGAAACTGTCACCTTACACATGGACAGAGCGGTTATGGGGTATAGGTGATGTGTGGTGTATGTGATATAGCCTATGTGGTCGATGCGATCAATGTGTCATGTTTGAAAACAGATAAAATGAAGGGAACCCTATCTCTGGTGCAGTGCGGAAAGGGTGTGGTATTTGTGGTGGGTAATGTTTATGGTGTACCGTATGTGAAGACTGATGTGTGCTATATGTAATGTGTGTGGTATATGTAAGACAGATACCATCACCACCTGACACACACACACACACCTCTCCTCCCTCCCCTCAGGCCACAGACTGTCAGCTAATACACGTGGACCCACATAACACTTGTTCACTCGGGTGTTAACAGCACTAGTGGGGCTTCGGGGGCATTTCATTTTTCACTTTTTATTAGAAACGTATATCTTTATGTACCGCATTGACATTCACAGTGACCTGAATTGTTCAATTTTAAATACTCACTTGGAGAAAATAAATATACCGCTTCCATTTTACATTAGTAATTTTGAATGCACCCAAAAGTCAATGTCGAACGTGTAAACAAATGGTATACATTTCCGCAAGCACAACTTTATACAAGTACCGGTAACCATATTTCATATAATTATGAGCAAGGTAACATAGTAAATATACGACACGTCAGTTATCAAGATGGATAATGTAACTCTCAGCCTAGATTTATGAAGGTATACAGACTTACATTATTACATGCAAAAACCTTCGGTGTTTATTCAAATCATCATACATCTCCAGCTCCATCTTTGTATTTTTTAACAGCTGCACATAACACCAACTTTTTTTTGTAACCAGGTGCCCCTCATTAATGCAACTTCAGATTTTAACTCACCTTTCATGTACCGGTTACTCGATTTCTAGTCTGCCGTTATATATATTGTTTCTTAGCTACTATTTGAATGTAATAACGGGTAATTGAGAAATAAACAGAGTGCTTCATATTTAGTGCTTATGTTATGTGACATGCAGATTGCCCTCATTACTTGTCTACTATATAATTACTGGTATGTCACCTACTGTATCATCTGGGCCTATTATATTGGGTCTTTATGAAATGTATAGCTCCAGTGATTATTAAATGTATAGCTCCAGTGATTATTAAATGTATAGCTCCAGTGATTATGAAATTTACATGTTCATGCAACTTGGTCATACACCCTCAGTCGGCGATATAGGCAAGCTGCAAATTATGGTTTTGATACGTTTACGTTTTAATATAATGTGAATCAGTGGCTGTGATTAGTGGCTGTTAAGTTTTATGCTAATAATTATCAACTTTGACCTCATATCGATTAAACACTTATGTTTATCGTTATTAACGGTTCAATGACCATCTTGGATTAATTCAATTGGTATATGTAGAAATATATAATTATATTCTGTCAGGTAATTAATTTGTTATCGGTATCTATCCTTTATAAAAAACAATCCTGATTAATATATAGACATGAGGAACTTTAATAGTTCACTAATGCTATGAATATAATCCTTAACATATGGGACGTGTGAGCGTATGGAGGAGAGAGAGAGAGAGAGAGAGAGAGAGAGAGAGAGAGAGAGAGAGAGAGAGAGAGAGAGAGAGAGAGAGAGAGAGAGAGAGAGAGAGAGAGAGAGAGAGATGTATGGTGATTATTAGTGCCTCAAGGTGAAGCTGGAAGGCGAAGGAAGAGGTAGTGATTTATGATAAAGGGTTGGGTTGGGAAGGCGGGAGATAGTTACCCCTTTCAGTAAGTTGATCATTTAAGGGGAGACAAACCGTTTTTCTGGACCCCCTTCTCCCCAATGTTTAGCCCCACTAGTTTTGATATTTTAAGACGTTGGTTCCATTAGTTTGAGGATTGTATGACCTTTCACCCCATTTCTTTGTCAATATTAGGACCCTTCGTGCCATTTAGGTGTCGATTTTTTCCTGGCGAGCTATAGCGAGCCTGTAATTTTAGGAGGAATCGGCCTTTGGCCGGGAAATTTTTCTACCGAAAAATTTACAAATCTATCTAGAGGGTGTTTTTCTAAGCTTGATGGAGGTCTAGGGAGGAAACTAAAAACAAAATATATGAATAAATGAATTAATAGACCAAACAAACAGCCACTGTCCCTTTAAGTTAATCCTGGCTAACATTATACGATTGTATTAATTTCAAAAGACGTCTTGAGCAACTCCTTCAATATTATTATTATTTTGTAAAGCTGGCTAATGAATGATGGATATGCTAAACAAAGGTTTCTCGTAGAATGTCCAGGCATTTTGACCCCAACGTTCCTTGAATTTGGCTGTCACTCTTATGACTTTGGGGGGAGACACCCGTTATAGGCAGCCTGCCTTTTGTCTGCTTCACACACACAAACAACAATAAATATAGGGTTAAAGGGTAGTTAGGTAAGACTGAGCTGTGAGATACGAAATTAAGATGAGTTAAGGGTGAGGAAGGATGATTGTTGGTGGTGCTTGGCAAGTAAGGGATGAGGAAGATGAGGTGCGAGTTTTGGAAGAGGCAAGTAGGCGGGACTGACACTTGTTAACTTGCAGCACCAGATGTCATTTTTCAGCACCAAACCTAATTTTTAAAATATTATTCTTGCTAACACTACGATTGTATACAGTCTAGGAAGGACCTCTAGCAATCAAAGGAGTACATTCTACCTCCATATATATATATATACTGTATCTCACAGACCTTTTATAAACTTGTTAAAGTCGTCTAATAATAGCCAACATAAAATGAAAGAATGCGTCAAGGTACCGGTATGCTGAACAAATTAAGTAAGGAAGAGGTGAACAGGGAGGACTGTTGTAAGATAGGAGTGTACAGTGAAGAACAAGTGAGTAGGTGCTATTGCTATATTAAGGGGAGGAAGACCGTTTTTCTGGACCCCTTCTCCCTAATCTTTAGCCCCACTAGTTTTGAGATTATAAGACGTTCGGCCCATTAGTTTGGCGATTTTAACACCTTTCGCCCCATTTCGTTGTCAATTTTAAGACCTTTCGTGCCATTTAAGTGTCGATTATTTCCTGGCGAGCGATAGCGAGCCTGCAATTTTAAGAGGAACCGGCCTTCGGCGGGACATTTTTTTACCGAAAAATGTACAAATTTATCTTGAAGGGGGGTCTAGGGGGTGTTTTTCTAAGCTTGATGGAGGTCTAGGGAGGAAACTAAACGAATACCGGTATATGAATAAATGAATTAATAGACCAAACAAAGGGCCAGTCTCCCCTTAATGGTATGGGGTAAGGTGGGAGTAGGAAGGACTGTGTTATGTAGGTGAGGGAATATTGATTGTGTTATGAGTGAAGTTAAGGGTTGTGAGTGTGATACCGCAATTAGAGGTCAAAAGAGACAAAGAGAGAGAGAGAGAGAGTGGGCGTATATAGTCCTAGGGTGAAGAAGGAAGGGGTGTTGTGAGAGAAGTAGTGATGATAGTGGGGAGTCAAGCCGGTATCACACGAGAGCTTTTAGGGTCAACATTCGATGATCAACATTTTTCTGGCAACATTTCTGGAATATTTCACACTGGTATCGGAAAGGGTGAGTGGGTGATGACTCGGGAAGGAATGCTGTAAGGAGAGGTGTGATGATGATGATGGTGCAGGAGTGAGTTAAGGGAGCCCACCTCGCTTTTGTTCTCTTTCTCTCCCTCTCTCTTTGGCTTGTATTCATTCGGCCTCATTCAGCCTACTATTTTTAAGACGTTTACCCCCATCCAGGTGTCCCTTTCTCCTTCATCACTTAAGGGGGGTCACCTGCTTTTTTTTTTATCTTTCTCTCCGTTTCTCTTTTTCCCTGGCTTGTATCCATTCGGCCCCATTCAGCCAACTGTTTTAAGACGTTTATCCCCATCCAGGCGTCGATTTCTTCCTGGCGAGCGGTAGCGAGCCAGCATATATATATTTTTGTTTTGACAGAAAGCTAAATTTGTACATTTTTCGATAGAAAAATGTCTCCGGCGAAGCCGGATTTCTCCATACAATGCTGACTCGCTATCGGTCGCCAGGAAGAAATCGACACCTGGATGGGGATAAACGTCTTAAAACAGTTGACTGAATGGGGCCGAATGGATACAAGCCAGGGAAAGAGAGAAAAGGAGAGACGAAGAAAAAAAAAAAAAAAAAAAAAAAAACGGTGACCCTCCTTAAGTGATGAAGGAGGAAGGGATGCTGCGAGAAGAGAACAGGCGAAGTGATTCAGTAATGATGAACAGTGATTGAGTGATGATGAGTCAACAATGGGCGTGGTGGAAGGAGTGGCAATGATGATGATGAGGAGCTAAGTTCATGTCGGTAGTTAAGGGGGGTGATCTGTTTTTTGTTCTCTCCTTTTCTCTCTTTCTCTTGCTTTTATCCATTCGGCCCCATTCAGCCTACTGTTTTAAGACGTTTATCCCCATCCAGGGGTCAATTTCTTCCTGGCGAGCGATAGCGAGCCAGCATTGTATGGAGAAATCCGGCTTCGCCGGAGAAATTTTTCTATCGAAAAATGTACAAATATAGCCTGCTGTAAAACACATTTACAAAAACATGCTGGCTCGCGACCGCTCGCCAGGAAAAAAAAACGACACCTGGATGGGGATAAACGAATAAAAACAGTAGGCTGAATGGGGCCGAATGGATACAAACCAGAGAGAAGGAGAGAGAAAACAAGAATGAGGTGGGCCCCCTTAAGCCGGAAGGGATGTTGAGATAAATAGTAGTGGTGACTATGGTGATGCAGGAGTGAGATAAACAACAAGGACGGACCATCACAGCAGTACCAGTAGTCCTCCACCTCTCCGTCCTTGACCCTGTGTTTCTAGTCACGGCTGGCTGCTTCCTCCCACCTCAACCACTATACTAGGACTACTACTACTACTACTACTACCGCTACCACCACCTGGACCATCATCACTACCTTCTGCTTCCCACATGAGCTTACAGGCAATATAGGATTAGTCACAAACCAGTACACACATTCGGGATATCACAACCATCATCATTAAAGCCATGATCATATTGACATTATTCCCACAAGCAATTTATTTATAGTTTGTCCTGTAGACTAAAACCACGCCTCTCCAGACACCAGTGAAGCTTAACAAGAAACTCACACACCCTCTTCATGCTAAATTCGTAATTTTTCGGTAGAAGTGATTCTCCTAAATTGCTGAATCGCTATCACTTGCTCCCCCCCCCCCCCCAATAGGTTTGGCAAGCAGTACAAACACTACTTCTCAGACTATCCCAACCATCATAATTATAGACAGTATCGTATTGGCAGTAGTCCCAAACTCACTTTCTCGTAAATAAACATAATATTTGAAGAACTTGTTCCTGATAACAAAGGATATGTTGGTGAAAGTAGTGCTGTGATAGTGTTTATTATCACAGGTAATACTATGGCTTAATATTAGTATAATTATTGTGTAACTACTTATCTGGAGTTCGCCAAAGGTCCTTCAATAAAGAGAATGGACAACAGGTATTATGCCGTACTGTACATTTAAGCATCATACACCAGTATATATAAAACAGTCATATGTATGTTATTTAGCTACCGTACTTAAGACTAACCAACATAGCTATTACCTTTCTTCCAAATCAAACTCTTGTATTGCTGTAGATCCAATCTTATTCTGTTCCGTTTGTTCATAACTTACTCAAGTGCTACTACAATAATTACGATGAAAGGAATAATTGGAGTCTTTTTCGGAGATCAAAGTTAAATGCTTACTGTATGTCCAGACGATTATACAGTAGTCATCTTAGGAATGCTCCACTAGTATTACAGGGTTAATATATACATTCTGCAGCCCTTTCATTCCTAAAGGTTACTCCTAACTTCCTAAGTCGACTAACATTTGAAAATCGTAGTAGGCCTATGACTAAATGAGTTAAAATGGCGTCCAGGAGATACAGGTGTATTTAGTCCCTTTACTTTCAGATATCTCTAGTACTGACGCCCTCGAGTGGGGCGAGGACCAGCCAAAGATTGCTTGGTCTGGGTAATGACAATAATCTATCAGCTGATGATTTTTAGAAAGTGTTCCTAGTTACTGTCATTTATTTAACTTGACTAAGTAATGGCCATTGCTATATACAGTATATATATATATATATATATATATATATATATATATATATATATATATATATATATATATATATATATATATATACCGTATATATATATATATATATATATATATATATATATATATATATATATATACTGTATATACAATTTCAGTAGAAACAAGGTGGCTCAACCTGAAGATGGACGCTTCGTCCGAAATATTGGGAAAAGGAACGAATTAATATAAACGTGAACTTACCGATGTTATTTATTTATCTATCTATCTATCTATCTATCTATATACAGTATATCCTATTCATGTGTACAATATATGTGGAGATGGACGTGGTGATGTTATTGTTGACATGGTAGAGGTGATCGTGATGAAGTTTGTGGTGGAGGTGTTGAAGTTACTGTTGTTGTTGTAAGAGTGGTGGTAGTAATAACAGTAGTTTGTGGTGGAGGTGTTGAAGTCACTGTTGTTGTTGTAAGAGTGGTGGTAGTAATAACAGTAGTTTGTGGTGGAGGTGTTGAAGTCACTGTTGTTGTTGTAAGAGTGGTGGTAGTAATAACAGTAGTTTGTGGTGGAGGTGTTGAAGTCACTGTTGTTGTTGTAAGAGTGGTGGTAGTAATAACAGTAGTTTGTGGTGGAGGTGTTGAAGTCACTGTTGTTGTTGTAAGAGTGGTGGTAGTAATAACAGTAGTTTGTGGTGGAGGTGTTGAAGTCACTGTTGTTGTTGTAAGAGTGGTGGTAGTAATAACAGTAGTTTGTGGTGGAGGTGTTGAAGTCACTGTTGTTGTTGTAAGAGTGGTGGTAGTAATAACAGTAGTTTGTGGTGGAGGTGTTGAAGTCACTGTTGTTGTTGTAAGAGTGGTGGTAGTAATACCAGTAGTTTGTGGTGGAGGTGTTGATGTCACTGTTGTTGTAAGAGTGGTGGTAGTAATAACAGTAGTTTGTGGTGGAGGTGTTGAAGTCACTGTTGTTGTTGTAAGAGTGGTGGTAGTAATAACAGTAGTTTGTGGTGGAGGTGTTGAAGTCACTGTTGTTGTTGTAAGAGTGGTGGTAGTAATAACAGTAGTTTGTGGTGGAGGTGTTGAAGTCACTGTTGTTGTTGTAAGAGTGGTGGTAGTAATAACAGTAGTTTGTGGTGGAGGTGTTGAAGTCACTGTTGTTGTTGTAAGAGTGGTGGTAGTAATAACAGTAGTTTGTGGTGGAGGTGTTGAAGTCACTGTTGTTGTTGTAAGAGTGGTGGTAGTAATAACAGTAGTTTTATGTGTTCCCTTTACTGGTCCAGCGGTCACACCGTCCTTCTTCTTCCTCTCCCCCCCCCTCACCACCTATTATAACCTAGAGCACAACAACACGACCTCTCTCACACACCATGTACCGGGTACTAACGATATCTATCTGTTATATAACTAGATATTTTCAATCTCAATAACGTAATCTAAAGGTAAAATACATCCAAGAATCCATAATACTGAACTGTGTTTTCGAATTTCGATGGGGGAAATTTGTATGGTCCTGTTACTTTTACGATTATATTTGACTGTACACGTTTTTTTCTTCTTCTGGTAATCTACATAGGTATCATCTTTCTTCTTATAACCCGTTTACATATATCTCCCGCCCCCACGTGAAGCAGCAACTCTCCCTGGTACCCTGGCGCCTACATCCACGCCCACACTGGCATCTCACTCTTGACCCCTCACACCCACGCCTACTATCAAATATCTAGTACCTGCTTAACTCTATCTACAGTATATATATCTCGAGTGGCCTTATTTTGTACCCCTCCGTTTCGTACCATTGGTTTGGCCATCTTAAAGGGAGAGCTCCACTTGAGGGATTTTTTTCTTGACCCCTTTCTCCCTCATGTTTAGCCCCATTGCTTTTGATATTATAAAACGTTTGCCCCATTAGTTTAGCGATTTTAAGAACTTTCACCCCATATTAAGACCTTTCGTGCAATTCAGGTGTCGATTTTATCCTGGCGAGCGATAGCGAGCCTGTAATTTAAGAGGAACCGGCCTTCGGCCGGGAAATTTTTCTACCGAAAAATGTACAAATTTATCTTGAAAGGGACTCAAGGGGGTGTAATTTTAAGCTTGATGGAGGTCTAGGGAACAAACTAAATACCTCCCCTTAACACGTTTCACTCCATTCCTCTGGTAATTATAATACGCTTCCCTATATTCAGGTGTCAATATTTTCCTGGCGAGCAAAAGCGAGCCTGCTATTAAGACAAATCTGTCTGAAATAATGTAGGCTTACACCCTTAGCTTGAAAAGGTAGCTGTGGGACACCCCCCCCCCCCTTTTTGTATTTAGAAAGAGGACTAGGAATTATAACACTAATACAAATTCTCGATGTTTTTAAATTTGCCAAACCCTCAATAGTAAGAGAAACGCACCACAATAACTGCAAAACGTTGGATTACGTATCGTTAACCGATTTATTAAGGGGGTAGTGCTTGGTTTTTGGTTTTTGGTTTATGTATTTATTTATTTTTTTATATCCTCGCTAGACCTCCATCAAGCTTAGAAAAACACTCCCTAGACCCCCTTTCAATATAAATGAGTACATTTTTCGGTAGAAAATTCGGCCGGTTCCTTCTAAAATTAGAGGCTCGCTATCGCTCGCCAGGAAAAAATCGACACCTAAAGGGCACGAAAGGTCTTAATATTGATAAAAAAATGAGGCGAAAGGTCTCAAAAATCGCCAAACTAACAACGAACGTCTAAACCCTTTCTCTGCGGGCATATTTCCGCCATATTAGAGCTCATTCAGGCACTCCTGATTGATTAGGCAAGTGTCTGAATGAAATAAAATGTATTCAGCCGAAAACTAGACGAAAATAGCTTCAAAATGACGCCAGAACGAGCTTTGTAGCTTACAGGGTTCACCCGCAGCGCTACCATAGACATTTGCTAAAATTAGCAATTCTCGCTAATTTCTCGCTACATTTGCCTTTGGCAGCACTGTATATCTAGCGAGACTCTGACTCAGAGCCTTCAGTGCCACAGCTGCCTGGCTGGGAGAAGGATGTGTGGCCTGTCGTGCTCCCGCTCCCTTGCACTCAATTTTACAGGCATTAAGAGGCTTTAAAAGCCTGTAGATTGCTGTAAATTGCCATGCCGTTCGGGAACGTCTCCCGCAGGAAAAGGGTTAAAACCTCAAAACTAATATGCTAAACATCATGGAGAAGGGGGTCCATAAAAAGTGAGTAGTATCCCCTTAAGGTGACACCATTTTCATTATATTCTAGCTATCATGAGCCGAGTCTATGCAGCTAAGAAAGGCCCGTGGGAGTAATAGAGATTCACCGGGCTAGCTTTTAGAGTTAGAGCATCTCCCTCTTGACCCACCACACCCACACATACTGCCAACTGACTATAACACCTTTGGCAAACCAGATGTTCAGACTTTCCTCACACCTGTATCCCACAAAGTAATAATCAAGTGTTTATCTACAACAAAGCTGCTATACATTAATGAGTAACGATCACTTTATGTTCACTATAGTCCGTTCATTCTAGCTTGGGCAGAAATCGTAACCCCTAAGCTCTCATAACTCAATAGGGACTAGAGTAATTGAACTAATATTTCTACCAAATAGGAAGACTTGGCTAGGGAATATGTGTATAAATTGACAGCTCATTTGCTCTAGCCCTTTTTGAGTTGCAGAGGTTAGAGGTTACGATTTCTGCCCAACCTAGAGTGAACGGACTATAGTGAGTAACATGAATAACAAACATGTATTATCTGATTAATTAATTTAACTCCCAACACCAACCACCTCCCAATGAAATTAATGAAACCATGTTATCCTCCCGGGCTTCGAACCTGGGATACCACAAACAGATCTTAAACACTCTAACCTAACCACTTAAACACTCTAACACAGGTTACATCTAGATACTGCAGTGTAATTCCACATCATTAACCCTTTCTGTACCGGCGATTTCTTTTTAATTTTATTCTAGCTATATTTAGCCGATTTTGTGTAGTTTAAGAAGGATCTGTGGTAGCAAAGAGGGTTAAGGGGAGGTCTCCACTTGAGGGATTTTTTTCTTGACCCCTTTCTCCCTCATGGTTCGCCCCATTGTTTTTGAGATTTTAAGACGTTTGCCCCCATAAGTTTGGTAATTTTAAGAATTTCCGCCCCATTCTGTCAATTTTAAGACCTTTCGTGCAATTTAGGTGTCAATTTTATCCTGGAGAGCGATAGCGAGCCTGTAATTTAAGAGTAACCGGCCTTCGGCCGGGAAATTTTTCTACCGAAAAATGTACAAATTTATCTTGAAAGGGGGTCAAGGGGGTGACATTTTAAGATTGCTGGAGGAGTAGGAAACAAACTAAAAACCTGCCCTTAAGCGATATAGTTTGAAGTCTGGTCATTGCTGGAGGCCCTTTATATAATGAATATAACCGTCTAATAGTAGCCAGTGAAACATAATGAATATAACCGTCTAATAGTAGCCAGTGAAACATAATGAATATAACCGTCTAATAGTAGCCAGTGAAACATAATGAATAAAACCGTCTAATAGTAGCCAGTGAAACATAATGAATAAAACCGTCTAATAGTAGCCAGTGAAACATAATGAATAAAACCGTCTAATAGTAGCCAGTGAAACATAATGAATAAAACCGTCTAATAGTAGCCAGTGAAACATAATGAATAAAACCGTCTAATAGTAGCCAGTGAAACATAATGAATAAAACCGTCTAATAGTAGCCAGTGAAACATAATGAATAAAACCGTCTAATAGTAGCCAGTGAAACATAATGAATAAAACCGTCTAATAGTAGCCAGTGAAACATAATGCAATAACAAAGGAAATGTATACGAGACAGAGAAAGGGGCGCGGGAACGCGAAAGTGCTCCGGACCTTAAGAATTGGAACTTTAAAGTTTGTTTTCTTCTGTTCGGGCTCTGTCTCGAGTCGGCCACCCCCAGCAATGGGATATGTGCCTGAATATATACATACATACTGTACATATAAATCTTCTATGCTATGAATTAGTGACGATATAGGGGGTATTTTGTTTTGTTTACGTGTCAGTGTAGCCAGGCTACTTGTAGAACAGCAGGAACGATCAGATCACATCAGAAAAAAACCTGACGTTTGGCGTGGACTTGAACCCAGGTCCTTTTGGTCTGCAGTCCATAACGACATCCACTGCGCTATCGCCTTCCAAAAAATACTAAATATAATCCACACCAATGTCATAATTTCCTAAAGTTGACCCGCACCAGCACACCCTTCCCTCCCCAACACAGCCATCTACCCTAATACCTCCTACATATCCCGCAGGCTGGGCTACAGGGGTCATGTTGTTTAAGGGGGGTCACCATTTTTTTTTTATCTTTCTCTCCTTTTCTCTCTTTCCCTGGCTTGTATCCATTCGGCCCCATTCAGCCAACTGTTTTAAGACGTCCATCCCCATCCAGGTGTCGATTTCTTCCTGGCGAACGATAGCGAGCCAGCATTGTATGGAGAAATCCGGCTCCGCCGGAGAAATTTTTCTATCGAAAAATGTACAAATTTAGCTTGCTGTCAAAACAAAAATATGAATATGCAGGCTCGCTACCGCTCGTCAGGAAAATATTGACACCTGGATGGGGGTAAACGTCTTAAAACAGTAGGCTGAATGGGGCCGAATGGATACAAGCCAAAGAGAGAGGGAGAGAAAGAGAACAAGAGCGAGGTGGGGTCCCTTATTCAAGACTGACTTGAGGTAATAGGGAATACAGGAACATGGTCAATGAGTTGTACTGCTTTGGCCATGTTATCACTTCCAAGTGCATGAAGACAATTATAAAGCTTCAACTGGATATATGTAAGTCAGAGGGTTGATTGAGAGATTTTTTACCCTTTTAATACCCACAGATCCTTCCTAAGCTGCATAACATCGTCTAATGATAGCCAAAATATACTGCTAAAACGCGTCAGAGCTTCAAGGGGTTAAGAATAAGGGACTTAGTTTTGGGACTAGATATGAAAAAGTCTCTCGTTTGCCATCCTGAAATTTAATTACATAATTCTTGCACTCTCCTTTACATTTAAAGATGGAGGGTTATATTCAACACGTTAAGGGGGGTGACCTGTTTTTGTTCTGTTCTTTTCTATCTTTCTCCGACTTGTATCCATTTGGCCCCATTCAGCCTACTGTTTTAAGACGTTTATCCCCATCCAGGTGTCAATTTTTACTGGTGAGCGGTAGCGAGACAGTATATTTTTTATTTTTGTTTGACAGCAGGCTAAATTTGTACATTTTTCGATAGAAAAATGTCTCCGGCGAAGCCGGATTTCTTCATATAATGCTGGCTCGCTATCGCTCGCCAGGAAGAAATCGACACCTAGATGGGGATAAACGTCTTAAAATAGTTGGCTGAATGGGGCCGAATGGATACAAGCCAGAGAAAGAGAGAAAAGGACAGAAATAACAAAAAGCAGGTCACCCCCCTTAAGGACTATAACCACTTTCACTCATTCCTCACCTTCCCTGTACACTCAATTTACCACCACCCTTACCACCACTGACTGGTGATCTTAGAATGACTGCTCAGGCCCAATTAAGTGACTGGGATGACAAAATGATTGGCTATGACTTGATGATTATTCTTAAGGGGAGGTATTTAGTGGATTCCCTAGACTTACATCAAACTTAAAAATATTCCCCCTAGACCCTCTTTCAAGATAAATTTGTACATTTTTCGGTAGAAAAATTTCCCGGCCGAAGGCCGATTCCCCTTAAATTACAGGCTCGCTATCGCTCGCCAGGAAAAAATCGACACCTAAATGGCACGAATGGTCTTAAAATTGACAGAAATGGGGCGAGGGTTCTTAAAATCGCCAAACTGATGGGGTGAACGTCTTAAAATCTCAAAAGCAATGGGGCTAAACATGAAGGAGAAAGGGGTCCAGAACAAAATCCTCCAGGTGGAAATCTCCCCTTAAGGATTGGTCAGGCCTCAAGTGTCTATGCTGACTATACGACTACCGATATCTGTGTGATAATGACTAATCCTATGACCGCGTTGTTAATCCTATGACCATGTTGTTAATCCTATGACCATGTTGTTAATCCTATGACCATGTTGTTAATCCTATGACCATGTTGTTAATCCTATGACCATGTTGTTAATCCTATGACCATGTTGTTAATCCTATGACCATGTTGTTAATCCTATGACCGTGTTGTTAATCGATATAAATTGCTGTTCATTCTGGAGTGACCCTATTTGGCCCAAGAGTGACTCATCCTAAATTGGCTGAACATTGACAATAAAAGGATTGTTAATTCCAAAGTGATTGACTTTAGACTGACCAATAGGGTCTTATAGTGACTGGTGTTAAGTGACTGGAGGGTAACTTACTGGAGGGTGACTGGAGGAAGGACAGGGTTGCTGACTCACCACTTTATACAAACAAACAAGTCCGGGACAGGATGGGACCGCTTGTTGAGAGTGTTTGTGGAGTTGTGAACGGGGAGGATACCCTAGTACCGGGTACTCATAATATTATTTAGATACGTAATTAATAAATATAAAATTAATAAAGTTACAAAATAATAATTTTTGGTACATATAGTATGTATATGGTGAGTTATCTGCTCAACAGGTGGCGTTGTGTGTGTGTAAGTGTGAGAGTCCGAGTGTAGTGGGTGAGACAGTGAAGCACGGGAACGAGATGGCTTCAGAGATGGGGTCGTTTCGGGTCATGAGTGAGCACCGTGCCTCATGTGAAGGCAAGATGGCAGGTGCTCGTTGTGCTCTACGTGCTTCACATGTCTCACTCCCTAGACTGGAACAAGACCTCACGGGCTTCACTGTTCATTGTAAAGCGGTGAATGTTAAGGCTCTCAGCCTATGCCCGAGAGGAAGTAAGTTGGAATATAGAAAAAAAAAAAAAAAAAAAAAAAATACAGTTGTGTAGCATACGAACTCCTGTGCATATGGTGAGAATTTTGTTTTGTAGTATAGTAGCAGTACTCAGAACCGGAACTAAACCATAATCAGTTGTATGGTGACTATAGACATTATCAATTTTTTTTTTTTTTTTGTATAATGAATACAATAAACGGTAGCTTAAGGCGACAACCGAAGGTCTTCTCCAGCACCCGTACCCCTCATACAGCTGACGGTGGACGCCCCTGCGCTCCAACCATTAGGAGAGGAAGCATATTAGACGATGACTCCTGATGGCTAGCCCAGACAGCATCACCTCTCAGACCTTCACTAGACTTAGCCCGGGAAATCCCCAGATTCAGGACCAGCCATAGCCACCGACCATCACCATGGCACAGGATGGACTAAGACCCAGGACGTGATTAGTCAGCCACACCACACCAGAAAGTCCTCTCGACCTGGGCCTCAGCCTAATAAGGCCTAGATTTCACACTAGGAGTATACAGGTTCGCAGACTTGCCAGGAGTTTAGGACTCTCTACCACTCCACTCACCTGCAGCACCAACTTCCCAGCCCGGCAAACGGCAAAGGCAACACAAGGGACCTTTCTAAATAAGGAATTGATAGACCCAGGGTACCCACCGTACTAGGGGTGGCATAGTAATGTAATGATTGTGTCTGTCTGTCTGTGTGTGTGCACACATTCTTCCATGGCATTAGCGATGATGGTAAAGGTAGTAGTAGTAGTGATTGTGGTGGTGATTGTGGTAGTAGATGTGATGGTGGTGGTGATCTATAGTGATGATGGTGGTTATGGCGTGGTCGAAGTCTGTCATATACGATCGCCTTGTTTATTGCTGTCTTCAGTTTTATGGTACAGGGGAAGAAGATGTGACAACTATCATGGGGGAATGTACAGTCAAAACAAAAATGTGTGTGAAGAGAGAGAGAGTACAAAGGAAGTCAAGCAACAACAGGTCTAGCGATCCCTCGAAGTTGCTTGCCCTCCAAACCACTACTATTCAGTGTCCAACAGTGGTTCAGAGGGGGTAAGAGCCAATTGGAAAGGGAAGCACTGCCTTCAAACCAATGTCCTTGGCAGGGTTAGGAGATGTTAGTAGGGAACAATTTGGGTTAAAAACATAACACATCTACAAGTTTTGAAGACTTGAATTAAGTCACCTCTAATCTGCGCTGGGTTAAAGGGAATACAGTTAATTCTTTAAGAGAGAGAGAGAGAGAGAGAGAGAGAGAGAGAGAGAGAGAAAGAGAGAGAGAGAGAGAGAAAGAGAGAGAGAGAGAGAGAGAGAGAGAGAGAGAGAGAGAGAGAGAGAGAGAGAGAGAGAGAGAGAGAGAGAGAGAGAGAGAGAGAGAGAGAGAGAGAGAGAGAGAGAGAGAGAGAGAGAGAGAGAACCCCAGCAATCGTGAACCCTAACCTTTGTAACTAAAAAAAGGGCTGGAGCCAATGAGCTGTAAATTTCCCCACCTCTTTCCTGGCTAAAAAAAGAAAAAAAAAAATTATTGACTGTGTTAAAGGTGAAGAATAAACAACCTTGTTATGGTGTTGTACTGTATATACTTTGCTCATACCCCCTGGAGATGTTGCTAAGATATGAGAGGCAACGAGAACTTGCATATCTAAACAATATTATGTGCAAGCTTATTACCATAACATTATACGGTATCGTATATAATGAGAGAGGAGGCAAGGAGAGAATGTGGCGAAGACAGGAAGGACGTGCAAGATAAACATGACTTATGCTTTCGTGGACACGTTACTTCTGTGGGAAGGTTGCCGGGGGAAGGAGGAAGAGTGACAGGGAAATTACAGGTTAGGTACCGGTACTGTGTGATTGATCATTACGAGGTGTAAGGCTGCGTAAAGCAAAACATACTTGGACTTAGACGTTTGACCTTATAATTGAGAATATTTAATTTTATCATATTTTCTCATTTGCATTTAATGACATTTCTTGGGCTTGGACGTTTGATCTTCAAAATGCATTTTGCTATTTGCATATACAGTATTATAACTTCTCAGATTTGTACGTTCGAGTTTCGGTTTGAGATTAATTGGAATGACCAAGGCACATTGCTTCTTGTTGAGGATCAGTTAAGTAGGGTTGGAGTTAGGAAGATGAAGATGTGTCATTAGTATTGAGTTGGAAAACTTAGGTTTGTATATGCATTATACAGAGCATGCGTGTTAAGGTTGTATGATGGGATGAGGTTGGGGCCGAAGGTTGGGTGTATGACTCTACAGGGGGTATCCGTCTGGGGTGAAGGGGAGGGTAGGAAAGGATAAAGGGGGAATGGTGGGAATATGAAGGGAGGGAGGGAGGGAGGGTAAAGAGGGAATAAGGAGGTGAGGAGGAGTATGTTGGATTTATGTTGCGGTTGTATGAAGGTTGGTATATGGTGTGGGGCTATAACCATGGGAAGAGGAGTGAAGGGGAGGGGGAAGGGGAAGAGGAGATAAGTCAATATAAAAAGTAGCCTAAAGAGATGTAAACAAAATATATATCAAAGGTTGTATGATGGGAAGAGTTAAGAGGACGAACGTTGGGTGTATGACTGCAGGGGGCATAAACATCAAAGTGAAGAAGGGGAGGGAAAGGGGAAATGCTTACAGAAGGAAAGAGGGAGACAAACGGCTAAAGCTGTTTGTATCAGGGTTGGACAAAAATCAGATTTTTTTAATAAAAATAAAAAAACATTGATTTGTTTTTATTAAAATCGGATTTATTTGATTATAATAGATTTTTTCGATTTTTGTACACAAACTTCCATTTTGCGCATAATATGTATAATACTGTAAGTATATATATATATATATATATATATATATATATATATATATATATATATATATATATATATATATATACAGTATATATATATATATATATATACAGGTATATTCCTACATCTTAAAGGCTATTATTTTGCTTATATTATGTCAGAAACACAATTAAATCAAAGTAATTTAACCCTAGCCAAACAGCCATTTAAACCTTCCTGCCAATGCTGAATCTGGATGAATCGTCAAATTCTCAGGATTTTGGCGCGCTTATAAATACTGTACACCAAAAATAGGCCTAACCTAGGTTATATATATATATATATATATCCAGAGGCAGTACTCGTTACCTTGCTATGATTGAAGACTAGAAGTCTCTAGACCAAGAGGTTCAGTTTTTATTGTGAAAATTAGGTCAGTTTTGGCCGCTGAAAGCCTAGAATCGTGTAAATTCCCAAGTTTCGTCATTTACAGATACTTGTGTCTCTGCAAATAATAGCTTAACCTAGGTTATATACATACCAAAGGCAGTACTCAGTGTTATCTTGCGATGGGTGAAGACTAGAACACTGTACATAATAAGTGGTTATTGTGTGAGGTGGGAAATAAAACCGGCTGTTTTGTGATGCTACTGAGAACTGTTCGAATACGACGATGCAGTATTGGCAGCCACGGCTACGGTCTATTTACATTATTTTCAACAATTTATTATTATGTATTCTGTATTAATATTGATTATTGATTACTGATTTATTTCACCATTATAAGCATTCCTATTTCACTGTCGACTGCTTTCATGCATCGTTTGAGACTCAGGAAATCAATAGAAGCTTGCGTTAGGCCTGCACGCAAGCAGGAGTCACCTGACTGACTGGCTATGTGTTTTTGTTCTTGTTGGTTATATGGACCATCCGCTAAGACAATAAAACTTTCTCAAGTGTAGTTTTGAGTGGTTTTAAGCCATGAAATAATGCTATGGAGCTTTGTAGGCCAGCCGAGCGATACGGGGCAAACTAGATATGGAGCTATGGAGTCCAGCCGGGCAAGGAGGGTTAAGGAGCAAAGATTAATTTTCTATGAAAGAACACAATTTATTTAATTTCTAAAATTCTTGAACTAGTGCAACAGTTTATTAGAAATATGAAAAATATTGTTGATATAGGTTACTATATAATGTTTAAGAGGGTAACAATGTTGGTAGACTATTAAGATTGGCGAAAAATTTCTTATAATTACTTGGAATGTGATATTTTAATAAAAAAATCAATTTTGATTTTAATCAATTATTTTTTTCTTTGATTATAATCGATTAAAATCACTTGATTAAAATTGTTTGATTTTAATCATGCCAACCCTGGTTTGTATCGAGTGCCCCCTCCCCCCTCTCCAACTCCAATTGAAAGCGTGATAGGGAGCAAAATAAAAGGTAAATCCAACTACGAGCTACGAGATTTTTTAGTCAAAATGTCTGGACACACGGGGCTTGAAGAAGATTAAGTTGTAGCCTTGTAGGATGAGGGATAGATAATAGGGAGAGAGTTCCAGAGTTTAATTGTTGAGAAGAAGAAACACTTGGGAAATCGGTTCACTCTTGGGTTAGAGAGTTGGACATACAAGAGGTGGGAATGTGTTAAGGCGGGTGCCACCTACTCTCCTTAATTAAGGGAGTAGGTATACACTGAGAAAGCTCTGAAGAAATGTTATAATAGCGGTAGAAGAGAGAGGAAGATGCGACAATGAATGTATTTTGTGGCTGCATGAAGGTTAATGTATGACTTTGCAAGCAGTATAATAATTGTGCGAAGATTAAGGGGAAGGGAAGGCGGAGGAGGTGAGAGAAGGGAAACAAGAATATGTACGGCGACTGTGTGTAGTTGAATGTATGACTTTACAGGGGGTATAAACATAGGGTAAACAACGAGGAGGGGAGGGAGGGTAACAGAGGGAGGGGTAGAGAAGGGTAAGAGGGGAAGGGAGGGGTAGAGAAGGGTAAGAGGTGGAGGGAGGGAAGGGTAAGAGGGAGGGAGGCGCCACATAGTCGGCCTGGACCGGTTTGTAGAGTTGCCAACTATGTGTGGACCTGGACCTCCTCTCCTTGCTGGGGTCTTTGCTGCCTCCTCCTCCTACTACTACTAGTCTACTACTACTACTACTACTACTACTACTACTACTACTACTCCACCTCCACCTCCTCCTCACTTTCACCTTCACCCTCCTCCTACTACTCCTCATCCTTCTCCTTCTCATCCTCCCCCTACTACTACTACTACTACTCCTCCTCCTTCCCCTCCAGTAAGACCCCGATCCCTCTGGCTGGGGTGGGCGTTTTTTTTTAGTGTTTGGACAGTTTTAGAGTTTAGTGTATTTGTATTTGATTTATATATTTACTTAGTTTGCTATCTAGACCCCATTCAAGCTAAAAACATAAACAAAACAAATATATATATATATACCGTATATAAATAATAGTAGGCCTATATAAATAAATATATACGCTTTCCCAAGAACCCTTCACGGTACAAAAATGTCTGCAAAAGAAATTACAGGTTCGTTATCGCTCGCCAGGAAAAAAATCGAAACTGAATGGGACGAAACTTATTACCAGGTATCACCAAACTAATGGCGTAAAACTGTTTACAATTGCCAAACTAAAGGGGCTGGTGAAGGGGGGTCCAAAACATATTCCTCAAGTTAAGAGGAGGTTTTTAGTTTCTTCTCTAGACCTCCATGAAACTTTAAACAAAAACGAAGACCCGCCTTCGAGATAAATGCGTAAATGTTTCGGTAGAAAATGTCCAGGCCCAAAGCTGATTCCTCATGAATTACTGGTTCACTCTTGTTCGCCAGGGAAAAAAAAAGAAAAAAAGAAAAAAAAAGACGCCTTTAAATGGCACAAAAGGTCTTAAAATGGACAGAAATGGTGCGAAAGATCTTAAAATCGCCAAACTAATAGGGCAAGCGTCTTAACATTTTAAAACTAATGGGGCTAACCATGTGAAAGAAAGGGGTCCAGAAAAACCTCTTAAGTGAAAATCTGGCCATAAACAGTTATATAGGGTTGTTAGTGTAGCCAACTGTACCTTGGTGGGAACGCTGCCTCCTGCCCCGGTAAGACCCCAACCCCTGTGGCTGTGGCTGTGGGCGGGGGCAGTGACTGGTGGAGTACTTTGATGGTGAGGATGAGAGGTCCATGGATCCTATTAAAAATGTCAGGATATGAGTGAAGTGGGGTCAGGTACCTTGGTCATATTAAGGTACTCTAGTGTAAGGTTATGAGGAGGTTGGCAGTGTGTGGTAAAGTACTGTGATTGTATTAAGGTACCGGTACTCTAGTGTAAGGTTATGAGGAGGTTGGCAGTGTGTGGTAAAGTACTGTGATTGTATTAAGGTACCGGTACTCTAGTGTAAGGTTATGAGGAGGTTGGCAGTGTGTGGTAAAGTACTGTGATTGTATTAAGGTACCGGTACTCTAGTGTAAGGTTATGAGGAGGTTGGCAGTTGTGTGGTAAAGTACTGTGATTGTATTAAGGTACCGGTACTCTAGTGTAAGGTTATGAGGAGGTTGGCAGTGTGTGGTAAAGTACTGTGATTGTATTAAGGTACCGGTACTCTAGTGTAAGGTTATGAGGAGGTTGGCAGTGTGTGGTAAAGTACTGTGATTGTATTAAGGTACCGGTACTCTAGTGTAAGGTTATGAGGAGGTTGGCAGTGTGTGGTAAAGTACTGTGATTGTATTAAGGTACCGGTACTCTAGTGTAAGGTTATGAGGAGGTTGGCAGTGTGTGGTAAAGTACTGTGATTGTATTAAGGTACCGGTACTCTAGTGTAAGGTTATGAGGAGGTTGGCAGTGTGTGGTAAAGTACTGTGATTGTATTAAGGTACCGGTACTCTAGTGTAAGGTTATGAGGAGGTTGGCAGTGTGTGGTAAAGTACTGTGATTGTATTAAGGTACCGGTACTCTAGTGTAAGGTTATGAGGAGGTTGGCAGTGTGGTAAAGTACTGTGATTGTATTAAGGTACCGGTACTCTAGTGTAAGGTTATGAGGAGGTTGGCAGTGTGTGGTAAAGTACTGTGATTGTATTAAGGTACCGGTACTCTAGTGTAAGGTTATGAGGAGGTTGGCAGTGTGTGGTAAAGTACTGTGATTGTATTAAGGTACCGGTACTCTAGTGTAAGGTTATGAGGAGGTTGGCAGTGTGTGGTAAAGTACTGTGATTGTATTAAGGTACCGGTACTCTAGTGTAAGGTTATGAGGAGGTTGGCAGTGTGTGGTAAAGTACTGTGATTGTATTAAGGTACCGGTACTCTAGTGTAAGGTTATGAGGAGGTTGGCAGTGTGTGGTAAAGTACTGTGATTGTATTAAGGTACCGGTACTCTAGTGTAAGGTTATGAGGAGGTTGGCAGTGTGTGGTAAAGTACTGTGATTGTATTAAGGTACCGGTACTCTAGTGTAAGGTTATGAGGAGGTTGGCAGTGTGTGGTAAAGTACTGTGATTGTATTAAGGTACCGGTACTCTAGTGTAAGGTTATGAGGAGGTTGGCAGTGTGTGGTAAAGTACTGTGATTGTATTAAGGTACCGGTACTCTAGTGTAAGGTTATGAGGAGGTTGGCAGTGTGTGGTAAAGTACTGTGATTGTATTAAGGTACCGGTACTCTAGTGTAAGGTTATGAGGAGGTTGGCAGTGTGTGGTAAAGTACTGTGATTGTATTAAGGTACCGGTACTCTAGTGTAAGGTTATGAGGAGGTTGGCAGTGTGTGGTAAAGTACTGTGATTGTATTAAGGTACCGGTACTCTAGTGTAAGGTTATGAGGAGGTTGGCAGTGTGGTAAAGTACTGTGATTGTATTAAGGTACCGGTACTCTAGTGTAAGGTTATGAGGAGGTTGGCAGTGTGTGGTAAAGTACTGTGATTGTATTAAGGTACCGGTACTCTAGTGTAAGGTTATGAGGAGGTTGGCAGTGTGTGGTAAAGTACTGTGATTGTATTAAGGTACCGGTACTCTAGTGTAAGGTTATGAGGAGGTTGGCAGTGTGTGTAAAAGTACTGTGATTGTATTAAGGTACCGGTACTCTAGTGTAAGGTTATGAGGAGGTTGGCAGTGTGTGGTAAAGTACTGTGATTGTATTAAGGTACCGGTACTCTAGTGTAAGGTTATGAGGAGGTTGGCAGTGTGTGGTAAAGTACTGTGATTGTATTAAGGTACCGGTACTCTAGTGTAAGGTTATGAGGAGGTTGGCAGTGTGTGGTAAAGTACTGTGATTGTATTAAGGTACCGGTACTCTAGTGTAAGGTTATGAGGAGGTTGGCAGTGTGTGGTAAAGTACTGTGATTGTATTAAGGTACCGGTACTCTAGTGTAAGGTTATGAGGAGGTTGGCAGTGTGTGGTAAAGTACTGTGATTGTATTAAGGTACCGGTACTCTAGTGTAAGGTTATGAGGAGGTTGGCAGTGTGTGGTAAAGTACTGTGATTGTATTAAGGTACCGGTACTCTAGTGTAAGGTTATGAGGAGGTTGGCAGTGTGTGGTAAAGTACTGTGATTGTATTAAGGTACCGGTACTCTAGTGTAAGGTTATGAGGAGGTTGGCAGTGTGTGGTCAGATACTGTGATTGTATTAAGGTACCGGTACTCTAGTGTAAGGTTATGAGGAGGTTGGCAGTGTGTGGTAAAGTACTGTGATTGTATTAAGGTACCGGTACTCTAGTGTAAGGTTATGAGGAGGTTGGCAGTGTGTGGTAAAGTACTGTGATTGTATTAAGGTACCGGTACTCTAGTGTAAGGTTATGAGGAGGTTGGCAGTGTGTGGTAAAGTACTGTGATTGTATTAAGGTACCGGTACTCTAGTGTAAGGTTATGAGGAGGTTGGCAGTGTGTGGTAAAGTACTGTGATTGTATTAAGGTACCGGTACTCTAGTGTAAGGTTATGAGGAGGTTGGCAGTGTGTGGTAAAGTACTGTGATTGTATTAAGGTACCGGTACTCTAGTGTAAGGTTATGAGGAGGTTGGCAGTGTGTGGTAAAGTACTGTGATTGTATTAAGGTACCGGTACTCTAGTGTAAGGTTATGAGGAGGTTGGCAGTGTGTGGTAAAGTACTGTGATTGTATTAAGGTACCGGTACTCTAGTGTAAGGTTATGAGGAGGTTGGCAGTGTGTGGTAAAGTACTGTGATTGTATTAAGGTACCGGTACTCTAGTGTAAGGTTATGAGGAGGTTGGCAGTGTGTGGTAAAGTACTGTGATTGTATTAAGGTACCGGTACTCTAGTGTAAGGTTATGAGGAGGTTGGCAGTGTGTGGTAAAGTACTGTGATTGTATTAAGGTACCGGTACTCTAGTGTAAGGTTATGAGGAGGTTGGCAGTGTGTGGTAAAGTACTGTGATTGTATTAAGGTACCGGTACTCTAGTGTAAGGTTATGAGGAGGTTGGCAGTGTGTGGTAAAGTACTGTGATTGTATTAAGGTACCGGTACTCTAGTGTAAGGTTATGAGGAGGTTGGCAGTGTGTGGTAAAGTACTGTGATTGTATTAAGGTACCGGTACTCTAGTGTAAGGTTATGAGGAGGTTGGCAGTGTGTGGTAAAGTACTGTGATTGTATTAAGGTACCGGTACTCTAGTGTAAGGTTATGAGGAGGTTGGCAGTGTGTGGTAAAGTACTGTGATTGTATTAAGGTACCGGTACTCTAGTGTAAGGTTATGAGGAGGTTGGCAGTGTGTGGTAAAGTACTGTGATTGTATTAAGGTACCGGTACTCTAGTGTAAGGTTATGAGGAGGTTGGCAGTGTGTGGTAAAGTACTGTGATTGTATTAAGGTACCGGTACTCTAGTGTAAGGTTATGAGGATGTGCGTAGAGTGAGGCAGAGTACTTAATTGTATTAAGATACTGTAGTACGAGGATTTTTTTTTCTATGTGTATGTCGGAGACAAAATGCAGGCTGCCTGTAACTAGCGTCTACCCCAAAGCGAACAGAGTGACAGCCAAATTTAAGGGACGTTGAGGTCAAAATGCCTGGTCACACAAAGTTTAATGCAGTCTAAGTCATAGTATTAAGGAAAGATTGATTAATAGAGAGAGTTCTAGAGTTCACTTGTTGAGTAGAAGAAAGACAGAAAATAAAAATATACATAAATTATTTGTTATTTTTGTATATTTTTATTTGATAGTGACAGATAACCTGAATGTAAAGGCAATAGTAGGGTTGGGTGGTGGGTGATAATGACCGTGTTTGATGGAAGAGCAATAATGGTTTGGTGGTTTTCACAGGTACGTCACGGTAGCCTTGTCCGTTTCCTAGTCATTCAGGTTTGACTTTAACCTCATGACACAGGGACAAGTGGCTTAATTCTCCACTTTTGGTAATGCACTATATTTCCTTTAGAAATAGGATCACTAATCATTATCTCCCTCATCCTGATCCTTGACCCAATCCTGTCCCTTTGCTCCTAATTCCCCTGCACATCATGCTGTCCGAGAGCAGCCCTCTGCGTGTCCCCCTGACAAGACAAGATAAGGTAAGATGAGTCGGTGGGTGTGTGGTTAGAATGTGGGCGGGGTAAGCCAAGTATGTAGATAAAGTATAGACGTGGGCGGGGTGAGGTCGTGGGCAGGTGCAAAGTGTGGGTGGGAGAAGACAATGACAAGGTTGAACTGGGTCTGTGGGCGGGGTGAGGTAATGGGCGGAGGGGGTCTAGTTTGTGAGAGTGAAAACGTTGGCGGGTGAAGTCTTGGGCGGAGTAAGGCGTGACTGTGGGTAGAGTCAAAATGTGGGCTGGGAGAGTCTATGGGTAAAATAGCAATATGGGAGGGGTGTGGAGAGAGTGGGACTGGATTTGAGAGGTAGTAGAGTCCAAATGTGGGTGGGGTGATACTGTAGGTGGAGATGATGTGGGTGTGCCCGAACTATAACGGATTGATGCTGAAAGTGGAGCTACGGTGTGGGCGGGAGGGAGATGAGGCACAATTGGAGGTAAGGCGGCTTTATATTGTGGGCGGGGTAAAAAGCCGGTATCACACGAGAGCTTTCATAGTCAACATTCGATGATCAATCATTTTCTGGCAACATTTCTGGACAATTTTGCACTGGTATCGGCAACTAGACTGACGGTAGATGAATTTAGGCAACCAAAATATTTTATATGTTGACCACGTAAGCTGCCAGACCAGTGTTGAGGATAAATATTGAGTGAAAAAGCGCTCGTGTGATACCGGCTTAAGGCTGTGTGGATATATATGTGAATCAAAGGGTTTAATAAATTATGACTGCTAACCATTTGTCTATTATATACCAAGTCTAATCATCTGAAGATAACTAGAGTAATAGAATAATCTGACTCAATGGTTAACTCCTTGAGGTTCTAAGATGTATTTCACCTTTTATTCTGGTTATCATTAGACGATTATATTCAGTTTTCGAAGGCCCTCTAGATAACAAAGGGGTAAATTATGTATCAGTTAGCCCTCTGACTCCCAAAATGCCATGGATTTTTATATGTGATTACTGCTGCTTCCTTTACTCCCAGAACAAAATATGTCTGACACTGAATAGTCTAAACTAGATCATAAGGTGCAACAATACAATATATATTTGTTATGCCACTCGGCAGTCATCTGATCCTTTCCTTCTCATTGTTTCCTCTTCAATTATTATATTATCTTCTTTAACGACTTACAGTATTCGAGGACGCAATTCTTTCTTTTATTCTGGCCATTAGTAGAGGAGTCTATTCAGTTTAGGAAGGAAATTTGGGAGTCAGAGGGCTAACTGATATATATTTTACCCCTTTGCTATCTAGAGGGCCTTCGAAAGCTGAATATAATCGTCTAATGATGACCAGAATGATATGCGTCTTAGAACCTCGAGGGGTTAATCATTGAGTCAGATTATTCTATTGCTCTAGCTATCTTCAGAGGAAATACTGAATTTAGGAATAGTATATTTATGGTTGGCAGAGATAACTTATTTAACCCTTTGATTCCAAACGGTTAATCATAGTACGAATGAAATTGCCGGATAGTAAAACAAATCTATATTTGGTTAAAACGGTGTATACTTCCTAGTCCTATTTTCACATTTAGCTATTATTCTAAGTATCAGTTTGTCTGATCTAAATTTACATAAAAACAAAAAAAAAAAAAAAAAAAATGGTTGCACTTTCACTCTATATATTATTCCCAATAGCCTATACTCTTTTTCCTTATTTCAAGAAATCAATGTAACGTTACGACAATATAAAACAAAACAAATATAATTTTGACGAAAATATAATGGTCTCTATATTGTTATCGAATGAAAGTACTGATCTATTTCATTTTATTAACAAACAAACAGAAACTATGACAATCACATAATTTCCACCGAAGCCCACTTTAATATAAATGATAACAACAATAATACAACAATAATACGGAAGAGAGGCGTGTCTGTGTGAGTAGTATTTCATCCGGTTCCTGTTATCCAACTTATGGTGGGTCAAGGTAAAGGATGTGTGCGGGTAGTGGTGGGGTGTGTGTGATATGGTGGATGTGGCGCAGTGTTGGTGTGGTGATGGTGGTGGTTGGAGGGGATGTGAGGGTGTAGTGCGAAAGTGGAGTGTGGAGGGGCGGTGTCATATATGGATGTGAGGAAGAGCTGAAATGGTGGTGGTAGATTAAAACACCACCACCAAAGAAGATAGGCATGTCAGTGTGAGTAGTATTATATCCTGTTCCTGTTATCCAACATACTGTGGGTCAAGGATGTGTGTGGGTGGTTATGTGCTGATAGGGGTAATATGGTGGAAGGGGTGGTGGGAAGTGGAGCGAATGATATGCTGGGAAGTGTTGGAGTGGAGTGAGGTGTTAGGGTGAGTGATGTGTTGAGAAGTGTTGGAGTGGAGTGAGGTGTTAGGGTGAGTGATGTGTTGAGAAGTGTTGGAGTGGAATGAGGTGTTAGGGTGAGTGATGTGCTGGGAAGTGTTGGAGTGGAGTGAGGTATTAGGGTGAGTGATGTGTTGAGAAGTGTTGGAGTGGAGTAAGGTGTTAGGGTGAGTGATGTGTTGAGAAGTGTTGGAGTGGAGTGAGGTGTTAGGGTGAGTGATGTGTTGAGAAGTGTTGGAGTGGAATGAGGTGTTAGGGTGAGTGATGTGTTGAGAAGTGTTGGAGTGGAGTGAGGTGTTAGGGTGAGTGATGTGTTGAGAAGTGTTGAAGTGGAATGAGGTGTTAGGGTGAGTGATGTGCTGGGAAGTGTTGGAGTGGAGTGAGGTATTAGGGTGAGTGATGTGTTGAGAAGTGTTGGAGTGGAGTGAGGTGTTAGGGTGAGTGATGTGTTGAGAAGTGTTGGAGTGGAGTGAGGTGTTAGGGTGAGTGATGTGCTGGGAAGTGTTGGGGTGGAATGAGGTGTTAGGGTGAGTGATGTGTTGAGAAGTGTTGGAGTGGAATGAGGTGTTAGGGTGAGTGATATGCTGGGAAGTGTTGGAGTGGAGTGAGGTGTTAGGGTGAGTGATGTGTTGAGAAGTGTTGGAGTGGAGTGAGGTGTTAGGGTGAGTGATGTGTTGAGAAGTGTTGGATAGGAGTGAGGTGTTAGGGTGAGTGATGTGCTGGTAAGTGTTGGAGTGGAGTGAGGTGTTAGGGTGAGTGATGTGCTGGTAAGTGTTGGAGTGGAGTGAGGTGTTAGGGTGAGTGATGTGCTGGTAAGTGTTGGGGTGGAGTGAGGTGTTAGGATTGGTGGTGTGGTGGGAAGAATGGGGGTGGAAGGAATTGTGCTAGGTGGTGATGTAGGGGCTTGTATGAAGTTGTGAAGGTAATAAAGGAGGTAATGGTTATACTATATAAGGTGGATGTGGCTGTATGTGAGGTACTGTAAAGGTGGTCATGGAGAAGTAGGCTTTGTGGTGAGAGGTGTGGGGTAAAGTAATATAAGTGGTGGATGGAAGTGGATTGAGGTGTGGGGTACTGTACTGGAGGAAGTGGTACTACTGGAGGTAATGGAAAATGTAGTCACTCATAAAAAATCGGGTGCCTTTTACGTTCTAGTATGCAAATATAGTCATTGAGATTTAATTATATACATTTTTGTCTATGTGTATGAAAGAGACAAAAGGCAAAGCTGCCTTTAACAAGTGCCCCCCAAAATTGAAAGTGACAGAGGTTCGAATTCAAGGTACAAAAGAGTCATTCAAGTCATGTAATTTTGTATTGATTAAATATATATGATATATTATTGATTTTTTTTTAATACCGGTACCAAATTTCACATATACTGTATATCAATCGTAGACATACTTTTTGTAAGAAAACGTACGATAATAGTTCCTCGTTTGTTTAAAAGTTATTTTAACGTAGGTAGCTTACTAGTGGAGTGAACGGAATGAAGCATGAGAAACTAGCTTTAATTGTGACTGTCAGAGAGAGGTGTGGGAGGAAGCGACAAGATGGGAGGGGATAAACATGGGAGGGCCGTTACTGAGAGAGGGAGACGAATACAAAGGAAGGGATAAAGGCGGTGACAGTATCTGACAATGGAACAGGAAGAGAGAGAGAGAGAGAGAGAGGGGAGGGAGGGAGAGGGGAGAGAGAGAGAGAGAGAGAGAGAGAGGGGGGGGGGAAGGAGAGGGAAAGAAAGAGAGAGAGAGAGAGAGAGAGAGAGAGAGGGAGGGAGGGAGGGAGAAAGAGAGAGTACAAAAGAGAGAGAGAGAGATAGGCGAGAGAGAGAGGAGAGCGGAGAGACGAGAGCAGAGAGAGATGAGAGAGAGAGAGGGGGAACGACGAGAGAGAGAAGAGAGGAGTGAGAGAGAGAGTGTGAGAGGGGGGGAGAGGAGAGGGAGAGACAGAGAGAGAGAGAGAGAGAGAGAGAGGAATGAGAGGGGGAGAGAGAGGGGGGGATAGAGAGAGAGAGAGAGTGAGAGGGGGGGGGGGACGAGAGAGAGAGAATAGAGAGAGAGGGGGATAGAGAGAGAGAGGAGAGGGGAGGGGGAGGGGAGGAGAGGGGGGGAGGGAAGAGAGAGAGAGAGAAAGAGAGAGAGGGGGGGGGGGCAAGAGGAGAGAGAGTGGGGGGGGGGGCAAGAGAGAGAGATTAGAGGGGGGAGGGGGAGATGGAGAGGTAGAGGAAGAGGAGTGAGAGGGGGGGGGGGGGAGATGAGGGGAGAGAGGGAGAGGAGGGAGAGAGAGAGAGAGAGAGAGAGAGAGAGAGAGAGAGAGAGAGAGAGAGAGAGAGAGAGAGAGAGGGGGGGGGACACAATCTATGAGGGAGTAGCAAAGATGGTGAGGTATGTGTTACTGTAGTTATGTTAAGCCATGATCTTATCCTAATCCTCCCCTCCAACCCCGTGCACTCTAGGATACACATTATGGCCTTTAAGGGGGAAGGCTAGAGTTTTGGGTCGATATTTTCATTTATTTCTAATTATTATTATTATTATTATTATTATTATTATTATTATTTTTATTATTTTTTTAGTATTTCTATTTTTATTATAGTTTTAGGTTCTTCCCAAGACCTCCATCAAACTTAAAAAAAAAAAAAAAACACACACAAGACCTCCCTTCTAGATATATTTGTAAACAATTTCGGTAGAAGAATGTCGGCCGTTCCCTCCTTCATTACAGGCTCGTTATCGCTTGCCAGGAAAAATTAGACACCCAAGTGACACGGAAAATCTTAATATTGACAAAGAAATGGGGCAAAAGGTCTTAAAATCGCCAAGCTCCTGGGCCGAAAGTCTTAAAGTCTGAATACTAATGGGGCTAAACATGAGGAAGAATGGGGACCAGAAAAAACAACTACCTCTCCAAGGTATCCCGAACCAAATGGAATCTTCCTATTACTTTTTTACCCAATACTTATATTTCGGCAGTTCCTTTATGATCTTACAGTCTAGAAAAGCCCAAATTTATGCCCTAGGTTGTACAGTCGTGAGCACTATTCCCTGTTCCAAATAGGTAGTCCAGAAATCATAAACCCTAACATCTGTACCTCAAATAGGGCTAGAGCAAATGGGGTGTAAATTTAGACACCTTTTCCTAGTTGACCCTTTCCCAAACAGTAGAAATATTAGCTCAATTACTCTAGTCGTTTGTGAGTTAAAGGGGTTGGTGTTCAAGAGTTTTGGCCTACTTACTTGGAATAGGGCATAGTGAGTGACCCTGTAGTCTAATGAGCACAAATAGTTACGAACCCAATTGAATCAGAATCGAACCCAAATGAGACAATAGGCAAATGCTTCAGAGCTTGGCTTTACATAATCATATACTCAAATTGGTATAAATCTTAATAATATTCAAGACAACACCATGTTACCCTTTCGATAAAAACCATCGGAGGGTTCCCAGTGAAGTAAACTGAACGGTGATCGTGTGAACCACCCTAGAGAACAGCTGAGAGGGTAGGGAGAAACAATAAGAGGTATGGGGCGAGTGAAGAAATTCATTGAGAGAGAGAGAGAGAGAGAGAGAGAGAGAGAGAGAGAGAGAGAGAGAGAGAGAGAGAGAGAGAGAGAGAGAGAGAGAGAGAGAGAGAGAGAGAGAGAGAGAGAGAGAGAGAGAGAGAGAGAGAGAGAGAGAGAGATAATGTAGGTGTAAGGGAGGCAATAAAAGAGTTAAGAATGTTAATAAAACCCTTCATATTTAAAGAGCCGAGATATGAACTGTACACTAATTATAAATATACGAAAGAGGAAGAAGAAAGACAGACAGGATGAGAGAGAGGCACCAATTTAAAAGGGGCGAGACAAAAGTAAAAGAGACGATGAAGAATGAACCAAGAACAATAAAGGAGGATCGAGATTAAGGGACCCCACCTCGCTTTTTTTCTTTTTCTCTCCCTCTCTCTTTAGCTTGTATCCATTCGGCTCCATTCAGCCTACTGTTTTAAGACGTTTACCCCCATCCAGGTGTCAATATTTTCCTGGCGAGCGGTAGCGAGCCAGCATATACATTTTTTTTGACAGCAGCTAAATTTGTAAATTTTTCGACAGAAAAATGTCTCCGGCGAAGCCGGATTTCTCCATAAAAATGCTGGCTCGCTATCGCTCGCCAGGAAGAAATCGACACCTGGATGGGGATAAACGTCTTAAAACAGTTGGCTGAATGGGGCCGAATGGATACAAGCCAGAGAGAGGGAGAAAAAGATAAACAAAAAAGCCGGTGACCCCCCTTAAGAGGCTATAAAGGAAACCCAACAGACAGGCTGAGGGAGGAGGAACAGTGTGGTGCGGCGATCACGGCATGTGTACTACAGTATACTCCTATGATACAGATCTTGGGTCACGGGGGCCGGCACACACAGACACAAGCCAGTCTTATAATTATACTGATATCTCTCTCTCATATGGCGTTTATTCTTCCATCTCTCATAGTGCAATGCATAAATGTGCGGAATTTCGGTGTGAGTATCCTAGGTTCGAGTCCTTGGAGTGCCACATGTATTTGTTGATTTCATTAATTGAGTTTAGAGGTGAAGTTGGTTGGTGAAAAAATATAATAGCATCGTCTTCCATTTCTCACATCGCACAGTCTTCCGTACAACTCATTCTTATATATGGTACATAATCACCGACATCACATACTCTTCCATATTTTACATCGCACAGTCTTCCGTACAACTCATTCTTATATATGGTACATAATCACCGACATCACATACTCTTCCATATTTTACATCGCACAGTCTTCCGTACAACTCATTCTTATATATGGTACATAATCACCGACATCACATACTCTTCCATATTTTACATCGCACAGTCTTCCGTACAACTCATTCTTATATATGGTACATAATCACCGACATCACATACTCTTCCATATTTTACATCGCACAGTCTTCCGTACAATCATTCTTATATATGGTACATAATCACCGACATCACATACTCTTCCATATTTTACATCGCACAGTCTTCCGTACAACTCATTCTTATATATGGTACATAATCACCGACATCACATACTCTTCCATATTTTACATCGCACAGTCTTCCGTACAACTCATTCTTATATATATGGTACATAATCACCGACATCACATACTCTTCCATATTTTACATCGCACAGTCTTCCGTACAACTCATTCTTATATATGGTACATAATCACCGACATCACATACTCTTCCATATGTTACATCGAACAGTCTACCGTACATATGATTCTTATATATGGTACATAATCACCGACATCACATACTCTTCCATATTTTACATCGCACAGTCTTCCGTACAACTCATTCTTATATATGGTACATAATCACCGACATCACATACCTCTTCCATTTTTACATCGCACAGTCTTCCGTACAACTCATTCTTATATATGGTACATAATCACCGACATCACATACTCTTCCATATTTTACATCGCACAGTCTTCCGTACAACTCATTCTTATATATGGTACATAATCACCGACATCACATACTCTTCCATATTTTACATCGTATAGTTTCCATCTCACATCGCATATTCTTTCATCTCTCACATCACATAGTTTTCCATCTCTCACATCACATAGTTTTCCATCTCTCACATCACATATTCTACTATCTATCACATCACATATTCTTTCATCTCTCACATCATACACTCTTCTATCTCTCACATCACATATTCTTATATCTCTCACATCATAATTATATTCTTCCATCTAACACATCACATTCTTCCAACTCACACCACACAGTCTTCCATCTCTCACATCACATATCCTTTCATCTTTCACATCACATATTATTTCATCTCTCACATCACATATTCTTCCATCTCACATCGCATATTTGTCCATCTCTTACAAAATATTTGTTCTTCTTAACTTTGTCTTCATATTATTCAGGGTATAATGAATCTATTGTATTCAGTTTAGGGTGGACCTAGGGGTGTCAGAGGGTTAACTTATATTGATTTTACCCCTTTGACTTTTAGACATTATTTTCGAGTAAAAAAAAAAAAAACAGTCTAATATTAGTTAGAAATTTCCATAATGATGCCATCGTTCTAAGACCATTAAATCCTTTCGTATACGATGTTAGGAAGCTAAGCAGGGACCCTTCCTAAGTTTAACAAAATCGTCTAATGCTAGAACAAAATATAAGAATGAGTCATGGTATAGTAAAAGTGTTAGCAGTATATAGTAGACAACACCTCGGCAACTATCCACATCCTAGACATGCACCACCACGATACCAATACCAATTACCTGTATTCAGAACACCTACACTACACCACTATAGATCCTGTAGTAAGTTCACAGGTTGACCAACTTTTACTTTGGATGCCATTTTGGTGCCGTAATTACCAAACAACAGAACAACACAACATAAGAAAACGGGAGTCTGCAAAGAGCCGATTGGCCCACACACGGCAGATTCTTATCCACACACGGCAGATATTTTAGTTTTGATCATGAGTAATTTATATTCCAAGACCAAAGTGTTCTTCCGTACCAATATTGCCGCGTGTTTGTTATGGGTATCGATATATTGAGTGTGACTATAGTCTATTCGCTGTAAGTAGGCGATAAATCATGACCTTTAACCTCTGTAAGTAAAATACGACTAGAGTAATCGAGCTAATATTTCTACCATTTGAGAAGAGCCAGTCAGGGGATAGATGTGGACATTTACAGCCAATTTGCTCTAGCCCTTTTTGAGTTACAGAGGATAGAGGTCATGATTTCTCGCCTACTTACAGCGAATAGACTTTAGATGCTGATGACACCCGTGGCACCAAAGCGGCAGAGGTTGGCTAATATATGTTACTATAGGGTCTCTAACCACCACCTACCTCCCCTATATCCTCCACTACATCCGGAAACTCTACCGGACATATCATTATGAGGCATAATGGAGGAAGGCTCTATTATATTAACACATTAACATTTATCACCCTATGAATACACTTCCACTCTACCTATATTACTCTAACCATTAAAGGGACAGTGGTTATTTTGGGGAGTCTATTTATTTATATATTCATGTATTTTTTAGTTTCCTCCCTAGACCTCAATCAAACTTACACACAAAATAAAACAAAAAAAAAACACACACATTAGATCCTCCTACGAGATTAATTTGAATATTTTTCGGTAGAAAAATGTCACGGCCTAAGGCCGGTTCCTCCGTAATTACAGGCTCGCTATCGCTTGCCAGGAAAAAAATCGACACCTTAAGGGCACGAAAGGTCTTAATATTGACAAAGAAATGGGGCGATAGGTATAGCTTAAATATGGATAGCGTGGTTGGTTGAGTATGAATAATTGATAGAGTGACTAGTGAGTGAGGATGAGTGTAACTGTATACTGCATTGATGAGTGAGTGTAGATGGATAAACATTGACGGGTGAGTGTAACTGGGTGTAGATGTACTAAAACTACTCCGAGTGTTGTTGTGGATAGGTACTTACTGCCTCACCCAATGTTCCTCACTCTCACATTTACTTATAACCTATAAACACAAACACATCCACAACTAGACTTACTATAACCTACATTCACAAACACATCCACAACTAGACTTACTATAACCTATAAACACAAACACATCCACAACTAGACTTACTATAACCTACATTCACAAACACATCCACAACTAGACTTACTATAACCTATAAACACAAACACATCCACAACTAGACTTACTATAACCTACATCCACAACTAGACTTACTATAACCTACATTCACATCCACATCCACAACTAGACTTACTATAACCTACATTCACAAACACATCCACAACTAGACTTACTATAACCTATAAACACAAACACATCCACAACTAGACTTACTATAACCTATAAACACAAACACATCCACAACTAGACTTACTATAACCTACATCCACAACTAGACTTACTATAACCTACATTCACATCCACATCCACAACTAGACTTACTATAACCTACATTCACATCCACATCCACAACTAGACTTACTATAACCTACATTCACATCCACATCCACAACTAGACTTACTATAACCTACATTCACATCCACAACTAGACTTACTATAACCTATAATCCACAACTAGACTTACTATAACCTACATTCACAAACACATCCACAACTAGACTTACTATAACCTACATTCACAAACACATCCACAACTAGACTTACTATAACCTACATCCACAAAACACATCCACAACTAGACTTACTATAACCTAAATTCACAAACACATCCACAACTAGACTTACTATAACCTACATCCACAAACACATCCACAACTAGACTTACTATAACCTACATTCACAAACACATCCACAACTAGACTTACTATAACCTACATTCACAAACACATCCACAACTAGACTTACTATAACCTACATTCACATCCACATCCACAACTAGACTTACTATAACCTACATCACACACAACATCCACACATCCACAACTAGACTTACTATAACCTACATTCACAAACACGTCCACAACTAGACTTACTATAACCTACATTCACAAACACATCCACAACTAGACTTACTATAACCTACATTCACAAACACATCCACAACTAGACTTACTATAACCTACATCCACAAACACATCCACAACTAGACTTACTATAACCTACATTCACAAACACATCCACAACTAGACTTACTATAACCTACATTCACAAACACGTCCACAACTAGACTTACTATAACCTACATTCACAAACACATCCACAACTAGACTTACTATAACCTACATTCACAAACACATCCACAACTAGACTTACTAAACCTACATTCACAAACAACTATAACCTACATCACAAACACATCCACAACTAGACTTACTATAACCTACATTCTCATCCACATCCACAAGTAGACTTACTATAACCTACATTCACAAACACATCCACAACTAGACTTACTATAACCTACATTCACAAACACATCCACAACTAGACTTACTATAACCTACATTCACAAACACATCCACAACTAGACTTACTATAACCTACATTCACAAACACATCCACAACTAGACTTAGTATAACCTACATTCACAAACACATCCACAACTAGACTTACTATAACCTACATTCACAAACACATCCACAACTAGACTTACTATAACCTACATTCTCATCCACATCCACAAGTAGACTTACTATAACCTACATTCACAAACACATCCACAACTAGACTTACTATAACCTACATTCACAAACACATCCACAACTAGACTTACTATAACCTACATTCACAAACACATCCACAACTAGACTTACTATAACCTACATTCACATCCACATCCACAACTAGACTTACTATAACCTACATTCACATCCACATCCACAACTAGACTTACTATAACCTACATTCACAAACACATCCACAACTAGACTTACTATAACCTACATTCACAAACACATCCACAACTAGACTTACTATAACCTACATTCACAAACACATCCACAACTAAACTTACTATAACCTACATTCACAAACACATCCACAACTAGACTTACTATAACCTACATTCACAAACACAACCACAACTAAACTTACTATAACCTACATTCACAAACACATGCACAACTAAACTTACTATAACCTACATTCACAAACACATCTACAACTACAACTTTACGTTAATTCATATTCACAAATCCATGGATAGTGTGGATGGATGATGAGAGAGTATGGTTGAAAATAGATGAGTGATTGAGTATGGGTGAATATGGATTAGTTTGAATGGAGAAGTATGCATGAGTCTGTACAGCTGGTTGTGTGAGTGAAGTTATATGGATATACTAGAACTAAGAGACTTGTTGGTGTTGTGGAATGGTCCTTACTGCCCCACCCAATGTTCCACACTCTCACATTCACTTATAATCTACATTCACATATTATTTACATTTACCTACACATTACAAACACATCACTACATATTTACTTTAACCTAGAAAGCATAAACACATACACAACTAAAGGGGCACTCGGTAGAGCGCATACCTCCCCCTACGCTGGATTTTTCACAAAAATAAACTTATAATGCACAACAATGACACCAGTGTAACATATGATCCTGATCGCATCTTAAATTGAGTCACTTCTTCCTTGGTGCATATCTGCCCACCAACATTCGTGAAAATCGGTTCATAACTTTTTGTAGAATTTTGTTCACAGGCAAATGGAGGCCAAACATAACCTCATCCAACTTCGTTGGTGGAGGTAATGATAATTACAAACTAACTTTAACCTATAACTCACAAACACATTCACAACTACATATTTACATTAACCTATAATTCATAAACACATTCAAAACTAGAGGGGCACTCGGGAGAGCGCATACCTTCACCCAAGCTGGCAGAGGTATGCACTCTACCGGTTGCCTCCTAAACATAATCACGTCTTCTATGGGGCATATCCTATCTCAAACAAATTTAGTGAAAATTGGTTCATAACTTTTGAGAAATCTTGTTTGCAAACAGACAAACGGAGACAATAACATAACCTCCGTCCAATTTCGTTAGCGGAGGTAACTACATCACTTTAACCTATAGTTAGAAACATATACATATTATACAGCTAAATATTTATTAACCTATATTCACAAATACATAGCACTTACTGAATTACTAGAATAAATTACTATTCCAAAATAGTCTGAAAGGCTCTCTTGTGAATCCGGCATTACACTAGACTAACTTCCCTATGCAAACAGGACTTTCTCTGACAAACAACAACTACTTCGGTACGAAATCCTTGATCATTACCATACAATACCCCAACTCTCACATTTAAAGTACCTCGCTAAATAGGTTCCGTAAATTCACCAGTGTATATGGGTCACACACTGTCACACACGCACACACTTACTGTACAACACAACTCACGCACAGAAACACAAAGACAAATATAGAAACAAAACACCAACTCATACATACAGTGCAAACAACACCTCGACACATGATATATATATATATATATATATATATATATATATATATACCGGTATATATAAACAGTATATATATATATATATATATATATATATATATATATATAGAGAGAGAGAGAGAGAGAGGTATGAATCTATAAGGACTCAGGGCAGCATATTTGAGAAACGAATGTAAGAAACGAGCTTATGAAGAAAGAATACTAAACAGGGATAAAAGGAGCTTCACCCCACTGATGTTCTAGTCATCGGGAGGAATGGGACCTTTAGCAAGCGTCTTCTATACCAGGTTTGCTGAGCAAATGTCAGAATAGAAACGCCAGCAGAGAAGTCAAGTCACAACATGGATGAGATTCCGCCTCTCTTTCCCCTTCTCAAGTCTGTACTCCTGTGTCTAAGGGGTACGAGGTCCTCCCCATTAAGAGGACAATGGTGAGTGACCTAAACATAGAGATGGCTGTGGCAGAGGGCTGCATTAGTGAGCAGTTTGATAGAGTTTAGAGAGGTAGAATATAATAAAAGAGAACTAAAATAAGGTATGTAGTTACACCTTTCTCTAAATTTCATATAAATAAATTAACCCATTGGCTGCGGGAGACGTTCTGGAACGCACATGGCAATTTATAGCAATTTACAGGCTTTTAAAGCCTGTGGAGATGAATCCGAGTGAGCGGGAGCGCGGCAGGCCCCTGTCCGCTCTCCTGCCAGGCGGCCGTGAGGCCCGTGAGACTGAGGAGGTATGAGGTATATCCCGCTAGCCTCTGTAGCGCTGCCAAAGAAAAATGTAGCGCGACATTAGCGATATATATTAAATTTCATGCAGACACTTGCTCAATCATTCAGGAGTGCCTGAATAAGCCCTATTGTAGCGGAAATATACCCGCAGCGTAAGTGTTAAGATGTAGTAGTCAACGACGACACAAAAGCTACCTCCATACTAGAACAAGTTACCTACTAATCACTCCAGGATACAACCACATCCACTGACTCTGCTTAGCTCTACCAGGCGAGAAATAGGATTCGTAAGTCACTCAACCAGTAGATCTCACTCAGTGCCAAAGTTATCAGGAACAATTAAACAAATGCCAACTCATCGCCCTAGCCTAACTGAACCTAACCTAACCGAAAACAATGGGTTTGGTTGGCACTGCTTCAAACAATCACCACAAATTGTCACGTCTCCACTTTGATCACCGAGTTGTAGCGAGAGTAATGCAACGTAATCCGATGCTTAAATATTATGAAACGATATAGATAAATTAGGTTAGTAATGTTACTTTCTTCATCTGTCTTTAAATATAAAATTATAGCAATATGAGGACATATGCTTCGCCTACACATAAGGAACACCTACCTATGTTCACCTATGTGGAGTTCGCCACTCTTGCTAGTGGCACCGAAGAGCTCACCGCCCTTCGTTGTTGTTTGAGAATTGGTGCAGCAGACTATTCGAAGAGGTGGAGCGCACCCTTGTGAAGATTGGCTCGTCTGGCACTCTTTGTAGTTCGACATCAGGGTTGAGTTAAATCAGTCACCATAATCGGTAATATTTACGAATGATACAACATTTACAATCAACTAAGTATACGGTGCACATGAACAAAAAATAATAAGTCCTAATAATATCCTGGATAACGAACACAAAATATTATAATGCAGACAGAAGTCTCAAGTTATTATGAAAAACATTAAACAAAAAAACAAAGAACACACAACAGAAAATGGAGCGAACACAACTGCAGTAAATTTAAAAAGCAAACAAATCCGAAGGAAAAAATCATAACAGAAAAAGGAGACAGAAAAATGAGGAAGGAAAATTAGGAAGAAAATACATTTCAGTAATACAGAAACACGACAAATGAAAACAAACATAAAATGATAGAAACACAATTACACCTCAAATATAATATACTGTATATCGGTACAATAAGTACAATACAACATTAATATAAACAAATAATATTAGTACGTAAAAATAAAAAATAAAATAAAAATAAATTATATTTATATATATATATATATATATATACACATGGGTAATCATTAAGAATACGAATGTGTAGTACCGGTAGTTAAAGTAAAGCCCGAACACGACCCCGCCATTACACACTATCTCCACTTTATATCCAGGTTACGTAAGTGAGGGAGGGGGAGGCTAACGAAAGAGAGAGAGAGAGAGAGAGAGAGAGAGAGAGAGAGAGAGAGAGAGAGAGAGAGAGAGAGAGAGAGAGAGAGAGAGAACAAATAATAATTACGACAAATAATAGGTAAATACAAATTATTTATTTGTCAAAGTAAGCCGTATATGGTTCCATTCCATTTGAATTAATGTACATATTAATATTGTTTAATGTGTAGTTTTATGCATACATTATAATTTCATTTTTCAACTAGTTTGAATAGAAAGCTTTAACTTGAAATGTAGTTTCTTCATTCAAACATAATTTACCAGAACGTCCTGAACTTGCCATTTGACTAATTTCTTGAATATATCGAGAGTACGTTAATATATGTGCAACTAGTTAGCTTGGGAAACTAATTCACTTGCTCATATAGTGATGTGCCTGCTATGTGGTAATTTTATGTGTTTTTTGTATTTCATAATATTGTTTTGCTAAATCTCCACTGCGTTATTTCCACATAGTGATTTTGATAAGTTATTTTGTCTTTATATTGTGTTGTTCCTGTCTTGGTTTGTATATTTTGCAAATATTACCGGAACATTTTAATCTACACACAAATATATATATATATATATATATATATATATATATATATATATATATATATATATATATATATATATAATGTATATATATATGGCAGAATATTATAACCCGATTATTTATCATTAACTTTAATTTGTTTTACTGAAGAACAAGTTACTGAACAATATCAAAAGGAAACGTATTCGAGAGAGAGAGAGAGAGAGAGAGAGAGAGAGAGAGAGAGAGAGAGAGAGAGAGAGAGAGAGAGAGAGAGAGAGAGCTAGCTACAGGGTGAATGACGCAAAACTAAACACTTGTATAACAACCAGTAGTCTTACTTTGTGTAATACCCGTAACGTATACAAGTCTCTCTCTTTCTCTCTCTCTACGTGTGTATAATAACAATAATAAAAATCGGTATATTTAGTGTGTGTGTGTGTGTGTGTGTGTGTGTGTGTGTGTGTGTGTGTGTGTGTGTGTGTGTGTGTGTGTGTGTGTGTGTGTGTGTGTGTGTGTGTGTGTGTGTGTCAAAAGAGACCAAATCATTCGTGAATAGGGACAGCTGCCGAAGGTGGTCAAAACGTATAGACGAGAGAGGGAGGGTAGAACAGATTATAATTGAGGGTGAGGTGAGAGAGAGAGAGAGAGAGAGAGTGCTAGTGAAAGTGTGACAACGGTTATGTGAAGGATAAATATTTCGGTTTGTTGTTACTAAAGGTTTTGATTGCTTATAAAACTATGTGATAACTACTGGTATACGTTAAATATACGATACATATACGATACATATTATAATAACAGTAAAGAAATAATACATTTAAAACATATTTATTAAGTACACAACTAAACAGTATATGAAGAAATTAGGCAAAACATACGACATGGTAGTAATATACAGTATGTTAAATATATGGATATATACGCTATGGTATTATGGATATTAAATTATGTACCATATATATGGATGATATCTTTTTACTATATATATATTACAAACATATAGATGCAACTACTACTCCGGAGCCATCTTCTATTAGTACTGTCAGTGTCTGGTACCATGTGGCTGTGTGGTGGTATGGTGTAGCGTGTAACATGTAGCATGATCAGTGTTGTAGTGCAGTGTAGTGTATCATAGTGTTGTTAGGTGTGATGAAGACAGTGTTGTGTGGTATGGTGTAGCATGTACTATACTATGATCAGTGTTGTAGTGCAGTGTAGTGTATCATAGTGTTGTTAGGTGTGATGAAGACAGTGTTGTGTGGTGATGTGTGATGTGTTGTGTGGTATGGTGTAGCATGTACTATACTATGATCAGTGTTGTAGTGCAGTGTAGTGTATCATAGTGTTGTTAGGTGTGATGAAGACAGTGTTGTGTGGTGATGTGTGATGTGTTGTGTGGTATGGTGTAGCATGTACTATACTATGATCAGTGTTGTAGTGCAGTGTAGTGTATCATAGTGTTGTTAGGTGTGATGAAGACAGTGTTGTGTGGTGATGTGTGATGTGTTGTGTGGTATGGTGTAGCATGTACTATACTATGATCAGTGTTGTAGTGCAGTGTAGTGTATCATAGTGTTGTTAGGTGTGATGAAGACAGTGTTGTGTGGTGATGTGTGATGTGTTGTGTGGTATGGTGTAGCATGTACTATACTATGATCAGTGTTGTAGTGCAGTGTAGTGTATCATAGTGTTGTTAGGTGTGATGAAGACAGTGTTGTGTGGTGATGTGTGATGTGTTGTGTGGTATGGTGTAGCATGTACTATACTATGATCAGTGTTGTAGTGCAGTGTAGTGTATCATAGTGTTGTTTGGTGTGATGAAGACAGTGTTGTGTGGTGATGTGTTGTGTGGTATGGTGTAGCATGTACTATACTATGATCAGTGTTGTAGTGCAGTGTAGTGTATCATAGTGTTGTTAGGTGTGATGAAGACAGTGTTGTGTGGTGATGTGTGATGTGTTGTGTGGTGACGTGCAGTGTGACCTGTAGCGTGTTTTACTGTACCATACTGATTAAACGAATCTCCGAATGCAAATAACAGGTTATACATTAATAGATTCAGTTCAGTCCTAGATATAGTGTATTGGAACTTTATAGACAGCCTTCATGACCGCTACTGTACAGGGTGGCACATCATTTGGTTACCCATAGGGCCAAGGGTTGACGTCTGTTCCTAGCTTACTACATTCAGAACCACCCTGTATTGTAGTGCAGCTATGTTATGTTGTATAGTGATGTAGTGCTGTGTAGTGTAGTGTATTGCTATGTTGTAGTGTGTTTCATAGTGGTGTAATGCAGTGTTGTGTTGCATAGTGGTGTAATGCAGTGTTGTGTGGTGCTGATCTAGTGTGTTGTATATTTGTGTAGTGTAGTGTAGTGCAGTGTAGTTTACTGCTATGGTGTCGTGTATTGTTGTGTTGTAGACCTATAGTGTATCAATTTGTTGTGTTTCATAGTGGTGTAATGCTGTGTCGTGTGGTGGTGATCTAGTGTTGTGTATTTGTGTAGTGTAGTGTAGTTTACTGCTATGTTGTCGTGTATTGTTGTGTTGTAGACCTATAGTGTATCAATTTGTTGTGTTTCATAGTGGTGTAATGCAGTGTCGTGTGGTGGTGCTCTAGTGTGTTGTATATTTGTGTAGTGTAGTGTAGTGCAGTGTATTGTCAAGTGTTTGTGTTGATCTGTAGTGTGCGGTAGTGACGCAAACACCCGGACCCACCCACCCTTCCACCACCACACCTCACTCATTACACTACACTAAGGTAATGACACAACCTCAGGCAACTTACGACACTCCCTCGCTCTCTCTCTCTCTCTGCAAGGTCTTTGCAAGGAAAGGGGGTTTCTTATTACATACCGGTATTTATTATCACCATGTCGTTGATTCTATCCCTGTGACATTTTGCTTTATCTAGGGGGGGGGGGGGGATATCCATTGCAGTAAACTAAAACAAATGTATACATTTTCTCTGTCCATCCACAGAGCGTCAGGTTTTACTAGAGGAAGGTAAGCTCTCTCTCCCTCTTGTTCCCCGATTGAAAATAACACTGTAAGGTGTGCATCAAGGTATATAGATAGATTGGTGTGCATGACTCCATTCCCAATAGGCGCGGTCACAGAAGTCACATGTACAATATTTTGATTGTCCAATTAATTTAATTGATGGCTGGATATGAGCAATGGTGACCATCCAAAATTATAACAGGGCTCATCAATGGAATTAAAATGTTTCTACCTAATGATTTTCGATAGTCTCGTTGAGCTAATGCAATATTTTGAATGGCTCGCTAAGGACATGATATATATTTCAAACATCATATCACACAACTCGACCACAACGTCCACATCTGTTAGCTCGTCTATTACGTTTTAGACTATAATGCCCATAACCTCTTGAATCTGAAATAAGTGAAATAGCACCAGCTGCGGACGACTTTATGAAATATTATCAACATTGTATACTTTAGGTCTACTGCACTGTATGGGTAATTAGTTCCTGACAGAGGGGCAACATGTGTGGAGTGACAATGTATACCGGTATTTACATTAAAGGTGGGGGCTCATGGGTTGAGATAAACACGGAATGATAATCGCCAAGCTGTACATAATTATCTTGCAAAATGCAATGGCACTGAAATAATTATTAACAATGGTATAAAGGATTTTGTGGATCGTCTATACCGGGCCTGTGACGTCACAAGAGTGTAAGTCCACCATCCAGTCTAGGATAAGGATACTGGTGTGACGTCACTATGACGTCACAGGCCCGGTATAGACGATCCACAAAATCCTTTATACCATTGTTAATAATTATTTCAGTGCCATTGCATTTTGCAAGATAATTATGTACAGCTTGGCGATTATCATTCCATGTTTATCTCAACCCATGAGCCCCCACCTTTAAGGGGATAGTGGCCGGGTTTTTGGGCTATTAATTCATTTATTCAATTATTTTTTAGTTTCCTCGCTAGACCTCCATCAAGCTTTAAAAAAACACCCCCTAGAACCGCCTTCAAGATAAATTTGTAAATTTTTCGATAGAAAAATGTCTCAGCCGAAGGCCGCTTCCTCTTAAAATTAGGCTCACTATCGCTCGCCAGGAAACAAATCGACACCTAAATGGCACGAAAGATCTTGAACTTGACAACGAAATGGGGCAAAAGGTATTAACATCGCCAAACTAATGGAAGGAACGTTTTGAAATCTCAAAACTAATATGCTAAACACGAGGGAGCAGGAGGTCCATGAAAATCGAGTAGTACCCCCTTAACTGACACACCCCTGGTAACGGCTGCCAACCTGAGAATGTTTGTTAACCCGCCGACTAAGGTAAGGTAGTAATAATAAGGGTGAATCCATCAACATGCCAGTGGCCCTCAATGTTTGTTAATCCGCCAACTAAGGTAAGGTAGTAATAATAAGGGTGAATCCATCAACATGCCAGTGGCCCTCAATGTTTGTTAATCCGCCAACTAAGGTAAGGTAGTAATAATAAGGGTGAATCCATCAACATGCCAGTGGCCCTCAATGTTTGTTAATCCGCCAACTAAGGTAAGGTAGTAATAATAAGGGTGAATCCATCAACATGCCAGTGGCCCTCAATGTTAATCCGCCAACTAAGGTAAGGTAGTAATAATAAGGGTGAATCCATCAACATGCCAGTGGCCCTCAATGTTTGTTAATCCGCCAACTAAGGTAAGGTAGTAATAATAAGGGTGAATCCATCAACATGCCAGTGGCCCTCAATGTTTGTTAATCCGCCAACTAAGGTAAGGTAGTAATAATAAGGGTGAATCCATCAACATGCCAGTGGCCCTCAATGTTTGTTAATCCGCCGACTAAGGTAAGGTAGTAATAATAAGGGTGAATCCATCAACATGCCAGTGGCCCTCAATCACTATACCCACCCCAGTCACACCAGGAGGAGTATTCAACCTTATTTTATCGGCAACTCTAGTAGATTCATACGAGATCAGGGTAATCAATAATCATCTGCCATCTAATATAATCTATTTTGGGTCTACAGGTAGATGCAGATACCACAGCAAACAGATACCCAATATATTACCAGAATAAAGTTGCCTATCAAAAAATGCCTTAAGGGGGTAGTACTCGCTTTTTATGGACCCCCTTCTCCCTCATGTTTAGCATATTAGCTTTGATATTTTAAGACGTTCGGTCCGTTAGTTTAGCGATTTTGAGATTTTTCGCCTAATTTTTTGGTCAATATTAAGACCTTTCGTGCCCTTTAGGTGTCGATTTTATCCTGGCGAGCGATAGCGAGCCTCTAATTTTAGAAGGAACCGGCCTTCGGCCGGGAAATTTTTCTACCGAAAAATTTACAAATTTATCTTGAAAGGGGGTCTATGTGGTGTTTTTCTAAGTTTGATGGAGGTCTAGCAAGGAAATTAAAAAATACATTAATAATTGAATATATAGACAAAAAACCAAGTACTAGCCCCTTAAACTGTTCTCTCGTGTCTCGGCCTTGAAACGCTCCCCCTTCCATTACTCATCTCCTGGGAACGCGTAGGAGCCCGGATGATCACGAGCTTCTTCATGCCTTTACAATCCCGTCTTTCCAGGAATGTGTCTTACTACGAAATGATTACAGATATCACCTAACCTGAACACACGCACATACTAGCATACATATCAGAGGATTATTTTATTTGTTATTATTTAATTATTATTATTATTATTATTATTATTATTATTATTATTATTATTATTAAATTTTTGTCTTTTATATACTAGTTTATTTATTTATTTCTGTAATATTTATATATCTTTCCCCAGGACAAGATACAAGGTTCTGATCTTTGGGCCAGGAATACAGTACTTGATAATCATGTAAAATATATCATATCTCGGAATAAGAGTTTTGTTTTGTATTTGGAAGATAGCAGCATTAATAAGCGACCTTTTAACCAGGCAAGCAGAACGTAAATTGCGTAAAATCAGGACTGGCACATATTTTATTCCACCCAAGAGGGTTGGATTGTTTCCTAGTACCGGTACCAGGGGCAGTATTAAGGGGGAGGATGTATTTATTGGTCGATATATTTATGAATTTATTTATTATTATTATTATTTGTTTTTGTAGTTTCCTCCCTAGACCTTCATCAAGTTTAACAAAACATCCCCAAGATCCTCTTTCTAGATATATTTGTACTTTTTTCGGTAGAAAAATGTCCCGGCCGAAAGTCGGTTCTTCCTAATAAATTACAGGCTTGCTATCGCTCGCCAGGAAAAAAAATCGACATCTAAATGGCAAGAAAGGTCTTAATATTTACAAAGAAATGGGGCGAAGTCTTAAAATGTTCAAAGTAATGGGCCGAACGTCTAAAAATCTGAATACTAATGGGGTTAAACATGAGGGAGAAGGGGGGCCATAAGAATCCACCATCCCCCCTTAAAGGAGCGGCCTTTAGACTAGAGCCCTACCGTACCTATCCGGCCCTTCCTCCTCCTGCTCAACGGACCCCACATACCTCAGCCACTGACCTCATACTTACAAAGGTACTACGCTACAGGACCACACTACTCAATCCCACCAAATATTTGCAACTTGTATCCACCATAAACGAGATAACACTCCAGCTCCAGGAGGTATTTGGAAGACGTATCGACCCTAGACTAGATAAAAAAAAAAAAAAAAAAAAAAAAAAAAGGAGATATGTTGAAGTTGTATGAACCCTATTCGGTGCATGTTCATTACCGGAACAAATATACCACGACACACGCTGCAGGCAACCAAACTTGGACTCAAACCCGCGCGGCTACCTATTAACCAACTCTGGCAGTATTTAGCATACATGTGCAAAATAGGATAAAAGTAACAATAAAGTAAGTGTGTGTGTGTGTGTGTGTGTGTGTGTGTGTGTGTGTGTGTGTGTGTGTGTGTGTGCGTGTGTGCGTGTGTGCGTGTGTGTGTGTGTGTGTGTGTGTGTGTGTGTGTGTGTGTGTGTGTGTGTGTGTGGGGTGTGGTGTGTGTGCGTGCGTGTGTGTGTTAGGCTGCTCCACCACGACCGTTACAAGGACGAACAAGCCAGGCCCAGCGCCCACCATTAGTCACTCAACGGCTATGGTCTTTCAGTTACATTGTATTGTTCTCTTCAATTCTGGATAATACTAGACATCATATAAAATTTAGGAAAGACCTCTAGCAATCAAAGGGTTGAACTTGATCTCAACCCTCCCGCTGCTAAACACAATAACATCGACTAACAGTAGCCATGACAAAAGGGACAAACGTCACCATAATGATGAGATTAATACAGCTTCTGTACAAGGCAGGACAATTGCGACCTGGCTTCATCAAATATGTCACACGTCTCCTTTATCCTCTTAAGGGAGCCCACCTCGCTATTTTTCTCTTTTTCTCCCTCTCTCTTTGGCGTGTATCCTTTCGGCCCCATTCACGAATTTCAGCCTACTGTTTTAAGACGTTTACCCCCATCCAGGTGTCAATATTTTCCAGGCGAGCGGTAGCGAGATATCATAATTATATACTGTATATTTTTGTTTTGACCGCAAGCTAAATTTGTAAATTTCTCCAGCAAAGCCGGATTTCTCCATACAATGCTGGCTCGCTATCGCTCGCCAGGGAGAAATCGACACCTGGATGGGGATAAACGTCTTAAAACAGTTGGCTGAATGGGGCCGAATGGATACAAGCCAGGGAAAGACCCCCCTTAAATACGACAGCGATTTGTTTTACTATGCTATTTACATTATGATTTACTCTCAGTAGATAAAGATTTTGGCTACCATTAGACAATTTTAGCAGTCTATTAATAATAATATGTGGGAGTTAAAAGTTGTAATATTAAAAGTTTTGTAACCTGTTGATTTCTAAAACCAATTCTGAACTACACAAAATCCTCTAATGATAGCCAACCTATCTTGAACAAAGGCAGCGTCTTATACTGAAGGGGTTATATATGAAACCAAATAATCTCAATTAACCGCCTGACGAGTTGAAGCTGTGAGGGGTGGGACTGGAGTGCTGAGAGTGAATATACTGTATAAGGCAGGGAAAAATGCGTATCCCGACCTTGCTCCTCCAAATATGACACGAGCCACCTTGGTCCTTTAAATATATTATTATCGGGAACATATACTTACATTCCATACATTTTCTGAACAAGGGGGATAAGGGATATGCAAGGCTTTAACTCTTGTTAACTAGGAGGCTTATCTCAATCTAAATAACAATTTATAATGTTTAAGTAACACCCCGTTCTTAACATTAATCATCAATTACAAACTCCAATGCACTTGAATAAACTAATGAAAGTATATGGTCCTCCCGGGATTCGAACTCGGGACACCACACCCAGAACATAAGCATCTAAACCATTACACCACCATCAGGCCAAGAAGAGATATTAACCGAAGTGAATCAAATGTGTTGTGAACAAATACAGTGGTCTAATATTAGAGAGAATATAATAAGATACGCTTTACTGAACGTTACTAATTAGAGCCTTTCTTAAGTCGCACACCATCCAATTTGTATAAGTTTCCTTTTGCGTACTAGATACTAGAGATAACATAGCAAATTATAAATTTAAAAAAGGTGGCTAACCACATCCCTTGCCCCACTCCCCCCACTTCCACTCCTTCACACACACACACACACACACACACACACACACACACACACACACACACACACACACAGTCGCCCGTTATGTTGCCAAATTAGTCCAGAACTTTGTTCAGCCCAGTCTAAAAAAAAATGCACAAACTCCTAAGTAATTATACAAATCCTGGTCATTATAATGTTGTAAAAACCATCAGAATAGCAAACCACACAACCAAACAGCTTAACACACGTGACTAGCCAACATGAGGGAGTCAGAATATTATCAACGTTGCATGAACAAACCATGTTTACTGATCCTCCTATTATCCACTCAACAGGTTTGATGTCAACACACGTGAGTAGCCAACATGAGGGAGTCAGAATATTATCAACGTTGCATGAACAAACCATGTTTACTGATCCTCCTATTATCCACTCAACAGGTTTGATGTCAACAGTGGCGCACCTGCCCCAACTCACAGTCAACGTGGAAATTGATACTTCAACACTTTCTTTGATAAATTTACAAAATCTGAAGTTAATTTTAAATAGTTTCCTTTAACTTTCTCAGGATAAACTGGATTTTTTTTTTTTAACAATTAACTCCAACATATCCTCTCAAAACAGCATTAAATCACCTAATATAAGCCAAAATAAGGGCATCACCGTACTGAAAGACTTGTATATATACTAACAAGACAGTCAAACCCTCTACACTAAACCGATCCTTGGCCTTGTGGTCATATATATATATATACAGTATATATATATATATATATACAGTATATATAGGCTCTCTCTCTCTCTCTCTCTCTATTGAACGTATTTATCAATACCAAATATCAGTGTGGAATGTTAACCCAAGGCTTCTCTCTCTCTCTCTCTATCTATATATATATATATATATATATATATATATATATATATATATATATATATATATATATATATATATATATATATATATATATATGTGTGTGTGTGTGTGTACTGTACATATATATTTGTCTTAATACTGAATGAGTGTATCACTAATCCCTCCAAATATTTTATAGTTGATTCTAGCCAGGACTGTCCTATGAATTAATAAAGTGCAAGTGATACGGAATTTCTACTATAATCCCAAATCCCACACAAACAATCGACCAGACCTGTGAGATGAAGGTAGGGTTGTCCTGGGTTATAAGCTTGGTGTCCAGCTCAGCATTTTACCTGGAAAAGGAAGATTAATGTTTTGTTAGTGACAGTTATACAAGTAAGCGTAATCAATAATGTTGTTCTTTATGTTCTATACAAATGTGGGTATTGTTGTTAACCCTTTAAGGGGAGATATCCACTCGAGATATTTTTTCTGGACTCCTTTCTCCCTCATGTTTAGCCCCATTGCTTTTGAGATTTTAAGACGTTCGCCCTAGTAGTTTGGACATTTAAGACATTTTGCCCCATTTCTGTAAATTTTAAGACCTTTCGTGCCATTAAGGTGTCGATTTTTTCCTGGCGAGCGATAGCGAGCCTGTAATTTAAGAGCAACCGGCCTTCGGCCGGGACATTTTTCTACCGAAAAATTTACAAATTTATCTTGAAAGGGACTCAAGGGGGTGTAATTTTAAGCTTGATGGAGGTCTAGGGAACAAACTAAACACCTCCCCTTAAAGAGTTAATATAGTGACAACTTTACTCATGATACATCTTGTGATAAGTGTCAGGTAATGCATAAAACTGTCGTGTAGTTGTCCACATGGTGTCGTCTGTGGCGTAATACACAGTACATAGTGTGGGATGAGGTCAGTGATACCTCGCTCTTAAGGGGGGTGACCTGTTTTTGTTCTGTCTTTTCTATCTATCTCTGGCTTGTATCCATTTGGCCCCATTCAGCCTACTGTTTTAAGACGTTTATCCCCATCCAGGTGTAAATTTTTTACTGGTGAGCGGTAGCGAGCCAGCATATTTTGTATTATTGTTTGACAGCAAGCTACATTTGTACATTTTTCGATAGAAAAATGTCTCCGGCGAAGCCGGATTTCTTCATATAATGCTGGCTCGCTATTGCTCGCCAGGAAGAAATCGACACCTAGATGGGGATAAACGTCTTAAAATAGTTGGCTGAATGGGGCCGAATGGATACAAGCCAGAGAAAGAGAGAAGAGGACAGAAATAACAAAAAGCAATAATATACAGTACATAGTGTGGGATGAGGTCAGTGATACCTTGCTCGTAAGGGGGTAGTGCTTGGTTTTGTGTCTATATATTCATTTATTAATATATTTTGAGTTTCCTCGCTAGAGCCTAGACCTACAGTACATCAAGCTTAAAAACACCCCCCTAGACCCCCTTTCCAGATAAATATGTAAATTTTTGGGTAGAAAAATGTCCCGGCCGATTCCTTCTAAAATTAGAGACTCGCTATCGCTCGCCAGGAAAAAAATCGACACCTAAAGGGAACGAGAGTTCTTAACATTGAGAACAAAATGAGGCGAAAGGTCTCGAAATTGCCAAACTAACGGAACGAACGTCTTAAAACCTAAAACTAATATGCTAAACATAAGGGGGAAGGGGGTCCATAAAAAGCGAGTACCGTACTAGGCTACCCTCTTAATATGACTTGGCTGACGGTGATGCGTATTCGTTGGAGGAATGGCATATTAACACACCCGCTGACTCATACACATACGTAATATACACACTCATTCATCCCCCCCCCCCACCCCCTCTTTATCTCGCTCGCTCTCTCTCTCTCTCTCTCGATGCATACATTAATACACAGCTAAATACTAATATATATATATATGTCAGATCATATTATCTCTCTCTCTCTCTCTCTCACCTCTATACATACATTAATACACAGATAAATACTAATATACATATCTAAATGTCAGATCATATTCAAATATATAGACCTCCAAAGATGTGCGAATGATAAACACAGATGGACGTTTAATAACAAATATGTGTGAGGTATGTACTGTACGCTCTTGTGCATAACATAAGTTGGTTGGGAGATTTATAAAAGGACAGTTGATAAGTAGGAACATAATGGCTGATATCGATTCTGTCATTTCATATTCAAATATAAATTATACAAATCATAATGGTGTATTATCTAGTATTATAACCGAAATACTGTAACGGTCTGCGTTGCCTGGATACAAGTGTTGGTAGCCTAGATCGATATCCACTACAACTGTTCGTCACCAACACCTGTGCTAAATACAGGAACACTCACTAGTCGGGTCCTAAATTCATAGTACCGGTATCAAATAGATGGATAGTCTGTTCTGGTGCATGGTAAGTCATGATACTATATTCCTGTCATAAGTATTGCTTGATTACACACACACACACACACACACACACACACACACACACACAGCATGAGTCCAGAATGATTTAAGTTTTCCATAGTCAGGGTTTATCAGAAGTTGCGTGCACAGATCTACAACGTGTCTCATATCTTTGTTTCAATCACTCTCCAATGCACATCAACACAAGCTGTACACTAACAAACTATAAGTACGGTATTCAGTATACTCTCTCGAATTTTTGAACATTTAAAGCAAAAGTCTGCAGTATTATATATATTATACATTACTATTATCTCGTTTGGGTTCGATACAGATACAAATTAATTTTATACGTATGGCTCATGATTGTACAGTCAGAAGTGTAAATGCTGCGACACCAATCCGATAAAGTTTACCTGTTCATTACGAAAGGTTTATGCTAAACCTTTTCAAAACAGCAAATATTTTTGTTATTTTCTTCCAAGTACTACCAGACAATATTATTCAGTTTAGCATAATTCAGTTTTAGCACAATGAAGGGGTTGACGATCTCTGGTTAGTGTTGCAGCATTAATGTTATGTTTCTGTCTGTAAAATATACTGCATTGTGATGTCCTGAGTCAATGAGTGCACTTTTAATATAGCTATAAGCACCGTACATGAATATGAACTACCGTACGCTGCACCACGTCAATGTGTCACCTGCGTCCCTAGACTAATATGAACTACCGTACGCTGCACCACGTCAATGTGTCACCTGCGTCCCTAGACTAATATGAACTACCGTACGCTGCACCACGTCAATGTGTCACCTGCGTCCCTAGACTAATATGAACAACCGTACGCTGCACCACGTCAACGTGTCACCTGCGTCCCTAGACTAATATGAACAACCGTACGCTGCACCACGTCAATGTGTCACCTGCGTCCCTAGACTAATATGAACAACCGTACGCTGCACCACGTCAATGTGTCACCTGCGTCCCTAGACTAATATGAACTACCGTACGCTGCACCACGTCAATGTGTCACCTGCGTCCCTAGACTAATATGAACAACCGTACGCTGCACCACGTCAATGTGTCACCTGCGTCCCTAGACTAATATGAACAACCGTACGCTGCACCACGTCAATGTGTCACCTGCGTCCCTAGACTAATATGAACTACCGTACGCTGCACCACGTCAATGTGTCACCTGCGTCCCTAGACTAATATGAACTACCGTACGCTGCACCACGTCAATGTGTCACCTGCGTCCCTAGACTAATATGAACAACCGTACGCTGCACCACGTCAATGTGTCACCTGCGTCCCTAGACTAATATGAACTACCGTACGCTGCACCACGTCAATGTGTCACCTGCGTCCCTAGACTAATATGAACAACCGTACGCTGCACCACGTCAATGTGTCACCTGCGTCCCTAGACTAATATGAACAACCGTACGCTGCACCCACGTCAATGTGTCACCTGCGTCCCTAGACTAATATGAACAACCGTACGCTGCACCACGTCAATGTGTCACCTGCGTCCCTAGACTAATATGAACAACCGTACGCTGCACCACGTCAATGTGTCACCTGCGTCCCTAGACTAATATGAACTACCGTACGCTGCACCACGTCAATGTGTCACCTGCGTCCCTAGACTAATATGAACAACCGTACGCTGCACCACGTCAATGTGTCACCTGCGTCCCTAGACTAATATGAACAACCGTACGCTGCACCACGTCAATGTGTCACCTGCGTCCCTGGGCTAATATGAACAACCGTACGCTGCACCACGTCAATGTGTCACCTGCGTCCCTAGACTAATATGAACAACCGTACGCTGCACCACGTCAATGTGTCACCTGCGTCCCTAGACTAATATGAACAACCGTACGCTGCACCACGTCAATGTGTCACCTGCGTCCCTAGACTAATATGAACTACCGTACGCTGCACCACGTCAATGTGTCACCTGCGTCCCTAGACTAATATGAACAACCGTACGCTGCACCACGTCAATGTGTCACCTGCGTCCCTAGACTAATATTCTTGCATGAGACTATACCAAAGTACCGGTACATAGAGATAAGTTGGAACATATTGTATACACTGTAGAGGTTGGTCTTGTCAGCCTTTTATAGTCAGTGCTCACTTTCTACCTCCGTGTTCTCTACCTCCTCCACACACTGGCAAGGACCCATACCTCAGACAGCCTCCACAAGTCCTGTATCTGTAGTATTGCTTCTTCTGGTTTGTATTGGTTTGGTTCATTTACAGTATAGAATATAATATTTACCCAGGCTCTATGGTCCACCTCCAGCATAGACTATTTAGCTTTCTTCTTGTTCTAGTTTCTTTTTAACAGTATTTGTTTAGCTTCTACATTATACACATGTAAAAGTATATTTTTTCCCTAGTTTATTTTTGTTATGCAATTATAGCATTAGTCTGTTTTACCTATTAGATTTCACACATATATTTCAAGTCCTATGTCCATACTAAAATATATATAGTTCCTTCACAGCTGTTCTCGCTTCTTTTTTTGGTATTTTGTTTGTTTCGTTTATATCTACCACATGCCCAAGTCCTTTCTCCAATTATTTTTGCGTTCACCATTTGTTTGTTTCGCCTTCTAAAGTTCTAGCAGACATTTCACATAGACTCGAGTTTTTCTCCAGCATATAATATTTATAATTTGTGTTGTGTTTACTTTTTTTCTTTATATAAATTTACTTAGATTCAATATTTTCCACATGCTCAAATCCTTTTTACGGCGACGAACGTCAATGATTTGTCCTGTTCATATTTCAACTTTTTAAACTTTCGCAATTATATATTATCTGACTGTCTATAAACAGTCCTAAAACAAAACCGGATCTCTATTTTATTATTATTATTATTATTATTATTATACGACTTATTAGTTGTATTATATATTGATAAAACAAAATTGTCTGAAAAATGTATCTTTCTAATAATGTCAACTTGTAACTGAGGCTGTACAACATGATTCACATACTCACCTTTGTTTTATTATTACAGTAATTTTACCCTTGTATATTATTAATATTATTCTTAAAATTATTTTTGCTATCGCTTTTAATTTCATAGTTAATGTTACTTTTTCAATATTGTCGATGACGCACTTACCGAATTGAATATTGGTCGTTGTCTAAAGTTTTGTTTTGTTTACTTCAAAGTTGTCAGTTTCTTTCTTTTTTACCATAATAAATATATTTCTTGAGTTATAAGCTACTTAGAATCTGGCGTAACTTAAAGGACACATACAGTATTATATAGTAGTGTAGTTGTGGTTGTGCTTAATTTGTTACGCAGCTCTGTGTGTGTGTGTGTGTGTGTGTGTGTGTGTGTGTGTGTGTGTGTGTGTGTGTGTGTGGGGCGGGGGAGGGGGGAGGGGGAAGGGGGAGGGGAGGGTGATTGGAGTTTGGTGCCAGTGACCTGACATGTGGGATAGTGGGCTGTTCTTCAGTAGGAAGTTAATGGGCCGTCACACATAAATATCTTGGGACACATTACATACACACATATTATACATATACTGTATATTACGCATACACACACACATGCACATTACACATATATTTCTTATACACAAAATTATGGAGAATGGAAAAATAATCCATTCAACTAATGTTGTTTCCCATTAAAAATATATAGCTCGATTTAAACTATAATGGATTGAAAGTTGGTGAGTTCCAAAGATATGTGGTTCGGGGACTAACTGAATATTGAGGAGCAGTAGTTACAAACCTATACATTGGTAATGTATTATGGTTGTTATGGAAGGTTCCGGTATGGGTGTGTGTGTGGTGTTGGGTATCCTTGGTGTGGTGTGGTGTGTGTGTGTGGTGTGCCAGGGACCTACCATGGTGGTGGGGGGGAGTGTGTTGTGGCTGCTGCTGCCGCCCTACCTTAACATAGATGGTATAGGCCTATGTAGTTACGATGCCACTACATATATACTGTGCAGTAGGCTACACATTGGATACATAGGCTACATACCTATACAGACAACCATAGTGAGTGTTTCGCTCTCACACCCATATACAGTACAGTAGACTCATACATTATCATAATATCCGTTATATTATGTAGTGTACTACCGGTTGTTATGTAAGGTATTGTTGTACAGGTATAGTATTCCAGGTGTGGGGTGCCAGTGACCTACCATGTGGGGTAGTAGTATGATACCTGACTACCTTAATATGGACACGATACAAGAAGGAAGTTAACCAGCCGACACACACACACACCTAGCATCTATAATACCCAACACCACTAGCATGCTAACATGCTCACATTTACAACTCTCATTGAGAGGAATAAACCATGTGCTATATAAGGAAATGATAAAAAACAGTCATTGTGGGAATCTGTATACTGTCCAGTATATCGGCATAATACTTAAAACTATATATATATATATATATATATATATATATATATATATATATATATATATATATATATATATATATATATATATATATGACTACTTGGAACATAACGATAACAAAACATATTTAAATCATTACAGTACCTTACTACAACATATTTAAATCATTACAGTACCTTACTACATAACATTTCTCCCACAACAATTAGATATATTATAATAAACACATATGTATAAACACATATGTATAATAGAATATATAATTACGGCATATAAACTTACTATCACCCCTTCCTCCCAATCTCCCATAAATGCAATCATCAATATACACATGGGAAGAATACATGAACACCAGGTAAGAATACCAGGTAAGAAGAGGCCTGAAATGGCAGGGACCTTCAAATCTTAACCAACATATCAGTAGTTCTATATGTATAGAAATTAATGTCGAGACCACATTGGCGAAATCTGTCAAGTATTAATAGTATTTTTGTCTTGAGATAGACAGATAGAAACAGACATGCAGCGGTGATCACATAATATTCCCAGTATCCCAAATCTGCCATTATCCCCTTCCGTACCGGCGACGTCTTTTTCCTTTTATTCTAGCTATATTTAGAAGGTTTTGTGCAGCTTAACAAGGACCTGTGGCAGTAAAAAGGGTTAATTATAATAGTTCGAAGCCTGTTAATAGCTGCAGGTCCTTTTGAAACTGTTTAAAATCGTCTAATTGTAACCAGAATAAAGTTAAAAGACATCTCCGGTACAGAAGGGGTTATATATAGATGCTCAGACACGGTGTTGTTTGTTGACTTGCAGAGTTAACAACAAGAGGCACGGAGGACTTGTGGTACACAGACCAACATGAGGGGGGAGGTACTCGTTTTTAAAGGACCCACTTCTCCCTCATGTTTAAACCCATTAGTTTTGCGATTTTAAGACGTTCGTTCAAAGTTTGGCGATTTTGAGACCTTTCAACCCATTACTTTGTCAATATTAAGACCTTTCGTGCCATTTAGGTGTCGATCTTTTCCTGGCGAGCGATAGCGAGCCTGTAATTTTTTAAGGAACCGGCCTTCGGCCGGTATATTTTTCTACCGAAAAATGTACAAATATATCTTGAAAAGGGGTATAGGGGGTGTTTTTTTTTAGCTTGATGGAAGTCTAACGAGGAAACTCAAAATTGAATAAATAAATGAATAAGAAGCCCCCCAAACCAAACACTAGCCCCTTAACCTGTACAGCACCACAGACACATATTACCCAGGCTTATACCAGTTCATAATGTACAACTACTTAGGGGCAAACAACATAGATTAGGGAGATTGTTTTGTAGGCACCACACAACACTATATCAACCCTTTGACTCCAACAAGTAATTCCTAAACTGAATAAAATCGTTTACTTGTTTCCAGAAATAAATGAAGAGCCGTATTGAATGAATTAACATCTTCACAATCATGTTTAGATGTTTGTTTTGATTTATAAGCATTGCCATCACGAGTACTAATGGGTGTATAGAATAGTTTATATATTATAAGATAACAACTAGTTATTTATACGAAAAGGTCGGTTCAATCGAGAAATATCTATAAGCCCCGCCCACTTCCCCAACCCTTATCATACGGCTGGCACGCCTGTGTCTTGTAAGATTCATTATAATTACTAATAATGATGGAAATAGTCTCCACTTATAACGACCTCAAGCAGAAATTCATGTTCCCCTTATACAGATACAAAAAGTAATAAAACAATACAAACATAATAATAATAATAATAATAATAATAATAATAATAATACAAACTGGTAAAAAGGTAAATGTTAAGGGGAGGTTTTTAGTTTGGTGTCTAGATATCCATCAAGCTTAAGATTACACCCCCTTGAGCCCCTTTCAAGATAAATTTGTACATTTTTCGGTAGAAAAATGTCCCGGCTGAAAGCCGGTTCCTCTTAAATTACAGGCTCGCTATCGCTCGCCAGGATAAAATCGACACCTAAATTGCACGAAAGGTCTTAAAATTGACGGAAATGGGGCGAAAGTTCTTAAAATCGCCAAACTAATGGGGCGACTGTCTTAAAATCTCAAAAGCAATGGGGCTAAACATGAGGGAGAAAGGGGGTCCAGAAAAAAATCCCTCAAGTGGATATCTCCCCTTAACCTAACCTAACCACATCCGATTACGTGTTTATTGTATCAGGTATTTTATTGTGTGACAGTCTTTGAACTATTGTGTGACAGTCCTTGAACTATTGTGCGTGGACTGTTTGTTCCCGGAAGGTTCTCTGAGGTGTATATCAGGCAACACTAGCAATATACCGAGACAACTTTATTTATGTTGGCAATCACTCGACACTTATATCCAGAGATCGGGGAGAGTCAAAGGGTTAAATGAGATAGTGTGTACCCCTTTGAATCCTAGAGGTCCTTCCTATACTATAGGTAACGCCAACGAACTTGACAATAATCTTGACCCCTGACCTCTCTGTTAACTCAAAAGGGCCTAGAGCAAACTAGCTGTAAATATCCATACCTATTTCCTGGTGGACTCTTCCCAAATGATAGAAACGTCAGCCTGATTGCTTTCATTCATTTCGAGTTATAAGAAGTTAAAGGGTCAATATTATTGTCAAGTTGGCTGGCGCTACCTATACTACGCATTTAGACTTAGCCAGAATACGACATTAAGGAGAGGTATTTAGTTTGTTCCCTAGACCTCCATCAACCTTAAAATTACACCCCCTTGAGTCCCTTTCAAGATAAATTTGTACATTTTTCGGTAGAAAAATGTCCCGGCTGAAAGCCGGTTCCTCTTAAATAACAGGCTCGCTATCGCTCGCCAGGATAAAATCGACACCTAAATGGCACGAAAGGTCTTAAAATTGACAGAAATGGGTCCAAAGTTCTTAAAATCGTCAAAATAATGGAGCGAACGTCTTAAAATTAGAAAAGCAATGGGGCTAAACATGAGGGAGAAAGGGGTCAAGAAAAAATCCCTCCAGTGGATATCTCCCCTTAACAACGATAGCGCGCACTAAAGGGATGAAGATGGAAAAGCTTTCTGAGGACAATCAATTAGAGAATCTTAAGGGGAATGTCCACTTGAGGGATTTTTTTCTTGACCCCTTTCTCCCTCATGCTTAGCCCCATTGTTTTTCTAATTTTAAGACGTTTGCCCCATTATTTTGACGATTTTAAGGACTGTCAACCCAATTTCTGTCAATTTTAAGACCTTTCGTGCCATTTAGGTGTCGATTTTATCCTGGCGAGCGATAGCGAGCCTGTAATTTAAGAGGAACCGGCTTTCAGCCGGGTCATTTTTCTACCGAAAAATGTATAAATGTATCTTGAAAGGGAGTCAATGGGGTGTAATTTCAAGCTTGATGGAAGTCTAGGAAACACACTAAAAACCTCCCCTTAAGGCTGAGTCACAGGAACAGTTTTTCAGTCTATTTTGTGTTGTCAACTTTGTTTTTCTGGCAATAATTTTGGAATCACTGTGCGTCGGTATCGGCACCTAGGCCTACATTGGAATCACTGTGCGTCGGTATCGGCACCTAGGCCTACATTGGAATCACTGTGCGTCGGTATCGGCACCTAGGCCTACATTGGAATCACTGTGCGTCGGTATCGGCACCTAGGCCTACATTGGAATCACTGTGCGTCGGTATCGGCACCTAGGCCTACATTGAAGTAGATTATTTCAGGTGGCTGAAATATAAAATAATAATACACATATATTACAAAGCCGATCACAGAAGAATTGCTCAAAATAATGATAAAAAAAGTCTTTGTGTGACACAGCATACATAATAAAGGTTATGTGATGTCACGCTATAGGACACCAGTTCGACACACGTACAATACAGATAATAGTGACCAGAGATTACAGAACCTGGTTGCAAGAACGAACACATACGGTACACTTTCACTCACACACTCTTTCTCTCACACACACACACACACATAACTAGCTCAGCATAAAAATAATAACAATAATACGCCATAACACATGACAAACACACCAAGATACCCCCCACATTAGCATATTACAGGACACTAGACAATAATCCACCAACATCACTATACATTACAATATCCACCCCTCCATATACGCATAACCCAAAACACCTGCTAAAAATACATCTCAGCATACCTCACATTAAGGGGAGGTTTCTAGTTGATCCCCTAGACTTCCATCAAGCTTAAAATTACTCACCCTTGACCCCCTTTCAAGATAAATTTGTACATTTTTGGGTAGAAAAATTTCCCGGCCGAAGGCCGGTTACTCTTAAATTACAGGCTCGCTATCGCTCGCCAGGATAAAATCGACACCTAAATGGCACGAAAGGTCTTAAAATTGACAGAATGGGGCGTAAATTCTTAAAATCGCCAAACTAATGGGGCGAACGTCTTAAAATCTCAAAAGCAATGGGGCTAGACATGAGGGAGAAAGGGGTCAAGAAAAAAGTCCCTCAAGTGGAGATCTCCCCTTAACAAAACCCTACAACAATAACATACTAAAGTATATTCATTATAGGTAGGCCAGAAATCCTGACCTTCAACCTCTATAATTAAAAAAGGGCTTAAGCAAATTAGCTGTGTATATCTCCCCTGACTATTCCCAAATGGTAGAAATATTAACTTGATTTACTCTAGTAGTTATTATTTATATATAGGTTAGTGTTAAAGACTATTGGCGTACCTATAATGAACAGGGTATACCTAACAACAACACACCACGATACACAACACAATAGAATCTGCTCACGACAACCCTCAATCATACAACACCATACATAACACATAATAATAATAATAAATCACTGCAGTAATTAACACAACATAACATACTAATTACTAAATAACACAACACAATACAAAGCACCAGCAAATAATACTTAACAATATACTCAATTATAACACAAAACACTCCACCCACAACCCACCTACATACAGACACTCACACACACAACCCAAATCACTCGACAACTATAAAACACCCGAAAATAATACTTTACAATACACTCAATAATACGCAATGCCACACATCGCCCACCCACATACAAAACCTCCACACACACACACACAACCGCGTCACAATACAAGATACCCGACAATAATACATTACAATACACTCGCCAATGACAGCCCCCCCCCCCCCCCCTCCCACACACACACATACTGTAAACAGACACACACACACACAGCCGCGTCACAATACAAGATAGCCGACAATAATACATTACACTACACCCACCAATGACAGCCCCCTCTCCCACCCACATACTGTAAACACACACACACACACACACACACAGCCGCGTCACAATACAAGATAGCCGACAATAATACATTACACTACACCCACCAATGACAGCCCCCTCTCCCACCCACATACTGTAAACCACACACACACACGCACACAGCCGCGTCACAATACAAGATAGCCGACAATAATACATTACACTACACCCACCAATGACAGCCCCCTCTCCCACCCACATACTGTAAACACACACACACACACACACAACCACGTCACAATACAAGATACCCGACAATAATACATTACAATACACCCGCCAATGACAGCCCCTCCCCCCCCCCCCACATACTGTAAACAGACACACACACACACACAGCCGCGTCACAATACAAGATAGCCGACAATAATACATTACAATACACCCACCAATGACAGCCCCCTCTCCCACCCACATACTGTAAACACACACACACACAACCGCGTCACAATACAAGATACCCGACAATAATACATTACAATACACCCACCAATGACAGCCCCCTCTCCCACCCACATACTGTAAACACACACACACACACAACCGCGTCACAATACAAGATACCCGACAATAATACATTACAATACACCCACCAATGACAGCCCCCTCTCCCACCCACATACTGTAAACACACACACACACAACCGCGTCACAATACAAGATACCCGACAATAATACATTACAATACACCCACCAATGACAGCCCCCTCTCCCCCCCACATACTGTAAACACAGACACACACACAAATAGCCTCATCACCCACATGGTCACCCCCTCCCCTCCCCCCCACATACACCAATTTAAAAAATAAATACTTTCATTTAATGTTGTGATAGCCGGAAATAAGCCAGCTTTCTCCATGCTGTACTTGTAATTTGTCATCCAGAATTTCTCAGATGATCAAGCAGAAAACAAGCATTACGTCAAAGTTTCCTCGGCCTTGTGACAGAGCGGGCTATAATGGGATCTGCCTCTCCGCACTACACATCCGGACATGTCGAAATATTACAAAACACGCCAGAAATTAACATAACACAGGAACACTGACACTTACACGATACACCATATTAATATTATCCAACATTAACATAAACACGCTACTCATACTAAAACAAAACGAGAAACACAATTGAACACAACACAACACATTCAACATTAAGTAAATAATAACACATCACAACACAACCATCAATAACATAAATTCATCAATCAGCCCAAGAGAACATGTACTGAACAAAAAAAAAGACCCACACACGATTTCCCGGCTGATCAAACAAGAAACATGCAACATTTAAAGATTTCCCTGGCCTTCTGACGGAGTGGACTTAACCCCTTCCGTACCGACGACGTATTTTTTATAATATTTTTGCTATATTTAGACGTTTTTGTACAGTTTAAGAAGGTTCTGTGGTAGTGAAAAGGGTTAAGGGAGATCATTCGAAGCTTTTTACTTGCTTAAAGTCCTTGTTAAACTGAATACAATAGTCTAAATACAAGGGTTAAGGGAGATCATTCGAAGCTTGTTACTTGCTTGAGGTCCTTGTTAAACTGAATACAATAGTCTAAATACAAGGGTTAAGGGAGATCATTCGAAGCTTGTTACTTGCTTAAGGTCCTTGTTAAACTGAATACAATAGTCTAAATACAAGGGTTAAGGGAGATCATTCGAAGCTTGTTACTTGCTTGAGGTCCTTGTTAAACTGAATACAATAGTCTAAATACAAGGGTTAAGGGAGATCATTCGAAGCTTGTTACTTGCTTGAGGTCCTTGTTAAACTGAATACAATAGTCTAAATGCAAGGGTTAAGGGAGATCATTCGAAGCTTGTTACTTGCTTGAGGTCCTTGTTAAACTGAATACAATAGTCTAAATACAAGGGTTAAAGGAGATCATTCGAAGCTTGTTATTTGCTTGAGGTCCTTGTTAAACTGAATCAAATAGTCTAAATATAGCTAGACTATAGTTAATAACACGTCTCCGGTACAGAAGGGGTTAAAGGGATCTGCCACTCCGACCGCACATTTTCACTTTCTGATTGTTCGACATTGCGTTCCTCTCAAGAATATAAACCTCAACACCACCAATAACAACAACATAGTACACTGTAAACCTCAACACCACCAATAACAACAACATAGTACACTGTAAACCTCAACACCACCAATAACAACACAACATAGTACACTGTAAACCTCAACACCACCAATAACAACAACATAGTACACTGTAAACCTCAACACCACCAATAACAACATGGTACACTGTAAACCTCAACACCACCAATAACAACAACATGGTACACTGTAAACCTCAACACCACCAATAACAACAACATAGTACACTGTAAACCTCAACACCACCAATAACAACACAACATAGTACACTGTAAACCTCAACACCACCAATAACAACAACATGGTACACTGTAAACCTCAACACCACCAATAACAACAACATGGTACACTGTAAACCTCAACACCACCAATAACAACAACATAGTACACTGTAAACCTCAACACCACCAATGACAACACAACATAGTACACTGTAAACCTCAACACCACCAATAACAACACAACATAGTACACTGTAAACATCAACACCACCAATAACAACAACATAGTACACTGTAAACCTCAACACCACCAATAACAACAACATAGTACACTGTAAACCTCAACACCACCAATAACAACATAGTACACTGTAAACCTCAACACCACCAATAACAACAACATGGTACACTGTAAACCTCAACACCACTAATAACAACACAACATAGTACACTGTAAACCTCAACACCACCAATAACAACAACATAGTACACTGTAAACCTCAACACCACCAATAACAACAACATAGTACACTGTAAACCTCAACACCACCAATAACAACAACATGGTACACTGTAAACCTCAACACCACTAATAACAACACAACATAGTACACTGTAAACCTCAACACCACCAATAACAACATAGTACACTGTAAACCTCAACACCACCAATAACAACATGGTACACTGTAAACCTCAACACCACCAATAACAACACAACATGGTACACTGTAAACCTCAACACCACCAATAACAACACAACATAGTACACTGTAAACCTCAACACCACCAATAACAACAACATGGTACACTGTAAACCTCAACACCACTAATAACAACACAACATAGTACACTGTAAACCTCAACACCACCAATAACAACAACATGGTACACTGTAAACCTCAACACCACCAATAACAACAACATGGTACACTGTAAACCTCAACACCACCAATAACAACAACATAGTACACTGTAAACCACAACACCACCAATAACAACACAACATAGTACACTGTAAACCTCAACACCACCAATAACAACACAACATAGTACACTGTAAACCTCAACACCACCAATAACAACACAACATAGTACACTGTAAACCTCAACACCACCAATAACAACAACATGGTACACTGTAAACCTCAACACCACCAATAACAACAACATGGTACACTGTAAACCTCAACACCACCAATAACAAAAAACATAGTACACTGTAAACCTCAACACCACCAATAACAACATAGTACACTGTAAACCTCAACACCACCAATAACAACAACATAGTACACTGTAAACCTCAACACCACCAATAACAACATGGTACACTGTAAACCTCAACACCACCAATAACAACAACATGGTACACTGTAAACCTCAACACCACCAATAACAACACAACATAGTACACTGTAAACCTCAACACCACCAATAACAACAACATAGTACACTGTAAACCTCAACATCACCATACAACAACATAGTACACTGTAAACCTCAACACCACCAATAACAACAACATAGTACACTGTAATCCTCAACACCACCAATAACAACAACATAGTACACTGTAAACCTCAACACCACCAATAACAACACAACATAGTACACTATAAACCTCAACACCACCAATAACAACACAACATAGTACACTATAAACCTCAACACCACCAATAACAACAACATAGTACACTGTAAACCTCAACACCACCAATAACAACACAACATAGTACACTATAAACCTCAACACCACCAATAACAACAACATGGTACACTGTAAACCTCAACACCACCAATAACAACAACATAGTACACTGTAAACCTCAACACCACCAATAACAACACAACATAGTACACTGTAAACCTCAACACCACCAATAACAACAACATAGTACACTGTAAACCTCAACACCACCAATAACAACACAACATAGTACACTGTAAACCTCAACACCACCAATAACAACACAACATAGTACACTGTAAACCTCAACACCACCAATAACAACAACATGGTACACTGTAAACCTCAACACCACCAATAACAACACAACATGGTACACTGTAAACCTCAACACCACCAATAACAACATAGTACACTGTAAACCTCAACACCACCAATAACAACAACATGGTACACTGTAAACCTCAACACCACCAATAACAACAACATGGTACACTGTAAACCTCAACACCACCAATAACAACAACATAGTACACTGTAAACCACAACACCACCAATAACAACACAACATAGTACACTGTAAACCTCAACACCACCAATAACAACACAACATAGTACACTGTAAACCTCAACACCACCAATAACAACACAACATAGTACACTGTAAACCTCAACACCACCAATAACAACAACATGGTACACTGTAAACCTCAACACCACCAATAACAACAACATGGTACACTGTAAACCTCAACACCACCAATAACAAAAAACATAGTACACTGTAAACCTCAACACCACCAATAACAACATAGTACACTGTAAACCTCAACACCACCAATAACAACATAGTACACTGTAAACCTCAACACCACCAATAACAACATGGTACACTGTAAACCTCAACACCACCAATAACAACAACATGGTACACTGTAAACCTCAACACCACCAATAACAACACAACATAGTACACTGTAAACCTCAACACCACCAATAACAACAACATAGTACACTGTAAACCTCAACATCACCAATAACAACAACATAGTACACTGTAAACCTCAACACCACCAATAACAACACAACATAGTACACTGTAAACCTCAACACCACCAATAACAACAACATAGTACACTGTAAACCTCAACACCACCAATAACAACACAACATAGTACACTATAAACCTCAACACCACCAATAACAACACAACATAGTACACTATAAACCTCAACACCACCAATAACAACAACATAGTACACTGTAAACCTCAACACCACCAATAACAACACAACATAGTACACTATAAACCTCAACACCACCAATAACAACAACATGGTACACTGTAAACCTCAACACCACCAATAACAACAACATAGTACACTGTAAACCTCAACACCACCAATAACAACACAACATAGTACACTGTAAACCTCAACACCACCAATAACAACAACATAGTACACTGTAAACCTCAACACCACCAATAACAACACAACATAGTACACTGTAAACCTCAACACCACCAATAACAACAACATAGTACACTGTAAACCTCAACACCACCAATAACAACAACATGGTACACTGTAAACCTCAACACCACCAATAACAACACAACATGGTACACTGTAAACCTCAACACCACCAATAACAACATAGTACACTGTAAACCTCAACACCACCAATAACAACAACATAGTACACTGTAAACCTCAACACCACCAATAACAACATGGTACACTGTAAACCTCAACACCACTAATAACAACACAACATAGTACACTGTAAACCTCAACACCACCAATAACAACAACATAGTACACTGTAAACCTCAACACCACCAATAACAACAACATGGTACACTGTAAACCTCAACACCACCAATAACAACACAACATGGTACACTGTAAACCTCAACACCACCAATAACAACACAACATAGTACACTGTAAACCTCAACACCACCAATAACAACAACATGGTACACTGTAAACCTCAACACCACTAATAACAACACAACATAGTACACTGTAAACCTCAACACCACCAATAACAACATAGTACACTGTAAACCTCAACACCACCAATAACAACAACATGGTACACTGTAAACCTCAACACCACCAATAACAACAACATAGTACACTGTAAACCTCAACACCACCAATAACAACACAACATAGTACACTGTAAACCTCAACACCACCAATAACAACACAACATAGTACACTGTAAACCTCAACACCACCAATAACAACACAACATAGTACACTGTAAACCTCAACACCACCAATAACAACAACATGGTACACTGTAAACCTCAACACCACCAATAACAACAACATGGTACACTGTAAACCTCAACACCACCAATAACAACAACATAGTACACTGTAAACCTCAACACCACCAATAACAACACAACATAGTACACTGTAAACCTCAACACCACCAATAACAACAACATAGTACACTGTAAACCTCAACACCACCAATAACAACAACATAGTACACTGTAAACCTCAACCACCACCAATAACAACAACATAGTACACTGTAAACCTCAACACCACCAATAACAACACAACATAGTACACTGTAAACCTCAACACCACCAATAACAACAACATAGTACACTGTAAACCTCAACACCACCAATAACAACAACATAGTACACTGTAAACCTCAACACCACCAATAACAACACAACATAGTACACTGTAAACCTCAACACCACCAATAACAACAACATAGTACACTGTAAACCTCAACACCACCAATAACAACATGGTACACTGTAAACCTCAACACCACCAATAACAACAACATGGTACACTGTAAACCTCAACACCACCAATAACAACACAACATAGTACACTGTAAACCTCAACACCACCAATAACAACAACATAGTACACTGTAAACCTCAACACCACCAATAACAACACAACATAGTACACTGTAAACCTCAACACCACCAATAACAACAACATAGTACACTGTAAACCTCAACACCACCAATAACAACACAACATAGTACACTATAAACCTCAACACCACCAATAACAACAACATAGTACACTGTAAACCTCAACACCACCAATAACAACACAACATAGTACACTATAAACCTCAAACACCACCAATAACAACAACATGGTACACTGTAAACCTCAACACCACCAATAACAACAACATAGTACACTGTAAACCTCAACACCACCAATAACAAACACAACATAGTATACTGTAAACCTCAACACCACCAATAACAACAACATAGTACACTGTAAACCTCAACACCACCAATAACAACACAACATAGTACACTGTAAACCTCAACACCACCAATAACAACAACATAGTACACTGTAAACCTCAACACCACCAATAACAACAACATGGTACACTGTAAACCTCAACACCACCAATAACAACACAACATGGTACACTGTAAACCTCAACACCACCAATAACAACATAGTACACTGTAAACCTCAACACCACCAATAACAACAACATAGTACACTGTAAACCTCAACACCACCAATAACAACATAGTACACTGTAAACCTCAACACCACCAAAGTACACTGTAAACCTCAACACCACCAAAGTACACTGTAAACCTCAACACCACCAATAACAACAACATAGTACACTGTAAACCTCAACACCACCAATAACAACAACATGGTACACTGTAAACCTCAACACCACCAAAGTACACTGTAAACCTCAACACCACCAAAGTACACTGTAAACCTCAACACCACCAATAACAACAACATAGTACACTGTAAACCTCAACACCACCAATAACAACAACATAGTACACTGTAAACCTCAACACCACCAATAACAACAACATAGTACACTGTAAACCTCAACACCACCAATAACAACAACATAGTACACTGTAAACCTCAACACCACCAATAACAACAACATAGTACACTGTAAACCTCAACACCACCAATAACAACAACATAGTACACTGTAAACCTGCCGTCGACGCACCTAAAACATACCGTAAACAAAGACTTGGTTCTTAAAGGTGGTGGTGCATGACATGGGCTCTACTTATAATGGGATGGCTCATCTCGCTTTTCTTCTCTTTCTCTCCCTCTCTCTTTGGCTTGTATCCATTCGGCCCCATTCAGCCTACTGTTTTAAGTCGTTTACCCCCATCCAGGTGTCAATATTTTCCTGGCGAGCGGTAGCAAGCCAGCGTATATATATTTTTGTTTTGACAGCAAGCTAAATTTGTAAAATTTTCGATAGAAAAATGTCTCAGGCGAAGCCGGATTTCTCCATACAATGCTGGCTCGCTATCGCTCGTCAGGAAGAAATCGACACCTGGATGGGGATAAACGTCTTAAAACAGTTGGCTGAATGGGGCCGAATGGATACAACCCAGGGAAAGAGAGAAAAGGAGAGAAAGATAAAACAAAAAACGGTGACCCCCCTTAAATTCTTCATCACGACAAGGCCTTTCTAAAGCTATATAGAGTTTTAGATAACTGTAATCACAAAAGCCATCGCCGCAATTCAACATTATTATTGTGTTGCCGTCGTTTCTTAACGTTAAATAAAATTACCTGGCGAGAGAAAGAATTTTACAGAATACATCATCATAATGATGATAACTATAGATTGTAGGTGTCTTTTTTGTTTTCCTGGCGAGCAATAGCGAGCCTGAAATCTAGGAGGTATAGGCCTTCGGCCAGGAAATTTTTCTGCCGAAAAATGTACAAATTTTTCTCTGTCTTGTTTTTATCCTTCTTTTTATAAGCTTGATAAACCCCCTAAGGAGCAAACTGAAAAACTCCCCTTAAGCAACATTTCCACAGGTATTGCCAGTTTTCCTGTCCACACCCACCTACAATAACAATCAAAAGTCCACACCCACCACCCACCTCCACAACTCAGTAACTTATTCCTCTCTATACTAGGATGTTTGTTCACTATATTCTGGCAAACATCATACGAGTTTACTTAACTTTGGAGGACTCTACAGTAATCCAAGGGTTTACTTCTATTTCAAGTAATCCTTTGACTCACACAATCTCGTCCTAATCTGCATACAATTGAAAACAAATATAGCGAGGTGAGGAAGAAAAGCGCCATCTAATACTGAAACGGTTACATTTCCACTCTTAATATAAGAAAATACAATACTCCTTAAGGGGAGATTTCCACTTGAGGGATGTTTTTCTTTACCCCTTTCTCCCTCATGTTTAGCCCCATTGCTGTTGAGATTTTAAGACGTTCGCCCCCTTAGTTTGGCGATTTTAAGAACTTTCACCCCATTTGTCACTTTTAAGACCTTTCGTCCCATTTAGGTGTCGATTTTTTCCTGGCGAGCGATAGCGAGCCTGTAATTTAAGAGTAACCGGCCTTCGGCCGGGACATTTTTCTACCGAAAAATGTACAAATTTATCTTGAAAGGTGATCAAGGGGGTGTAATTTCAAGCTTGATGGAAGTCTAGGAAACACACTAAAAACCTCCCCTTAACCCCTACTGTACCGGCGATGGCTTTTCAAGGTTACTCTAACTATATTTAGACGGTTTTATGCAGATTAGTAAGGATCTGTGGTAGTAAAAGGGGTTAAGTGCGATAGATAAAAGCCTGTTAATAACCCCTTGAAGCTCTGACGCGTTTTAGCAGTATATTTTGGCTATCATTAGACGATTTTATGCAGCTTAGGAAGGATCTGTGGGTATTAAAAGGGTAAAGACTCTCTCAATCAACCCTCTGACATCCATATTACACCCTTCCTAATCTGAATAAAATCGTCTAGTAATTACCAGAAAACATAAAAAGAAATGCGTTTTGAAGGTTGAAAGGGTTAATTGCTGTTAATTATACCGAATCAAATCGTCTAACAGTAGCCATAATAAAGTTAAAAAGACGTGACCTGTACTGAACGGGTTAAGGGGAGATCTCCACTTGAGGGATTTTTTTCTGGACCCCTTTCTCCCTCATGTTTAGCCCCATTGCTTTTGAGATTTTAAGACGTTCGCCCTAGTAGTTTGGACATTTTAAGACATGTTGCCCCATTTCTGTCAAGTTTAAGACCTTTCGTGCCATTAAGGTGTCGATTTTTTCCTGGCGAGCGATAGCGAGCCTGTAATTTAAGAGAAATCAGCCTCCGGCCGGGACATTTTTTCTACCGAAAAATGTACAAATTTATCTTGAAAGGGGGTCAAGGGGGTGACATTTTTAGATTGCTGGAGGAGTAGGAAACAAACTAAAAACCTCCCCTTAACAAACAGACCCGACCTTGAATAATCAGACTGTATTCATGCATGTTGAGGACCTTTTCATTTATACAATAGAGATAACCAAAGATCAAATTAAGGGGGGTCACCGCTTTTTGTTTATCTTTCTCGCCTTCCCTGGCTTGTATCCATTCAGCCAACTGTTTTAAGACGTTTATCCCCATCCAGGTGTCGATTTCTTCCTGGCGAGCGATAGCGAGCCAGTATTGTATGGAGAAATCCGGCTTCGCCGGAGACATTTTTCTATCGAAAAATGTACACATTTAGCTTGCTGTCAAAACAAAAATATATATATGCTGGCTCGCTACCGCTTGCCAGGAAAATACTGACACCTGGATGGGGGTAAACGTCTTAAAACATTAGGCTGAATGGGGCCGAATGGATACAAGCCAAGAGGAGAGGGAGAGAAAGAGAAAAAAAGCGAGGTGGGGTTCCTTAAGACACGGCCTTTGAGCGTGTGTATACCGTCGTGACCACTAATAAGGTTACACACCTTATAACCCTTTCAAGATTATAACGCATTTTGATACTTTAATCTTGGCTATCATTGAATGATTTTATGCAGTTTAGGAAGGATCTGTAGGAGTTATAAGGGTAAAGACTATCTCAATTAACCCTCTGACTTCCATACACCCTTCCTAATCTCAATAAAATCGTCTAATAATAGCCAGAAAACAGAACAAAAATGCGTATCGGATCTTGAGAGGGTTAAGGGGCCCACCTCGTTTTTTTTTTTTTTTCTCTCCCTCTCTCTTGGCTTGTATCCATTCGGACCCATTCAGCCTACTGTTTTAAGACGTTTACCCCATCCAGGTGTCAATATTTTCCTGGCGAGCGGTAGCGAGCCAGCTTATATATATTTTTGTTTTGACAGCAAGCTAAATTTGTACATTTTTCGATAGAAAAATGTCTCCGGCGAAGCCGGATTTCTCCATACAATGCTGGCTCGCTATCGCTCGCCAGGAAGAAATCGACACCTAGATAGGGATAAACGTCTTAAGACAGTTGGCTGAATGGGGCCGAATGGATACAAGCAAGGGGAAGAGAGAAAAGAAGAGAGAGATAAAAAAAAGCCTGTGACCCACCTTAATCAATGAACTTCCAAAGCAAAGTTCTGAAGCATTTGGGATATAATAGCGCATTGTATAGTTTCTTCTGGGTTCCATACAGATTGGAATGGGTGCGTCATGGTAGTGTTGTTTTGGTTTGGGTTGGGGGGGTTTTCTGGACCCCCTTCGCCCTCACGTTTAGCTCCATTAGTTTTGATTTTTTTTAAGACACTCGCCCCATCAGTTTGGCAATTTTAAGACCATTCGCCCCATTTTTGTGTCCATACTATTTAGTTCCCATAACAGTCCGTGGAAAAGAGTCCCTCAAGCCACCACTGACACATATTTGTACTTCCTTCTCCATATTTCATCACCACACCGTCAACAAATACTACCTTCACAGTTTCACCACCTCTCTCTCTCTCTCTCTCTCTCTCGCCTCCATGCTAACCCTTTCAAACAGACGCCATTCCATTTTTTGTTTGTCCATCAACCTCCCGAGTATTCCTATTCAGCTAAGGAATGACCTCTTGGAATCAAATGGATAAATGAATGATCCACTTTAGCCTATAACTATGCGATATCTTCCCTGGTAACAATAATAACACAATATTAGTATGGACCATTACACATACAATACTATAAGTAGGTCTAGCAGCTTATCTCAGTTAAGGGGGGTCACCTGTTTTGGTTCTGGCCTTTTCTATCTTTCTCTGCCTTGTACCCATTTGGCCCCATTCAGCCTACTGTTTTAAGACGTTTATCCCCATCCAGGTGTCAATTGTTTGACAGTAGGCTAAATGTGTACATTTTTCGATAGAAAAATGTCTCCGGCAAAGCCGGATTTCTTCATATAATGCTGGCTCGCTATCGCTCGCCAGGAAGAAATCGACACCTAGATGGGGATAAACGTCTTAAAATAGTTGGCTGAATGGGGCCGAATAGATACAAGCCAGAGAAAGAGAGAAAAGGAGAGAAATAACAAAAAGCAGGTCACCCCCCTTAAATTAAAGGTTATTCATCTCCTAACATTACCATAACTAGGGATCTTTCCAAACACCATTGTCTTCCTATTTCTCCACCTCAGTTGCTTAAGGGGGAGGAAGACCATTTTTCTGGACCCCCTTCTCCCTCATGTTTAGCCCCACTAGTTTTGAGATTATAAGACGTTCGGCCCATTAGTTTGGCGATTTTAACACTTGTCGCCCCATTTCGTTGTCAATTTTAAGACCTTTCGTGCCATGTAGGTGTCGATTACTTCCTGGCGAGCGAGAGCGAGCCTGCAATTTTAAGAGGAACCAGCCTTCGGCCGGAACATTTTTCTACCGAAAAATGTACAAATTTATCTTGAAGGGGGGTCTAGGGGGTGTTTTTCTAAGCTTGATGGAAGTCTAGGGAGGAAACTAACAACATATATGAATAAATGAATTAATAGACCAAACAAACGGTCTGCCTCCTCTTAAGTCTGATGTACGGGATTCCTTCCGAAGCAGAGTAAAATTGCTCGGAAGTAGTTAGAACTTGACATAGAAAACAGTCTTCGTATAATATAAATGTTTAAAAGTGTCCCTGTGATTGGAAGGTTTTAACAAGTCATTTAATTCCCTGCTTCCTGTGGCAGTATTCGGTTCCCTGACCTTCGTCGGGGAAAGACTAGCTAATTATCATTCTTCACAGGGTTTTATTACCAACTTACTACCACGTTTCTTCTTTTTCTTTCATGTTTACTTATTATTTGTATTTGTATTCCCCTCTCCTCTTGTCCTTCCTTCTAACTCCTCCTCATCATTATCACCTTTCTAACGTCATATTGATGTTCCTTCTCTTCCTCCTTGTATCGTCATGATTAGTTTATTTCCTCATCCTTCTTTTCCACAAACGAATCTCGACCAAATATGCTCCACACTACTACAACAGTTACAATGTTCCAGCAACACATACACGTTCATCACCAAGGTAAGGTAAGACACCACAAACATTCCACCACCACCACAAATCTTAGCTCACTCTCTCCACCATAACCATCACACTATCCACCTCACTACTATCACCACAACCACCTACCACCAAGAGCACCATTACCACAGCTTCACCATCACCGTGACATAATCTCCCTCCGTCCTCACTCTTCAACCACTAAGATCCAAATCAGTGCTAAGCCACCAGTTTAACATTTGTTAGAGTATTAAAGCAGTGGACCGTCTCTTGCTGGTGACACTTCCTATACTACTTAACTTCCTCTTCCTCGTCTTTAGCCTTAGGCTGGGTACCTGCTCACAGGCAATATGGTGTGCTGATTCTGCTGGGCATCTGATATCTGTATAACTATTTTGTCTTCATATTGTAAGCGAGTCTAGTTTAACGTCTTGTTTAAGCTAAGTTACAGATGTAGTACCGGTACATGTCACTGTTGTACTCTAAACAAAATCACTAAATCCGAACGCATGCATATTATGATCAGCCATTATTGGTCCATTACAAAACTGTTCTTACACGGAAGGGAATGTTGACAGCCTATCTGCCTCACTATGGTGGCTTATTCAGGGAAAGTGAAACTACGTATATGGCAAGAAGTAATTGTGGAATGTTTTTGTTCTGTTGTAATGGTGGTTGTTGTGTGTAGTCTGTAACCAGAATAATCAGTCGTGCACGTGGACGTGGAGAGCATACGTACATATGCATACGAATCTGGCTAATATCCCTTTCATACCCGTCTTTTGTAGCACCAATGTTTATAACAATTATGCTAACCATTGAACCACGGTCTTATGATTTTTAGAGACATGTAATCAAATGGTAACCATCTATAAGTTGTGTCGGAATAAAGTCACACTGATGTGATTTAGTACAAGTGTTGAGTATAGTGTTGCTTACATGAGAGCACTTCAATATTAGTCCCTTTACCCAGTGTCCTGTTCAGTGCAACCCTCACAGTGTATCCATGGTGGATTTGTTTTTTATTTGGTTCTCTTTTCGACTTTCGCTTTCGTCCTTCGGTCCCTCTTCCTACATTTCACTGACTTCCTATATTTTATGTAAGCATATTTTTTATTTAATTTTATTTTTTTGCTTTTGTTTTCAGAAATACCTCCAGGAATTAAATGGGGCCAAAATATTTTAAATCGACTCCTTCAGGTCCTTCCTAAGTAACTAACATCACAATATGCTAGATAAACAAAATGATAAAGCCGTGATTTTACTGAAAGGATCACTTGATCGTCATTCTGTCCCCCTGTTGTGGTGTCCGGCAGCAACCCTCTCAGTATAAACATGGTCTAGGGTTTGCTTGGTCACCTGTCCTAGTCATGAGGCCGGCGAGTGTGTGTTGTGTCCGAGGCTCTTTTACCCTACATATATTTAGTTTTCTTTCCATTCTTATTTCTCCTTCCCCCATCTGCCCTTCCATTTACTTACTTCTTTTCCTTGTAAATATATCTAGGTTTGCTTTGTCATCCGTCCTACTCTTGAGGCTACCGTGTGTGTTTGTATTGTATCCGAGACCCGTTTATCCTGCCTTCTGGTTTGCCTACCTTCATTCCTTCCCTTCGTCCTTGCTTTTGTCATTTCCTTTCGCTGAAAGTTATTTCCCTCCTTCCCTTTGGTCGTTGATTCTTGCCATCTCTCCCTTCCTTATTAACTTTAACTAACTCTCTCTCACTCACTCTCTTAGTGTTGTTTACTTGAAAACACTTGGTCATTTTCTTCCCTTGGATCCTGTCCGGCAGCAGCCCTCGGTGTATAAACAAGGTCGGAGTTTGTTTGGTCATCCGTCCTAGTATAGTATTGAGGGTGACGTATGTGCTTGTGTCCGAGACTCTTTTATCCTACATATATTGATTACAGTTATTCTTTCCATCATTCCTTCCTCTCGTATTTGCTTTTGTCATTCACTTTCTTTCAGTAATCGTTATTTCCTTCCTTCCCTTAGTCGGCTGGTTATTTATTCAGTTTCCTTCCATATGAACTATTTCTCACTCACCCTCCATTCTCTCTCTCTCTCTCCATGTTATTTCCTTCCCCTGTTGTGGTATCCGGCAGCAACCCTCGCAGTATAAACATGGTCTGGGTTTGCTTGGTCATCCGTTCTAGTCTTAAGGCCGACTTTATGTGTTTGTGCCTGTGCCTCTTCTGCCCGGCCTTCTGGTTTGCCTTCCTCGAACCGACATCTTGCCTTCCTTACCCTTATCCTATCCTGCCTTCCTTACCCTTATCCTATCCTTCATTCCTTCCCCTTTCTCCATCCTTCCTTCGTTTCTTTTTCCCCTCCTTCCTCACTTCATATTCCTTCCCCCCCCCCCCCCTCCATTCCTTCCTTTCTCTTCCCCATCCCTTCCTCCCGCCCCATTCCTTCCTTTCCTTCTTCCTTTCCATTCCCCCTATTCCATTCTTTCCCTCCCCCCCATTCCTTTCTTTCCCTCCCTTCCCCCATTCCTTCCTCCCTCCCCCCATTCCTTTCTTTCCCTCCCCCCATTCCTTCCTTTCCCTCCTCCCCCCATTCCTTTCTTTCCCTCCCCCCCCATATCCTTCCTTCCCATTCCCCATCCTTCCTTCACGTGTCCTCATCTTCTGCCTTCCTTCCTTCCTTGTAGGCACCCGCTTCCTCCCCTTATAAACATGACGTAGGGCTATTTGCTCGTCCATCCGTCCTACTCGAGGCTGACGTAGGTGTTTGTTTCGGTCTTCTTCAATCCTGTCTTTGTCTAACTTATTTAGTGCTCTTTATATCCTCTTCCTTCCTTCTTCCCTTCCTTCCTTCCTTTCCTCTTTCCTTCCTTCCTTCTTTCCTTCCTTCCTTTCTTCTTTCCTCCCTCTTTCCTTTCCTCCTTCCTTCTTACCTTCCTTCTTCTCTTCCTTCATTCCTTCATTCCCTCTCTTCGCAAGCTCCCGCCCTTCGTCTTTAAATCTTTGTCATATATAATTATTGTCGTGTGCCCTAACCCGTACAGTACCAGGGGCGTCCTTTCCATCCTATTCTGGCAACTACTAGACGATTTAATTCAGCTTAGGAAGGACCTCTAGCAATAATAAGGCTTCAAACTATCTCAACCAACCCTTTTAACTACGGTACCACAGATCCTTCCTAAGCTACATAATATTGTCTAAATATAGCTAGAATAAAATATAACACATGTCGCTGGTACTCAAAGTTGCTTTTTGTGGATCCCCTTCTCCCTCAAGATTAGCCCCATTAGTTTTGAGATTTCAAGACCCTGCGGCCCATTTTTTGTTGTCAATATTAAGACCTTTCTTGTCATTTAGGTGTCAATTTTTTTTCCTGGCGAGCGATAGAGTCTGTAATGAACCGGCCAAAAAAAAAATCTACCGAAAATTGTACAGATTAATCTCGAATGGGGATCTTGAGGATGTTCTTTTTAAGCTTTATAGAGGCCTTGGGAGTAATATAAAATAATAAATAAATAAATAAACAAATAAATATCACCTGCCCCCTTAATTATCTCCCATCCCATCTATTCCTACCTTTTGCTTCGTTTATTTCTCCCTCTTTCCCCTTCTTTCCTTTAGCTCCATTGTTCGATTATTCCTTCATTCCTTCTTCATAATTTTTGCTTTCGCTGTGTTTCGTCTCAATCAACCCAACCCCATCAACACCCCACTCATATTTTGTCTCTCTCTCCCTTCCTTCCTTAAGACAAAAATAATAATAATAAATAAATAAATAAAATATAATAAATAATTAAATTATATATATATATATATATATATATATATATATATATATATATATATATACAGTATATATACACACACACAGTATATCCATTCTTCCTTCCTGTTTTACCTAGACTATATTTACTTTCCTTCCTTCCTTCCTTCCTCCTGACCTCCATCCTGACATTAAGGGGAGGTTTTTAGTTTGTTTCCTACTCCTCCAGCAATCTTAAAATTTCACCCCCTTTCAAGATAAATTTGTACATTTTTCGGTAGAAATATATCTCGGCCGAAGGCCGGTTACTCTTAAATTACAGGCTCGCTATCGCTCGCCAGGATAAAATCGACACCTAAATGGCACGAAAGGTCTTAAAATTGACAGAATGGGGCTGAAATTCTTAAAATCACCAAACTAATGGGGCAAGCGTCTTAAAATCTCAAAAGCAATGGGGCTTGACATGAGGGAGAAAGGGGTCAAGAAAAAAAGTCCCTCAAGTGGAAATCTCCCCTTAAGCTCACTCCCTCCACCTTTCTTACTACTTCTTATTTATTCGACTTTTTATTTATTTTCTCTCTGGCCTTCACTGTGATATTTTAATTGTTCACATCCTTCCGTCTTTCTCATTCTTTGTTTCAACGTTAATTCCCACAGCTATTTCATTACATGTTATTGTCTGATCATTATACTTCAGTAAATTCTTGTTTGTAACAATGGGTGTGTGTGTGTGTGTGTGTGTGTGTGTGTGTGTGTGTGTGTGTGTGTGTGTGTGTGTGTGTGTGTGTGTGTGTGTGTGTGTGTGTGTGTGTGTGTGTGTGTGTGTGTTCGTTCTACGAATGTACTACCAATTATTATTCTGTGTGCACCCTGTTTGCTTTCTCTCGTCCTGATGTTCACTAACATGAATCATGCGCTTGCAGTCATTCTCGGGTTTATATGGCTTGATTTACTATTAACTATCTGGATACTCATAAATCATAGCAAGCATAGCCTACACTTGTTATTCAGTATCGTAATCAAAGGAGATAACATTTAACTATATACAATATCTCAAATCCTTAAGGGGGAGGTTTTTAGTTGATTCCCTAGACTTCCATCAAACTTAAAATTACTCCCCCTAGACCCCCTTTCAAGATAAATTTGTACATTTTTCGGTAGAAAAATGTCCCGGCCGAAGGCCGATTTCCCTTAAATTACAGGCTCGCTATCGCTCGCCAGGAAAAAATCGACACCTAAATGGCACGAATGGTCTTAAAATTGATATAATAAATGGGGCGAAGGTTATTAAAATCGACAAACTAATGGGGCGAACGTCTTAAAATCTCAAAAGCAATGGGGCTAAACATGAGGGAGAAAGGAGTCCAGAAAAAAAAACTCCAGGTGGAAATCCTCCCTTAACATAGTGGTTTTAAATATTAAAATAGTTCTATAATGTACACTAATAATTATGGCTAATGACTTTACCATTACTGGAAACAGATTAACTTGTTCATGTAGTAATGTACACCCTATGTGGTGGATTGTGTTCTTTTATTTCATACATTTGATTTTTAGTAAGCGTTGTTTCCACATAGCGATTTTGATAAGCTAATTTGACTATATATTGTCTTTGTCCCAGTTTTGGTTTGTTTAGTTTGCAAGTTTTACATTTGACTATATAATTTGTCTTTGTACCAGTTTTGGTTTGTTTAGTTTGCAAGTTTTACATTTGACTATATATTGTCTTTGTCCCAGTTTTGGTTTGTTTAGTTTGCAAGTTTTACATTTGACTATATATTGTCTTTGTCCCAGTTTTGGTTTGTTTAGTTTGGAAGTTTTACATTTGACTTTATATTGTCTTTGTCCCAGTTTTGGTTTGTTTATTTTTTATTTTGCAAGTTTTACATTTGACTATATATTGTCTTTGTCCCAGTTTTGGTCTGTTTAGTTTGCAAGTTTTACAAGTTAATCTGTTTTTATTCATTTCACCCTAACACCAAACCCCTCCAATGAAATGAGTGAAATCATATATGTTTGCCAGAAGCTCCAGGTGTCTGTACCGATGGCTTTATGCTTGCCAGGATCGATCTGTACTATTACACAACCCCGCTCAATCTCTACGTTATTATATTTTTCCGCAAATATGTTTGGCAACTTAATCTTTAAGGGGGGCCACCTGTTTTTTTCTCTTTCTCTCCCTCTCTGGCTTTTATCCATTCGGCCCCATTCAGCCTACTGTTTTAAGACATTTACCCCCATCCAGGTGTCAATATTTTCCTGGCGAGCGGTAGCGAGCCAGCATATATATATTTTTGTTTCCACAGCAGGCTAAATTTGTACATTTTTCGATAGAAAATGTCTCCGGCGAAGCCGGATTTCTCCATACAATGCTGGCTCGCTATCGCTCGCCAGAAAGAAATCGACACCTTGATGGGGATAAACGTCTTAAACCAGTTGGCTGAATGGGGCCGAATGGATACAAGCCAGGGAAAGAGAGAAAAGGAGAGAAAGATAAAAAAGGCCGGTTAAATCCAATCCTCCAATTTTATAATATTAACAACCGATTCTCCTCAAGTTTCGGATTAGATTTCTTCCTATGATATCTAATAATTCATGTGTCCGTTCCCTTCTATAATTAATGTGTCCGTTCCCTTCTATAATTCATGTGTCCGTTCCCTTCTATAATTCATGTGTCCGTTCCCTTCTATAATTAATGTGTCCGTTCCCTTCTATAATTAATGTGTCCGTTCCCTTCTATAATTCATGTGTCCGTTCCCTTCTATAATTCATGTGTCCGTTCCCTTCTATAATTCATGTGTCCGTTCCCTTCTATAATTCATGTGTCCGTTCCCTTCTATAATTCATGTGTCCGTTCCCTTCTATAATTCATGTGTCCGTTCCCTTCTATAATTCATGTGTCCGTTCCCTTCTATAATTCATGTGTCCGTTCCCTTCTATAATTCATGTGTCCGTTCCCTTCTATAATTCATGTGGCCGTTCCCTTCTATAATTCATGTGTCCGTTCCCTTCTATAATTCATGTGTCCGTTCCCTTCTATAATTAATGTGTCCGTTCCCTTCTATAATTCATGTGTCCGTTCCCTTCTATAATTCATGTGTCCGTTCCCTTCTATAATTCATGTGTCCGTTCCCTTCTATAATTCATGTGTCCGTTCCCTTCTATAATTCATGTGTCCGTTCCCTTCTATAATTCATGTGTCCGTTCCCTTCTATAATTCATGTGTCCGTTCCCTTCTATAATTCATGTGTCCGTTCCCTTCTATAATTCATGTGTCCGTTCCCTTCTATAATTCATGTGTCCGTTCCCTTCTATAATTCATGTGGCCGTTCCCTTCTATAATTCATGTGGCCGTTCCCTTCTATAATTCATGTGTCCGTTCCCTTCTATAATTCATGTGTCCGTTCCCTTCTATAATTCATGTGTCCGTTCCCTTCTATAATTCATGTGTCCGTTCCCTTCTATAATTCATGTGTCCGTTCCCTTCTATAATTATACTCTCCAGTTGTTATTGCTTTTAGTGTGTGTGGTCACTGTTTAAGGGGAGATTTCCACCTGGAGGATTTTTTTTCTGGACCCCTTTCTCCCTCATCTTTAGCCCCGTTGCTTTTGAGATTTTAAGACGTTCGCCCCCATTCGTTTGACGATTTTAAGAACCCTCGCCCCATTTAAGTTAATTTTAAGACCATTCGTGCCATTTAGGTGTCGATTTTTTCCTGGCGAGCGATAGCGAGCCTGTAATTTCTCTCCCTCTCTGGCTTTTATCCATTCGGCCCCATTCAGCCTACTGTTTTAAGACGTTTATCCCCATCCAGGTGTCAATTTTTTACTGGTGAGCGGTAGCGAGCCAGCATATTTTTTATTTTTGTTTGACAGCAGCTAAATTTGTAAATTTTTCGATAGAAAAATGTCTCCGGCGAAGCCGGATTCTTCATATAATGCTGGCTCGCTATCGCTCGCCAGGAAGAAATCGACACCTAGATGGGGATACATGTCTTAAAATAGTCGGCTGAATGGGGCCGAATGGATACAAGCCAGAGAAAGAGAGAAAAGGACATAAATAACAAAAAGCAGGTCACCCCCCTTAAGGTCAACTTTCCTATATAGCCTACATTAGTGAAACAAGATTATGTCTTCTTTAGCAGGTTCATAAGTTTATAAAGGTTATATTCAATTATTGTTCTTCTACCTTCTTATCCAGTAAAGGTCATCCAGCCATTCTCTATTTCTTACTTACATCCTCTTCTTCCACTTTATCCTCTTCTATTTCTTACTTAAATCCTCTTCTTCCACTTCTTACTTAAATCCTCTTCTATTTCTTACTTAAATCCTCTTCTTCCACTTCTTACTTAAATCCTCTTCTAGTTCTTACTTAAATCCTCTTCTTCCACTTTATCCTCTTCTATTTCTTACTTACATCCTCTTCTTCCACTTTATCCTCTTCAATTCCCTCCCCCCCTCGTCTTCTTTACACTTACTCATTGAATTATTCCTTGTCATTGTTATCATTACCCTTATTACCTCTCCACTCTCCATGCCTTCCTTGCTTCTCTCAACCGGTGTATGTATTATTTATTACCTCTCCACTCTCCATGCCTTCCTTGCTTCTCTCAACCGTATTATTTATTACCTCTCCACTCTCCATGCCTTCCTTGCCGGTCGGTGTATGTATTATTTACCTCTCCACTCTCCATGCCTTCCTTGCTTCTCTCAACCGGTGTATGTATTATTTATTACCTCTCCACTCTCCATGCCTTCCTTGCTTCTCTCAACCGGTGTATGTATTATTTATTACCTCTCCACTCTCCATGCCTTCCTTGCTTCTCTCAACGTGTATGTATTATTTATTACCTCTCCAAAAATGCCTTCCTGCTTCTCAACCGGTGTATGTATTATTTATTACCTCTCCACTCTCCATGCCTTCCTTGCTTCTCTCAACCCGTAAAGGTCGGCCACACACCAATCCATATGTATTAACAATTTCCTCAACCCCTTAATAATATTCCTGGTCTCAACTACTGTAAGTAGTGACCTATTTACCACCTATTCCTCTATTATCACTTTTGTTGTCACTTTTTTGAGTTTGTCCTAGACTCAGTTTCCCCCCCCATCATCTACTATTTTCCTTTCTAACTTCGTTCAAATCCCCCTCCATTCCGTTTTCCTTCCTTCCTCCCTTCACTCTCTTCTACTTCATTCCGTTTTCCTTCCTCCCTTCACTCTCTTCTACTTCATTCCGTTTTCCTTCCTCCCTTCACTCTCTTCTACTTCATTCCGTTTTCCTCCCTCCCTTCACTCTCTTCTACTTATTTCCCCTCCATTCCGTTTTCCTTCCTTCCTCCTTTCACTCTCTTCTACTATCTCATTCACATCATCTCTTATTCCTTCCTTCCTTCCTTCCTTCCTTCCTTCCCCAATATATTCTTCGGTTTTCCCTACCAACCTCTTGTATTAACTCTTCTCGCCTCTCCCCCTCCACCCATCATATTCACACTTTTATTCTAATTTTCAACAATTGCTCTCGTTCCTTTATTATGGTTGGATAAGATGACAGAAGATAGATGGGGAAAAAGTAGGTAAAATAGGGGATTATAAAAAGGGAGTGAAATGGTTTTAGATGTCTTCTTCAAAAAGTGTGTACCTTCGCTAAGAATAAACAGAGGAAGATAAACGTGGACGTCAGTGAGAAAAAAAAAAAAAAAAAATATATATATATACCGGTATATATAATTATATATATATATATATATATATATATATATATATAAAATATAACATTCCATTGGAAGATAAATTTTGCACAGACCCCAACAAGAACGAGAGACGGCACGCTCCAATAACTGTTACCAGAAGAAGCATCATCTCCACTGATAGATGACGCACTACAACCCAACCCTTGGGCCGGTTTTCTGGACCACTTTCTCCCTCAGGTTTAGCCCCATTAGTTTTGAGGTTTTAAGACGTTCGGTCCATTAGTTTGGCAATTTTAACACCTTTAGCTCCATTTTGTTTTCAATTTTATGACCTTTCGTGCCATGTAGGTGTAAAAAAATTCCTGGTGAGCGATAGCGAACCTGACATTTTAAGAGGAATCGGCCTACGGCCGGGACATATTTCTACCGAAAAATGTACAAATATATCTTGAAGGGGGGTCTAGGGGGTGTTTTTCTAAGCTTGATGGAGGTCTAGCGAGGAAACTAAGAAATAAAGGAATAAATTAATGTATAGATCAAAATAACGGCCCATGTCCCCTTAACTGATAGCCTACATGGCACACTCCAACCCAAGATGCCCCAACTCATCCCTCTGGTCTCCAACAAGAGTATCGATTGGTAGTAGCAAAAAACCTAAATCGACCATAGGCTATACCTTACGTCGTAGAACGCCGGCCAAAAAAACAACAACCGAGGTATGGCGTAGCTTCTTCGGTGTCTCTCTTTTAGGCAGTCTATGCTTTTAGGGCATATATTTTCTTCTTCTCCGTGCACCCCCCCCCCCCCCCCCCCACGAGTTAGCTTCTCAGGTGTCCCTCTTTTATGTACTTTTTTTTCTTCTTTTCCGTAGTTCCATCCCCCCCTTTTCAACCCCCACACTAGTCCCTCCCTCCCTCCTTCCTTCCCTTTCATGGTTTCTTATACACCACCAAACACGCCTCCACTCCGCCCTCCTCCATTCTTCCAGTTCTTTTATTTGGACCGGAAATCCCTCCCTTTTCATCTTTTCATCACACTCTCCCTGGCTCTCTCTCTCTCTCTCTCTCTCTTCTTTGCTATCCTTTCCTTCCACTGTCTCTTATTCTCGGGTTAGCTATCTCTACTAGAATTAAGTCCTGACCACCTCGCTGGGATCGTAAGGTCTGTGTGGTCAGCGTATCTATGTCAATCTATGTAAATCTTTCTCTTTCACACACACTTCAATTCGTTGTACCGGTATCTGAAATTCCTCATTCTAACACTGACCGTCCTTCTGTTTTGGGTTTTAACCCCCCCCAACCACCCCCACCCCCACCATCACCACCGAGGATCTTGTTTCACTCTGGACCTTCCAAGACTACAATCACAGTCGACCTTCCTCCCTTCCACATTATCACCAACTTCCAACTTTCTACCACCTCCCTGGGAACTATAATCATGATACAGGTAAATGTAAGTACGTAAGATAAATGGCAGAATTAGAAAGTAAGGTTAATCAGTATCAAGGTATCATATCAAACTAACAGTAAGGTTAATCAGTATCAAGGTATCATATCAAACTAAAAGTAAGGTTAATCAGTATCAAGGTATCATATCAAACTAAAAGTAAGGTTAATCAGTATCAAGGTATCATATCAAACTAACAGTAAGGTTAATCAGTATCAAGGTATCATATCAAACTAACAGTACTCAAGTGTTGTTGGGGACGGGATGAAGATACTGACCAATAGAATTATATTTCGGAGATTGTGTCTTATTAATAACATGGGGCTAAGACTCCAATGCTAATTGGGTTCAAGCAATCATATCCAAAATATGTGAAGTCAGTAAGCCATTCTCTAAATATCGAGGGTACGAAGCAAAAGTTTGTCATGCAAGGTCTTATTTATTTTTTTGTTCTGGTTTTGAGGGGGGGGGGGGGTCTATCCTTCATGTATTTACTTAAGGGGAGGTATTTAGTTTGTTCCCTAGACCTCCACCAAGCTTAAAATTACACCCCCTTGAGTCCCTTTCAAGATAAATTTGTACATTTTTCGGTAGAAAAATTTCCCGGCCGAAGGCCGGTTCCTCTTAAATTACAGGCTCGCTATCGCTCGCCAGGATAAAATCGACACCTGAATTGCACGAAAGGTATTAATATGGGGTGAAAGTTCTTAAAATCGCTAAACTAATGGGGCAAACGTTTTATAATATCAAAAGCAATGGGGCTAAACATGAGGGAGAAAGGGGTCAAGACAAAAATCCCTCAAGTGGAGATCTCCCCTTAACATATTGTACCTAATCGACTCTTATATAAATACAAGGGCTGAACTCTGATATCAGTGGCCCTTTAAGCAGACAATGTATACACGCTAAGATGGCAACATTCGTGAACTATCCGGACTTGGCCCATAGACTACCAACCCTGAGCAGCACCAGCACCAACAACAAGCTACCGTACTCCACTCTTCCAACACCTGTCACAACCACAACCACCTCTGGACGAGTTATAACCACTGTAACCACTAACCAATACCCTATATTAAGGGGGGTGACCTGTTTTGGTTCTGTCCTTTTCTATCTTTCTCTGGCTTGTATCCATTTGGCCCCATTCAGCCTACTGTTTTAAGACGTTTATCCCCATCCAGGTGTAAATTGTTTACTGGTGAGCGGTAGCGAGCCAGCATATTTTTTATTTTTGTTTGCCAGCAGGCTAAATTTGTACATTTTTCGATAGAAAAATGTCTCCGGCGAAGCCGGATTTCTTCATATAATGCTGGCTCGCTATCGCTCGCCAGGAAGAAATCGACACCTAGATGGGGATAAACGTCTTAAAATAGTTGGCTGAATGGGGCCGAATGGATACAAGCCAGAGAAAGAGAGAAAAGGACAGAAATAATAAAAAGCAGGTCACCCCCCCCCCCCAACAAGATTTGTTTTGCAGAAAGTAAACAATACGAACATCAAGACATATGAATAAGTAAAAGTAAGACTATGAGGCCACATCAGTAATCTTGACAAGTAAGAAAACACATAAACATGACTCAACCAAATACTCCCTGTAATTATCACCACCACCACCACCACCACCACCACCTTCCTCGAATTTCCAACCGCTGTAACCACTAGCCTACATTAAGGGGTGATATTATCCACTTGAGAGATTTTTTTCTTGACTCCTTTCTCCCTCATGTTTAGCCCCATTGCTTTTTCTAATTTTAAGACGTTCGCCCCATTATTTTGACGATTTGAAGAACTTTCGACCCATTTCTGTCAATTTTAAGACCTTTCGTGCCATGTAGGTGTCGATTTTATCCTGGCGAGCGATAGCGAGCCTGTAATATAAGAGGAACCGGCTTTCAGCCGGGACATTTTTCTACCGAAAAATGTACAAATTTATCTTGAAAGGGGGTCTAGGGGGAGTAATTTTAAGCTTGATGGAAGTCTAGGGAATCAACTAAAAACCTCCCCTTAACATAAAATAATACAAAGAAATAAAGAACAACAACGATGTGAAGGGAATACAATATAACACATGAAGTAAGACCATTTGGAGACGGATGGAGAGAATACAAGGGGGGAATATTAAACTACAAAAAGTGGGAAGACCGAAGAAGAAACTAATGACCAAATTGTCCAAGACTCAACAAGAAACTCCTCTCCGACCTTCTAAACAGCAGCTGTCGCCAATTTCCCCACTACCAATCACAACCACCAAAAAGCCTCGAATTTCCAACCACTGTACCTTCAGCTTCTCACCCACCACAACCACCTGTATGGTAATTGTAACCCTTTCAATATCTGACTACGTATTTCTTTGGTGTTTTCTGGCTATTATTAGACGATTTTATTGAGATTAGGAAGGGTGTATGGAAGTCAGAGGGTTAATTGAGATAGTCTTTACCCTTATAACTCTTACAGATCCTTCCTAAACTGTTTAAGGGGAGATCTCCACTTGAGAGATTGTTTTCTTGACCCCTTTCTCCCTCATGTTTAGCCCCATTGCTTTTGATATTATAAAACGTTTGCCCCATTAGTTTAGCGATTTTAAGAACTTTCACCCCATATTAAGACCTTTCGTGCAATTCAGGTGTCGATTTTATCCTGGCGAGCGATAGCGAGCCTGCAATTTAAGAGAAACCGGCCTTTGGCCGGGACATTTTTCTACCGAAAAATGTACAAATTTATCTTGAAAGGAACTCGAGGGGGTGTAATTTTAAGGTTGATGGAGGTCTAGGGAACAAACTAAATACCTCCCCTAAAGTCAATGACACTAATATTGCTATAGGTAGCGCCAACGAACTTGACAATTATCTCGATCCCTGACCTCTTCGTAAATCAAAAGGACCTTGAGCAAACTGGCTGTCAATTTCCACACCTATTTCCTGGTGGACTCTTCCCAAATGATGGAAATGTCAGCCCGATTGTTTTCATTCATTTTGAGTTATCAGAAGTTAAGGGGTCAGTATAGTATTTGTAACCCGATACCACAGCAATGCTAACAGCTTTTAAAACTGTACAGTGTAAGATTGCATGCATTGTTAACATTCCATTAAGGGGTGATGTCCACTGGAGGGATTTTTTTCTTGACTCCTTTCTCCCTCATGTTTAGCCCTATTGCTTTTCTAATTTTAAGACGTTCGCCCCATTATTTTGACGATTTTAAGAACTTTCGACCCATTTTTGTCATATTTAAGACCTTTCGTGCCATTTATTGAGAGAGAGAGAGAGAGAGAGAGAGAGAGAGAGAGAGAGAGAGAGAGAGAGAGAGAGAGAGAGAGTTACAAGGAATAGTTAGTATCTCAAAGACCTTACAGTTAATTCCGGGGAGATACTCAAAGTGGGAAGATAATGTGTAGGTAACCACACTCATGTGTTGTTAACCACACTCATTGCAGAGTGTTAAAAATACTATCTACTCCTTCCTGAATTGCTTTGCTGAAGAACTATTTACAACTTCTGAAGGAAGTTTGTTCCAGGTAGAATATATATTGCATGTGACAGTGTGTGTGTGTGTGTGTGTGTGAAGTTCCCATGCCTACCAGCAGCAGCACCATAATTACCAGCTACCACTAATGACCATATTCACCAACCACTACCACACTCGTCCTTCCTACCATAACGATATTCACCAAGTATCACCTCTCATCCCACCACCACCACCACCAACCACTACCACACTCGTCCTTCCTACCATAACGATATTCACCAAGTATCACCTCTCTCAGCCCACCACCACCACCAACCACTACCACACTCGTCCTTCCTACCATAACGATATTCACCAAGTATCACCTCTCTCATCCCACCACCACCACCACCAACCACTACCACACTCGTCCTTCCTACCATAACGATATTCACCAAGTATCACCTCTCTCATCCCACCACCACCAACCACTACCACACTCGTCCTTCCTACCATAACGATATTCACCAAGTATCACCTCTCTCAGCCCACCACCACCACCACCACCACCACTACCACCACCACCACCAACCACTACCACACTCGTCCTTCCTACCATAACGATATTCACCAAGTATCACCTCTCTCATCCCACCACCACCACCAGACCACTGATCACCACCACCAACCACTACCACAATATTCTACCACCACTACTACCACGATTGTCAGAGAATCCAGGCTTACTTCGTGTTAAGATCTTATTTCTTCTCTCTCAATGTAAAACAAAATGACTAACATAAAATGAAAGATGAGTATATGGTGTACATAATTGCCGAAGTTTTTTTCAAAATAACAAAATGTTGGGTTCAAATGCTTGCTGGGGGTAACCATTTTTGTACATTCACGTGCAATTTATATGTACACACGTAAATAAATTATTATTTATTATTTATTATTAGTATTATTTCAAAAGTGAGTTTAAACACTTAGTCAGGCGTGTATTGCAATAATTTTCCCTAGTTTAAAATTATAGACGAAAATAATCACATTCATTTTGAGGAGGTATGGTAGAAGTGTTCATCGTGGCAGGTCTTATTATGGTAAGGTTTTCGGTAATTTAATCAAGGTGATGGTTTCACTGCAGGAATATTTAAGAAACTGTCCGTCAGTCTCCTCATGCACAGTAATTCATCTTTAGTTATGACAGTGTTGCAATATTTTTTAGGGACAGATGCCCTATAGGAAGTACAGTAAAATGATGTTGTTGTTGAGCCCTATATCAAATAACATTGAACTATATCAGAGTATAAACAAAAATCTTGTTAAAGCTATCACCCTAGAATACGGACCTATATTTGACAATGTTGGACACACACACATCTCCGAGTACAAATACACATACAGTACCGGTACTGTATGTGTATCTCTTATACACATACAGTACCGGTACTGTATGTGTAGCTCTTATACACATACAGTACCGGTACTGTATGTGTATCTCTTATACACATACAGTACCGGTACTGTATGTGTATCTCTTATAGGAGAATACCAGGCTCAGATCATATTGTTTATGTTATTGTCACACTGGATTCATAGTCCATGGACCACGGTGGAAATCAGTCCCATCGGAGAGATTTTAGCTTCATTTATAATCCGCACGACAATTTCTTGTTGTTGTAATGTTATTTCGATATACTACCTTACCTTAGTCATTTGTTTTCCAATGTGCATAAAGGAGACCAAAAGCAAAGCTGTCTGTAACAAGTTTCCCTTCCAGTTTTGAAAAACAAAAAAAGTGCTAGTGAGCCATAATCAAGTCACGTTAGAGGTAATTTAGGTGTGTTGGAAAGAAGTTTAGAATGTAATGTCTTTTTATTTAAGATAGCCTAATGCTGAAAATGTGCCCCCCCTTGGATGGTACCTAACTAACCCATCTGTCCCCTACTAACTTCCTAATCCTGCCACGGACATTAGTTCCAGAGCAGTAGTTCCCTTTCCAATGTTCCCTTACCCACTCTAAACCACTGTTTGGACACTTGATCCTCAGTGTTTTGAAGGACAAGCAGCCTAGAGGGATCACTAGACCTGTTGTTGCTTGATTTCCTTTGTACTCCTTTGTACCTCTTCGTGTGATTTCTGGATGTTGCCCATCGACCATAATACTAACCATCATCTCCCGCACCGTTATAATCTCTAAGTCTAGCTCTGCCATTCACTCTGCAGTACCGGTAACCTTCACCACATATCATAATGGAAGCGTCTTTTCCCACCATCCACTTCCTATATAATAAACACAAACCCGTAGAGTCTCTCACCATCAACCGTCTACAGTAATAAACACAAACCCGTAGAATCTCTCACCATCAACCGTCTACAGTAATAAACACAAACCCGTAGAGTCTCTCACCATCAACCGTCTACAGTAATAAACACAAACCCGTAGAGTATCTCACCATCAACCGTCTACAGTAATAAACACAAACCCGTAGAGTCTCTCACCATCAACCGTCTACAGTAATAAACACAAACCCGTAGAGTCTCTCACCATCAACGTCTACAGTAATAAACACAAACCCGTAGAGTCTCTCACCATCAACCGTCTACAGTAATAAACACAAACCCGTAGAGTCTCTCACCATCAACCGTCTACAGTAATAAACACAAACCCGTAGAGTCTCTCACCATCAACGTCTACAGTAATAAACACAAACCCGTAGAGTCTCTCACCATCAACCGTCTACAGTAATAAACACAAACCCGTAGAGTCTCTCACCATCAACCGTCTACAGTAATAAACACAAACCCGTATAGTCTCTCACCATCAACCGTCTACAGTAACGTCCCAAAAAAACATAAACCAACTTTCTATGTTTTATGATTAGGAAAACTAGAGATCTTCATTCAGCTGAGTAACTTCTTCTAGTGCAGGGCAGAATATAATGAAAGTTGAAAATAAACACCGTGTGAGGAAGAGCACTTTATTGACAACGTTTCGCATATAGCTTCATCAGGCCAATGTGAAACGTTGTCAATAAAGTACTCTTCCTCACATGGTGTTTATTTTCATTCTGTCTACTTTTCAAAGTATATTATTATCATAATGAAAATTACAGTACCAGTAAGCTATAGATCTCTTGACTAATACAAATATTCTAAGGCTATACAAAATCTCGTATCGTTAACCAGAATACATTACCAAAACGTTTGTACTTTCTGAAAGTGTTAACGGTTTCAATACGGATGACGTGTTTTTCATGCTATTCCAGTTATAGTTCGGCGATTATGTGCGGTTTACAAAGGTTCGGCGGAAGTCAGAAAACTAATTGTGATAGTTCATTTAATTTATAGATCATCCCAGTTGAATAACACCGTGTAATGTTATCCAGAATACAGTACAACAAACGTCTATCTACCGAAAGTGTTAAAGGGCTAGTGTTCGTTTTTTGGGGCTACTTATTCATGTATTTATTTAATTTTTAGTTTCTTCGTTAGACCTCCATCAAGCTTAAAACAAACACCCCCTAGGCATATACCCCCTTTCAAGATATATTTGTAAACAAACACCCCCTAGGCATATACCCCCTTTCAAGATATATTTGTAAACAAACACCCCCTAGGCATATACCCCCTTTCAAGATATATTTGTAAAGAAACACCCCCTAGGCATATACCCCCTTTCAAGATATATTTGTAAACAAACACCCCCTAGGCATATACCCCCTTTCAAGATATATTTGTAAACAAACACCCCCTAGGCATATACCCCCTTTCAAGATATATTTGTAAACAAACACCCCCTAGGCATATACCCCCTTTCAAGATATATTTGTAAACAAACACCCCCTAGGCATATACCCCCTTTCAAGATATATTTGTAAACAAACACCCCCTAGGCATATACCCCCTTTCAAGATATATTTGTAAACAAACACCCCCTAGGCATATACCCCCTTTCAAGATATATTTGTAAACAAACACCCCCTAGGCATATACCCCCTTTCAAGATATTTGTAAACAAACACCCCCTAGGCATATACCCCCTTTCAAGATATATTTGTAAACAAACACCCCCTAGGCATATACCCCCTTTCAAGATATATTTGTAAACAAACACCCCCTAGGCATATACCCCCTTTCAAGATATATTTGTAAACAAACACCCCCTAGGCATTATACCCCCTTTCAAGATATATTTGTACATTTTTCGTTAGACTAATTCGGCCGGTTCCTTTAAAAAATACCGGCTCCCTATCGCTCGTCAGGAAAAAAATCGACACCTAAACGTCACGAGAGGTCTTAATATTGACAAACTAATGGGGCGAAAGGTCTCGAAATCGCCAAACTAGTGAACGAACCTCTTAAAATCGCAAAAACTAATGGATATAAACATGAGGGAGAAGGGGGTCCATAAAAAGCGAGTACCTCCCCCTTAAAGCCCCCGACAGGTCTACAAACCACCACCACAACTATCTGAACCTTCTCACGCCTGGCTCACTCTCCACAGGCGCTGTCAACAGTCTGGCCACATCTTAAGGGGAGATCTCCACTTGAGGGATTTTTTTCTTGACCCCTTTCTCCCTCATGTTTAGCCCCATTGCTTTTGATATTATAAAACGTTTGCCCAATTAGTTTAGCGATTTTAAGAACTTTTACCCCATATTAATACCTTTCGTGCAATTCAGGTGTCGATTTTATCCTGGCGAGCGATAGCGAGCCTGTAATTTAAGAGGAACCGGCCTTCGGCCGGGACATTTTTCTACCGAAAAATGTACAAATTTATCTTGAAAGGGACTCAAGGGGGTGTAATTTTAAGGTTGATGGAGGTCTAGGGAACAAACTAAATACCTCCCCTTAACCCTTTTCAAGATTAGGACGGATGTTGACTGTGTATTCTGGCTATTATCAGACGATTTTAGACAGTTTCCGAAGGATCTGTGGGAGTTATATGGGTATAGACTACCTCATTTAACCCTCTGACATCCATATACCCTTCCTAATCTCAATACAATCGTCTAATAATAACCAGAAAAAAGAACAGACGTGCGTATCGGATCTTGATAGGGTTAACAACTCTAATATTATATTCCTTATTCCATAGGTAGGAGATAACATGCTAAACAGACCGGAGCAATAATTGAATATACAGATGTAGTTATTTAGTTCATGTTTGTTAAGGGAGCCCACCTCGTTTGTTTTATCTTTCTCTCCCTCTCTCTTTGGCTTGTATCTATTCGGCCCCATTCAGCCTACTGTTTTAAGACGTTTACCCCCACCTAGGTGTCAATATTTTCCTGGCGAGCGGTAGCGAGCCAGCATATATATTTGTTTTGTTTTGACAGCAAGCTTAATTTGTACATTTTTCGATAGAAAAATGTCTCCGGCGAAGCCGGATTTCTCCATACAATGCTGGCTCGCTATCGCTCGCCAGTAAGAAATCGACATCTAGATGGGATAAACGTCTTAAAGCAGTTGGCTGAATGGGGCCGAATGGATACAAGCCAGAGAAAAAGAGAAATGGAGAAAAACAAAACGGTGACCCCACCTTAAGGGTTCTACAGTATATTTGTATTTCCCTAGAACAATACTAACAATATACTGATCAAAACTTGAGTATATATATATATATATATATATATATATATATATATATATATATACAGTATAAGCTTAGTGTATAATTATGTTATGGACTATACAGTATGTTGGTTTGACTATAGAGGTAAACAAAGGTACTACGGGACTTTCTGGCGTGACTGTACTCCCTGTGACCCCTTATAGCAACATCTATGACCCCACCACCTCCACCACTACTACTCTTAACCCTCTCCGACATATGCCGCGATTTTGAGCCTATTGGGGATACTTTAAAGCCTTTGTTCCATCAGGGGCATTTAGAAACCTTTAGTTTAGTTACTTCAACCTCTGCAGTTGTCTTTGAGTTAGCTGTGGGCAGACAACTAATTTTGGAGAGGTAATTATAAGAATGAGAGAACTATTTCTTATTGCTAATCTGGCAACCTCTGCGTCATAAATGCGTGAAAGGGTTAAGGGGGGTCACCGTTTTTTTTTTTTAGTTTTCTCTACTTTTCTCTCTTTCTCTGGCTTGTATCCATTCGGTCCCATTCAGCCAATTGTTTTAAGACGTTTATCCCCATCCAGGTGTCGATTTCTTCCTAGCGAGCGATAGCGAGCCAGCATTGTATTGAGAAATTTGGCTTCGACGGAGACATTTTTCTGTCGAAACATTTACAAATTTAGCTTGTCAAAACAAAACTATATATATCCTGGCTCGCTACCACTCGCCAGGAAAATATTGACACCTGGATAGGGATAAACGCCTGAAAACAGTAGGCTGAATGGGGCCGAATGGATACAAGCCAAAGAGAGAGGAAGAGAAAGAGAAAAAAAAAGAGAGGTGGGCTCCCTTAATGTCTACTATACACTACTACCCTACAACATCTATAACCTTCACCACCACCACCACCACCACCACCACCACTACTACTGTTAATGTCTACTATACACTACTACCCTACAACATCTATAACCTTCACCACCATCACCACCACCACCACTACTACTGTTAATGTCTACTATACACTACTACCCTACAACATCTATAACCTTCACCACCACCACCACCACCACCACTACTACTGTTAATGTCTACTATACACTACTACCCTACAACATCTATAACCTTCACCACCACCACCACCACCACCACCACTACTACTGTTAATGTCTACTATACACTACTACCCTACAACATCTATAACCTTCACCACCACCACCACTACTACTGTTAATGTCTACTATACACTACTACCCTACAACATCTATAACCTTCACCACCATCACCACCACCACCACTACTACTGTTAATGTCTACTATACACTACTACCCTACAACATCTATAACCTTCACCACCACCACCACCACTACTACTGTTAATGTCTACTATACACTACTACCCTACAACATCTATAACCTTCACCACCACCACCACCACCACCACTACTACTGTTAATGTCTACTATACACTACTACCCTACAACATCTATAACCTTCACCACCACCACCACCACCACCACCACTACTACTGTTAATGTCTACTATACACTACTACCCTACAACATCTATAACCTTCACCACCACCACCACTACTACTGTTAATGTCTACTATACACTACTACCCTACAACATCTATAACCTTCACCACCATCACCACCACCACCACTACTACTGTTAATGTCTACTATACACTACTACCCTACAACATCTATAACCTTCACCACCACCACCACCACTACTACTGTTAATGTCTACTATACACTACTACCCTACAACATCTATAACCTTCACCACCACCACCACCACCACCACCACCACTACTACTGTTAATGTCTACTATACACTACTACCCTACAACATCTATAACCTTCACCACCATCACCACCACCACCACTACTACTGTTAATGTCTACTATACACTACTACCCTACAACATCTATAACCTTCACCACCACCACCACCACTACTACTGTTAATGTCTACTATACACTACTACCCTACAACATCTATAACCTTCACCACCACCATCTCCACCACCACCATACTACTGTTAATGTCTACTATACACTACTACCCTACAACATCTATAACCTTCACCACCACCACCACTACTACTGTTAATGTCTACTATACACTACTACCCTACAACATCTATAACCTTCACCACCACCACCACCACCACCACTACTACTGTTAATGTCTACTATACACTACTACCCTACAGCATCTATAACCTTCACCACCACCACCACCACCACTACTACTGTTAATGTCTATTATACACTACTACCCCACATCTATAACCTCACCATCTTCACCACTACTACTGTTAATGTCTATTATACAATACTACCCCACATCTATAACCTTCACCACCACCACCACTACCACTACTACTGTTAATGTCTATTATACACTACTACCCCACATCTATAACCTTCACCACCACCACCACCTCCACTACTACTGTTAATGTCTATTATACACTACTACCCCACATCTATAACCTTCACCACCACCACCACTACCACTACTACTGTCAATGTCTACTATACACTACTACCCAACATCTATAACCTTCACCACCACCACCACCACTACCACTGTTAATGTCTATTATACACTACTACCCAACATCTATAACCTTCACCACCACCACCACTACCACTACTACTGTCAATGTCTACTATACACTACTACCCAACATCTATAACCTTCACCACCACCACCACCACTACCACTGTTAATGTCTATTATACACTACTACCCAACATCTATAACCTTCACCACCACCACCACTACCACTACTACTGTCAATGTCTACTATACACTACTACCCAACATCTATAACCTTCACCACCACCACTACCACTACTACTGTCAATGTCTACTATACACTACTACCCAACATCTATAACCTTCACCACCACCACCACTACCACTACTACTGTCAATGTCTACTATACACTACTACCCAACATCTATAACTTTCACCAGCACCACCACCACCACCACTACTACTGTTAATGTCTACTATACACTACTACCCCACATCTATAACCTCACCACCTCCACCACTACTGTTAATGTCTACTATACACTACTACCCTACAACATCTATAACCTTCACCACCACCACCACCACCACTACTACTGTTAATGTCTACTATACACTACTACCCTACAACATCTATAACCTTCACCACCACCACTACTACTGTTAATGTCTACTATACACTACTACCCTACAACATCTATAACCTTCACCAGCACCACCACCTCCACCACTACTGTTAATGTCTACTATACACTACTACCCCACATCTATAACCTCACCACCTCCACTACTACTGTTAATGTCTACTATACACTACTACCCTACAACATCTATAACCTTCACCACCACCACCACCACCACTACTACTGTTAATGTCTACTATACACTACTACCCTACAACATCTATAACCTTCACCACCACCACCACCACTACTACTGTTAATGTCTACTATACACTACTACCCTACAACATCTATAACCTTCACCACCACCACCACCTCCACCACTACTGTTAATGTCTACTATACACTACTACCCCACATCTATAACCTCACCACCTCCACCACTACTGTTAATGTCTACTATACACTACTACCCCACATCTATAACCTCACCACCTCCACTACTACTGTTAATGTCTACTATACACTACTACCCCACATCTATAACCTCACCACCTCCACTACTACTGTTAATGTCTACTATACACTTGGCACCACTATATTAGAGTTGGGTAAATAATAATCTTTCAAATATAACTTGAGCAATCGAGCTATTATTTGTACCATTAGTGAAGAGTCCAGCAGGTAAATACAGTAAGTATGAACAATTACCTGAACCATTAGTGAAGAGTCCAGCAGTAAATACAGTAAGTATGAACAATTACCTGAACCATTAGTGAAGAGTCCAGCAGTAAATACAGTAAGTATGAACAATTACCTGAACCATTAGTGAAGAGTCCAGCAGTAAATACAGTAAGTATGAACAATTACCTGAACCATTAGTGAAGAGTCCAGCAGGTAAATACAGTAAGTATGAACAATTACCTGAACCATTAGTGAAGAGTCCAGCAGTAAATACAGTAAGTATGAACAATTACCTGAACCATTAGTGAAGAGTCCAGCAGTAATACAGTAAGTATGAACAATTACCTGAACCATTAGTGAAGAGTCCAGCAGTAAATACAGTAAGTATGAACAATTACCTGAACCATTAGTGAAGAGTCCAGCAGTAAATACAGTAAGTATGAACAATTACCTGAACCATTAGTGAAGAGTCCAGCAGTAAATACAGTAAGTATGAACAATTACCTGAACCATTAGTGAAGAGTCCAGCAGTAAATACAGTAAGAACATTACCTGAACCATTAGTGAAGAGTCCAGCAGTAAATACAGTAAGTATGAACAATTACCTGAACCATTAGTGAAGAGTCCAGCAGTAAATACAATAAGTATGAACAATTACCTGAACCATTAATGAAGAGTCCAGCAGGTAAATACAGTAAGTATGAACAATTACCTGAACCATTCCTAAATTACAAATCTCGGTGTCACTATGTCTAGACTCGTCGTAATATACAGGTCTCCATCGATTTACGATTGGCTTACGTTCCAGAAATTCCGATCTTAAGGGGAGGTTTTAAGTTTGTTTTCTACACCTCCAGCAATCTTAAAAATTCACCCCCTTGACCCTCTTTCAAGATAAATTTGTACATTTTTCGGTAGAAAAATGTCCCGGCTGAAAGCCGGTTCCTCTTATATTACAGGCTCGCTATCGCTCGCCAGGATAAAATCAACACCTAAATGGCACGAAAGGTCTTAAAATTTACAGAAATGGGTCGAAAGTTCTTAAAATCGTCAAAATAATGGGGCGAACGTGGTTAAAATCTCAAAAGCAATGGGGCTAAACATGAGGGAGAAAGGAGTCAAGAAAAAAATCCCTCGAGTGGATATCTCCCCTTAAATGGAAAAATCGTATTGCGAACCCTAAAATTAATAGGGTAAATGGGGATGCGTTCTCGGACCAACCAAAACCCCAAACACCTATATTAATATCATACATTAGGGCATCGGATAGTTAGGGAGACCTGTATAGACTTCAGTAGCTTATAAAAATGTCTTTGTGGTCACTGAACAATATGCTATCCGACATTGTTCACCTCTAAGATAACGGCGTTTGGAATATTACAAGTTTATAATCTTGAAGGCAATTATTAGAACGAGACAACAAATGTGATACAATGCAGCGAGTACAATGAGACCCCAATACAGGTCCACCACTATACTCGCAACGGTTCATGTGAAATATTGACCCACCATGAAATACCTCTGATAGACTTAAGGGGAGACTGGCCGTTTGTTTGGTCTATTAATTCATGTATTCATTTATTATTTTTTAGTTTCCTCCCTAGACCTCCATCAAGCTTACAAAAACACCCCGTAGACCCCCCTTCAAGATAAATTTGTACATTTTTCGGTAGAAAAATATCCCGGCCGAAGGCCGATTCCTCTTAAAATTGCAGGCTCGCTTTCGCTCGCCAGGAAATAATCGACACCTAAATGGCACGAAAGGTCTTAAAATTGACAACGAAATGGGGCGACAGATGTTAAAATCGCCAAACTAGTGGGCCGAACGTCTTATAATCTCAAAACTAGTGGGGCTAAACATTAGGGAGAAGGGGGTCCAGAAAAACGGTCTGCCTCCCCTCAATACTCCGATGATCTATAATGGAAGGACTGCAGGGTCGTGTGTTAAGTAGTGTTAGGTAGAGTGTAATGGTGTGTGTTAGTGAGGGTATAGTTGTGGTAACGATGGGGGTAGTGGTGATCTATGATGGAAGGACTGCAGGGTCGTGTGTTAAGTAGTGTTAGGTAGAGTGTAATGGTGTGTGTTAGTGAGGGTATAGTTGTGGTAACGATGGGGGTAGTGGTGATCTATGATGGAAGGACTGCAGGGTCGTGTGTTAAGTAGTGTTAGGTAGAGTGTAATGGTGTGTTAGTGAGGGTATAGTTGTGGTAATGATGGGGGTAGTGGTGATCTATGATGGAAGGACTGCAGGGTCGTGTGTTAAGTAGTGTTAGGTAGAGTGTAATGGTGTGTGTTAGTGAGGGTATAGTTGTGGTAACGATGGGGGTAGTGGTGATCTATGATGGAAGGACTGCAGGGTCGTGTGTTAAGTAGTGTTAGGTAGAGTGTAATGGTGTGTGTTAGTGAGGGTATAGTTGTGGTAACGATGGGGGTAGTGGTGATCTATGATGGAAGGACTGCAGGGTCGTGTGTTAAGTAGTGTTAGGTAGAGTGTAATGGTGTGTGTTAGTGAGGGTATAGTTGTGGTAATGATGGGGGTAGTGGTGATCTATGCGGTGATAATGGCTGCCTGCGGGCTATCATAACAGTGGCGAGCTACGTTGCTATAATAATGGAAGTTTAACCTTTGTCTAGGCTCATGGGCTCACCCTTCCTAAGGTGAATACAGTTCTCTGGTAATAATACTATACATTTAAGGGGAGGTATTTACTTTGTTCCCTAGACCTCCATCAAGCTTAAAATGATACCCCCTTGAGTCCCTTTCAAGATAAATGTGTACATTTTTCGGTAGAAAAATTTCCCGGCCATAGGCCGGTTCCTCTTAAATTACAGGCTCGCTATCGCTTTTGGCCACCCCTTCGGGGAGCACGGCGTCAGGCAATAGATAGAATAGATAGATAGCTATCGCTCGCCAGGATAAAATCGACACCTGAATGGCACGAAAGGTCTTAATATGGGGTGAAAGTTCTTAAAATCGCTAAATTAATGGGGCGAACGTTTTATAATATCAAAAGCAATGGGGGTAAACATGAGGGAGAAAGGGGTCAAGAAAAAAATCCCTCAAGAAGTAGAAAAAAAAGTTATTTTGGTAAACTAAATATTACTCATTTGAATACGGGAACCTCTTCCTAGATGATAATAATAATAATAATAATAATAATAATAATAATAATAGGTAAGGAACCCTTTGACTAGGAGAGCCCCTTCCTAAGGTGATTCCAGTCGTCTGGCGGCAGCTGAAATAATGAAACTGACAAAAGTAATAATTTGTTCTATTTTTTTTTTTTTTTTTACCCAAGTTTTCCTCCAAGTCTAATATTAGGCTAATCAAATGAAGGAGACGGACCTTTTTTTTCTATTAATTCATGTATTCCTTTATTTCTTAGTTTTCTCGCTAGACCTCCATCAAGCTTAGAAAACCACCCTCTAGACGATAAATTTGTACATTTTTCGGTAGAAATATATCCCGGGCGAACATTTCAGGCTCGCTATCGCTCGCCAGGAAATAATCGACACCTAAATGGCACAAAAGGTCTTAAAATTGACAGCGAAAGGTGTTAAAATCGCCAAACTAATGGGCCAAACGTCTTATAATCTCAAAACAAATGGGGCTTAACACGAGGGAGAAAAGGGGAGAAGAAGAACGCCCCATCTCCCCTTAACCTCAACAGTCCATGTAATGAGCCTCCCCTTAACACGCTCATCATGGAAAGGTTCAGGTGTAAGTGTTAGTTGATGTAGACATTATTTGGTTTAAGGGGGGGGGGGACCGTTTTTTTGTTTAGTTCTCTAATTTTCTCTCTTTCTCTGGCTTTTATCCATTCGGCCCCATTCAGCCAACTATTTTAAGGCGTTTACCCCAATCTAGGTGTCGATTTCTTCCTGGCGAGCGATACCTTTTGATGTGTTCGCCACTCTTCTAGCGGCACCAAGGAGCGCGACGCCCCTCGTTATGGGTGGTGATAGCGAGCTAGCATTATATGAAGAAATCCGGCTTCGCCGGAGAAATTTTTCTATCGAAAATGTACAAATTTAGCCTGCTGTCAAACACATTTAAATAATATGCTGGCTCGCTACCGCTCACCAGTAAAAAATTGACACCTGGATGGGGATAAACGTCTTAAAACAGTTGGCTGAATGGGTCCGAATGGATACAAGCCAGAGAAAGAGGGAAAAGGAGAGAAAACAATCAGGTGACCCCCCTTAAGGTTTGGTGTTTGCTAATAGTGTATATACTTTATATTATATAGTAGAGTTGTGTGTGGAGGTGATGTATACCTAAATGATACTGTATGTACTGCGGATGATGTATTACGGTGTGATGTATTACGGTGTGATGTATTACGGTGTGATGTATTACGGTGTGATGTATTACGGTGTGATGTATAATGGTGTGATGTATTACGGTGTGATGTATTACGGTGTGATGTATTACGGTGTGATGTATTACGGTGTGATGTATTACGGTGTGATGTATAATGGTGTGATGTATTACGGTGTGATGTATTACGGTGTGATGTATTACGGTGTGATGTATTACGGTGTGATGTATTACGGTGTGATGTATTACGGTGTGATGTATTACGGTGTGATGTATTACGGTGTGATGTATAATGGTGTGATGTATTACGGTGTGATGTATTACGGTGTGATGTATTACGGTGTGATGTATTACGGTGTGATGTATTACGGTGTGATGTATTACGGTGTGATGTATTACGGTGTGATGTATTACGGTGTGTGTGTATTACGGTGTGATGTATTACGGTGTGATGTATTACGGTGTGATGTATTACGGTGTGATGTGATGTATTTCGGTGTGATGTATTACGGTGTGATGTATTACGGTGTGATGTATTACGGTGTGATGTATTACGGTGTGATGTATTACGGTGTGATGTATTACGGTGTGATGTATTACGGTGTGATGTATTACGGTGTGATGTATTACGGTGTGATGTATTACGGTGTGATGTATTACGGTGTGATGTATTACGGTGTGATGTATTACAGGGCTTTATTTGGTGATTTATTTTATAGTATACAGAAACTTTGCATTATCATCCAACATCATACCGAACTTCACAAAATCAGGTCAGCCACCAGAACATTACAAGCGCAAGGAACGGTTACTAGAGTTATAGAGTAGTAGTGCCTGGAGTAGATTCGTACCTGTAGTATTGTAGAATTGTAATGATTGAAATAGTGGAAGTAGCAGTAATGGTAGTTATAGCAGTAATGGTAGTTGTGGTAGTTATAGCAGTAGTGGTAGTTGTGTTAGTTATAGCAGTAGTGGTAGTTGTGTTAGTTATAGCAGTGGTGGTAGTTGTAGCAGTGGTGGTAGTTATAGCAGTAGTGGTAGTTGTGGTAGTTATAGCAGTGGTGGTAGTTGTGGTAGTTATAGCAGTAGTGGTAGTTGTGGTACTTATAGCAGTAGTGGTAGTTGTAGCAGTAGTGTTAGTTGTGGTAGTTATAGTGGTAGTTGTAGCTGTGGTAGTTATAGTGGTAGTCATGGTAGGTGTAGTATAGTATGAGAGCTTGGAGAAGAGCCAAGAACCATCATATACCTGTGACCACCATTCCCTCCAGGGTAGTTATAGTGGTAGTTGTGATTGTGGTAGTTAGAGCAGTAGTGGTAGTTATAGTGGTAGTCATGGTAGTGGTAGTATAGTAAGAGAGCTTGGAGAAGAGCCAAGAACCATTATATACCTGTGACCACCATTGCCTCCAGGGTACCACCACCACCACTGCATAAACTCCCCCTCCTACTCTATCTCTCCCTCCCTAACCTTCCTCCATCTTTTAAATTAGCCTCGTAACGGTACACAATCATGTTATCCTAATTCACTGCATTACTTCCTTTCTCTCCTCATCCTCAATATTATATCCACATCTTCCTTTAATATCTTGTTTACATTTTATTCTCATTACCACCTCGTTCCATCTTCTTTTACAGCCTCCTCCATCTTTTAAACTAGCCTCGTAACACTACACGATATATCATTATATATGAATTCACTGCATTATTTCCTTTCTCTTCTCATCCCATTTATTATATCCACATCTTCCCTTTATATTTGTTTACATTCGTTCTCTTTACCTCCTCCTTCCATCTTCTTTTACGGCCTCTTCCATCTTTTAAAACTAGCCTCGTAACATTACACGATATATTAGTTTATATCAACTCACTCCAATATTTCCTCCCCCTTTTCTCGTCTCTATATTTACAAATCTTACCCTCACTCTTACTCTTATTACAGGTTCTCTATTCCACACCATATTTCCATCATCTCAACAATGTCTTCACTTCCTCCACTAACCTTGCGACGGGACACATATATAAAGTTATTTGTTCTATTATCTAACATACTTTCCCTTTCCCCTCTCTTCTCGTAATCTCTTCACTTAATCTTTCTCTTCATCTCCTGTCCATCTATTTTACAAGTCCTTTTGAAACGGAGCTCAAATATATTATTATCAGTATTTGTTGTTTATCTTTTGTCATAATTATCTTCCCTTCCTCACCGTCGTTTCACCCAAAAACAATATATATATTAATCTTATTTCTATTAGATATCTCTCTACATCCTCTATTAACTTGTTCTTTTCATTCCAGTAATCTCCAGTAATCTCTGCCTCGCAGCAAACACAAACTCTATAACCCGATGCATTATTTGTCGATTACCTCAAATTCATTAGTTTCCATTTTCTGTTCCCCGGTCCACTGCAGTTTCCACGCTCTCCATTGTTCTATATAATGTTTATCTCTCCCTCCATATTCACAGTAACTTTATGGTGTGCCTACACCAAATTTGTTTGTCTCTGAATATGAAAACTCCAAAATGCTTACAGAATATAAATAACTACCGGTATACAGTATAATGTGAGGAGGGGCACTATATTGACAATGCTCTCTCATAAGGGACACTTTGTTGAATACAGAGTTCCTTCTCAAATTGTGTTTATTTAACCCTTTCAGTATTTGAGTACGCATTTCTTCCTTTTATCTGGTTATCAGTAGATGGTTGTATTTAGCTTAAGGAGGAATTTTGAAAAGCAGAGGGTTAATTGAGATTTATCTCTGATTCTTGGAGGGTCTTCCAAAGCTGAATACGACCGTTAAGATAGTCAGAACAAAGGAGGAAAAAGGCATCCATAGCTGAAAGGGTTAATCTGTTGTCCATTACACCCTCTCCTTGTTTTTATATCTATCCCTCCTCTCGCATCTCGGCATAATATATTTCTCATCCAGTCTACTTTTAACCCCTCCTCTTTTTATGTCTCTCCAGTTTCTCTTCCATTGCACATTCGTTCTGCATCTCTCTCTCTCTCGCTCATGGTCACAGCTCCCCCATGCGGGTTTTTATCCATCAAGATTCTCTTACACTCTACATACGGTACGTTAATTTTATGTTAGAACTATACATTCCTTTTACACCTCTCTCTCGCTCGCTCATGGTCTCAGCTCCCCCATACGGGTTTTCTCGTTCAAGATTCTCGTACACTCTCCATACATTGTTTAGATTAGACCTATACATTCATTCTACCCCCCCCCCCCCTATCTCTCTCATGGTCACACCCCCACCCACTTTCCCATGCCCGTATATCTGGTCGTAATCTGTACAGACCAAGGTACTCGCTATATCACCTTTATCTTTAACATCGTCTCCCACGTGTCCATTCCCACAAACCCTCCACCATATTCTTTTTCCTCCGTTTTCCTTTTATCTGTATAGTTGGCCGAGTACCGTATATTGTGCCTCATCTGCCATTATAGTTTGTTCACTTTACCTGATGTTGAAGGTGTGTTGATATTAAGAGTATTTACAGATTTCCCAACAATAACTAGCTCTTAATCGACTCTGGTAATTATAACCGTGATCTTATTAAAATAGCCTGGATTTGGTGGTGTGACATTTCATATTTAGTCAATAGAACTTCAAGACCTCAAGTTCATTATTATCTCAGCTTTGGCATAACAAATAATTTCCTGTACGGTGACCTGGATCTAAAAGTGCGTTACCGTATATCAATGTCTATGATCTTGATTAAGGGGAGGTATTTAGTTTCTTCCCTAGAACTCCATCAAGCTTAAAATTACACCCCCTAGACCCCCTTTCAAGATAAATTTGTACATTTTTCGGTAGAAAAATTTCCCGGCCGAAGGCCGGTTCCTCTCAAATTACAGGCTCGCTATCGCTCGCCAGGAAAAATCGACACCTAAATGGCACGAAAGTTCTTGAAATCGCCATACTAAAGGGGGTGAGCGTCTTTAAATCTAAAAAGCAATGGGGCTAAACATGAGAGAATGGGGTCCAGAAAAAAATCCCTCAAGTGGATATCTCCCCTTAATATATACTGTGTGAACAATTGGCATAATATAGACATTTGAAGCACAATATATCATGAGCTTGTTCATTATAGACAATACTTCATCCTTTATCCTTCAGCTCATGTTTGGTCTCTATTCAACTATTTTCGATCCTGCTTTAAATTTGCACATGAACATTCAGTACGAACTCGAAAAGAACGAGCAAAGAAATATGATATTGCTAAATACGAGAGAGAGAGAGAGAGAGAGAGAGAGAGAGAGAGAGAGAGAGAGAGAGAGAGAGAGAGAGAGAGAGAGAGAGAGAGAGAGAGAGAGAGAGAGAGAGAGAGAGAATTTGATTTGATTTTTTTATAGAGAAAAGTACAAATGTTACACAAGTATCATAGTTACATTATCTCAAAAGGGCGAAGGTGCATACGCAATCTTCACCCTAATTCTAGCTTAAACTATGTCATTACATAATTATATAGTTAGATAAATACTACATTGATATTGAAGATCATTTTTAACACTACCTAAGTTTAGTATATACAGTATTATAATAGACATCTAAAATACATGAGTCGCCGAGAGAGAGAGAGAGAGGAGGGGGAGGGGGGGGGGGGGGATAGAGAGATGAACGACCTTGAGTCAATGTCGCAGGGAAGTTTTGTCTCCAGCATCCCTCATCATGCCTTCCTCCTTCCAGTCATCCTTTACTCCTCCTAATAGTAAGTTATCGTATATCCTACTGCTATTACTATTCCCTCGTGTAAGCTTATTTGTCTTTCAACATATATACTAGCCTCCTCCTTTCATCTATCCGACCTCCTCATTTCTTCCTTCAATTTATGCTTCCTCTTTTCAACATATTATTTTAATTTCAACCTAGACAGTCTCCTCATTTGTTCACTCAACCTCTCCTTCTTACAGTAAAATATTTCCTTTCCTTTCAACCTATCCAGACCTTGCTTCATTCAAACTTTTCTTCATCCTTTCTACCTCTCATTTTCCCACCAATAAATCTCTACTTCTCTTTCATATCACTCAACCTCTCCTTCATACAGTAAACAAATCCCTTTCCTATCAACCTATCCAGACCTAATTGCTTCATTCAAACTCTTTTTCCTCCTTTCCTCCTCTCATTTTGCCACCAATAACCTCTTCCTCCTCATCTCAACCCGTCTTCTTTTACTTGTTCACCATTGCCTCTCCTCTATTTTTAGGGTTTCCTCCTTTCACCTCTCATTTATTCTGCTCTTCAGCCTTTCTTTCTTCCTTTCAATCCCAACTGTATCCTTTTTTTTTGTCTTCAACATTTCTCTATTCCTATTTTAAGGGGACAGTGGTTATTTTCTGGAGTCTATATAGTTATATATTAATTTATATTTTTAGTTTCCTCGCTAGAAATCATCAAGTTTAAAAAAAAAAAAAAAAAAAAAAAAAAAAAAAAATCCCTGGACCGCGGGACGAAAGGTTTTAAAATCGACAAATTAATGGGCCGAACGTCTCATAATCTCGAAACAAATGGGGCTTAACACGAGGGAGAAAGGAGCGCAGAAAAACGAGCCACCTCCCCTTACTCTCTCACTCCTCTCTGTTCCAACCTCCACCTCTCCTTCCTTCCTTCTTCTTTACACCTCCTTTACCTTCAATTGGAATTTGTGGAGGGGGGGGGGGGATCATAACTTTAAGGGGGGATGGTTGCTTTTTATGGCCACCCTTCTCCCTCATGCTTTGCCCCATCAGTTTTCTGATTTGTAGCCCATTAGTTTGGTGATTATAAGATATTTCGACCAAGTTTTTTCTCGTGATATTTTGAGGCCCAATTTTTTTACACTGGGATCGGGAACTAGACTGACAGTAGATTATATTTGGTGGCAGACTTCTGATGTAACTGAAATGTTAAGCCTGCCAGAAAAATTGACGAAAAAATCGATCGTGTGACACCGCCTTTACCACACAACTCTTATCTCAATGCTAGACTCCAAAAAAATCCACCGATACAGATACTCGTGTGACGCAACCTTGCCTCTCCAATTAACCTCTCCTCTCCCTCCCATTAACCTTTATCGACGTTCCTCAAGTCCTCCTTTCCTCAACTTCTATTCATCTAACAAAAGTGGGTTTACATGAGAGCTTTTGCCGCCAACTTTAGGCTGTCAACATTTCGGGGTTATTTATCGACGACAAAACTGAAGGTAGCTTGTTCCTAGGCAACATAATTCCCACAATAGTTTAATTCATAAGCTATATTGCCAAAAAAACGTTGCCCGGGAAAAAAAACAAAAAAACGTTGGTGTAAATCGGCCTTAACCTGTCTCGGATGTGTGCCTCCTCCTCCACGCCCCTCCCTTCCCCACTGCCTCCTTTATCCACCACTTACCCAAGACCAGGACCCCTTACAAATTCTTATTATCCCTCGTTCTTTTGTGGATGAATGTACCTCTCCTCTTCATCACTCTCCTTCTTTAACTTGAAACCTTCTTCTTCTTCTTCTTCAGCATTTCGTCCTTCTCCTCCCTTATCCTATTTACTCCTCGTCCTCTTTCGTTATCTTCAGCATTTCGTCCTTCTCTTCCCCTATTTTATTTACTCCTCCTCCTCTTTCGTTATCTTCAGCTTCGTTCTGCTACCCCTCTTATTTATGCCTCTTCCTCTTCATCGTTCTCCCACGCTTCATCCTCCTCCTCTACCTCTTCTTCCTTCTCCTCTCTACCTCCCCTCCAGCCCTCCTCCATTTCCTTCTCTTTTCATTGCCCTGGCCACTCTTCGACCATGCTCTCCTTCCCTCTTTTCATTCATTGTGCCCCAATTACGCCGTTCTCATATTTCCACTCCATTACCATACTTGAAACTCAATCACTCGCCATTTTGTTCACGTCACAGCATTTCCCTCCTTACATGTGTTCGTATACTACCTCGCTGTACACCATTTTCCCATTTTTACTTCCCCTGATCTAAACACGCGATGGAATGGAGGTGATCGACAAATCGGAATATTAGCTGTCACTAGGAGTTTAACATTTAGATGAATCTAAAACATCAACTTATAACTACCGGTACTCAAAATGTGTGGAAGAGTATATAAATTGAAATATATTCTGGTACCACTAATCATGATTGGATAGCGGACACTGAGCGAAAACAATATATTATGATATCAAGAGAAATGTAGAAACAATTAGAAAGGTGTAGTATGTTATTGTTTTCAAATTATTTTTTTCGTCTCTCATAAAAATTCTAAGACAGTCTTACCTTCTCATTTAATTCCCTTCTCTAACCATAGTATATATATATATGTTTTCCTTAGCGTATCTTTCCTGACCATCTTAACCTTGATTCGAACTAGCCCTGGTGGTTATCACATTTCTCCGCTTTGTTTTAGCGCTAATGGCATGTAATCTCATCTTTACGGTTCTTCAATACCACGAGAGGTTCCGTAAATAGTTTCTCCTTCAGATCTCACCCTTGAAATTCCATGTTCAATTGTTTTACCAGGCAATCTTTTCTTACTTACTTCTCATGTCATGCCTGTTTACAATTTTCAGTTTTAATCTTATCCGATTCTTGCAGTGAAGCTCTCCAATCTTTCCTTTATTCAACTAAACCATTGGTTTTATTTATATCTGGCCCTTGCAAATCTGTAGTTGCCTTTGTTTTCATCTTGATTAGATTTCTTTATCCTACAGCTTAACACGCCGCATAGTAAAATATTCCCTTCGTCAACTATTTTTCATCAACTTATTTAACTTTATCTTCCAAACCAAGTATATACAGCTACCGTGGCTAAACAAACTGTATTTTGAAGTTAAGCTTGTCAAGAATATTGTTCTGACTACCATTAGACGCCTTATTTAGTTTTTGTTGATTTTAGTTTGTTCAGGTAGTAAAGACAACTTTGAAGCTACAGTACGTCGGCTTAAAAGTATGTGACTGATAAAGATAAATACATAAACAATACACAATTCTACCGTAGAGTTTGTAAGTGACACTCTGGGGGACAGCCAGTTTGGTCGTGACTGGCCTGACAGTGAAGATATAACCACAGTATTCCCAGACAAGTGGTACCGTACACAATTCTGGATTTCCTAGTCAGTTCAGGGTGTACAGATTTCTCGCTGACCTTACATACCAGGTTGTAATACACATTTTGTTTTCTCTCTCTCAACTACCCTACTGTACATGTAAACTTGAGGGAAAGACATTTCGGCACTTCAGTCTACGATTGTTATATTGTATTTTCGCTACCATTAAATTGTTTTAATGAAATTATAAAGGACCTCTAGGGATCGAATCGAGTAAACATTGTCTCAATTAACCCTTGAATCCCCACAGTCTATTCCGAAGCCCAGCACAAACAAATAATAATAACCGGAATATTATATAAAAAGATACCACGTTATTGAATGAGTTAAACACCAATATCAAGTAGTAGTGGGATCTGTTTAGTTGATCCAATAAACACGAGAAGTCTTTATTATAGTATGTTTACTTAAACATCAACAGTTGGTTATATTTCAGCTGACGGTAAGTTGACAGTAAATATTGAAGCTACTATGTCTCTGTCTTATTAATGCTAAGTATTGAAGCTACTATGTCTCTGTCTTATTAATGCTAAGTATTGAAGCTACTATGTCTCTGTCTTATTAATGCTAAGTATTGAAGCTACTATGTCTCTGTCTTATTAATGCTAAGTATTGAAGCTACTATGTCTCTGTCTTATTAATGCTAAGTATTGAAGCTACTATGTCTGTCTTATTAGTGCTAAATATTGAAGCTACTATGTCTCTGTCTTATTAATGCTAAGTATTGAAGCTACTATGTCTCTGTCTTATTAATGCTAAGTATTGAAGCTACTATGTCTCTGTCTTATTAATGCTAAGTATTGAAGCTACTATGTCTCTGTCTTATTAATGCTAAGTATTGAAGCTACTATGTCTCTGTCTTATTAATGCTAAGTATTGAAGCTACTATGTCTCTGTCTTATTAATGCTAAGTATTGAAGCTACTATGGCTCTGTCTTATTAGTGCTAAGTATTGAAGCTACTATGTCTCTGTCTTATTAATGCTAAGTATTGAAGCTACTATGTCGCTGTCTTATTAATGCTAAGTATTGAAGCTACTATGTCTCTGTCTTATTAATGCTAAGTATTGAAGCTACTATGTCTCTGTCTTATTAATGCTAAGTATTGAAGCTACTATGTCTGTCTTATTAGTGCTAAGTATTGAAGCTACTATGTCTCTGTCTTATTAATGCTAAGTATTGAAGCTACTATGTCTCTGTCTTATTAATGCTAAGTATTGAAGCTACTATGTCTCTGTCTTATTAATGCTAAGTATTGAAGCTACTATGTCTCTGTCTTATTAATGCTAAGTATTGAAGCTACTATGTCTCTGTCTTATTAATGCTAAGTATTGAAGCTACTATGTCTCTGTCTTATTAATGCTAAGTATTGAAGCTACTATGTCTCTGTCTTATTAATGCTAAGTATTGAAGCTACTATGTCTCTGTCTTATTAATGCTAAGTATTGAAGCTACTATGTCTCTGTCTTATTAATGCTAAGTATTGAAGCTACTATGTCTCTGTCTTATTAATGCTAAGTATTGAAGCTACTATGTCTCTGTCTTATTAATGCTAAGTATTGAAGCTACTATGTCTCTGTCTTATTAATGCTAAGTATTGAAGCTACTATGTTTGTCTTATTAGTGCTAAGTATTGAAGCTACTATGTCTCTGTCTTATTTTAATGCTAAGTATTGAAGCTACTATGTCTCTGTCTTATTGATGCTAAGTATTCATACTTAACAACACATTTCGCAACAAAATCTACGTAATAGGCATAAATCAGCTATTGACATGGGGACATGACAATTAACAGACAGCTGGGAAAAAAATAAATAAATATGTGCCATGACACAGTTTTGTAATTGGGCGAATCTGCAACAAATACTGATAATTGTAAAGGTGTGAATATTTAGTATATAGCTTAGTGTTTGGCAGTAGTTCGCTACACTTCAACAATATGTTTATGTTTCAAAAGCTATGGCTACAATTGCACTTGGTAACACGACCACATCAGCATATTTGTTTGCAATACTTTCTGAAATTTTACCTATGCTTAGTACTGTAAGATAATTAAATACATCAAGGGGAGGTAGACCGTTTGTATGGACCCCCTTCTCCCTCATGTTTAGCCCCATTACTTTTGAGACTTTAGTTTGGCGATTTTAACACCTTTCGCCCAATTTCGTTGTCAATTTTAAGACCTTTCGTGCCATTTAGGTGTCGATTATTTTCTGGCGAGCGATAGCGAGCTTGCAATTTTAAGAGGAGCAGCCTTCGGCCGAGATTTTTTTTACCAAAAAATGTACACATTTATCTTGAAGGGGGGGGGGGGGTCTAGGGAGGAAACTAAAAAAATATATGAATACATTAATTAATAGACCAAACAAACGGTCCGCCTCCCCTTAAATAACTCTTAGCAGTTCTTGTATTGGAGTGAGATTTTACTTAACCCAGCATCACACAAGCTATTTTTCCTTCAATATTTATCCTTAACACTGGTCTGCCAGCTTGTGATGAACATTTTTTCAATAATCTTGTCACTTGCGTTATGCTACTACCAGTCTAGTTTCAGATACCAGTGCAAAAACATCCATAATTTTTACCGAAAATATGTTGATCATCGAAAGTTGACGATACAATCTTACGTGTGATACCCTCAATATCTTTAGTATTATAGGCTACTTTATTGCAGTCAAAAAGTAGCAGTCAAAACATAGTATCAGCTACAGTATTGAAGTGGGTCGACAGCGTTACCTACTTTCTGTGCTATATATATCCCCCCCCCCCCCTCCCCCCTGGTGACGTCACGTGGGTCAAAGCGACAGGGTGACCCCACCAGAGAGTCCCGTTGTTGGGGGGAGGGGCGCGGCTATACCAGTCCCCCCAACTCCCTCCCTCCCTCCCTTTTATATTGTATATAGTCTCTCCTCTATCCTGCATTGTTCTCGTTTATTTTAGTCTCTCCTCTATCCTGCATTGTTCTCGTTTATTTTAGTCTCTCCTCTATCCTGCATTGTTCTCGTTTATTTTAGTCTCTCCTCTATCCTGCATTGTTCTCGTTTATTTTAGTCTCTCCTCTATCCTGCATTGTTCTCGTTTATTTTAGTCTCTCCTCTATCCTGCATTGTTCTCGTTTATTTTAGTCTCTCCTCTATCCTGCATTGTTCTCGTTTATTTTAGTCTCTCCTCTATCCTGCATTGTTCTCGTTTATTTTAGTCTCTCCTCTATCCTGCATTGTTCTCGTTTATTTTAGTCTCTCCTCTATCCTGCATTGTTCTCGTTTATTTTAGTCTCTCCTCTATCCTGCATTGTTCTCGTTTATTTTAGTCTCTCCTCTATCCTGCATTGTTCTCGTTTATTTTAGTCTCTCCTCTATCCTGCATTGTTCTCGTTTATTTTAGTCTCTCCTCTATCCTGCATTGTTCTCGTTTATTTTAGTCTCTCCTCTATCCTGCATTGTTCTCGTTTATTTTAGTCTCTCCTCTATCCTGCATTGTTCTCGTTTATTTTAGTCTCTCCTCTATCCTGCATTGTTCTCGTTTATTTTAGTCTCTCCTCTATCCTGCATTGTTCTCGTTTATTTTAGTCTCTCCTCTATCCTGCATTGTTCTCGTTTATTTTAGTCTCTCCTCTATCCTGCATTGTTCTCGTTTATTTTAGTCTCTCCTCTATCCTGCATTGTTCTCGTTTATTTTAGTCTCTCCTCTATCCTGCATTGTTCTCGTTTATTTTAGTCTCTCCTCTATCCTGCATTGTTCTCGTTTATTTTAGTCTCTCCTCTATCCTGCATTGTTCTCGTTTATTTTAGTCTCTCCTCTATCCTGCATTGTTCTCGTTTATTTTAGTCTCTCCTCTATCCTGCATTGTTCTCGTTTATTTTAGTCTCTCCTCTATCCTGCATTGTTCTCGTTTATTTTAGTCTCTCCTCTATCCTGCATTGTTCTCGTTTATTTTAGTCTCTCCTCTATCCTGCATTGTTCTCGTTTATTTTAGTCTCTCCTCTATCCTGCATTGTTCTCGTTTCTTCCAGTTTACTCTCTTTAAGGGGAGATTTCCACTTGAGGGATTTTTTTCTTTACCCCTTTCTCCCTCATGTTTAGCCCCATTGCTTTTGAGATTTTAAGACATTTGCCCCGTTAGTTTGGTGATTTTGAGAATTTGTGCCCCATTCTGTCAATTTTAAGACCTTTCGTGCCATTTAGGTGTCGGTTTTATCCTGGCGAGCGATAGCGAGCCTGTAATTTAAGAGTAAGCGGCCATCGGCCGGGACATTTTTCTACCGAAAAATTTACAAATTTATCTTGAAAGGGGGTCAAAGAGGTGAAATTTTAAGATTGCTGAAGGAGTAGGAAACAAACTAAAAACCTCCCCTTAATGCGCTTACCTTTCTTGGGTTTTCTTGTCCCTTTCCTCCATTCCTCCAGTATTATATTGTATTATGTTATCTTCACGCTTCACTTTTTAGGTGTTTTTTTCTTTCCTCGAATTGTATTATAGTTCTTGGCCGTCTTTCCCTTTTGTTCTTCTCTCTCTTCTCCCTGGAATTATATTTTAGTCTCCATTTTCTACAGCTCACTTTTCTTGGGATTTTCTGGCGTGTTGTTGTATTTCCTGGGGTGTCCTTCCTTGCCTTTTGTTCTTCTCTACGCCGCTCCCTTGTATTAGATCTTAAGTGTCTCGCCTCTGACAGCTTAATAATTGTTCTTTAAGGGGAGATATCGACTTGAGGGATTTTTTTCTGGACCCCTTTCTCCCTCATGTTTAGCCCCATTGCTTTTGAGATTTTAAGACAGTCGCCCCATTAGTTTGGCGATTTTAAGAACTTTCGCCCCATTTCCGTCAATTTTAAGACCTTTCGTGCAATTTAGGTGTCGATTTTATCCTGGCGAGCGATAGCGAGCCTGTAATTTAAGAGGAACCGGCTTTCAGCCGGGACATTTTTCTACCGAAAAATGTACAAATTGATCTTGAAAGGGGCTCAAGGGGTGTAATCTTAAGCTTGATGGATAACTAGAGACCAAACTAAAAACCTCCCCTTAACGGAGCCCACCTTGCTTTTTTTCTCTTTCTCTCCCTCTCTCTTTGGCTTGTATCCATTCGGCCCCATTCAGCCTACTGTTTTAAGACTTTTACCCCATCCATCTGTCAATATTTTCCTGGCGAACGGTAGCGAGCCAGCATATATATATATATATATATATATATATACAGTATTTTTTGTTTGACAGCGAGCTAAATTTTTACATTTTTCGATATAAAGTTTTTCTCCACTATATCATTATTCGCTTTCTATTGCTTATTCTCTTATCATTTATGTTTTCTCTTATTCTGTTATTTGGTTTAACTTCGCTATATTCCCTCCTCCCTTAGCTTTAGTGTTTTTTTACTGTGGAGGAAGGGCGCAGCACACGACTACACTACACAATGTTGTTATTTCTTGGACTTTTGGCATCTTGTCTGCCTCCCCCCCCCCCTCTGTTTCTCTCCCTCCCCCCCCCCCCCCCTCGTAGACCTCTGACCTCGGGACAGTACAGTGCTCTCTCCGTGACTCCTGAATTGCCGTGAATAGTGAAAGTCGCAGGTGGGCAGGCGGCCTGTCTGCCGCTAGTCCAACACTATTTGCCCTTAAAACAGGGACAATGGAGAATAGTAATGTGCTAGCAGAAGGGCACAATAACACCCAGGAGAAAGACTTTTATGAAACGGACGCTGCGATGGAGTGCACCCAGGAACCATACACCCAAGTGACTAGTAGGAGCGAGAAGCGGAGAAGAGGGAAACCAAACGAGGCTCAATACAAGAGCAGCGATGAAGAAGACCCAAGATACGGTAAGAAAATTAAGAATGGTGCGAATCAGGCGAAGGATGAAGAAAGGAGAGTGACGACACGTGGAGAGAAGCAGGGTGAGGAAGGAGCGCGTGGAGAAGAGAGAGGAGATGGGGACGTGGAGAGGCTAGGAGAGGGGGCAGCATAGGGTGAGGCGAGACCAGGAACTACCGACGATATGGCAGGGAAGCGGCCTAGACGTCTTCTCTTCCCCCATGAGTTGAAAATGACCTTCCAAGAGAAAGTACTGTGGGCGGTCAGGTCAAGCTAGGGAGGGAGCATAAATCCTTCCTTCCACTTCTCAAGGAAGGAAAACACAGACCCTACCTAGAAATCTTCCGTATAAAGAAAGGTTGAAGAAATTAGGCTTACATTCGTTAGAGAGACGCAGAGTTAGAGGGGATATGATAGAGGTGTTCAAGTGGGTTAGTGGGATTAACAAAGGGGACATGACAAATGTACTAAAGCTCAGTGATAGCGAAAGAACTCGTACCAATGGTTTCAAATTAGATAAATTTCGTTTCAGAAAAGATATGGGCAAATATTGGTTTGGTAACAGAGTTGTAGATGGGTGGAATGGACTACCAAGTGTTATAGTGGGATTAAAAACGATAGGGAGCTTTAAGATAAAATTGGATAAGCATATGGACGAGAAGGGTTGGGTGTGAAGGGGGATCAGCAGGGTTGGGCCAATCAGCGCTCTGCAGACCCCCGTAATCCTGCGTTAATCTCTAACCGTTTTGGTAAGATGATCCTCAGGGTATTAGAGTGTTGAGCCTATAATTGGGCTTTGTAATTGGGGTTGTGTGGGACAGGGATCTGCCTTGCTTAGGCCAATCGGCTTTCTGCAGACTCCCATTTTCTTATGTTCTTATGTTCTTATGTACCTGACTGTGGGGAGCAAAGAAGCAGTAGAATTATTAACAACAGAGGGGTACAATGGAGTCACACTCAAAGTTCCTGACGACAGCGAGAAATACACCAAGGTAATTATATTCAACTATCCGGTGTGGCTTGACCCTACGTATATCCTGGACGATTCACGATTTGTATGGGCAAAGCGCAATCAAATAAAAGGGGAAGACCGATCACAAATAGTAGCGCTTGTGAAAGGGGAAATGCCCGACAAAATATTTGTGACAGGCATAGGTAACAAATATTTAGCTCCATACAAAGAACAGGTCGACCTATGCCTGAACTGCAGTAGATGGGGCCATAAAGCTTGGTCCTGCCAGGCGGATGCAAGGTGCAGATTTTGTGGTAGAGGACATCCCTCTGCCAAATGTAGAGACAAAATAAATAATGACATTAGAGTGGTGCCTTACTGTTGTAACTGTGGGGGGGAACACAACGCGTGGTCGTTCCAGTGTTCCAAGAAACCCGGGAGTAACGGTGGCCGTGACCTTGGCCGTGACCTTGGCCGTGACATATCCCATACACGCTACCAGGAGGGGGAGACATACCAACACCAGGGGGGGTCCCATCAACCACGCTACCAAGAGGGGGAGACATACCAACACCAGGGGGGGTCCCATCAACCACGCTACCAGGAGGGGGGGGTCCCATCAACCACGCTACCAAGAGGGGGAGACATACCAACACCAGGGGGGGTCCCATCAACCACGCTACCAAGAGGGGGAGACATACCAACACCAGGGGGGGTCCCATCAACCACGCTACCAAGAGGGAGAGACATACCAACACCAGGGGGGGTCCCATCAACCACGCTACCAAGAGGGGGAGACATACCAACACCAGGGGGGGTCCCATCAACCACGCTACCAAGACGGGGAAACATACCAACACCAGGGGGGGTCCCATCAACCACGCTACCAGGAGGGGGAGACATACCAACACCAGGGGGGGTCCCATCAACCACGCTACCAGGAGGGGGAGACATACCAACACCAGGGGGGGGTCCCATCAACCACGCTACCAGGAGGGGGAGACATACCAACACCAGGGGGGGGGGTCCCATCAACCACGCTACCATCAACCACCGCCGCCACCTGATCACGAAAACCCATGGATTGGAGGAAGACGTTCTGACCCAAAGACAGGGGCAATACCAAAACAGCTTTCTCAAACCCAAGGGTCAAGTGGTAGGGACCATGAAAGGAGGAGACCAGGGGTACCAACAGCTGACGACCGAGACCCCTCACCAGCCAGCCAGAGTAGCAGTACCAAGCCCACACAGGTGAGCCAACTTAACCACTCAGAGGAGGCCAGGTGGCAGGAAACAAAGGAAATGTTCAAGTTTATCCGTGAATTGGGAAATAGAATAGAAAACTTAGAAAAAACAGTAAATAAAATTACAAGAAAAACAGTAAATGGCGACAACAAAGTGGGAGAAAGTAAAGTGGAAATCATAAGTCCAGAAAAACAAACTAACACCAGAAATCAGAAAATGAAGGAAACCAAAACCCAGGACAGTAAGGTAACTACAGAAAACGGAACAACTTGTGAAGTAAATATAAAAGGGAAAGAAGTGAAATTGAAACAACATAAATTTATGGAGAATGGGCTAAGCAGCGTAGGACAAATTCTTGCAAAAAACGGCAATAATGAAGAAATAAAAATAAAAGTGGTAGAGGGGTGGACAGAAATCCAAGCATGCTTAGATAAGTTTCCTAAATATATGGAAGGGCTGACTGTTGGATCAATGGACATTGATCAGCATAATGGATCATAAACATCTAAACATAATATCATGGAACGTGAATGGCTTAGGTGGTAGAATGCACGATGTTCATTATTATGTAACAAAGTTCGACACTGACGTAATTCTTCTCCAGGAAACTGGGGATAGGAATGGTAGTATAATAAAACTCAATGGGTATAAACTATATCAATTATTTTTAGATGATAATATAAGGGGAGTTTCCACATATGTAAAAAATTCCATACCCTCAGAATTAATAGAGGCGCCCATGAAATCAGAGGGGATCGAAACAGTCTCAGTAAAACTATATTAAAAGAAGGGACCCTTAACACTAGATTAGCGGGCTAGCGGTTTATTTATATGTACCGCCCAGCGGGGTGTTTTTAGCCAAAATAGGGCTGTTTACGTGATCATTTTCATGCCTAAATAAGACCCAGAGCGTAAAACAAGTATCTATCCCTGAAAGGGCATAAACAGAGCTTTCCAATGACACCATAACGATCCTTTTATGATGGCTAGTTTTCTTGCAACAACCGCGCAACGCGAGTGCAAAAAGCATGTAATTCGGCACTTTCCCCATACAATTCCGTATGTAGCGAGTGAGAGAGGGAGGGAGGAGGTGGGATTCGTGTCAGTAGGTTCGCCGCGGTGGTCTGGAGCAGTCATACGCTCGCTACTCTCCTGCCACCACTTGTCTCTCTCTCTCAGCAACATTACGTGCTGAAATTGCCACACGACCTATGTCGAGCGCTGCCAGATAGTCCAGATTTATTATACTCGACTTATGTTGCGCGCCGCCAGTTAAGGGTTAATATCGTTAACGTATATATATCCCAAAACTGTTTTCATGCCAGTGCTCTGCCTGATAGTTTGTATAATGGGGTTACTCTTGTCGCTGGGGACTTAAACGCTAGATATAATGAATTTGAATTCGACGGGAAAATAAATACGAATGGTAGAAGATTTTATCAATTTGTACAAGCTTACCAAGACATTAAATTACTAGGATCGGAACAACCCATATTAAGGGAGGGAGACTCGACTACGCTTTTATACTAAATGGACAAGGGCTGGATGGAAGCTGCGTAGTAGAGGCTGAACTACTCAGTGATCATTTTGCTCTTGATATTAAAATGTCACTAGGGAAACTAGCTTTCGGGGCCAATAGAAAAAAACTAAGGCTTCCAAAAGACGATATACAAAACTTTATTGAATATATTCAAAAATGGTACAGTAATTATCATCCTACATCAATTGAATCTTTCTATGATGACATGATTAAAGTTATAGAAACCTCATTAAGTTAAGCCGTAATGTTCAGACGACAAAGAAAAGAAAACGACCGAACAATAATAAATATGCCCACGATAAAGTCCTCCAAGGTTGGAACAAAATGCTCAAGGTCGCGCATAGAAAATGGGTAAACGATGGAAGGGAAGACGAAGCAAAAAACACGTTGCTGGAGACAGCAAAAATTTGCGGGGAGGCTAGAAAAGAAGTTAGAAGGGAGTATTGGACGAATTTTACAAATAATATCGGAAATAGTAAAAATATAGGTGATATTTGGAAAGAGGTTAAAAAAGTTAAAGGAAAGAAAATCGATAATGTGGCACACCCGACTCCTGAAAAATTCGCTAACGAGCTAATGAAGAAATGGTCACTCGCGTCAAGCAAAGACAGTATACCTCAGGAAATCAAAGAGGCAGTAAATAAATGGGAAGGGGACAGGAGAGAATTAATTATTAACGCTTTAAATACAGGGGATAACACTGATGTAATGTTTACTAGGGATGAACTACTTCGAGCTATTAAACATGGGAAATGTACAGCCCCTGGGGAGGACGGAGTAACCTATGATATATTAACCCGTCCAGCCCCAGCGACGCGTCTGGCGCGTCGGCGATGTATGTAACGCACAGCCCCAGCGACGCGTCTGACGAGTCACCCTAATTGCTCCGACCGTAACCTCAGGTGTATCCACTCGAGAGGGCTCAGATTTGTATGGGAACTGTGTACGTATCCCACGCAACCGTGCCGATGGTTGAAAACTCTCAAAGTCCACGTGTGTGCGCGTGAGCGCGCAATAACCTGTTTTTTTGGGGTAATTGCCTTCAATTTTTTACTCTTGTAAAATACGTTTTCGGGGGCTCTGTAGGACCATTCTTTTAGCTTTTTGAGCGGTTTTTCGTGTTTTTTCCTTCATTCCTAACCCATTCGCTATTGTTTCTGGAATAAAACAATTTTTTGAAAACCGGCCGGGTTCTGGTGAACAAACAATACAAAACTAGCCGGGGCTCCACGGGTTAAACTGTTTGGCAAGCATTGATAATGGTCCACTACTTGATCTATTCAATATGAGTTATCAAGAAGGTCGATTACCCCGAGCATGGAAAACTGCTATCATTATTCCTATCCCTAAGCCTGGAGGAGGATTTAGGCCAGTCTCTTTAACATCTTGTGTTTGCAAAATGATGGAAAGAATGCTTTTAGAAAGATTGCAATATGTTATAAGAGGTAAATTAAGTAATAATTTATATGGGTTCATCAAAGGTAAAGGAACTACTGATGCCGTCATCAAGTGCCTATCACACGATGCTGACTACTGCAGGGCATTTGTCGATCTCAAGGGTGCATTCGATAAAGCCAACGAAGAAATTATACTGCATGAACTAGCAGGTATGGGGGTGTCAGGAAGGATGCTTCATTGGATAGGAGACTATTTACATGGCCGAAGGGCTAAAGTCTCTTATCAAGGAGCATTGTCTGAAGAAGGTAGTTTGGACTTAGGGACACCACAGGGTGGGGTACTAAGTCCAATGTTGTTCAATGTACTATTGAATAGACTTGCAAGTCTAAAATTAGCCGATGGGGTTAAAATTAGAATTTATGCAGACGATATTATGCTACAAAGCAAAACTGTTGATAAAATGCAACAGGCGCTGACTAAATTTGGGAAGTTAACACAGGAACTAGGATTAATAGTAAATGAAGATAAAACAAAATTTCAATGTCGAGCAAGAACTGACAAGCAACTAACAATAAATAACATGAATATAGAAAGAGTAAATAGTTATAAGTACTTGGGTATGTATGTGGGTTATACAGCAGAAGCTAAAGAAGCTGAGGTGAATTATATAACTACACAATGTAAGGCACGAATGCAACCCTTGAGAGCCTTAGCTTGGAGTGGTAACGGTGTCGGTGTTCCTGTACTAAAAATGATGTACATTAGTACTATTAGGTCAGTCATTGAATATGCCAGTCCTGTCCTTTTTTGCCTTGATGAAGGAAGGTTCGATAAACTTGAAAAAATACAAAACGAGGCTATGAGAATTATTTTAAACTGCCCAAAAAATGCAATGATTGATGCAATGAAGCTTGAAACAATGCTACCGAGCATTAAACATAGAGTAGAACAAACTAATATTGTAGCAGCAATTAGACATGTAAGATTAAAAGGTGGCAACGTACTACTGAAAGACATAAAGGACTGCATGAATAATACCTTCTGGAGACAAGGCAAAAAAGGATATATGAAACATTTGGTGAACAAAATACAACATTATGATTTAATAAACAACTGTATTAATTACGAAAATGAACAACCTGTTCCACCATGGGAGGAGAAAGACGTAATTTTAGATATTATGCCATTACAAAAGAAAAAGAACATGTATAATACAATAGAATTAAGAAACATTTATGAAGAGAGAATAAACAAAATGTACACTGGTAAAGTAGCACATGTTTATTGTGATGGGTCGGTAATGGAAAATGGTAGGGCAGGTTGTGGGATTTTAATTAGAGATTACATGCAAGACTCCAACATGTGGCTAGAAACAGAATATAATTATAGGCTAAGCGATAATATATCATCAACTCAGGCTGAATTGTATGCGATATTATATGGACTTAAAGACATCGAAGGAGGAGAAGGGGATGTAAGCTTCTTTGTTGACAGCAGAGGGGCTCTGGACTCCCTAAACTGTAAAACACCAGTATACGAAAATATTGTTATCCAATGCCGGAATATTGTACATCAACTCCAATTAAAAGGGAGAAAAATTGTGTTTTCATGGATACCATCACATACAGGGATTACCTATAATGAAAAAGTTGATATAATAGCTAAAAATGCTACTGAAAAAATGGAAATTGATGTACAATGTACCCTATCTTTGAAACAGGTAAAAAACAAAATAAAGAAATGTCAAGAAGTAAAAGAAGCTAGAGATATCGAGTGTAAGTATATAGCCAGGCCTAGTGCCACCATGCATCATTACAGAGAGGTGGTAGATCAAACTAAATTCAATTATGGGAATGTTACAAGTAAGTGGAAAGATTCTGTATGTACTAGGTTAAGACTAGGCTACAAATATTACTGGGAATTAGGCATTAATACTGCAGAGAAGGATAGGAGTTGTAGGCTGTGCAATAGGCCAAGATCTCACACCCTTCAACATTATATACTGCAATGTATAACTTTAATAAAATATAGAAATAATACAATTGAAAATGTAACTAAACAGATAATATGGATGTTCAACAGTGGAACTATGTACAACCTTTTAAAAGAATGTAAAATTATAAAACATATGATTTGATGTGTAGCTATGCTCTTCAACTAAACACATGTATATTCTAGTGGTGCCATACAGGCCACCCTGGGTCAGCGAACCTACGCTCCCTAACCATACTGCTGTATTGTCCTCAATATTCTCGGCTAATGGCTTGATGTACAAGTACCTCCGGATATGCGGCACATCCCTCCCGGAGGACTACTTGCACCTTCCCTCCGAATATTATTTTATGGAAATAAAATAATCTGAATCTGAATCTGAATCTGAATCTGTATGGCTGTATGTTTTGGGTGCTGGGGTCTGGTGACTGGGTCACGACGGTTAGGGTCCCTCTAGGATGTTTAACCCGTCCAGCCCCAGCGACGCGTCTGGCGCGTCGGCGATGTATGTAACGCACAGCCCCAGCGACGCGTCTGACGAGTCACCCTAATTGCTCCGACCGTAACTTCAGGTGTAGCCACTCGAGAGGGCTCAGATTTGTATGGGAACTGTGTACGTATCCCACGCAACCGTGCCGATGGTTGAAAACTCTCAAAGTCCACGTGCGTGCGCGTGAGCACGCAATAACCTGGTTTTTTGGGGTAATTGCCTTAAATTTTTTACTCTTGTAAAATACGTTTTCGGGGGCTCTGTAGAACCATTCTTTAAGCTTTTTGAGCGGTTTTTCGTGGTTTTTCCTTCATTCCTAACCCATTCGCTATTGTTTCTGGAATAAAACCATTTTTTGAAAACCGGCCGGGTTCTGGTGAACAAACAATACAAAACTAGCCGGGGCTCCACGGGTTAAGGAGGGATTAACACGGTCGGGGCTCAGTTGGGGGTCTTGTGGGACAGCATGCGTGTTTAAAAACAAAAAACAATCTGATCAAGGTCTATAACGGGGACTCATGTATTTTAGATATGTCTTTATTATAATACTGTATATACTAAACTTAGGTAGTGTTAAAAATTATCTTCAATATCAATGTAGTATTTATCTAACTATACAGTATATGTAATGACATAGTTTAAGCTAGAATTAGGGTGTAGATTGCGTATGCACCTTCGCCCTTTTGAGATAATGTAACTATGATACTTGTGTAACATTTGTACTTTTCTCAATAAAACAATCAAATCAAATCAAATCTCTCTCTCTCTCTCCCTCTCTCTCTCTCTCTCTCCCCCCCACCTCTCTCTCTCTCTCTCTCTCTCTCTCTCTCTCTCTCTCTCTCTCTGCTGAAGTTAATACTATTACTACAGAATCGCATATGATCTTCACCTCCTCCCTTCTATCTCTCTCTCTCTCTCTCTCTGCTGAAGTTAATACTATTACTACAGAATCGCATATGATCTTCACCTCCTCCCTTCTATCTCTATCTCTCTCTCTCTCTCTCTCTCTGCTGAAGTTAATACTATTACTACAGAATCGCATAATTATGATCTTCACCTCCTCCCTTCTATTCTATTCTATCTATCTCTATCTCTTTCTCTCTCTCTCTCTCTCTCTCTCTGCTGAAGTTAATACTATTACTACATAATGGCATATGATCTTCACCTCCTCCCTTCTATTCTATTCTCTCTCTCTCCCCTTCACTCTGGGTCACCGGGTTGACATTGTACTTGCAAAAACTGCCATTTTACAGTATGTGAGGGCCATACTAATTGGTACTAGTTGGAGGGGCGTGTTTATACCTTATTGAACAAAGACCAACGGACTGAGGACTGAGCGTTGAGTTATGAAAAGAACTCGATGATACCCAATGTTCATAATAGCTTGGTGTATTTCAACTTAATTTGTAATCGATGCGCCGGTATTTGATTGGGGCAGAGAAAATCTGATTACATTCATGTTTTGGTCTATGTGGATGAGGGAGACAAAAGGCAAAACTGCCTGTGACGAGTGCCTTCCTCAGAGTTGAAAGAGTGACAGGGCCAAACTCAAGGAACGTACGAACCAAAATGCCGGGACACACGAAGCTTGAAGCAATTTAAGTCATAGGATGAGGGAAAGATGGATTCAGGGAGAGAGTTCCAGAGCTCAGCTGATGAATAGAAGAAAAACTAGGAACTCTCTCACCCTTCCAAAACCCAATTTCTCCATTTATCTACCTGTCAAGAACTTCCACAGGTCTATTCCTTATGATTTAACAATACACATATCAACCCTTCATATTCTCTAAGTATTCTTGGAGTTTCTTTTTCTTCTAGCCTGTATTGGAAGATCATGTTACCACTCTTGCTAAAACAGCTTCCCAGAAGTTAGGTGTGCTCAACTGTCTCCGTGGGTTCTTCATACCCGCACAGCTTCTTGCTTTGTACAAGGTTTATAGATATGGGCCTTGGCTCTGTATAGGGACACAGTGTGCCCAAGGTTTATAGATACTATATTGTATCTATGGACCTTGATTGAGCCCATGTATCGAGGATTGTTCGCATGTGTGGGGAAGTTCCAACCATACCGTACTTCTCAAAAGGGTAGAGTCAGATGCATTTAGTTTTATCAACTCACCCCTCACTAATTCCCTACAATCTCTCTCTACAGGCTGCAATGTTGCATCTCTCTCACTCTTCTACCACTATTACAATAATCAATGTTCTTCAGAGTTCTCTCGGTGTATACACCCTCCCTTACAGAGAGTGGGAGGCACCCGCCTTTCAACAAACTCCCACCCCTATTCTGTCCAACTTTCAAACCCAAGACTGAACACATTTTCCCACTCTTCTACTCAACAAGCAAGCTTAGGAACTCTCTCTCATCTTATGACATAAACTGTTTCAAGCTCCGTGTGTTCAGACATTAAAGGGCATACATAGCTCATGAAATATCCCATTCCATTTTATCACACTCTAAAGCATGTTCAAGCATCATCGATACTGCAGTTGTCTTGGATTGCCATAAATATTGACCTAAAATAGAAAACAAAGCCATGTAAGATATGTTAAGTTTTAGGAGTTTGATGGCAAATCCTGTCGCCTCTCTCTTGTTTGTGATAGAGAGACTTGACCGTGGGAACTGAATCTGCTTTGATATTGCCTATATTTAACTAGTTATATTTCAAATTACCGTCAGCTGAAATCAAGATCTGTATATAGATCTTGGCTGCAATATAATCGACTAATAGCTACACACACGTACTTTCTCTCTCACGCTCCAATCACTCCAGTGAAGACTCCCTCACTCACATTCATCCAATCGTTTCTAATTCGCAGTTGTTTAACCCTTTTCATTATTATGACGCGGATTGATTTTATAATAAAACCTGGCTATTATTAGACGATTGTATGCAGCTTGGGAAAGATCTCTAGGAATCAAAGGGGTAAACAGTATCGTAACACCCTGACTTTAAAAATTCCCTTCGATCTGGAAAAATAAAAAAAATCTAATGATATCCGAAATATAGTGGAGAAACTCGTATACGCAAAGGGTAAATATTTGTGATCTTCAGCCATCAATACTACCCCTATAGTATACTATAACCACACCCACTCACGCCACTCCTCCCACCACTCGCTTCACACTCGTCTCAACTCAATGTTCAGCCGCTATAACCACACCCACTCCCACTCTCCTTATAGTCCTTGTTCGCTCTGATTTCCCAACACACTCTCCTTATCCCCCTCCCCCTCCTCCCCATTATCACCTACCGGTTCTGTCTTATTAAGGACTGGAGGAGAATGTTAAATAATGTGTTCAATATTACCGTAACACAGTTCTATTCTGAGTTGAGCTGATTGGAATACGCAGAGGGCTTATATTGGGGTGGAATAAAGTACTATATACGAACGAACCTTAGTACAGTATACCCCACATGATGCCAAACATATAATCGCCATACGTACTTTCAAAATGAGGCTAAACAAATAACCAGATAATACGAGTTTTGTCATATATATATATATATATATACACCAGCACGGCTTGATATACCTTTCAAGACACTCAAGTCCCTGCATTAGTCATGAGCAAACCAAAATCATTACCAGAGCTTCAATCACCATCACCATTATGGTCATCACACTCACTCATTGCTTTACAAATACCATCAATGGTTATTTTGTTCGCTCCCTTGAGCTAATGACCTCCTTGAGGGTCACTAGGTTGGCCAGGTGCCACCGGTCGCCAGTTAATAACTTGTTTTAAGATTCACAGTGAAAGACGACGAGAAGATTGTGTTTTGGTATATTTCACATTGGGAGAGCAATATACTGCTAAAATAAGCCAGTTTAGACACATTTGACGAATATTTCATAATTATATAATTGCTGTACATTTTCATGCCACTCTCAACTTCCTTGTTCCTATGTTTACAACCAGCGATGCAAGGGAAAAGCCATTCTGAATCTTGAAGTGGAAATCAATGATCACCAGTACACATGACAATCACTTGAATCATCTCTATCACCATAAATCACCTTCAGCCAGGCCTGTAGTACAGCAGCACAAACAACAATCACCTGGGTCACCACAACTCACAATCACCAATCATCACCACCAAGACCCGGTAGTGCTGCACCGAGTCACACAAGAGGGTTTAGGTTTTTCAGTCATAATTTATTGGCAACTCTAGTGTGGAATCTTTAAGCCGGTACCACACGAGCACTTTTTCCCTCAACATTTATCTTCTACACTGGTCTGGCAGCTTATGAGGTCAACATTTAGATGATTTCGGTCACCTAAATTCATCTACCATCAGTCTAGTTTCCAATACCAATGCAAAATATTCCCTAAATGTTGCCAGAAAAATGTTGATCATTGAATGTTGAGTATAAAAGCTTTCGTATGATACCGGCTTTAAGAATTCAAGTTCGTCGTAAGATTTGAGGCAACTGTGATGATCTCCACCAGTCGATATATATTTCAACCAACTGATTTCGCTATACTTGATACAAAACATGAACATAATAGTCAAAGTTCCAATTAAGAAGGTCGCTAGAATACGATTTTTGAACCTGACAACAACAAAGCCAAAATAACAGGAGAGCTCGTCCCAAACAATTTTCGTTCAGTACATTTATTCTGACAACACACCAGGACTATTTTACACTACTATCTGCAACTACACTGAAGGCCAATTTTGTTTTATTAAGCTTTAAATAGAAAAAAGCCCAGAAAATGGACGTGTGACTAAGTTGGGCCCAAGCTACAGGCTTGCCAACCACAGCCGTTCTTCGTAATATTGGTCCATGGGGGGAAATGTCCACCACAAGACGCCATCATTAGGTAATACCATAAGTTACTTCACTGGGTTTTGTGGCTTTCTTGGTTCTTTCTTCTCTCTTACGCTCGCTCACTCTCCCATACACAAACACACAACTCTTCTCTCTCTCTCTCTCTCTCTATATATATATATATATATATATATATACACAACTCTCTCTCTCTCTAGGCTATCTATCTATAAAAAACATAAAATAAGAACATAAGATCGCGGGAAACTGCATAAGGCCATGCGGCCCACACAAGACAGCTCCCATTCACACCAAGCCCATATCATCCACATGGGAATCCAACTTACTCTTAAAATTTTCAACTGTTCCTGAGCTAATCGCAGTGATTAGCTCAGTCCATTCCACATGTTAACAACTCTATTCCCAAACCAGTGCTTTCCTATATCTTTCCTAAATCTAAACTGATCTAACTTGAAACCATTTGAGCGGGTTATGTCGCCGTTCTTTAGCTTTAATACCTCATCTATATCGCCCTTATTTATACCTTTTATCCATTTAAATACCTCTATCATGTCTCCACTACATCTTCGTTTTTCTAGTGAGTGCAAGCCTAAGGCTTTCAACCTCTCCTCATACGATAAGTTTCTAATATTATGTATAATTTTCGTCATTCTTCTTTGGACTGCCTCTAAAGGGTCGATATCCATTCTGTAATAAGGGCACCAATATTGGACAGCATAGTCTAAATTGGTCTTACTAGTGCTAAGTATAGTTTTAAGAAAATTTCGGCAGTCCTGTTGCTAACACTCCTAGATATGAATCCTAGAACTCTATTTGCCCTGTTCCTAACACTTATACATTGTTTTCTGGGCTTCAGATCATTACTAACGAGCACCCCCAGATCCTTCTCACACTCTGAGTTATCCAATTCTACATTGTCTAGTTTGTATTTCGCTTCTAAATTACGATTTTCAATCCTTAATACCTTACATTTTTCTACATCGAAACTCATCTGCCAATTTATGGACCATTCGTGCAAATGATCGAGATCCTTTTGAAGACATTCCCTGTCGCTAGCTGACTCTATTATCCTACCCATTTTAGTATCATCAGCAAATTTACTGATCCTACTATTTATGCCGGAGTCCAGATCATTTATGTAGATAATGAACAGAAGGGGCCCCAAAACCGACCCTTGGGGGACCCCACTTTTAACTAATCCCCAGTCCGATTTTACACCATTTATACTAACTCTCTGCTTCCTACCAATCAGCCATGACTTAATCCACTTGAGTAGCATCCCCCCAATACCATGTCCTTCTATCTTCCTTAACAGTCTTTCATGTGGAACTCTATCAAAGGCCTTATTGAAGTCTAAGTAAACTATATCATATGACTTGTCGTTATCTACCGGTTCATATACCTCGGAGAAAGGAAATGAGTAAATTTGTTAGGCAGGATCATCCTGGAGTGAATCCATGTTGAGAGGGTTTAATTAACTTGAAAACTTCTAAGTGATTTCTAATTTTCCTGGCAATAATTGATTCTAGCAATTTCCCTATAATTGATGTGAGACTAATGGGACGGTAATTTGATGCTATGGACTTATCACCTTTTTTAAATATCGGAATTATATTTCCATGCTTCCATGAATCAGGAACTAAGCCTAAATCTAGTGAATTATTAAATAGGTGAGTTAATGGATAAATATCTATCTATCTTAAACCCAGGATGACCAACCACTGCCCGTTCGTCGTAATGTTGGTCCATGGAGGAAATGTCCCACCACCACAAGACGCTGACCATCATTAGCATCATGTGTTACTTCACTACGGTTTGTGGTTCTTGGCGGAAGCTCAAACACACACACGCACGCACGCACGCACGCACGCACGCACGCACGCACGCGCGCGCGCACACACACACACACACACACACACTCAAACCATAACAGATTACCAACATGCTCTGACCAAAACGGACGAAAAAACCGTGTGGAAAGGTCTCCAGAACTCCTTCCAGCCAGGATCGCCAACCACTGCCTCTCCTTGTCATACAAACCCACATGGGAAGTTGGCGAACGGACACCTCAAGATGCCAAAATTAGATACGGTAATCATATGTTATTTCACCTGATTTTGAGATTAGTGGTGGTAGAAAAAAACAAAAACAAAAATCTCACACACACACACACAGAATGACTTACGAAGATTACAATTATTATGCAAAAAGGTGTATGGAATTTATCAATTGGGCACTTTATCAAATTATTATCGTACCATATAATATGACGCCCATAGCAATCAAGTACAGTATGGTACTTACTGTCTCATTGACATTTAATACCAGTACCGTTTAAGGGGAGATGAGCCGTTTTTCTGGACCACTTTTTCCCTCGTGTTTAGCCCCATTAGTTTTGAAATTTTAAGACGTTCTGCACATTAGTTTGGCGATTATAACACCTTTCGCCCTACTTCGTTGTCAATTTTAAAGACTTTTCGTGCCATTTACCTGTAATTTTAAGAAGAATCGGCTTTGGGCCGGGACATTTTTCTAACAAAAAATGTACAAATTAATCTTGAAGCGGGCGCTTTTTTAAGCTTGATAGAGGTAGGCTACAGCGAGGAAATTAAACAAATATATGAATAACTGAATAAATAGACCAAAAAAAACCGGCCCATCTCCCCTTAATAATACGTAATTGGATACCCGCGCCCATTCGGAAGGGGTTAATATAATCTCTCTCTCTCTCTCTCTCCAACAGACCAGTACACGTTTGACGCTCTGTGAACAACCCACACCACAGTCACACCTGATCTTCTAATACACCCAACACCGTTACCCACAGCGGAAAATCAACAACTTAATCATTTTACCACACTGAAAAAAGGCACTCACACGTAAAATCACGAAGGGTGCCTGTATACAACAACAACAACAACTACAACAACAACAAATACTACTACTACGATACTACTACTACTACTACTACTTCTACTACTAATGATAATAACAAGTACAGTAGGCCTAATCAATAATAAAGATAATAATAATTAAAATAATAATAATAAAATAAAGGAAAAAAGAATGACAATCAAACTAATACAACCGTACACAACATTAGTGTATGATGTGGCGCTAATAATACAACCAAAAATATAATAGTGTTCAATTCCTATTACTATCTCCCTATCATTTGAACTCCACTATATCAAACCACACTAGTCTCGGCATTTAAGGGGTAGTGCTTGGTTTTTGGGCTACGGTATATATTTATTAATTCATTTGGTTTTGAGTTTCCTCGCTAGACCTCTATCAAGCTTAATAAAATACCCCCTAGACCCTTTCAATACAAATGTGTACATTTTTAGTTAGAAAAATGTCACGGCCACAGGCAGGTTCCTTCTGAAATAACAGGCTCGCTATCGCTCGCCAGGAAAATATCGACACCTAAATGGCACGAAAGGTCTAAATATTGACAAAGAAATGGGGCGAAAGGTCTCAAAATCGCCAAACTAATGGAAAGAACGTCGTAAAACCTCAAAACTAATATGGTAAACATGAGGGAGAAGGGGGTCCATAAAAGCGAGTACTACCCCCTTAACCCTTGTCTAGTGGGTTTTTTTGGGCTATTTTGGGCATATTCAGGCCCTCCTGAATGATCAATCAAGTATCTGCATGAAAAGAAATGTATTCAGCAAAAAACTAGGCGCTAAAAGCTTCAAAATGTGACCAGAACGAGCTACGTAGCACTCGTCGTTCTCACGCAGTGGTACCACTAACATGGGAGTTTAGCGTATGGAGGCATATTTTTTCCTTCTACGCTCACTACTGGCAACACTGCCGGCCTCTCGAGAACAGAGGGAGCGTGAGTCAGTGGGCGGCGGTAAGCCCTGGGTGTCGGACGTGTGGCCTGCTGCGCTCCCGGCCATTTGCACTCGATTTTAACCCTTTAAAAGCCTTAATAATGCTCCTAACTTGCTGCAAATTGGAGCCCGACTTAAGGCGGGCCCCGCCAGTTAAGGGTTAATACAGCCCACCACGTAATAACCTCCCCGCCTCCCTCCACCACCACCACCACTGCCACACTATCTCCCATCAGGTAATTATAAAGTAATAAACCTGACACCACAATGAACACACAATGGCCACAACTCCTCTGTCAACACTACAATCTATTATGACATTGTAAAAGGAGAAGTTACACGTATAGTATAGGTATATAAAAAAACACGAGAAATACTACTACAATTAGCAACAACAACCAACTCTACTACTACTACTACTACTAATAATAATAATGATATATAATTATTTATAGATACAAGGTTATAATGTTGATATAAAGTTCCATCAGTTACATAAGTTGGGCTAGATTTGGTTAAGAAAAGGCAAAATTACAGAGTGCTATTTCGTTTGGATGTTACTCGTTTATCTTCTGTATTTTGGTGTGCATAATAAATATATACAATAAGTAGAGGGGCACTTGGGATAGTGCGTACCTCCACCTATGCTGGCGGAGGTATGCGCTCTACCAATCGCCTCCTATATTGAATCACTTCTTCCTTGGCGCATATCCTATCTGCCCACCAAATTTCGTAAACATCGGGTCATAACTTTTTGAGATATCTTGTTTACAGACAAACAGACAAACGGAGACAAAAACATAACCTCCTTCCAACTTCGTTGATGGAGGTAATAATAGATAAAGTCTAAGATAACTAGGGCTATAAGATGAAGCATACAATACATTCATGGATAAGAACTTCTTCCTTACTATAAAGCTACAGTACTTAAATAAATAAGGTAATATTATTGCCACTATGAACCTATATAGAAATGGTACATTCTGTAATAGCATACACAAATTGGCCAGATTGTTGTATTTACATATGGCTGTACCTTAAGATCAAATACAAAACAATAACAATATGAATCACTGCTAACGAGATTTGGAAGTACACCTCCGATCAGTATTTGAGCAGTGGTGGTAAGGGTATGAAGTACCTCAGAAATATGGAATGGGTAAATATATGCAAATAGGTTGTTTCTAGGTAATTTTGACTAGAGAGGGTGTTTTATCCGTGAATGTACTGTACCTTTATACATAAATATGACTAAAATACACATCAAACTTACTGTTTTGAATCCGTTTGGTCATTACTCTCATGTGCAGCCTGTTACTCACCTGTAAATAAAATATATGAATTAGTAGAAATCAATACTACTACTACTACTGCAAATAATAATAATAATAATAATAATAATAATAATAATAATAATAAAAAAACAAAAAATAATATAAATATAATAATAATGATACTACTAATTAAAATAAATAATTATATCCACCGTGATGACAAAGGTATGCTAAACAAAATATATACCTTATCAGAGCCACATCATAATGCACCATCATCGTATACCCTAAAGCACACTTTTCTATAACATCATTAAGATGTTCATAACCAAAAACACCATGATGTTACCACCAATAATAATAATAAAGGAAAGGGTTCCATGTCATCTCAACCAGTAGACCATTTCAACCAGTAGCTCTCAACCAGTGCCAAATAAACCCAGACCAACCAAACCAGTGCCAAAATATAGTACTAACCTAACCTAACCGTATTGGTTGATTTGGTACTGGTTGAGAGCTGCTGGTTGAGTTGACCGGTCACCAAAGGAAAGTGTTACCTGAACCACAACCATGATATAAAACAAATGGTACAATATATTAAGAAAGTAACTACAAGTAAGCAAGTACAAATTAAACAAGGCCTCAACATAAGCAAGTGCGGTACCTCATATTAACTATATTCTATTACCCGGTAACTATACTTAGGCCAGAAGTCTTGCCCACTAACCTCTTATAGCTCAGGAAGTACTACAGCACTCAAGCTGATATTTCTACCATTTGTGAAGAGTTAACCAGGAAATAGATGTGGAAATGTACATCCCATTTGCTTTAGCCTTTTTTAAGTTACAAGAGGATAATAGTAAATAATTATGGCCTAATTATCGTGAATAGACTATAGTAAGTCGAAGTAAACAAACAAATCCAATTAAGCATTAAGCAGCCATCGTCAGCATCCCCCTGGAGAACAATGTGCTACGTGGGCACAGTGGATGACGTCATGGGCATCGCAAGGGTCAGGTGATGTAATTAGGGTTAGTGTCAGTGCTTACTTGGAGGACGAGTAGGGGAGGTATATAGAAGATCCTCCCACCCCCTACTCCCTTCCTATCAAATATAATAACTCCACATAAATACCATAAGTAACTTCATATAATCAACTCCAAATAAATTGGTAACTCATAGTAAACAAGTGTCTCGTACACTGAAAGCACACCCTACAAACAATGTGCTGCGTGGGCCCAGTGATGACGTAACGGGTATTATGATGGTCGTCTGACGTCAGCAGGGTCAGTGTCAGTGCTGGCTGCTTGAAGGATGAGTAGAGCAACCTTCAAAGAATGGTTCATCCTTAATTTGTCGACGACTCAGAGACCGAAATTTCACGGATTGGTTGGTACAGTACCATCCAAAGAGGCTACTTTTCATCATACTATAAAGCCAATAAACGTTCACTAAATGTTAAAGGTATTCATTACCAAAGGTTATGAACTTGAAGTATAATCTTCATCATTGTATCCTCTCAAATGTATAAGTTAAACCATACATACCACTGTCCATTACTACCAATATATTCTGTGTCATCCCACGTACCATGTCCCTGGCCCTTCCTTATTTTTCACCAATTATTTCTTCGTTACAGCGTGTAAATTGGTACCATTTAAGATTGCTAAGTACTATAATTTTAATCTGGAATACACTGAGGAACTGGCCGCGTTCACCCCCTCCTACTTCCTCCAATCCCCCTTCCTTCACTTCCATCCTACCGTCCTTCACTTCTCTCTCCCTACTTCCGTCAATATCCCTTACTGCATCCTTCCATAGCTCTCCTCCTTCCTTCATTCATATAAATCCCCCCAGACTACCATCTCCCCTACCTAGTGCCCCCCCACTCCTACAGTAACCACTCTCTCCTGACAAACTGCCTTCACCCATACCTAATTCTCACTATTACAGCCTAGCCTACATGCCTAATCAGTTTGTTTTCATCTGTCCACTCCATTGGACAGTTGGTTACATATGTTACTGTATGTAGCCATGTAACATTTTTTTAGTTGAGCAAATGGCATCCAGCAGTTGTCAGACCTTACCACATTCAACCACTCCCTCGCTTCACCCACATACGCTGACCTCCTCCGACCACTCCTTCTTTACACGTCATTCTATCCATGACCCTCACACCTCCACTCCCTACTCTCAACCTCTCCATTCCCTAATCACATGCTCACCCCCCCCCCCATCACCTACTCATTCTCCACTCACTCATTACATTCCCAGTCTCTCACCTACTTCCCACTCTTTTACAACCTCTCTACCACCACCACAAACACCATTTCACCCGACGGACTTAACCCTACTCACTCTTACGACAATTTCTCCCCAACATCCCCACAGTCATATAAACAGTTTCCCTATCACCTCCTACAGCTTCGACATCCATCACCACCACCTTCTTATTGCTCCCAACAACCCCACAGCCTTCCAACCACATTCAACCTCCCTTAACTTCCTTATTCATGCCCTCATCACTGCAACATCTCCGCCACCATCACCACAACCTTCCCAAAATTACCAACACCTCAAACAAGCCCCTACCACCCCCACAACAACTCAACCTTACTCACCCTCACCTGTCAGTCACTACCACCATCACCAGCACATGAGTCACAGTTCCCAACAAGGGTCACTAACTATTTACTCACATACTCTTCACTACCCCCATCCCCTACCCACCCACCTACACAGCCTCCCCTACCACTTACTCACTCTCACGACCATGCCTGTCTCCACCACCACCAACAACAACAACAAAACCTACCCCCACCAAAAATACCACATACCGTAACCACTCTCACTACCACCATCACCCGCCTGTTTAGCTATACCCTCTATACTCAGTTCGTTTTAACTTGACAGTAAATCGTCAATCAGTATGATTGACAATTACCAATATTGGTTGGCAATGGTGTGTAAAGAAACCTTAAAAGTTTGATATTGACTATTGTGTTTATTTCGTCCATAAAAAATAACTAAATTGAATTAATCAGGAGCAACTATGAGAAGAACGGAGACAACATAACGAAGAATGACAATAACAAAAATACAAATCTTCCATAGAGAGACGTAGAGTTAGAGGGGATAATATATGTGTTCAAGTGGGTAAGTGGGATCCATAAAGGGGACATGAAAAATGTAGGCTAATGAAGCTCAGTGATAGCGAAATAATTCGAACAAATAGTTTCAAATTTTATAAATTTCGTTTCAGAAAAGATATAGGTAAAAACTGGTTTTGTAACTGATGTAGATTGTGGAATAGGCTACCGAGTGCTTTAGAGGATACAACAACAAAAAATACAAAAAACAAAAATAATAATATTAGATAGGCACATGGACGAAATGGGTTGGGTGTGGAAGGGATCTGCTAATCGGCTTTCTGCAAACTCCCATTGTATTTTCTTATGATCATAGGCATTCACTTTCTGTCCCCTCCCTACCAGTGCCACCACCACCACCACCTTCACAACTTTTCCACCACCACTACCACGTATCCACTCTACCGATCACCAACACCCATCACAACCTAGTTTACCCACTGTCATGACTACCAACACCCTCTGTACAGCTTCTCTAGTCTTTACGGTACCAAAAAAACCTACACTAACTACAACAACATCCCCAGACCGCCTACCACCTACCTCTACATCCTCACTACCACCTACCCACCCACCTCCACAGCCTCACTACCACCTACCCACCCACCTCCACAGCCTCACTACCACCTACCCACCCACCTCCACAGCCTCACTACCACCTACCCACCCACCTCCACAGCCTCACTACCACCTACCCACCCACCTCCACAGCCTCCCTACCACCTACCCACCCACCTCCACAGCCTCCCTACCACCTACCTACCCACCTCCACAGCCTCACTACCACCTACCCACCCACCTCCACAGCCTCCCTACCACCCACCTCCACACTACCACCTACCCACCCACATCCAAAGCCTCCCTACCACCTACCCACCCACCTCCACAGTCTCCCTACCACCTACCCACCCACCTTCACAGCCTCCCTACCACCTACCCACCCACCTCCACAGCCTCCCTACCCACCCACAGCCTCCCTACCACCTACCCACCCACAGCCTCCCTACCACCTACCCTCCCACCTCAACAGCCTCACTACCACCTACCCACCCACCTCCACAGCCTCCCTACCACCCACCTCCACAGCCTCCCTACCACCTACCCACCCACCTTCACAGCCTCCCTACCCACCTCCACAGCCTCACTACCACCTACCCACCCACCTCCACAGCCTCCCTACCACCTACCCACCCACCCACCTCCACAGCCTCACTACCACCTACCCACCCACCTGCACAGCCTTCCTACCACCCACCTCCACAGCCTACCTACCACCTACCCACCCACCTCCACAGCCTCCCTACCACCTACCCACCCACCTCCACAGCCTCCCTACCACCTACCCCCCCACCTCCACAGCTTCCCTACCACCCACCCACCTCCACAGCCTCACTATCACCTACCCACCCACCTCCACATCCTCACTACCACCTACCCACACACCTCCACAGCCTCCCTACCACCCACCTCCACAACCTCACTACCACCGACCCACCCACCTCCACAGCCTCACTACCACCTACCCATCCACCTCCACAGCCTCCCTACCACCTACCCATCCACCTCGACAGCCTCACTACCACCTACCCACCCACCTCCACAGCCTCACTACCACCTACCCACCCACCTCCACAGCCTCACTACCACCTACCCACCCACCTCCACAGCCTCACTACCACCTACCCACCCAAATCCACCCACCTCCACAGCCTCACTTTCACCTACCCACCCACCTCCACAACCTCACTACCACCTACCCACCCACCTCCACAGCCTCACTACCACCTACCCACCCACCTCCACAGCCTCACTACCACCCACCTCCACAGCCTCACTACCACCCACCCACCCACCTCCACAGCCTCCCTACCACCTACCCACCCACCTCCACAGCCTCACTACCACCTACCCACCCACCTCCACAGCCTCACTACCACCTACCCACCCACCTCCACAGCCTCACTACCACCTACCTCCACAGCCTCACTACCACCTACCCACCCACCTCCACAGCCTCACTACCACCTACCCACCCCCCTCCACAGCCTCACTACCACCTACCCACCACCTCCACAGCCTCACTACCACCTACCCACCCACCTCCACAGCCTCACTACCACCTACCCACCCACCTCCACAGCCTCACTACCACCCACCAAGTCTCCCAACCATCTATATTCCGCCTCACGACCCACCACTCTCCCCTCTACCACCTGCTACAGCTCCCATGAATGACAGAAGTGAAACCCCTATCCGAGAGTTGCCAGCTCTCTAAACTCTCAGCCCTGGGGAGAACGTGTTTCCCACCCCTGTCTGCTAGTTTGGTTGATAACAGTTCAGACTGTATGTATACATATGGCAGCAACACCGCTTCTCGTATGATTGACTCCCTACTTACACATAAACAAGCTCGGATGTTTTATAATTTGATGTTTGTTCAATTGTATAAGTACCGGTAATCATTTATAAGTTAAGATAGACGGATATATCGATATTGAGATATATTAACTCCAGAATGTTAAATATGACTAGCTCAATAGTTGGAAGAAAAAAAAATATATATAATACATAAAATCAAAGCTTTTATTTTCAAGCATTGTCCAACTTTGTTGATGAATATACTGTTCTTATATACGGTACATTGGGAAAAGCATGCCACTTTACAGCATGACTAGATTCCGCAATTTACATTATGATCTGGTTGTTTCCCTACAAACACTAAAAACTCCGAGGATCTTTATGTTAACAGATTTGCTCTTATACATACCGGTACGCAATGTTTGATAAATTTAGACTAGATTAGGACAAAGTAGAGTAACATCGATATTTACATATGCACATAGGCTACATCCACACCTCAATTGCATAGCCAATGATTAATATTATTAATAATACAAAAGGTGACGCCCAGTCTGCCTCACCCCTTGCTAGTTAAAGGCAACGGGTGAAGAATGCTGTTGATCTTGATAGGAGAGGCTGTCACACTTGCTTCATATACGGTACCGTATAGTTCAAGTCAGTCAAAGACAGTTTAATACCCGTCATCCAATGGAATCAAGACCTGTTACACACATTAACAGGCACATTCTTAACCCCTTCAACATGATTGGAGTATTATTATTATATTTTGGATATAATTAGGCAATATTATTCATATTTGGAATGAGTTATACCTATTTTAATCCACGGGTTATTTAGTAAAAGCGTCTAATATTGATAAGAGTATAAAATACTGAAGGGGTTACGGTGTTGGGTATTAGATATTGTACACAGATTAAGACACTGAGTAATTGGTTATAAAAGCAAAATTTGATAATAACCAGTTCCTTAAAAATAACAAATTATTTCTATAAACTCTTATATCTAATGTGTGGTTCAACAATAACGGTATAAACCAACTCTGTAATGGCATACACCATTTCAGAATTGAGCGGGAGTTAAAAAAAACAAAAAACAAAAAAAAACCACACACATACATTCAGCATACCCTATTCTCTCAATGGTTCTTGATCAGTTGAATATAATAATCTGAAGTTATCTAAACAAAAACTGTCTTGGTGGTATAATGGTTAGAGAGTTTAAAAATATGTGTGTGATAACCCAGGTTCGAATCCCGGTGGACCACATATATGCTTTCATTAATTTCATTGGAGGTGTTTGGTGTTGGGGTGAAATTAATAAAAAATAGATATCTATAATGGCCGTCATGTGATTGCAAGGATTAAGGGTACCGGTAGGCCTATGTAAATTTGTTTAATGAGTCATTCGATTAATTACTCCAATAATACACGCAATATGGGTTGGTCCTACAGAACTAAGTTATTGCTTATGAAAACTAATAAGCTCCGTGGTCCCATTCACACAAGTCAATATAAATACAGCAACGAATCAAATTTGTCTTTACCACAAACCACCCGTGATCCCAAAGAAAGAAGAAGGAAAACAAATAAATAAAGGAGATGCAAACAACATCAACATTAGTCGATCACTCATTAGAGGCAGTTGTACATAGTGAGAGTTGAATGAAATTACGTTTGATCTGTATTTGTAACCCACCCAACTATTACTAGTTATTACATCCGAATGCTAAAATAAATCATACGTAGTCACAACCAAAATTCGTGTAGTACCTCCACAACTTCAAATATCATACTATGTTAGTCAGTTCAAATATGCTCCGCATATCATAGCCTCATCCATGCTTTTCACGCTGCTTCCTGATCATTGATATACCCAGTATATTACATTACCGTAACCGTAGCCTTTATGAAGGACTAATATAATATTATGCAGGGTCCAGGTAATACTTCCTTAAGGGGAGATTTCCACCTGGAGGATTTTTTTCTGGACCTCTTTCTCCCTCATGTTTAGCCCCATTGCTTTTGAGATTTTAAGATGTTCGCCCCATTTGTTTGGCGATTTTAAGAACCCTCGCCCCATTTATGTCAATTTTAAGACCATTCGTGCCATTTAGGTGTCGATTTTTTGCTGGCGAGCGATAGCGAGCCTGTAATTTAAGGGGAATCGGCCTTCGGCCGGGAAATTTTTCTATCGAAAAATGTACAAATTTATCTTGAAAGGAGGTCTAGGGGGGAGTAATTTTAAGCTTGATGGAAGTGTAGGGAATCAACTAAAAACCTCCCCTTAACCCTAGTACTCTGTATAGATAGATGAATATAAATTTGACGTGGTCAAGGAATAACAAGAGTCTAGTTACGGTGAGTGTGCAACTTATAAAACAACCAAACATTCCAAGACCAAATCATTCAGGTAAAAATGCGGGTGTGAGGTAGACGGTCAAGTAAACTCTAGAGAACCGTTGTGAAGATGCAATGCGACCTCTGAAGGTGAGTGTGTAAACAATAGAACAGTAAACCCTTTAGTGACCGAGTAAATGAAGTAAAGTGTGAAGTACCGTAATGGTTGACTGATAACCTAAGTCTCCTAGTAGAAACTCCAGACCGACAGACCTTATGTCTTACCAACACACTCAACCGGTACACACAACTCACTGGATTAACTAGGAGGTGAAGTCAGGGCAAATATAAATTAACACTACAATACAACAAGAATAACAAAACACGAACTATCTTGGGAGTACCTTAATAGTCGACAAACAGCTGTCTTGGAATTTGCATATTTAAAACGTACGTCAAAAATAATCAAGCAATGTGGAATAATCAATCTGACCAGTAAAGTGTTTAACACTAAAGCCTTGCAGTTTGTTCATAATTCATTAGTATACCCTAATATTTGTTATTGTCATACTGTATGGGGCAATGTAAGTAATACTAAAATATATCCACTAGTGGCTGAACAAAAAAAGTACCAGTCATAAGAACTATAACTTAAAAATAAAGGTATGAACACACACACAACATATTTTTATATATTCGGTTGTCAAAATGTAATGCAAAATACATATTGTAATACTATTTTCGTATTTAAATGTCTAAACAACGTTATAAGTAAATATCTATTCAGCATCCGTTTAATAATAGATCTAATATAAGAGGAAACAATATATTTATTATTCCATATATGAAGTCAAGACAATCGCAGACAATAATCGTGTATCACAGAGTGAAGGTCTGGAATATCAGACACAGAGTGAAGGTCTGGAATAAATTGTCATCAGCCCCTCAGACATCCGAGAGAAAAATACTACATTTTGTTTCAGGAGATCATTAAGAAGTTTCCTGTTGATTAAGCACTAACATTGATATAAATGAACTATTCTTTAATTAGAACATATTGTGTAATCAAATTAATAATTTCACGAACAATGTACTGTAATGTAATGTTTTGTTGTTCATTTGTCTGTACGTGCATGTTGCTATGTGTTTATATAAGGCACACAGTATGTGTGTGGAAGTGCATATGAATAAATGCGTGTATATATATATATGTGTTTATATAATCATGGATGTACAGTATACTTACATACACGTGTATGTGGGAGTATAGTTTAATTGCATAATTTGCATAAGTATTTGTAACATTTTACCGAATGCATGTGTTTATGAATATGTTCTTGTGCGCGCGCGTTTATTATTAAGATAATTAGCAGCAGTATTAGTAAAGCAGTACTAATATAAATATGAGTACTTAGTACCACATTATTAGTACCGTAAAATTGCCTAACTTCGGTTAAGGGGTTATACTTCGGACATATCTGGATAAAAGTATATAAGGTACAGTTATGGAAAACGGCTCTGCATTATGGAAGAACACCGCAGACATACTTGTTTTTCCATAACATCATGGATTTATCCCATAACTGCGGTTCATTATATGTTTTTTTTTCCAGAATGTCCGAAATTATGTCCCCGTCCAAAGTTACGTCATGTTACCGGTAATAGTATTATTATCGTATAGTCCAGGGGCAACATTCTTCAACATTTACTTTCATGATCTGACGTCGCCGCTAGGAATGATCAGATCTGAGAGATTCGGGTATATATATAATATATATATATATAAACTATATTTGTTTATATAATACAGTGGTTATCAGATAATAAATTTTAGTAATCAATTGTATAATCGACGTCTGTGAATCCGCTCTCTTATTAATATTATTGTATTGCTATTACTATTTTATTATTATCTTATTATTTTGAGAGGTATGTGCTTCGTATGTTTGGTTTACAATGACACAGCAAGATTTTAGATTAGCAACTTCATAACATATGATTATTGCCAGCTAATTCGGACTCCATTATATAATAAAGACTAGCAGAGTAACGCAATCCTGCAGAAACTGAACTTTATATATAATACGGTATGGAAAGTATGTCTATAACTTATAAAATGAGCAAGGTGTGATCCAATAAAATTATATAATTTAAGGAATAAAACTGAATATACATGTATATACCGGTATATATTAATTAAGGTATATAATTATATATATATATATATATATATATATATATATATATATATTCCTATGTGTACGCATGAGACAAAAAGCAAAACTGTCTGTAATAAGTGGCTCCTCCTAAGTTGAAAGAGCGACAGAAAACCAAATTCAAGGTACGTTGGGGTAAAAGCAGAATGTTGGTGTATTGGAAAGAAGTGTAGTGTGCTTGTTAAGGGGAGGTATTTAGTTTGTTCCCTACTTTTTCATCAAGCTTAAAATTACACCCCCTAGACCCCCTTTCAAGATAAATTTGTACAATTTTCGGTAGAAAAGGCCGGTTCCCCTTCAATTACAGGCTCGCTATCGCTCGCCAGGAAAAAATCGACACCTAAATGGCACAAATGGTCTTAAAATTGACAGAAATGGGGCAAGGGGTCTTAAAATCGCCAAACTACTAGGGCGAAGGTCTCAAAAGCAATGGGGCTAAACATGAGGGAGAAAGGGGTCCAGAAAAAAATCGCTCAAGTGGATATCTCCCCTTAAGTGTAGTGAAATGAATAGGAGGAGGAGGAGGTGTTTGTGACAGCTACCTGGATTACTCTGTGTGGAGGTGAGACAGAAACATAAACAGTGAGGGAAGCCAGACAAATGAAACTGGAGTTCCTATATATACTGTATATATTCCACCAGTTTTACAGGTTTTTTGTGGTATCATTATCGGTGTACATGTAATACTATACCCTGTTTCATTTCAATTGACGGTAAATTGAACTCCATAGCATCTAATTTATCGATACTTAATGGAAAACTATGAAATTACTATGTCTCTGCTTCACATTAAGACCAAGTTTATATAATTAGCACCATATTTCACTACAAAATCTTCAAAATATCCGATAAATCTTGATGGGAACTTTGCAATTTACCGTCAGATGAAAAGAAACAGGGTAGTGCTTGGTGTGAACTTTGAAGTTAGTGTAGTGCAGCGGATTACCTTGCTTCCGTTACTCCGTTATATTATACTGTATAGCCCTGTCTTCACCAACACGCCCAACATACATAAATCTAATTTAGCTTGTTGGTAATCCTTCTCAAACATATATCAATTTACGGTACACCAAACTTACAATTAACTATACCGTATTTAACCCTTGTTTTTCCCCATTAGTCTGGCGATTTTAAAACATTCCGCTCTCTGCAGCTCTCGATTATTTCATGGCGAGAGAAAGCAAGCCTACAGTCTGGGAGAAAACGGACAAAAACAAAGCAAAAAAAAAAAAAAAAATATATATATATATATATATATACATACCGGTATATATATTATATATATATATATATATATGTATATATATATATATATATATATATATATATAATATATATATATATATATATATATATATATATACTGTATATTATAGCCAATATATATGTAATAATACACTTGGTCTTGAGTGTGGAGTGCATGTAGCGGATTACAGTGATGGTCTTCCGTTACTCTGCTATATACTATATATATATCCCTGTCTTCCGCACCACACCCTAGATAATGTACATCTACTATTACACGTTGATGCAACCTCAGTCTCATTTGGCTTGTGGACCATATTACTCTGTGGTTCAATAAACATACCACTAAACTCCTTCAGCATGATAGCGCTTCTCTTCACTATTATACAGGCTACCATTAGGTTAACTTAGGAAACAAAGCTTCGTATTCAAGAGTTGAATAGCTCGTTTAATTCAGAGAAACTTTGATTACTTTTTGTCTTCGAGCTAAGACAAGACGATTAATCCACATAAGTTCAAGAACAGTAATCTCGTAGTGAAAGGGTTAAATAAATATGCCTGTTCATATTCGTAAATTAGCTACACAGTAAATATTATCTGTTCAATTGTAAGGCATTCTAGTTGTAATTAGTCGGTTATTTATCACTAGATATAATAATTATATAACACATCGTATTTGTAATATAAGTGAGAAGGGTTCGCTATCCTGCATAGAAAACTTTGTAACAGTGTTCATATATGAATTATTCAAATTCAAATTAGCCCGAAAGAATACATAGACAATATATTTTGAAATACATAATTACGATCAAATAGGGTTGAGCCTTTTTTATGAACACATTTTTAAAATGCTCCTTTTTTATTGTGTAAACTATAGCGCTAGTCAGAGCAAATGATTATAATCTAAGAGTAAAACAAACATGGAACTGAATATTCCTGTAAACATCGACATAATTATATACTTTATATCATTCACAATCATATATTATGTCCACCCATTTCATTCAGCAAAGAGAAGGGGTTTCACTGTGGTGCAGTTTATAGAATACGACCAAATAATCCATTTGTCAATTATATATACAGCTGTAGACAAGAATTTCTGGACAATATTTACTGGCAAAACTATGATTAACTAGCGAACTATTTTGATATTATCCTTTATAAAAATTATTTACTTACAATTATTGTTATTATGAGGAAATGTTCAAGTATTAATAGCTACGACTGTACCATTTAGCTACACTCGAACATTCTATATTTAGACAGAATGCTTGCAGACACGTTGACCACTATGTGAGCGAGACAAATGCAGGGGAATGGCTCTTTTAAACGAAAGATGATTGGTTCATCTGCTACGTGCATGTAGTCATTAATCCGGATACATTTTAAACCCTCTAACTGATTGTGCGAACCTCTGAATCGCAAACATCTGGAACCGGTAAAACAATATAAGAGAGATTCAATTCAGCCCGAGATAGCTTCGAAAATGGGGAATATACAAATTAATGACAGCTACTGTTCTATTTTAGCTAAACTGGAACACATAATATTTAGACTATGCGAGTATGAGTGCACACTTGTTGACCAGTACGTGAGCGAGACACAAATGCCGGTGATTTGTGCTTTTACACGGAAGAGAAAATGTTCCCATGGGTCCTTGTCTGGTGCATGCGTGCGTGCATGGAGGAATGCGAGAGAGACTGCTGCATGCCTGTGTGATCGTCTCCACCACGGCTGTCACCCCTTACCGTAATATATCGTATAATTAGATGTATCCGAGCCGAGGGTGGTCATTTCAGAACCACTATTGTGCCCCATTAGTTTGGCGATCATAAAACGTTAAGCCCCAGGGGTCTAGGGACAAACACCCGAAAATCAAAACCCTTTGTTGTATGAGTGAGTGCGAGCATGGTTGAATGAGAGACTGCATGCATGCTTATGTGTTCGTCTCCAGTGCTCCCACCCCAGCCATTATATACCGGTGCTCAGTAACACTCCGGTGCTCTCACGCAGGTCTAGTATAACGTTACATCATTCATAATTATAATCTAACATGAAAGCATATCCGAGGAACATACACTTAGTAACACATATACACATTGTCGCAAAACTTAGATCGTGGGGATACGTAATAGGGTTGTATAGTACCGTACTGGGAAAACTATCTCAATAAACCAAACATTTCCAATTTGTATTTGGATACGGTACAGTACCGGTACCAATTATGTTACTTGCCAGTCTGGCCAATTTTTTTCAAGATCCACAATTTTGTTCTCGAAATAATTTCCAACCACACACACACACTTAAACTTAAGACTTAAAACACTACAACTGCCTACCTTGAAAGAGAGAAGGGAACGAGGCGACTTAATAACGATGTTCAAGGGAGTAAAAAGTTTGGAACGAGTAGATAGAGAAGATCTATTCGTGAGGGATGATGGAAGGACAAGAGGGCACGAGTTTAAGCTGAGGAAGGGCAGATGTCGTAAGGACACAAAGAAATTCAGCTTCCCATATAGGAGTATAGAGACTTGGAACAACTTGGAGGAGGAGGTGGTGAGAGCGAGGAACATTAACATGTTCAAATCTAGGTTGGATAAAAGTAAATATGGAAATAGGGCAACATAAGTTATGATATGTTAGTCCAAAATACTGGGAACTGGGAATATCCATTACGATACTTGTCTAAGTAAAATGGATTGATTATAAAATAACTAAGACAGGACAACACGAGCGCTGCTCAATTCCTGTAAACTACAAATAGGTAAATACAAATAGGTAAATACACACACACACACTGCCCCTGACTGCAATTCTAAATAATTTTGTGTACAGGTATTATTATCATTATTATTAGTAGTATTATTAGTATTATCATACATCCTCAACTCAAACTAAAATTGTGACTATGTTTAGCTTCATCACGGTTAGTCGGTTACAAGACCTTTACATTAAACAATGATCAAATTAGTTTATTAATTAATTTACTTGGCAGCAAACCCTCATCCAATAATGATGAATCCGAGAAAACGTGATTGGTTGGAAGTGGAGAGTGAAGTGGCCCTTCAAACTAATTAATGAAGAACCTTTGGTATGATTAATATTATACTGAGCAACAGCGAGGATAAGTTGGAATAGGTCACCAAGTTATTTTGAACGAGACGCTCAACTTCAATTAGTCTGATATAACCGACCCCAACTACGAAAACAGGTAATTTTAGAGAGATTTACATAGACAGACAGAGACAAAGCCATGGGTGCCAAGAGACGTTCTACTTCAATTCTGGAAGGACCGAGCCCAACAACATATATACTGATATCGTACTGGTATATAAGCGTTTCACAACAACGCCAAGAGTTAATTTCTCACTTATTCGTTCGATTATTGACATTTGGGAAGAACCTGTGTGAGTCAAAGGGTCATTTGAGATATTGCTCACCCATGTAATTCTTATAAGTTGTTTCCAATCCGAATAAAATTATAAAATTTATGTTTACCCCTTCAACTCCATGAGGTCGCTCTTTAAAAAAAATAGAATAAATTGCTAACCAAAATAAAATTCAAATGACGCCATCACACTGAAAGGGTTAACAGAACTGGAATATATGAACATGGAGAGCGGAAGTCAACAGTTGAGCGACTTGCGACAGTTTCCTCTGACATAAAAAGTCAGCGTTAGTGACCCGGTGACCTCCTCCTCCTCCTCCCAGCACTTTGGCCAGGAACGGTCTTACAAAATAAAGGTAAAAAACACCCCCACCCAGACCAGACCACCTTCAAGCTAATACAAAATATATAAATAAATATATAAAAAGAATATATACCCTAGGTCTATATTAAAAAAAAAAAAAACACACACACACGTGTAGCAAATGGAGAGTAGAGTATCATGCTGGCAAACGACACTATTTTATGTCCAGTCTCAAAACTAAGTTTCCTTTGTTTTAAGTCATTATTGGCAAACGAGAGACTTTTCATATCCAGTCTAAAAACTAAGTCCCTTATTTTTAGTCAGTATTATTAAATATAGAGACTTTTCATATCTAGCCTAAAAACTAAATCCCTTGTTATTATTAAATATAGTCAAACTAAATCCCTTGTTATTATTAAATATACAGTCAAACTAAATCCCTTGTTATTATTAAATATACAGTCAAACTAAACCCTTGTTATTATTAAATATACAGTCAAACTAAATCCCTTGTTATTAAATATACAGTCAAACTAAACCCTTGTTATTATTAAATATACAGTCAAACTAAATCCCTTGTTATTATTAAATATACAGTCAAACTAAATCCCTTGTTATTATTAAATATACAGTCAAACTAAATCCCTTGTTATTATTAAATATACAGTCAAAGCTATGCTCCATATTTCCTATTATGCCCCTGGAAGTAATTAAATAACCATAACAAGGCAACTTCATGCACATTGTTCTGTATTACCTCTGACACTCAACCACAACATAGCCCATCGGTCTGCCATCGTGTAGTGTCTTGCAACATACAGGTTGAGGACAAAAACACATGTGGTGACTACTAAACAAATAGACGGGAACAAGATCCATGAAACTGAGTGTTACAAAATAAAGGTCGGGACAAAAAATAGACGAGAGAGAGAAAGAGAGAGAGAGAGAGAGAGAGAGAGAGAGAGAGAGAGAGAGAGAGAGAGAGAGAGAGAGAGAGAGAGAGAGATAGAGAGAGAGAGAGAGAGAGAGAGAGAGAGAGAGAGAGAGAGAGAGAGAGAGAGAGAGAGAGAGAGAGAGAGAGAGAGAGAGAGAGAGAGGAGAGAGAGAGAGAGAGAGAGAGAGAGAGAGAGAGAGAGAGAGAGAGAGAGAGAGAGAGAGAGAGAGAGAGAGATATTAATCAGGAATGTGCAAACAGCAAATATGTGACTACAGGTAGGTCCACTCTGATGAATCTTACCAAGAAACGGCACAATAAAAATCCCGAGCAGTAGCGTGATCCCAGACAATAACAATCACTGTGCTCTCCCCCTGGCCAAGTTGCCATAATCACACACCGCCAGGGGGCAGTCATGAAACAAATCAGAACAAGGGCATTACGGCAACATTTTTGTGTTTTTTCCAGCATATTTTCGTCACGTTGTTGCATAGATAAGTCTATTGGGTGGATATTTTTTTTGATGTCACAGTTGTTGGTACGATAGGTTGATTAGAATAAGTTAGCTAACGTTACATAACCAAAGCAAACCCAACCTAACATCAGTAGGCCTATACGTATCTCATCATCTCATGCCAACCTAACCTAATCCAATCCAACCGAATCTAACCTAACATAACTCAATCTAAGCCATCCAATTTTAGCGTACCGGCACCTCAATTTAATATTTAACCAAAAGAATGATCTGTGCAACAACAATTCGGCGAAATTGATCCGCGGTCTGAATGGCAGGAACGGAGGCCGTGAGTGACAGTAGTGGTAGGACTTGTGACACCTTCCTGTTGGTTGTTGTAGTCTACAATAAGAAAAGTCTTCCCCCTCCCCTCCCACCACCACCACCACCACCTCCACCACCACTACTACTGGCGGCTGTGGTCTCTTTGTGGCCTCCAGCAACACACCTCCACCATATACAGTACTCCCCACTACCTTTGTCCACCACAGCCATATGATACCCAGGGTCAGTCAGGCTAGGTCCGTAGCTAGGCCTAGGCTGTCACAGAAAAAACAATATATATATATATATATATATATATATATATATATATATATATATATATTCGAAATACGGTATAATGTTATATGACAATGATGCAAATTATTAGGGCCAAACTTTGAAATAATAAACGTTGGTATCTTGTATGTATTGCACGCTATCAAGTTAGTGTGTATTTCACCAACTACAACAATATTCGTGCAGCTTACAAAGCCCAGCGTACCGTATGCCTCTCTGAAGTAGTAGCAGCAGGAGTAACATATCTCAACATGTAGGCCTACAGTGAATTAAGAGGAAATCCAAGAGACGTACCACACCACAAAGTAGTGAATGTTGTTGATGATGATGATGTGTGTATGTATATGTGTGTGTGTGTGTATGTGGCCATGGGAACCACAACTAACCCACTAGTTCCGCCCTACTTGTATTGCCACCGTCCGAGACACTACTGTACAGGCAGGATACACGGGGGGAGGTATATAAAGATCGGGGCGATATATTATTTACCCGCTATTGTTCTCCAGCCTCGTAGAGTCACCTGGCCGATCTTATAACTACACTGTCAGAATTATGCTTTCAAATGAAACAACAAATGATACACAGAAAAGGCGTTTCAATCGTTTATGTGTAGTATTTTTAATACACACGATTGAAACACTTATTACGTGTATCTATTTTGTTACAATTAAGCGTTATTTGTTTACAGAGTACCACCACCTTGCCCCCCTAGTCTAGTCAATCCTTATAACATTACAACAAGCTAGTTCACCATTATCCAATCCAATGTACCAATCCTCCACCACTACCACCCATCCGCCACCACTACCACGCAATCCAACCATCCTCCACCACTACCACCCATTCTCTACCGCTACGACCCAACCCACCCATCCTCCACCACAACTACCACCCATCCTCCACCGCTACCACTCATCCCCCACAACTACCACCCAATCCACCGCTACCACTCATCCTCCACATTAACCCCAAGTACCGCCATTCAATCCATGGAGGTATAACTACATGATCTAATCCAACACAACCATTACAATCCACACACTGACTAGGAAATTAGGAGACACTAGGAAATTACCTGTGCTCTAGTATGCTATTTAACCCGCTATTGTTCTCCTGCCATATAGTCACGCAGTCTACTCCACTCTTCCAACACAACCAGTCACTCCAACCATCTTTCACTAACTAGGAAATAAAAGAAGAGTTATAAATGATATCAGGGCGCTATACATTTCACCGATATTATTTTCCTTCCTTGCACAGTCACGCACCAGCCCCTATGAAGCCACCGTGACCAATTAGACTAGTTCATCCTTCCAACACTACAACCATCTATATTATTATACCCCCATTCCACCAACCACCATCCTCTACGACAACCACCCAAGCTACAATTATATTTTACAACCATTCAATCTACCAGTTTGCTGCACAACCTTCCAATCCACTATTATCCACCACCATAATCACTATAGTCTATTCACTGTAAGTAGGCGAGAAATCATGACCTCTAACCTCTATAACTAAAAAACGACTAGAGTAATCGAGCTACTATTTCTACCATTTGGGAAGAGTCAGTCAAGGAATGGATGTGGATATTTACAGCCAATTTGCTCTAGCCCTTTTTGAGTTACAGAAGATAGAGGTCATGATTTCTCGCCTACTTACAGCGAATAGACTATAGCAACGTATTTCTCTAACTAGGAAACACAAGGAAAGGACTCAATGAAATCAGGGCGCCATACATTTGCCCATGTTATTGTTCTCCTTCCTTGCACTGTCACGCGTCCGCCCCTACAACCACCGTAACCTGCGAACACCGCCCCCACCCTCCGTCTCTGATCACCCATTGTTGACGTTAATCCACCGGGAAATCCTTGAGTTTTTGAGGGTCGGGGGGTTAAGTGGAAGGTTGATTGAGGGAGCTTGGAGGTGTGTGCTGCTTAATTTAGTTCATCTAAATTGAGTAGAAGGTAGAGCAAGGAGGACTTTGAAAGTATGATATTAAGTTTAGCTCAGGGTTAAGTTTTGGCCACCCCCGAGGAGTACCTCACCTCACCTGTTCATGTTGTGAAGTGCGTTCTCAACTGAAATAATAAATCGAACTATGCTGACATTAGCTCAATATTCGGATTGACAAAATAAATAAGTAAATAAATCTGCGAAGGAAGTTCACTCTATAAACGCTACCATTCGTAGCATTTATTGGGGAAAGGTTCTTCATGGAATAAATAGAAAAGGTAACACTTTTTGCCAACCTGATTGTTGGGCAAAATTCAACCAAGTTTGACATATATATTTTAGTTGATAATACACTTCACAAAATGGAGCAGCTGAGGTACCGTACGCCACAACCCACAACAAGGGGCGACGCGCTCCTCGGTGCTGCTAGGAGAGTGGCGAACACAACCTTAGGTAACCTTAGGTACTGGGGTGGCTGAAACTTACCCCAGTTGGAGGTTTAGAGTGGAAGTTGAATAGGGGGTGGGGTGATCTTAGGAAGGTAGGCCTATTCAATTTGAGTTAAGTTGGAAAATAGCCCAAGTGGAGTTTGAAAGAGGGGTACTGGAGGTTATGTTATTCAGATTAATTCAGTCGTAGAGGTTGATAGAGGGAGACTTAGAATGTATGGTATTCCGATTAATTGGAGAGTAAAGGGAGCCCACCTCGCTTTTTTTCTCTCCATTTCTCTCTTTCTCTGGCTTGTATCCATTCGGCCCCATTCAGCCTACTGTGTTAAGACGTTTACCTCCATCCAGGTGTCAATATTTTCCTGGCGAGCGGTAGCGAGCCTGTATATATATTTTTTTGTTTTGACAGCAAGCTAAATTTGTACATTTTTCGATAGAAAAATTTCTCCGGCGAAGCCGGATTTCTCCATACAATGCTGGCTCGCCAGGAAGAAATCGACACCTGGATGGGGATAAACGTCTTAAAACGGTTGGCTGAATGGGGCCGAATGGATACAAGCCAGGGAAAGAGAGAAAAGGAGATACAAATACAAAAAAGCCGGTGACCCCCCTTAAGAGGACGTTTAATGAGGGGGTTTAAGAGTGTGTCGTTCAATGAGGATTGATACAGTTCATTTAGTTCAATTGGTGGGTGGAGGATGAACAAAGGGATCTTGGGGTGTATGCTATCCAGCTTATTTCAGTTGGGAGTCTTAAGGGGGGTGACCTACTTTTTTTTATTTTTCTCCTTTTCTCTCTTTCTCTGGCTTGTATCCATTCGGCCCCATTCAGCCAACTATTTTAAGACGTTTATCCCCATCTAGATGTCGATTTTTTTTCCTGGCGAGCGATAGCGAGCCAGCATTATATGAAGAAATCCGGCTTCGCCGGAGAAATTTTTCTATCGAAAAATTTACAAATTTAGCCTGCTGTAAAAAACATCTAAAAAATATGCTGGCTCGCTACCGCTCACCAGTAAAAAATTGACACCTGGATGGGGATAAACGTCTTAAAACAGTAGGCTGAATGGGGCCGAATGGATACAAGCCAGAGAAAGAGAGAAAAGGAGAGAAAAAAAAGCAGGTCACCCCCCTAGATCAAAAAATTTCTGGTACGGTAAAATTTCTGGAGAATTTTGAACTGGTATCAGAAATTAGACTGATGATACATGAATTTAGGTAATAGAAAACTATTAAATGTTTACCATATAAGCTGCCAGACCAGTGTTGAGGATAAATGCTGAGTGAAAAAAAAACCGCTCGTGTGATACCGGCTTTAGCACTATCTGGTTAGAGGTGGCTCTTTTTGGACCCTCCCTGTATCACTACATTAGTTTGGAGATTTTAAGACGGTTCTTCTAGTTTGCTTGGCTGATTACAGGACACTTCACCTCATTCACCTGTCGATTTTTCAGGACGAGCGAGAGGGAGCCTGCAATTTAAGAGACTGGACATTTTTCTACCGAAAATTGTACATATTTAACTCCAATGGCGTCCGTGTTTTTGTTTTTTGTTTTTGTTTGTTTCTTTTAAGGAAGAAATTTAAACATATTAGTAGAAAATGGCAAAGGCAATCAACACCCTAAATATTAATTATACAAAATCCTAATATCCCCCAAGACGTTACACCAGATAGTGTTAAGTTGGGGGGTTGAATGAGGGGGCTTTGTGAGTCTACCGTATAAACTTGTTTAGGACTGGCCTGTTATTAGGCTTTATCTTGCCTCACCTGATTGCATTATGCTGTTATTAGGTTGAATCTCGTAAGCTACAATTGCATTTATTGGACGCAACCCCCCTTCACTTAAAAGCTACAGCATTGTAATTTATAGTTTGAACAACTACTGAACAAAATGATCGCTACATAATTCTGGTAACAACAAAACACCACTCATTAGAAACCTAGAACACACACACAAAACACACTTTCTCCGGTGGCTAGAGGTCCCCAAACTGTCAGTCATTATTGTCAAGCAAGGAGGCTATTCTGCAGCCATCAACAGAGACCACAGCACAGTCATCAACCCATGGAAACTACCCCGTTGACACTAATTCCCTTGCGGCACCCACCATCATCCCCAATACTACCAGTTTCACCATAAATACCAGATTCACCGTAAATACCAATTTCACCACCAATACAGGTTTCACGCTTCATTATCACCAGTTTCAACATTACCATTCCAGATTATCACCATTGCCAGTTTCATCCTTCCTCTCAACACCACCAGTTTCACCTCATCACCGTTGCCTTGCCAGTTCACTCTCATCAGGTTCATCCTTCACTCCTTCCTCAGCCAGTCTCACCCCATCACCAGTCCCTCACTAATAACAACCCAGTATACCATCACCAGTAGCTCCCACCCCATCACCTCCATCCACCGCCAGTTTCACCCCATCACCATCAGTTTCACCCACGTCTGTACCTCCACCTCCATTGATCACCCCAAGCGCTCGTGTTTAAGGGTCTCACTTTCACACAGCCAGACTTATACTGACCCGGCTCTGTCTTCCCACTTTCTCACATGTGGTGGTGGAGAGGTACCCACCCACCTAGTCTACTACTCCTCTACTCCACCCAGTACCTAACACAACAACCACCTAGTCTACCAGAACAGACAGGCAACCGAAAGGCTATTAAAACCTGTATTTAAACAGTTCCTTAGCTTTAATAAATATTACTAAACAAAGTAAATATACAAAGTTGAAGTTGTGCTTTATAATACGAGTTATATCTTTGGGAGGGATAACATAACCAACATAAAGTAAATATATGTACTTTATAATACGAGTTATATCTTTGGGAGGGATAACATAACCAACATAAAGTAAATATATGTACTTTATAATACGAGTTATATCTTTGGGAGGGATAACATAACCAACATAAATAAATATATGTACTTTATAATACGAGTTATATCTTTGGGAGGGATAACATAACCAACTTAAAGTAAATATATGTACTTTATAATACGAGTTATATCTTTGGGAGGGATAACATAACCAACATAAATAAATATATGTACTTTATAATACGAGTTATATCTTTGGGAGGGATAACATAACCAACATAAAGTAAATATTGTACTTTATAATACGAGTTATATCTTTGGGAGGGATAACATAACCAACATAAATAAATATATGTACTTTTAATACGAGTTATATCTTTGGGAGGGATAACATAACCAACATAAAGTAAATATATGTACTTTATAATACGAGTTATATCTTTGGGAGGGATAACATAACCAACATAAATAAATATATGTACTTTATAATACGAGTTATATCTTTGGGAGGGATAACATAACCAACATAAAGTAAATATATGTACTTTATAATACGAGTTATATCTTTGGGAGGGATAACATAACCAACATAAATAAATATATGTACTTTATAATACGAGTTATATCTTTGGGAGGGATAACATAACCAACATAAAGTAGATATATGTACTTTATAATACGAGTTATATCTTTGGGAGGGATAACATAACCAACATAAATAAATATATGTACTTTATAATACGAGTTATATCTTTGGGAGGGATAACATAACCAACATAAAGTAAATATATGTACTTTATAATACGAGTTATATCTTTGGGAGGGATAACATAACCAACATAAATAAATATATGTACTTTATAATACGAGTTATATCTTTGGGAGGGATAACATAACCAACATAAAGTAAATATATGTACTTTATAATAAGAGTTATATCTTTGGGAGGGATAACATAACCAACATAAAGTAAATATATGTACTTTCTCCTAGATTCCTGGCCATACTGTAGGCCTATGTAGCTCGGTCAGGAAACCAAATTGTCCTGGATTATCACCCTGTTGTCCTACTGTCCATCTCTACCCCTACAACCACCATCACAAAATTCGTTACCCTATGCCATCCAAGATACATAGACCTATGTATCTTGATGCCATCCATCCTCCACCACCACAACTACCTATATTGTAAGCCACCCAATCCACTCTTCCTCCACCACGACCACCCATTCTCCACCACCACAACTACCTCTATTGTAAGCCACCCAATCCACCCTTCCTCCACCACGACCACCCATCCTCCACCACAAGACTCTACCGTAATTCATTCATTCTCTACCACAACCACATAGTTCAGACCACACTTCTTATATCAACCAGTCCTTCCATCCTCTACCAATTATTCCAATCACTCATTACACCAATCCTCCCCACCCCTGTATGTTCATTATCCTACAACTAATAAACATCCTTCTTCATCTGGAATACTCACCCCCCTACATCCAGTACACTCACACACATTCTCCCTAATTCACCCACCCTTATCCTTCTAGTGCACTGTACACCCGCAACTATAATATACAGTATATATATATTGCACTATAGTCTACCCACCTTCCTTCACCCACTAAATCATGCAATCCACCCCACCTAGTCCACCCACTACATTCCCAGCCTCTTCCACCCAGTAGGCCTGATCGATCAGTCATCCACATTCGCCAAGTTCAACCCCCTCCTCCCCCCAGCTCTGCACACTCACTCAGCCATTAATAAATCAACTGTTCACTCTACTTGTTATTGTCACTCAGCCAATCTACTATGTCACCGCCTCGTTAATCATAATTTATACATTTCGCAACTTTCACCCCCCCCCCTCCTTCCTTCCTCCTCTCACCCCCGACCAACTAACATTCACCAACTACAAAACCTACATTAATACTTGTCGATTAATACCTACAAAATACAGACCCCAGTAAGTCACAAGATTCATCAACATTATTAGCGATATTTTGTTGTACTGTTATTAGCGCCTGTTAGATAATCATTGTTGATGCACATATCGGTGTGTGTATGTGTACCAGGGGAGTAAGCAAGCTAGCGACTGACTGACTGACTGACTCTCTCTCTCTCTATTGGTGACAACCCTCCATACTACTCCACCTCTCTATACGGTACGGTACCGTACCGTAGTGGAACAAATACCCCAACCCAGCCCTCTACAGTCTTCTCACGATGTGCCAGGGAAAGTCCACGAGAATCCTGCACGCCACCCATAAATGATCCCACAGACAGACTGGCTGGATGGGGAGTGACTGGGCTTAAGGGGAGGCAGACCGTTTTTCTGGACCCTCTTCTCCCTCATGTTTAGCCCCACTAGTTTTGAGATTATAAGACGTTTGGCCCATTAGTTTGGCGATTTTAACACCTTTCGCCCCATTTCGTTGTCAATTTTAAGACCTTTCGTGCCATTTACGTGTCGATTTTTTCCTGGCGAGCGAAAGCGAGCCTGCAATTTTAAGAGGAACCGGCTTTTGGCCGGAAAAAATTTCTACCGAAAAATGTACCAATTTATCTTGAAGGGGGGTCTAGGGGGTGTTTTTCTAAGCTTGATGGAGGTCTAGGGAGGAAACTAAAAAAGATATATGAATAAATGAATTAATAGACCAAACAAACGGTTTTAGTGATGTGTTCAAGTTTGACTGTGTAGACGAATATTATGATTGTCAATATGTGTAACAAATGTACGAGTATACTGTGTAGGTGTAGGTGTAGATTGGATGAGTAGCTATAGTGTGTCGAGTGTACGGTGGACAAATAGTTGCTGTAGTGTGGATGAGTATGGTGTATGGGATTGATAAGTAATGCGTGCTTAGTGTATGGGTACCGTGTATAAGCTGATGACTACTGTGTAGAGTGAATAGGTACGGGTAGAGTTAATTTGAATATCATATTTCTAGCAGGTTCCATTTCCTCCCCTAGCTGAACAAAATTGTCTAATTGTAGCCACAAATTTACACGAAACTATGACAGCCACCGCCACAGCTCCACATAGTATCTAGTCTGCTCATGATCTGCCAGGGAGAATCCACCAAGAGAATCCTACACGTCTACTATACATAACAAACTGACTGACTAGCTTACTGACTTACTGATTAAGGAGTGACTGGGCATAAAACGTAGTGACACACAGTTTGATGTTCAGAGGAGTGAGTGAGTAGTCTGACTACCATGGTGGGTGTACTGTGGAGTTCAGATAAGTGTGATATGTAGTGTAGCAGAGTACCGCTATAGTATGTAATGTCAATGAGCAAAGTTTGTCGAGTTTAGTATTCTGTGTACAGTGGCATAAAATTAGTACCAGGTATATTATATATACCGTACCTTACCTAGTACCAGTAAGCCTACGTGGCATTGAACAAGAGGCATTATATACAGAGAATATACGATTAGCTTGAGTAAATACATACTGTCTATATGTGCAACCATTGTCCCTACATGGCTCCCTGGTCAATACAGATTCCACTTCTAGTTCCTGTGGCTATCAAACCAGTCAACTTTACCATAGCCTTGAAAAACACACCTTCACCTTACAGACAAGTGATGGTTCATTATGGGCGTGACTGTCTATGGGCGCGAGGTGAGCAGGTGTGGGTGGACCTACTGTGTGCCCTTCCTGTCTACTCACAGTTTATTTTATGCACACAATATATGAACAATCGTATATATGGCACCACCAAGTCTCTTCTAAATTACTCTTTATAAACCGTACAGTCGTGGATAAGAATACATGCACAATATTTAGAGGACAAATTATGAAACACTGACTAGGTATATTTCTTCTTATCTTCATAACAGAAAAATACGTGTAATGGTAGATGGCCTTTATTCTCAATTTCACTCAATAAATGCTGGTGTTCCCCAGGGATCAGTTTTGGCCCCAACTCTGTTCCTCATTCACATCAATGATCTCATATCTACCACTCATAATCCAATACATTCCTACGCAGATGACTCAACACTCCACAGTTCCTTCACATTTACCAATTCTTTCACCCAACCCGATCTTATAAATTCAAAAATAAACACTGCAATTTCTCTGAACCAGGACCTTTCTAGAATTAATGAATGGGGACAAAAGAATCTAGTTTCCTTTAATGCACAGAAAACCAAGTACATTCAATTTTCTAACCAACAGAATCTCACTGACTCCCATATATTTTTTAATGATGTAAATATTCCCACTTCCCCTAGTATTGACATTCTCGGTGTAACATTAACTTGAGATGGACACATTATGTTAGAAGCATTGCTAAGAATGCCTCTAAAAAACTGGGACTCTTGTAGCCTACAGAGTTCGAGAATTCTTCACTGGCGAGCAGTTGGCCGTAATATATAAAAGTCATGTGCGTTCTCAGATGGATTACTGTTCACCTCTGTGAAGTGGAGTGGTTGCATTGAGGCAGTTGGACAAAATTCAAAATAAAGTTATTAGATTAATCAATAACCCTGCAATCGCACAGGACCTTCCTACATTATCCATACGAAGAAACGTTGCATCCCTTGCATTATTCTAGATATTTTCACAGCAATTGTTCCGAGGAACTTGCTTTAATTGTGCCGCCTCTCCACATCTTTCCCCGTAGAACTAGGGCAGCTGAGAGCGCCATGAATCTACACTTTCTCCTCCACAATGCAGAACTTCTGCTTATCAAAATTCATTTATCCCTAGAACTACTAGGCTACTCTTTGGAACTCACTTCCCTCGAGTTGCTTTCCACAAACTTACAATCTACAAAAGTTTAAATCCAGTTGTTACAAACATTTTATGAATGGAGGATGCCTTTAGGCACATGGACCTTTTTGTTTTATCTGTGTTTTTCCTTCCTCCGTTCATTGTCTCTTTAAAAAAAAAAAAAAAATTTTTGAAAACTTGATGAAACCACAGACTGGATCACTCCGTGTTCTAGTCGACGCTCAATGGGTCGTGTTTATGATAAAGTGTTCAAGTATTCTCGTCCAAGTCTGTACATTTATTTCCGCTTAATGATGTGCTTTGTTTTGATTGCTATGGTTAATTTCTATAGATACGGTACCGTATGTAATAGATTTGGGTAAATCAGACTAGGCTAGGTTAGGTTAGGTTTGGCAGCATATGGGTGCGGTCTTTGTTTTGATTGATATAGTACGGTACATTTCTATGGACATGGAATAGGCCTAAGCTTGGGTAATCGGACTAGGTTAGGCTATATTAACACTATTTGAGTGGGTCTTTGTGTTTATTGATAAGGTACATTTCTATGGATATGGAATAGGCTGGGGTAAGTCTGACTAGGTTAGCTTAAATTACGTAAAGCTAGATTAAAATGATAAAGATGTAGTCATGTGTACGAATGGTCAGAACTGGATTTCTTAAAATACATTGTCCATCCCCTATCCCCCACCCACGCTATGGCTACTTGGGGCGAGGCCAGGGTCACACCAGAGGGCCTGATATCACTGATATATCGAGGTTGTTTTCACCTCATAAGCAGTACTGTCAAAATACGTTATCATTAAAGGGTTCATGCACGCTATTTCTCTCTCTCTCTCTCTCTCTCTCTCTCTCTCTCTCTCTCTCTCTCTCTCTCTCTCTCTCTCTCTCTCCATGGTGATACCTGTCACACTAGCTCTTACTTCCATTTTCATCCATTTTTCTGTAACATAGCTTTGTTAGAATATAGCTACAGGTTAGCCTCAGGAGGATCAGTAGTTCCGTTGATGTTACTTGTTTCCACTGCATCCCTGTACACACACACACACACACACACACGCGTTAATGAAAACCTAAAATCATTATACTATACCAGTCAAATCAACACTACATAAATATTGAAGAAAGTGAATAAGTGAATGTGAAGATATCTTAAAAGTCGTCATGGGAGCACAGGCAACTTGAGATGGACTCTTTAGACTTTCCCACACGGGTTTCCCTTTAGTATCAAGTAATATGGGAACTACCGGTATATAACAATGCTTATCATATCGAAATAAAGTCTCCACAATAATACTAATAATAATAATAAACAACTTGTTGAATGTTGAATGTAAAATAGCTAGCTATCTGATGCAACTGTTTTTCACCGTGGCCCATTGACTACTATACTTCCTTCAAGATAGTGAAATCGTACTGTTCAAGATTAACAGGGAAGGAGATGTTTGGGAGATTTACACAAAAGGCGCAATATCGTAAGATTGATAGAACTCCCGACGCTTTTACTAGCCAGAAAAATACACCATTTCTTTACTGCACACCAGCAGTAAAAATCTCCTAAATTAGTAAAATCGCAGACCTTAGTGGCACAAGTCTTAAAATAGCTTGATGTAACGGTGATTTACAGTACCGGTATATAGACAAAGGTCCCTACTGTGACATTCCAGTCTATGGTTACTGGAAAGTTTCAGTTCAATCCTTCATCAGTCCACCACCGCAACCACTTTCCACCACAACACTATATCAACCATTCATTACCACAACAACAACAAATATCCAGCGTCCGTTCCACATCATCACAAAATTCACAACAAACCTTAAGCACTACCACAAAAACTTTCACTTCAACAAGTCCCCATCACTACCACCACCTAAGGGGGTTCACCGTTTTTTTTTAATATTTCTTTCCTTTTCTGTTTTTCCCTGGCTTGTATCCATTCGGCCCCATTCAGCCAACTGTTTTAAGACGTTTATCCCCATCCAGGTGTCGATTTCTTCCTGGCGAGCGATAGCGAGCCAACATTGTATGGAGATATCCGGCTTCGCCTGAGAAATTTTTCTATCGAAAAATTAACATATTTAGCTTGCTGTCAATACAAAAATATATATATACTGGATCGCTACCGCTCGCCAGGAAAATATTGACACCTAGATGAGGTTAAAAGTCTTAAAACAGTAGGCTGAATGGGGCCGAATGGATACAAGCCAAAGAGAGAGGGAGAGAAAGAGAAAACAAAGCGAGGTGGGTTCCATTAAAAACAAGCCCCCCCCCCATCATGTGAGCCTCCACCACCACAACAACAACCAGCCAGCATCTCCACCGCCACAACAAACCTGGAACACAACCACCACCACCACACGGTCGCCCCACTTCCAACACCGATTTCACTTTTTACCTCCGCGGCATCATGTGAGTGAGGGAGAGTGGCGTTCAGTGTTGCCAAGGGTGGACACAGTGTTGCCAAGGGTGGACATAGTGTTTACAATACTCATGCAACGTTCGTATACATGGATTGGTTTGTTTTGAATTTGTTACCTGGATCCTTATATGGTAACATTTGTCCGTCACATATAGAAACAATCTTTACTAGGTCACAATCACTGTTTTCTAATTCATTATCTATACAATTCCTAAATTCGTTATCTTAATCTTCATCAACTTTCATTGTGTGTGGTGTGTTTTAGGATTTAATGTATATTATTGGTATTCTATTTTATTGTTATTATTATTATGAAATATTTGTTTTCTTTTAATGACTGGATAGCTCGGTTGGTCGAGGTTCTTCCTTCGGTCTGGGTGAAGAACTGTCAGTCGTATGGTTCGAATCCTGGTGATCAATACAAGCAAGTGAGGTTTACTCTCACACAATTAGAATAACACACACACAACACCAACCATACCACAATCTACAATAATGTTCTGTTTCATCTCTGGAAGGAGAAGTACAGTCGCCGACACACGTAGCTGGTACACCTCTAGGCCTATATGGTTAACTTAAGACAGTGAACACTGATTGTGGAAAAACACTTTGACTCAGGTACCGTATGTACTTAAAGGTAATGTTTCAGCATGTCTTAATTGTTCAATAAAAGTTGTACCACCTAACACTGCAAGCACTTGTACCGTGCCTTGACTGTCCACACCATGAAACGGTTCCTCATAGGCTAACTTTCATAAACTATTAGTTTGTGTGTGTTGATATGCTATCAACCAGATAGCGATTTATGTTACTCTGATTACCTACTACTTAGAAACAATCATTAACAAAATAAGCTAGGCCATCTCGGAATCATAGGGATAATTGATTTTTGTTTAATCTTTTGAATCTGAGACGTTTTTTCGAACTGCACGAATTCATCTGAAGACAGCTAGAACAAACTAAACATGTGATGTGACGAAATCGTTAAAATGCTATGAATAACCGAATACAGTACGATACATTCGGTGTTTCGAAATGTTAGAAAAAATAATAATACAAATAATATTCTGGGACTGATTTCTAGAAATACTGGTGCTAAGTAGGAAGGAAGTGCTTGCATACCCGAGTCATCACTTGTCCAAAGGCTAGTGTAGAAAGTTGATACTCAAGAGAAGTAGCCTAATGGGTATAATCCTGTGTAGCGGGAGGACCTGTATTTATATCTCAATAATTTGGTAATGTTACAATATATTTTTACATTTTACATTCATAAATAATCCACTAATATATACGTTAAGTTAGGTTAGGTTTTGGTTAGGTTAGGTTAAAGATATTGTTCAATGTTTCTTAGTAAATAAGCATCTGAAAAAAAAAATCGTCCCGCTACGCAGGATCTTACCGCCTAATTACATGGTATAATTATTGCTTATCGAATAGGCCTACAAGTTTTAAAAGTAAAAACAAAAAAGTTATCCAGAAGTAACCCAAGTTATTACCGTATGCTAACAACTGTCTTCCTTGATAGCTTAAAAATTATCAAAGATAAAGGATTAATCAAAGGATTAATCAATCAATTATACAGTACCGTAACATATCTGTCAACAATAAACCTCAGAACAGATAATCAACAGATACGGTAATACATTTGCAACATCCACTTTGGTTTATAGTTCATTTACACAAGTTATAAGACGGTAAAAATATTTATACCTGATAAACATTCTGAGATATTTATTAAACTGCTCAAAGAGAGAGAGAGTCATAATCAGTCATGGTGTGTAGGCCTATGTGATTCCTGCGTGAATCATAATATTGGTATCCCTCTGTATTGCCCTCAGGCGTAGGTAGGCCTATAGGCCTAAATCAACTACATTGAATGTATAGGGTGGAGTTGCCTAGATCAACTATACTTAATTACCCACACTATAATTGCTAAAAAAAAAATAACAATAATAATAATAATAATGATAATAATAATAATAATAAATCGACGAACGAGAAGATGTACACTCACTCCAAGAAGTATCTGCACCCCTATGCTGATCACCTGGTGTGTACAGCTCGGTAGGGTTTGCACCTGTGCCTGCAACTATATCCATGTGTCCGAGACGATCGTCTCTGACACATGGATATATTTGCAGGCAGAGGTGCCAACCCTATCAAACTGTACACACCAGATGATCAGCGTAGGGGTGCAGATACTTCTTGGAGTGAGTGTACACTAAAATCCGTAGCCCTTTAACTATAATCAGCCTTTTCCGAGCTAAACAAAATAGCTTAGTGTTAGCCACAATACAAGGACAAAAACATTGTAATTGAAGTAATTAGTCAAGGTCACTTAAACTTCCTAAACTTCCTATGCTAAATAATATCACCTAAAGTTAACCAGAATCAAATATAAATGGGGTATCATACTGAAATGAGTACTGTCACATTATTGCTGAACGGTGTAACGCTGTGTGTGTGTGTGTGTTAATGACGACCTAACGAGAATACGTGTTATTTAACATTAACTAACAAGACCGATTGAGAAGAAATTAGTAAAGTTGGAATGTTAATCGTAGCAAAATATAACATATTTTTAATATATTTAAACATTCATGACAACTAGGCCTAAACTAGAACAAAACCTACTATTGACAAAAGAAAGTCAAAATAAAATATGCTTAAAACCGTACTAGCAACCAAGTAAGCAGGTCCACTTAGTTATTGATAAACAAGCGAGAAGACCAACTTAAGGGGAGATTTCCATTTGAGGGATTTTTTTCGGGACCCCTTTCTCTCTCGTTTAGCCCCATTGCTCTTTATATTTTAAGACGCTCGCCCCCTTTAGTTTGGCGATTTTAAGAACTTTCGCCCCATTTCTGTCAATTTTAAGAACTTTCGTGCCATTTAGGTGTCGATTTTTTCCTGGCGAGCGATAGCGAGCCTGTAATTTGAGAGGAACCGGCCTTCGGCCGGGCCATTTTTCTACAGAAAAATTTACAAATTTATCTTGAAAGGGGGTCTAGGGGGTGTAATTTTAAGCTTGATGGAGTTCTAGGGAAGAAACTAAATACCTCCGCTTAAGACCATACAAACAACCAAAGGAAAAAAGGTTGCAATAATACCACGAACAACCACATAAAAAAGGTTGCAATAATACCACGAACAACCACATAAGAAAAAGGTCCAATATATAAACCAAGCAAGAACAAGCCCCAACATAATCATTAACATAATTAACATAACATATTAACATAATAAAGCCCATACTTTGCTGACTTTACTGATAACCGATATCGGTACTAAACAAGGCTAATAATCTTAGTGTCAACCAAACAAAAATAAGTCAGAACCGAGACTTAAAAATTGCAATCTTACCATTAACTACCGTAAACAAAAACGAGGCATAGTCTTTTGTTGTTATACTTGTTATTGTTCTCATTCCCCATGTTACTATGCTTACTACGAACCTCGAGGTAAATTTTATTGATTTAATTATGTGTTTTCGTAGTATCTATCTCATTTCATATAGCATTAATACAATGTTTCGCATAATTTCCATAGTTACATCGTGTTCGGTGTAGTCTTCACAACATTGTGATTGTCCTCAGTGTCCTATGTGTAGGCCTAAACCAATAATACCGGTATTATTTGTTAAATACTCTGTAATATCTTTCTGTAACTACATGGCCTTCAGCCACAATGTTCCCTTAAGTGTTGGGACTTGTACTGAAAGGTAAACAAAACATATATATGAATAAATATATTAAAATAAAATATACTACAGAAACAAGGCCCCCTTAAAATATTATTGACAATACACAGCACTTACAGCACTACTGACAACCAAAAGAGACAAAGTGTCACTTAAACCCATCCTCCCCCCAGTGTTCTCAGTACCCCAGTGAAGCCCCAGGTGGCACTTGACCCCTGCTGACCTTTCTTATTCTCCCTAGAGCCCGGGCCAACAATCCTTGACCCCTTCCCCCTGGCCCCCTCCAGCTGTATAAGGTTGAGAGGCTGGCCCACACCCAAACACCACCACCACCACCACATACACATACATCACCACCACCTGCACACCCATCCATAAACAACAACACCCGTTCCAACACACACACCAGAACTACCAGCTTCACCCTCATCACATGAAAAGGCAGCAACACACCACCTGCACAACTGAATCGTTGAAGAATGAAATGGGTTGCCATAAGAAGTGGTGTGTGCCCAAAGTATTAATTAATTTGAACTGAAATACAATAAATTAATAGTAGACGGGACACAACGAGACTAGTCTTAAATCCTGTAAAACACAATTAGGTAAATACAAAGACACACACACCCTAACATCAGCATCACAGTACACAAACGCCCACACAACACCACCTGTTCCAACACACACACACAACTATTCTCCCCGTAACCAAATACAATATAATCAAATGACACAAGACCCCACCACGCTTTACTTACCAAACGTAAAAACCTAGGAAGCTCCTCCCCGATTACCCAGGACTCATAGTACAGAGACGATGTGCGTATAGGTACCCTACTTGAGTACCGTAGTCTACATTATATATGTGTCGCCAAGAAATAAAATAATTCACAGGGTTGGGTATGCTGCAATAATAATGTCCAGTCCATCCACCTTTTTTCCGGCGTCTCTAGTCTGGAAGCTCCCTAATTCAAGCTTTATACTGTTCCAGCCAACTTAAACAATCAACGCTAGTAATATTGCCGATACCGATGTAAAAAGGCCAAAACTGCTTCCAAAAATTAAAGATGCCGACTGAAAGATACCAGGATTTTTTTTTTGTAAACGGTCTTTACTTCGACGGGGACCATCCAAGAGACTGCACCTGTATGCCTAGTAAATATCAACAACTAATCACAATTCAAACCCCCTAGATCCCAATCCCCAACACCAATAAAGTCTGGGTTGTTCCATGAAGCAAGCAACCCCCCATAATACACTTTTGATCAGCTACGAGTGTCGACTACATGAAGCCAGGTAAGGTAGACAGACAGACAGGCTGGCTGGCTGGCTGGCTGGTTGACTGGAAGGAGGGGGTATGGTACCGTACTATAAATATGCTGTGACTCAGACCAGAAAGAAAGTGGACACCGGTGCCACCTGAAACCAGAACCTCTGTCAGCTACTGTCTCACCACCACTACACCTCACACCGGCACACGTCTTTACAATGTCATAATTAAGGGTATACAATCATTGGGCATATTGATGATTTACCAGTACCTTTCTATCCTTTTACTACCAGTACCGACTTATCTATATATGGGTTTATTATTAAGGATACTTTAATTACACTTTTCATACGTTCTGTAAATATGTAATTTTTGACAGTGTAGGATAGGCAAGATACAAGGAGACCAGGGAAAACACAAAAAGCTACTACTAGCAGAGGAGACTATTTTTCTTTCACTATGACAACTTGAACATAAGACACAAGACTGTTATAATTATACTGTAGCTAATGTCTAGCTAACACTGAAATATAGCCAAGGATACTGGTACTAATTCTTAAGACTTCAGTGGCACACCAGAAAGGATAGAATTAGAATGTCTTTGGTAACAAAATGTTATGCCTAATCCAGCTCATCAGTTTTGCTTTCAAAATTGTCAAACACTCCAATGACGTGTGCTTAATACAAATTATATACCGTATATAATAGGTCTAAAGGGTGTCTAGTGAGTTGTAGTTTAAGTGAAGACTAAATGCGTGCGCGCGTTTTTTTTTTTTTTTTTAGGAAAAAATAACTGGTATTAATATCATAGAGATCATTAATAATTATAATGTTCTCTCCACCAACCAAATATCTGATTAATAATATACAATACAGTACCGTAGATAGAGATCGACCATCTATCTATCTATCTATTGCCTGACGCCGTGATTCCCGAAGGGGTGGCCACGAACGAACCGCCCCCATGCACCTCTGTCCCCGGTCAGTCGACGCCCCTCCCCCCAACCAGCACCGCCTTCGTTCATATACTTCCTCACTCAATCCTTCCACCTCTCATTCGGTCTACCTCTCCCTCTCTGTCCCTCCACCTCGCTCTCGTACACCCTCTTAGTCATTCTATCGCTTTCCATACGTTCCATATGGCCGAACCATCTCAAGTTGTTCCTTTTCATACTTTCCAGCACATCTACCTCCACACCACAGCTCCTTCTTACTTCCTCATTAGTCTGTCTATCCCTCCATGTAACTCCGCACGCACTTCTTAGGTAATTAATTTCCACTGCTCTCATTCTTGGTCTGAGTCTCTCAACCAACGTCCATGCTTCGCTTCCGTAAGTCAGTGTCGGGATTACCACACTGTCATGCAAGGACTTCTTCACTTCCATACTGACCACCCTATTTCTTGTTACTGCTTTCAGCGATCGACCATGTTTCCGTTTAAACATTTGGATTATGATATTTAGATGTTATTGGCATGTTGTATATTATGTCTGAAATATTAAAACAACAAGAGTAATCATACAACAGGCTGATCATTTTGACTAATAGATGCAATCACCATGATGTACGCTAAAATCTTTGAAATTTCATTAAAGACGAGTAAATACCGGTATCATTATATCTCAAAACACTCTGTGGGATTCATTAAGGAAGATGCAGAAGCCCTCAAATATCAAACATAATTTGGGTAATCACCTCTAGGTATTTTTGGGCTAAATATATGAACTAAACGCCGTTAAATGTTTCCAAGAAAAATTCCTTTCTAAATTTTGGAATTATCTTGTTCACAAAATGACAAATGACAGCCATCGATGATAATATCTCCCAGGCTCCGGTTGGTGGACATGGTTGAGAGCTTCAGAACATTATGTGTTTAAATATATTATTTAGTCTTCAAGGGCTCTGTGTCCCCAAATTGCATAGTGGTAGAATGGGTGTCTGTAAAGGTTCTCTGTGCCCTCCACCTCTCTCTGCTTGCCTACCTGCCTACCTACCTATCTATTTTTCCCCTGCCTGCCTACCTACCTACGGTACCTATCTTTTCCCCTGCCTTATGCCTACCTACCTACCGGTACCTTATTATCTTTCTCCCTGCCTACCTACCCACCTATCTTTCTCCCTGCCTGCCTACCTACCAATATTTCTCCCTGCCTGCCTACCTACCTATCTTTCTCCCTGCCTACCTACCTACCAATCTTTCTCCCTGCTTGCCTACCTATCTTTCCTCCTGCTTACCTACCTATCTTTCTCCCTGCCTACCTACCATATCTACCAATCTTTCCCCCTGACCACCTATCTTTCTCCCTGCCTACCTACCATATCTACCAATCTTTCTCCCTGCCTACCTATATTTCCTCCTGCTTACCTACCTATCTTTCTCCCTGCCTACCTATCTTTCTCCCTGCCTGCCTACCTACATGCCATCTTTCTCCCTACATACCTACCTATCTTTCTACCTACCGGTACCTATCTTTCTCCCTACCGTATCTACCAATCTTTCTTCCTGCCTACCTATATTTCCCCCTGCCTACCTATCTTTCTCCCTGCCTACCTATATTTCTCCCTGTCTGCCTCCCTGCCTACCTACCTATATTTCTCCCTGCCTACCTACCGTACCTACCTATCTTGCCCCCTACCTACCTACTTATCCTTCCTCCTACCTACCTACAAACCTCCTATTTTCTTCCCTAACATCCTTCTTGCCTGCTAGCCTCGAACCGTATCATTTCAATGTACACTTTCCTTAATCTCAATCCAACCAACCTACTTACCTACCCCCACCTTTCCCCTATCTCCTCATCCATCTACTCTTCCCTCCTTCAAAGTGCCCTCCACACCTCTCTCTCCCTCCTTCCCCTTCTTCCCATCACCCTCTTCCCCATGCCTCCCCTACCTACCTACCAACCAACCTCTCCATCTCCTACCTACCCACCCCACCTACCTACCCTCCCTGCTCCCTCCCCACCCACCTACCTACCCTCCCTGCTCCCTCCCACCTACCTTCCCTCCCCATCCACCTACCTACCCTTCCCTCCCTCCTCACCTACCTCCCCACCCACCTACCTACCGACCCTCCCTCCCCACCTACCCTCCCTCCCCCCCCACCCGCCAACCCTTCCTCCCTCCCCACCCACCTACCTACCCTCCCTCCCTCCCCTCCCAACTACCTACCTACCCGCCCTACTTTCCAGGTTTTCACTCCCGCCCCTACTACTACTACTGCTGCTGCTGCCCCGCCGACCACCGAACAAAGGCCTGCCCTGCTTCAACCCTCACACACATGTACACATAGTCACATACATGTACACACACACACACACACATGTACAGTCACTTATAAATATTCGTGGGCCCCGTTTTGTGTTTTTTTGTTTTTGGTATGCCTTTATAACTATCTGGATTGATATTTGGCAGGAACTTGCTTGTAAATAAATAGTATATATAGTTTTGTAGTTTATGCATAGACAATTAAATTCATTTCCAGATATATACTTCCATAATTAGAAATGAGTGAGGTTCAGGAATTGTTATGAGGGACTGTACACACACAGTCACATGCACGCCCAGTCACATACTTGATAAAAGGACATGCAATCACATACGGTACTGTACACATTCACACACATATCCATATAGCCTACAGTAATGTTAGGACTATATACATACTACACAGTCACATACATAGGCTATACGCATGCATTCATACTCACAAACACTCCTACATATCCACACACAACTACACACCACTTACAAACACACACGGTCATGAATACGCAAATATTCGTACACACACAGCCAGTGATGAATCACAAAAATAGCTGCAGTGCATGTTGGCAAATTAACACTATGAAGTGACAAGTATTTTCTATTGACATTAGCTCTGATTAACGTGTCTCGTTATCATTAGACTAACTAGTGTGACAAAAGAAAGCGCATTGCTCCCTTGAATACAAATAATCACAGAATACACGCATACGCAAATCAACCAAATAACATACAGGTAGTCTATAATGATAAAGCTTGTGCTTACAAAGTTAATAAAAGAGAGAGAGAGAGAGAGAGAGAGAGAGAGAGAGAGAGAGAGAGAGAGAGAGAGAGAGAGAGTGTGTGTGTGAATGCGTGTGAGGGGATAAGAAAGCAAATGGGAAGTACCGGTACTCCACAGTGTGTGTGTGTGTGTGTGTGTGTGTGTGTGTGTGTGTGAATTGAATCGCCTTTCATGGGTACAAATTTCATGACATTTGTGGGTTTATGTAAAATTATATTGAACCGACAGTTTAGGTACAGAAATTTTTTAAATACCCGGTACCATATAAACAGTAAAAACAGAGTTTTAGGCTAGGTTAGGTTAAGTATGCTAGGATAGGATAGGTAGGTTAGGTTTGGCTACATTTGATCTTGATAGTTTTATTTAGGTTTGAAACACGAAAATGTACTCTTCGGCACCCTGCTCTTAGGTACGGTATGCAGAATTCCAGTTTGTAACGATATATACACCGTCGCTTACCGTACATGTGTGTATGAGTGGGGCTGTAGAAAGGAAACAAATTATATTAGGAAGAAGTAGCGACTGTGTGTGTATATACCGGTAGTGTATGTATTAAATCAAATGAAATATATACTGTAAGTAGGAAGTAATGAGTGTGCGAAATAGAGTAAATACACGAGGAGGAAGTGGTGGTAGTGAGTGTGCAGAATCAGTGTTTGTAGGTAGTCTATACACTGTGAAGGACGCCTCAAGACAGTATGGATCACCTGTACCAAGATACAATACTTGTAAGGGTTCTGGGTTCATAGGTGTAATGTGATAGTGTCTTGCATACCATCACCCTCCTGTGTAGGCCTAACATGCTACCTTATGGATGGCATGGGATATTAGGTTGGTAACATTTGGTTTCTTACAGTGGTATGCTTGGCCTATAGTGTTAGCTCAGGCAAATACATTCACTAAAACATATCTGATTCTTATAATTAATAATGGTATCAATTTCTAACTAAAAACTAACCGTTCATACTTTCTAAATGTATGTGTGTCGATAGAAGTAATATTTGTTTATATATATTTTGTTCTTCAATAACGATGTTAACGGAACTTGACTAAAGGCCTGTCTGGAAGAGGTACCCACAAATTGATTAAAATCGGCTGAAGTTATCAAATTTATACAAGGTAGTATTAAAATTAAATGTGACTACGGTACTGTATAACACTGAGGGCATCATACAAACTGTAAGATCCAAAAGAGGCTCATGCGTTATTACCTGTGTGGCCTCACTTATACAGTATTATGAAAATGACTATACAGTATAAATCATACCCCATCCAACACTATATAAGAGACCGGTGTTGTCAATCGTGGGGAAGACAAAGGGGGAGGAGGGAAGGGCAACCACCATGATGCAACCAGTTGACCTTACATCACGGCTGTGTGTATATTAGCTTACTCTGCTCTCACCTCCCCCTTATCTCTCCACTCCACAACAAACATATCCGGACACACACATACATACATACAAAAGTACACGAACATACATCTCTCGTGCACCACCATATACACACACATCTCCTTTTACATACCAAACACATACTCATCTCCTTTCATATCACAATACACGCACACCTCGTATCTCACAAGACACGCACAAACCCCTCTCATTCCACAACAAACACACACATCCCATCCCACAACATGGACGCACATTCACGTATTTATCATCACACACACACCTTCCCCCTCTTTCCACAACAAACACACACCCACATACTCATAGCCTACACACCATCCCATCCCACAACACGCATACACATAGAAGTATTTCTATTTTTTCCTCACACACACCTACCTCTCTCTCCCCCCCCCCCCCCCCCCCCCATCCCAAACCACCACCACCACCACCCGTCTCACTCCACAACAAACACGTCCGGACACGGGCCATGACGCACTACACGATTATCTACCATCCATGTCAAAAGTTCTCCTGCAACCTCAATGAAAAATATATATAACAACAACAACAATAAATAATAATAATAATAATAATAATACAAATAATAATATAAATAATAACCATAATAATATAATCTTGCCAATTATTGATGGTTTTCTTTTCACCTACCGGTAAGACTGCTACTTTATCATTTTAGCCAAAGCAAAGATTTTCAATTTAAGGAGTTTCATCCTTGCCTATGCAATATTTAATCGAGGTTGTCAGCGAACTTAAGACAAAAGTCAACACACTGCACAACACATTGTAAGCTTACGTAAAATTACCACATGGGGATGATCTTGAGGAAGATAGCCCGGATTATTGATCACTGGGCCTTCGTTAATACAGTATAATGTACCGGGTACTATAGATCATTAAATATCACACTTCATTGACGTTTCCCTTAAAATAAATGTTTGACCTTACAAAAAATAAAAATAAAAATAACGTTATCCAAAATGTGCTCCTCCTCATAGCTTATGGTGTATTTCGGAGATTATATTTACAATGGAAAAGTTAGTTCACTTGTTCAAAATTGTAACTAGATTGAATGTGATACGGTGGGATAAATATTGTAGCCTACCGTACCCCCAGCCTTCACCCCAGCTTACCTTCATCAACTCTCGCATCAGACCCCCAAGACCTTTATCCCCCTTACACTCACTATCTCACCATCACTCTTACCATGGGCATACAGAGAATGCAATTTAAACAGATAACAACCTCACTATTTTACTCTAACCACCTTCACATGATATTCAGCTTATGAAGGATTTTGCCTCGTCAGACGTTAGTAAAGACCATTTTACAGCGTATTTTTAAGAGGCCATTCCTTTACTGAATGAAACTAACCGTCACTTATCAGACATTACTATCACTAGACAAATTACGATAATAATAATAATAATAATAATAATAATAATAATAATAATACTAATAATAATATAAAACATTTACTAAAGGCCATCCAACAATTTCCGATACTCGGTACAAAAAGAGGCAAGTTCGACAACTAGCAACAGTTTGTACCTTAAATTTGGCATTATAATGCAACGGGCCACGGGGAGACAACCAGGTCTCGTAGGTCTACGAAGGTAAGACCACGAACAAGCCATTTACAATACTCCAACCACTGTCTCCATGTCTCACTCGCCATCTGGAATAAGACTTTCTGATTTCACAGTTTTGAGCTGTCGAATCTACAAGTTGTTAGCCTAGGCTATGCCCGGAGGTCACGTTGGAACATATAAATATATGAAAAAAAAAAAAAAAAAAGTATATATATTATATAATTATACTGTATATATATATATATATATATATATATATATATATATATATATATATATATATATATATGCATGTATATAACATAGCGAGAGAGAGAGTAGCAATGAACTATTTGCAATGTTGACAGGTCTATGTCAAAAATAAGTCTCAACCATACTGATAGCATCAGTACGGTAACTTTGTTTGTGTACCGGCACTCATAATTGTAGTAGCTATACAGGACTTGAGTTTTGGCTCGTGTTGTCCCGCTTCCTAGACCACCAATGACTATAACCCATCTTCTTGCTCAAGGGGCATGGTAACCGCTGGCTTACATCTCTGCTAAACTTCAGTAACCTAAGGCAAGTCGTAGTTCCGGGTCTGCTAGGTATCAAACAGGAACTTTACTACTTATCTAGCTGTGTGGCTAGGTTGGGTTGAGGTTGGGATTGGGGTGTGTGTGTGTAATTCACCGAACTTCCTTGTCAAGGGAATTCCACGTAATGCGAGCTTCAGCTCATTATTATCGCGCCTCCTTAACTGGGAATTTATTGCGTGAAGTGCATGTCATGTGTTATTGTATCGATGGCTGTGAGTGTAGTCTGTAATCAGTCAATTGCCGACATCTGAAATCGAAGGTTTGGGTTGATCTGTATGGTACCAGTCATCCGAAGGCTTAGGTTGACCAATATGATACCCTTCTGATTTTTTTTTTTAACAGACCGACAGACCACCAACCCCCAGAGGGGCTGTCACAACTTCGTCCACTTACACCAGGTCCTATTTATACTGCTAGGTGATTCTAAGGTGAACAGAGGCTACACCGTTAGGAGACTTGCCCAAATGTCTCTTCCCCACCCGGGTCTCGAACTTGAGACCTTCTGGTTGTGAGCCAGAAGTACTAGGCCTATCCGTTACGCCACGGGGAGGTGTGATAGCATGGAAACAAGAGTGCACTTATATATATATATGTGTGTGTGTGTGTGTGTGTGTATATATATATATATATATATATATGTGTGTGTGTGTGTGTGTGTGTGTGCAATCGAGTCTCACAAATGGCGCAGCAGTAAAAAGTTGTTCATCCTCCGCTTCCCTAATACCGCTGACTGACCAAGCACACTCCCAGGCCAGCAGACATTTCCGGTGATGATCCGGCATGGTAATTAGTTTGGACAACCTTGCACGCGTTGGACTTTCCAAACTCAACGAACTAGTGGAATACAATGGCCACGATCGGGTATGTAAATTAAGGCTGTAAAGTCGCTTGCTCACACACACACACAGATACACGTAAAGTGCAATCTTGTTTCCATGTTATTGCAATGATAGTAATTGAATTATAATAATCTAATGATTTGTGCATGGTTTCATAGTATATAAAATTACGTTCGTAAATTATATTATACACATATGGCCCTACCTACATAATTATTAGCATAGGGTATGTTCTTAAACAGAGTGTACCGTACACCAAAGAGCCTCCAGTGAACAATGATTGATCAACTACCAACATTTTGTGACCAGGTCAACATAAATCTCTGTTAGCACAACCCTCACAGTATACAGTCACACGGTTTTGCATTTTATTTGTCATCGTTTGGACGATTTTGTATAGTTTAGGAGGGAGCTGTGGCAGTATGAAGGATACTTGGGATAGATTTTACCCCTTTGATTCCCAAATATTCTTCCTAAATGTCTTGCAATCGCCATATCGGATATCTAGAAAACAATACGAAATAGCATCATATGTGTTAAAAAGGGTTACCTATTTGAGTAATTGTCATGCGTAAATTGACAACTTTAAAGTCCAATAATATTTAGGCCTAAATGAAGCATACATTAATCGGTAATTCAAAATCAATGTATCACACCCAAAGAAATAAAACACACTTGGGCCAATTCCAAGGCGCCTTGCCAGGAGTAAGGGTCCTTCAGGAGTATAAGCAAACACTCTTAACTTCCCCACTTACTCCGGCAGCAATCCCACCAGCATTTCAAGGTAAAAAGGAGGAGCTTCAACGTCTTGTGAGCCGCTTGATACTCATCGATGCTTACTCAACTCTGGCCCTTCTCAAGAACTGCTTCTCCATCCCAAAGCTCCACTACCTTTTGCGCACATCTAGGGCTTACACGAACACTGGCGGCCTCCAAGAATTAGACAACGTAATCCAAGAAGCAGTCACCAGTATCACCAACGTGGCTTTCAAGATAAGACCTGGGCACAAGCCACTCTCCCTGTCCGCCTGGGGGGCCTGGGGATACAGAGAGCCATGAATATTGCCCACCCTGCCTTTATCTCTTCCCTTATCACAACCAACGACCTCGTAGTGTCCATCCTTTCTTCTCAACCTGGAATGACACTTAATGAGGACTTGGAAGAAGCGATTAACACCTCGAAGGGAATTTCAGGAGCAAAGGAGGAGCCTCAGGAGCAAGCAGAAAGAGTGGGATACTATCTCGGTGACGAAAACACAAGAGAGTCTCCTAACCAATGTGGACCAGGTTGATAAAGCACGCCTCCAGGCAGCCGCCCGTTTATAGAGTGGCTTGTGGTTACATGCCATCCCCATCCCACCTCTTGGAACTCACTTGGATGCTGAAGCGCTCCGGGTTGCTATCACGCTCAGATTAGGGGCGTCAGTTTGCCACCCACACACATGCAAGTGTAGTGCATTGATGGATGCTCAAGGTCACTATGCCCTATCATGTAACCACAGCGCAGGCCGCCTTCCAAGACACTCAGCACTAAATGATGTCAAAAAACGGGACCTGCAGAGTGCTAACCGTGCATCAATCCTTGTACCTTCTGGCTTGCTAGAGATGATGGCAAACGGCCACATGGGATGACCACCTTCCCTTACAAGAATGGCCGGTGCCTCGTGTGGGATGCCACTTGTGTTGACATTTTCTCAATGACCAACATTACCAGAAGCGCCAACGAAGCAGGTGAAGCCGCCCGGATAGCAGAAAGTAGAAAGAGAGAACAATATTAAGTACTGGTACCAGGGTTGTTGATTTTGTTTATTTAAAAAAAAAAATAAAAAAAATAATTGATATATTTGATTTTTTGTATTTATTTGATTTTTTTTTAAATATATGTATACATATATTTGTTTGTAAATTTAAAAGCTATCAGTTATTTGTGTTACTACGGTACATAATGTACCAGTATCTTAAAATGAACCAATGCCTACACAAACATATGAAAGCATGATAAATCTTCAGATTTTTTTTTTATTTTGATTCACAGATCAAAATAATAAAAAAAATAAAAACAATAATGATTTTTTTGTAAAAAAAATCATTGATTTAATCAAGTGATTAAATCAAATTGATTTAATCAATATCAACTCTGACTGGTACCGGTACTCGCCAGACGTCATCAGTTCGAGCCTCTGGCGTTCGAAACATCAGGAGTTTTCGGCCCTACCACCCTCAATATGGTGAATGAAATAGACAGCAAAATCAGAGAAGTTACAGGAGAGCCCCGGGAAATCCTCTGGCTCAAGCAAAGACTAGGGATGGCCATCCTCCGGGGCAATGCCACCAGCGTCATGAGTTTTGTACGACTGGGCCATGCCACTGTGTGAGGCCTGGGGTGGTGTGGTGTATCCCTAATCTGTCCACGCTAGGGTTTTAAAATGTTCTCTTTGAATTTTATATGTTGTTTGATGTACTGTACATACACAAAAGAAGATGTGTCGGATGGTTGAAGGCCACAGTTGCTCGCGCATTTGGGGCTAGTAGCAGGTATTATGAAAAGCATGTATCCGTCATATAATTTACTTTTTCTCACTTTACTCACTCACCCCCACAATTTACCTAAGGATAACAGTTTTTTCACAATACGTAGATGGAGGTTTAAAAAATAAAATAAACAAACGCGAGTTTCAAGCCTCGAAATTTTCAAATAGCGACATGCAAAACAAGTTATCTAATTTCAGTGTTCTAAAGGATCTGTGTTTTCTGTATTGTACACATGATTTCTACTTTGCTAACGTCGGCAACACTTCTTCCTCCTAATTTCTAGTAGCCTAATTGTTTATATTTACTGTGCCGTATATAGTACAATATTATTAAGGGGGGTTACCGGTTTCTGTTTATCTTTCTCTCCCTTTCTCTTTTTCCCTGGCTTGTATCCATTCGGCCCCATTCAGCCAACTGTTTTAAGACGTTTATCCCCATCCAGGCTATCGCTCAGCATTGTATAGAGAAAGAGAAATGTTTTCTATCGAAAAATGTACAAATTTAGCTTGCTGTCAAAAACAAATATATATGCTGGCTCGCTACCGCTCGCCAGGAAAATATTGACACCTGGTGAACGTCTTAAAACAGTAGGCTGAGTGGGGCCAAATGGATACAAGCCAAAGACAGAAGCAGAGAAAGAGAAAAAAACGAGGTGGGCTCCCTTAAGGCCGGATAACTTAGTCCAAACCGGCGGGGTAGTGTGTGGTGAGCGTTTGCACATAATAAGGAGAGGCCAGAGTATGGCCAAGGCCGTCCATTCGTCACGACCAAGCAGCTCACAAACGGCCCAGCTGCTGCTCCTTAATGGTCTTTTCACCCACAGTCACTTTGCTTTCATTCAGAGTCGGTTACATGCCTATTTATGTTATCCTAATCTTCACAAAGTTGACCCTAAGAAGTGGATAGCAGAGTCGGTTGGTTACATGCCTATCTATGTTATCCTAATCTTCACAAAGTTGACCCTAAGAAGTGGATAGCATATCTTTATTTGTTTTTTTATTTCAAGCACTTTATATTGTTCCCTCCCACGGTAGTTGAGTCCCATCCAATGTATCCATTGTCATAATGGATCAGCCTTAACCTAACAATCCAACATGATAAGGCTTTAAGGGGAGGTTTTTAGTTTGTTCCCTATATTTCCATCAAGCTTACGATTACACCCCCCTAGACCCCCTTTCAAGATACATGTTTACATTTTTCGGTAGAAAAATTTCCCGGCCGAAGGCCGGTTCCTCTTACATTACAGGCTGGCTATCACTCGCCAGGAAAAAATCGACACCTAATTGGCACGAAAGGTCTTAAAATTGACAGAAATGGGGCGAAAGTTCTTAAGATCGTCAAACTAATGGGGCGACAGTCTTAAAATCTCAAAAACAATGGGGCTAAACATGAGGGAGAAAGAGATCCAGAAAACAATCCCTCAAGTGGAAATCTCCCCTTAAACCCTTTCAGTACGATGATACATTTTACCATCCTATTCTGGCTTTCATTAAACAATTATATTCCATTTGAAAATATTTAAGAGGTTCTTCCTAGCCTAAACTTGATAACACCATCCAGCGCTAGCCAGAATAAGTTCAAATTCACATCATTGTACCGAAGAGGCTATTTATTCTACCTTACTCCATAGCTTAATTTATACTAACGACCCCAACACCAACGAATTGGCATTATTGTGGGTTTAAAAAAAAAAAAATGGTTGAAAGGCATGAGGACGAAATAACCGGAAACCTTCCATACAGCTGCCCCTGCCTGCCGGGCTGGGTCCCCCCCCCCCCCCCACACACACACTTCACTTTTCTCTAGTCAACATTAACATTTTATTTCGATAATTACACTGGTATTAATTTTACTTGTATTTTTAATTGATGCGTCATTATTCATGTGTTAATGAATTGGTAAGGTCAAAATATAGTTTAAAACGTAACGAATTTCCGGATCTAGGCAAACAAATTGCCGAAGGAAACCGAAAAACGTTGAAAAATTGTCGTGACTCAACACAAATGACCGATCAACTTCAAGATCGATCGGGAAATTCATTGTCACTATCGTCTGGTTACTTATAGAGGTCGAAAGATGAGCTAAATGTTAAAATGCCTAAACAAAAAGTGGTAGGAAGCTAGCGACACATATAAGGCAACGGATAATGGAGAGGGATAAATAAGTGGCACAACATTATAAAATAGCCTACCGTTATGTTATTAATAATATATAAATAAAAAACATTAATAGGGATACATTTACTACCGTAGTTTCTCTCCCTCTATACAAATGTCCACCCTCCCCTCACTCCTTGTTCGTATCCAAAACTCACTCACTCTCACACTCTCTCTCTCTCTCCGTAGTGAGGATCATGAGACTTGAACTAAACATTTCAGCAAAGAGGAAGGAGGGTCGTCTGGCTAGGTGAAGGTGAGCGAGAAGGAAGGATAAGGGATGTCTAGTCGCTCTAGCCCATGAGCGACCCAGCCTAGCCAAAGGGGAATGAGGAAGCTGAGGGCAAGAAAGGACTCCTGGTGGTGAATGACAATGAGCAGAGTTACAAGGAATAGTTAGTATCGATTACTCAAAGACCTTCAAATTAATTTAAGATATAAGTTAAGGAACTACATCAATAAATATATTACCGGTATATACAAGTGTGCAAAATAGCAAAATACTACCGGTATCCACTTTCTTCTTAACCTGATTACAGAAGAACTACATAGGCCAACAACATGCTGAAATCAGTTTGTTCCATATAGGTTACTGTATGTATCTATTGCCAGACAGCGTAATCCCCAAGAGAGGGTGGAAGCGAATGAATCGCCGCTAATTAGGCAACTCACTCGACATCTAGCTTGTACTGGGGAGGGTCACTTAAGTGACAAGTACAACCACCATTGCCATGTATAGAGTGTGAGGGTGCATGCCATGCTAATCTTCTCTGTATCGTTCCAATTTTAGTATATGTACTGCCGAAGCAGTACTGCATGTGGTATATTATTGCATTGTTGGAATGGCTGTGGATGTACTGGTCTACCGCACCTCTAATGTCCGACAATGCAGCTAGCCTAAGGGTATGGAAAGCCCCAATAAACCTACAGGGCTGGGGATCGAACCTGCACCTCTCAAGCACAAGGCAAGTGAAGTACCATAAGCCAAGACCTTGATAAAGTTGTCGGAAGCCTTAGCCACACTGGCTTTAAGTAAACCTACAGTACGTAACATAATTATGTGAAACAGTTTCCACATACTAGGCTACTGTTGGACCTAGGTAAGGTCAGGTGAAGGTATTGGGGGATAAGCCTTTACAACGGCACCTCGTAGCTACTTTCTACTTTCCTATTTTCTGAAGAGTGTATTGAGGGAAGAAAGGGTGTTGGAGAGAGAGGAAGCTGTTGGAGTGGCTTTTTGGTGTGTGTTATTAGTCCGTATAACCTATTCAGCTTTGACTTCCAGTTATGTTTGAGAGGGAGAGAGAGAGAGAGAGAAGGGGGGGGGGGGGGGAGTAAACGTTATGGATACCAGCATGGAGACCGGGGAAGGTGTTCATTATTAAAGGGAGGGGAGAGAGCGCACGTACGTGTGTGTGTGTGTGTGTGTGTGTGTGTGTGTGTGTGTGTGTGTGTGTGTGTGTGTGTGTGTCGATAGAGAAACGGCCCAAAGACCAAAACTGTTACCGCACAAAAATTGTAAAAAACACATGCATCACATGACCATCTATACTGTATCCCACTGCTATGAATGGGTTGATATGACACGCATAGGAAACAATAGAGGGCATACATCAAAACAATACATACGATGAAGGGGCAGCCACGACGAGAGAAAGCTTTAGTCAATAGTCATGTGGATACGGGCATGAGGGAAGGGGGAGGGGACGGAGTGCGAGGAGGATGGGGGGCATGAGGGAGGCTATGACTATGAGATGAGGAGGGATGGGGTATGGGAAGGAAGGTGGGTGGCATTAGGGAGGGAGGGGGTGGAACTAACTGGGAGGACAAGAGGGAGGGAGTGTGGAATTGGGAGGACGAGAGGCCATGTATGACGGAGGAGGATGAGAGGGAGGGCATGATGGAAAGGGAGAGGAGGTAGGAATAAAAGAACATGAGGGAAAGTGTGAAGGAGCATAGCCTAAAGGCGAAAATGAAGGTGAGAGAGAGAGAGAGAGAGGAGGGTGGGACTAAAGGTGAAAGAGGGGGTGGTTGAGCATGAGGGAGGGAGAGAGAAGGGATGGTTGGGCGTGAGGAACGGAGAGAGAAGATACGGTTAAGTATGAGGGAGGGTGGTTGGACATGAGGGAGGGGGACGAGAGGGTGTGGTTGGGCATGAGGGAGGAGGAGGAAAGGGGGTGGTTAGGAATAAGGGAAAAGGAGGGGGGAGGTGGAGGGGGGCTCGGGGGGGGGGGGGGGGGGGTACACAAGGTGGCATGGAAGCGCTCACGGGGTCGATCCCATCACAGCTGCTCGCGCTAACCGTCATCGACCATAGTTGCTCAATACTACTTTTTATCACAGTACATTATTTTCACCCACTCTAAATACTCAACTAGATAATCTACAATTATCAGTCAAATATAGGATACCAAAACTAAAATATCGTGGTTCAAGTTATTATTTATTAGGTTTGTGGGGTATTATGGGTAGAGTAGATAATATGGCAACACCTCATTAAAGGGAACAATCATCAATTGAGAGTTACAGCTGATAGTGTGGATGACGGTTGGAACTTTTGAAACATTGTTAAAGTACCGGTACCGATCGTTAAGCTGTAAACACTAGCTGATTATATAGGCACTGATAGCTAATATACTGTACACACCAGTACGGTAATTAATTTGATCGAAATGAAACATGGGCGAAATTTTGCTTGGTATGAAATTACCAATATACAGCATGTAGAGTTCCACGATAAATAAATTGTTTCTTATTATCTCAGTACGATGGCGTCAACCGTCATTTTATTTTATTTTAGCAAACACTGTAATTTTATCAAGTTTAAGAACCTTAAGAAATACCTCAAAGGGAGTATACTAGTTTTACTCCCACATATCATTGCACAGCTCAATTAAATTGTCAATACAGAAAACAGTGGCCGTATACCCAAGAGTTAAAGAGGTGAACCAACGACTTGTGCTATGGCCATTTCTTCAACTGGAGAAAAAATGGGAGGTGGAAGGCTGAACCAGTCACGCATAACCGATAGTCTTACTACACACGACCCAGGCTTACTAGGATATTCACATTTGTAACCTCTAAATATCGTTTCAAAAATATATACCGGCATATATATATATATATATATATATATATATATACACACATAGTGTCCAATGGCAGCTCATTCGGCAGTTTAAAGTTAGCTAACAGGTAAAAGTCGTGCTACAGCTAAGGTCATCTATTGTATTACTTCGAAAAACAAATATTCATACATTTAGATTTGTGACTGAAAGGTATGTTTTGGACATTTTTTCCCCCTAACCGAACGTTTGAGAGTAGATTCACATAATCCTAAATACCGGGTATATTAGACGACCAATGATTGCATCAGCATATGGTTGTGTATGAAGATCTGTCGGCTATTTCAACTAATTTTATTGTTTTCGTGAATTATCCAAATTATAAATATTGTCTTCTTTTAATTAATAGACCACTTATTGAACACCAAGGTGCCCGCTGAAAAGGTTGGCCTTAGGATGTTCTACCTATACTTTCAATGTATTGTCTATTAATATTAATACTTCCTGTAAATACAGTACGGTGCCGGTATAGGGTATGTAATTAAGTAAAATATAAGCCTTGCTTCTGAATTTAACTTTCAAATTTCCCACATCGGATTAAATGGAACTTCCATCGCTGAATCATTACTACTGCATGGCAATACAGATTCGCTAGCCTTGGTTTAAAGGCAAGCGGTGAGCAGATATTATAATATGGGCGCTGTATCAAGACTACTGTACATGTGACATCATAATGCGCACACTGTACAATATAATACATGTGTTTGCTTATGCATGTGTACGCGTATTTATGTATGTATAGGCCTATATACGTGGATATATATATATATATATATATATATATATATATATATATATATATATATATATATATATATATATATATATATATATATATATATATATATATATATATATATATAGTTCACGTGTCTTGTAGAATTGGGCGTACATGTCTATGTGCAATTACAGGTATATGTATACACAGATATTTATGTCTGTAAGTGTCCAGTATATTGACTCTATTCAGGGCCTCGAGAATATCCCTTATTCGGACAGACTGAGGGCTCTTAATTTATTCTATATTAAGGGGAGATTACTTACACATGATTTAATTATTAACTGGCAAAATGTCCACGGTCTGTCCACTCTGTCCCCAGACGATCGTTTTGACCGCCCTCCTCACTTTGGTACGGTACCAGAGGACATCAATATAAGATCGTGCACTCTAGCTGTCAACTTGGACATGATAAAGAGTTTTTTCAGTCATAGATGTGCATCCCTTTGGAATTCTTTGCCCTCCTCTGTGGTGTCCTTGTCAGATCTGCCATCATTTAAGGCCGCTCTCTCCAATCATCTTGCTGGTGCATTATATGTACGAATATTCCTAATTCCAGCAAACCATTGTCACCCATGTCACCTCCTCTGGACAATCCACTTGTACATTCTTGTTCGGCAATTACCATAGGACAGTACTTTGCCCTCTTGTTTTACTTCCTCAACATTCCCTTCTGTGTCTGGAGGCTGGCGCACCAGCGGCACCAGCAGTGTGTGGCTTCAGTGGGCCCTCACCCACCTTTCAAGTCTAGAAGTCCACCAGGTAAGAGACACGTTTTTGTTTGTTTGTTTGATTGTTTTCGGCTGAAAGATGTATTCCCATGTCCCATCTTTATCACTCAACTTTTACGTAAATATTGTAGGGAAACTGTTGTTGGTGTATAATATAATGAAAACGTAGCAGTCATATGATGTACAGACATACTGGTACTGGTACGATAATAATTTCATATTATTCTCTTTGATATATCAGCTGCTAAAGGGTGTAATTCTCCGCCACCTCATGTCTTCAATACATTTCACTGGACTAGGCTACTCGTGCTGTAGTTTTCTGTACAATCAATTAGTTTTTGTTTTTCACTTAACATTTCCTATCATCACTAATAAACATACGGTACCGGTACTGTAAATCATTACTTTTTCGCCATGTTCATCTGCTAGTATACCGTAGGATGTATATATACTGTATTTTCAATCCTATCCGGCTGCCAGTGTATCAATTAACTTTATTATTATTATTATTATTTATTATTATTATTATTACCGTCGAGATCCCCCCTCCCCTCACGACACATACAGTAGGCCTACAGACTAACACAATATTCAAATAGTCCACATGCTGTAGTACAGAACTCATTACGCTCACAATACGGTCAATACACAAAAAAAAAAAAAAAAAAAACGTAGTAAATGTTTAAAGGTTTTCATTATTCCCATGCCGTCACTCCTGCATTGGAATACTATTTCCGTACTGGATAAATATGGCTGATAGTGAATGTTGTTATAAGTAGGCTTAAACATACAGACTATTGCTACAGAAGAGCACGTGAACAACTTACGGAATAATCAGGCAAGCTTAGCCTACAAATACTAACATGGACAAGGTCTTCTAAAACGTCAGCGTATGGCACACTGAAGATGATCTAGCTGTCATAAGGCTTCTATGGATGGCAACAGGACACAGGTGACTGAGCATTATGGGCTAAGATAATTTAGCTCACACATATCGCAAGACAAACTTCGTTTTAACTATTTGTACGATAGGCCAAATTTGATAGGGAATAGGATCACATTTAATGACTGCAATAATTGTTATAGAAGGCGTAGCTATCGGTGTGTAACTGTATTGTTATAGAAGGCGTAGCTATCGGTGTGTAACTGTATTGTTATAGAAGGCGTAGCTATCGGTGTGTAACTGTATTGATGTCCTTATGTATCTGTGTGCAGTGATACCATAATTACCATAATAACAGTATTAATCCTTATCATCAGCCATATTTGGTCCAATGTATCAGATCTGTTGCAATGATGACAATGAGTGATGATGGTTTTTATATGGTACCTGTACCTCAACACGGTGTCTTAATCCGACTTGGTATGGTCGTAAGAATGATGGGTATTGCTTGTGGAATATAGGCCTACGTATGTTGGTCGTGTGTCAAAATATGATTGGTACTAGCGTAGGTTAGGGTAGGCATAATCAGACATCTTACAGACCCAATTAGTACGGTATTTACTAGCTATGAAAATATATTAGACTTCAAAATGGTTTATTATTGAAATTTCATAATTATACCCTGAACCATATGAACCATACGTTTTCTATGTGAATACAAAAGACAAAGCTGTCTGCAACAAGTGTTTCCACCAAAGTTGAAAGTGACAGCGCCAAATTCAAGGTACGGTACATTAGAGTCAAAATCTCTGGACACACGGAGCTTCAAGCAGTTTAGCTCTTTCACGCATTTATGACGCAGAGGTTGCCAGATTAGCAATAAGAAATAGCGTTCTCTCACTCTTATAATTACCTCTCCAAAACTAGTTTTCTGCCCACAGCTAACTCAAAGACAACTGCAGAGGTTGAAGTAACTAAACTAAAGGTTTCTAAATACCCCTGATGGTAACAAAGGCTTTAAAGTATCCCTAATAGGCTCAAAATTGCGTCATAAGCGTGAAAGGGTTGTCATAGGATGAGGGAAAGACTGGTAAATAAAAACCCGTAATCAATAACCAAGTGTATCATTGTAGCCTATAATATCTACATAAAACGGATTTTTTGGTGACTTTGCACACCTATAAACGTATATTTCATAAACAAAAAACACACACACACACGTACCGTACCTAAAGATCTCACTATCTTTGAATTACATTTGTAATCATCTATGGCTTTAGAACCAAGAAATTGAAGAAACTCACCGGAATTTTAAATATAGCCTACGGTACTATTACCGGTAGCTGGTTATTGATCATTTGGTACGGTAATAAATAATTACACGTCAATGACAATTTTACAGCCCACTGACAATGCTGGCATGAGTTTTATGCTTAGCTAATACAATCATAGGACAATTCCACTAGGACCTAGGTTACCTGGTTGGCTATACGAATACATTTAAATATTCGAGTCATGATATACAGGTAAGTCAAAAGTACGCTCTACCTTATCTAACAACCCTTAGGTTAAAGAACACTAAATCATATAGACTGAAAACGTATTACGTGTGACCTTTAAAAACACAGGGATATATTTATGGCTGGCGCTCACGGAAGGGAACAAAAAGTAGCAATAAATATAATTATCCAGTACTTTTACTTGGTGGCCTAATCATTCTTAGTCTCAGTTATTAGAACTATGACTATGGTCATAATTAGGCCTAATATAAAGGGTGTCGGTATCATACCATAGTTGTGGGTATGAGAGCACCTCTGCCAGACGTATCCTACTCAAATCTCCAGCCCCTCGACACCATATGCTCACCAATAAGGCTTCTCCAGCATATCACCAAAATATCACACTTTGTCACAACTCACAACGCCTCTATCTTTAAAAACAAATGGTAGATCAAATCCTTTAGCGACTCTCGTAAACAACAACAGCAAAACTAAAGCTTGATATACTGAAAACACCGAAATTATGACAAAGTGGCATCTCTCCTCCCCCTCCCCATCCTTCAGCTGGGCGGGGAAGTTTGCTGGATGCTGCTCGTTTGAACCTCCTCCCACCATCTCCTTATAAGTCACTCACCACTGTATTTCTTATCTTCGCTCAACATATCCACTCATATACCGTTATACAAAAGACCAGATACCTATATAAGTACGTTACGAATACGGTATATAATTCTGAAGAGCAGTTAACTGTACACGTAGATAATTAGTCTATGCAAATATCTTCCTTGATAACGAGAAAGTGGGAAGTTGTGGGATTTTACCCTTGGGTGCCAGAGATTCCTAAGGGAATCCTCAAAGGAAAAATCTAGGAATCTATGAAAAAGGTCTTTGTTTGAAGCGTCCACGAGTAATGACCACTATAGGCCTACTATGGAAGTTAGGAACAGCACAACTAATCGGTGTCTTGTGGTTTAAAGAACCATACCGGTACTGTACAATGATAAAATTAAGTACCGTATATTAATTCAACAAAAAATAATAACAAAAAATAAAACCAGCAGTAAGCTACATAGCCTAATATTCCCTTAGTGTTTCGAAAGAAAGTATAAATAAAATGTACTTGATTAGGCCTAATGTGATATTTACAATTATTTGGTCAATGTTATGGTTATAGGCGCCTCAAGTTATTTTTTCTATTATGTGTATTAAAATTATTTTTTCTTGAGATTTTCATTGATATTTAAAATTAAATATGCCCATGACCGTCGGAAATTAGTGTTTACCCATCATCCAGCAATCTAAATATACGGGCCCCACTTGTATAGTGAGCAAGGCTATGACAATCGGGGAGAATGTGGGGTTAAAGACGATATTGAAACACAAAATAAGCTATATTGACAATAATAGGTTGCCCTGGCCCTTGGGATACAGGAAAGGATTTAAGCTATGAAGGTAATGACATCTATGGCAACGGAATAGGCTATGTCCCCTAAGATTTCTATAAAAGGCACATAAGACGGAGGGGCCTGTAGGCGGCTATTGTATTAACAGGAACCCAAGACTCGTGGGGAAAGGTGTGACAGTGGCACAACTGAAGCAAGTTCATCTGAACTGAACATTTATTATTAACATATCTGGAGTACGATGCAAAGGATACACCATCTCTTACTCTTCCTACATAAGAGGTTTCGCTACCTGGAGAGTTCACGATAAAGATTTCCTTACCTACTATATAGATTCTGGTTCGCTAATCGCTACCCGCTACCGAGAGGTTTCTCCACTGGCTCGCTACCAAGTGTTTTTGCGACTTTCATTCGTCAATGTTGTTTTCTTTCTTGGAATGCTTCAATAGGGTGCAAAACTTAAATTATAGGCCTACTAAAAATAATTATATGAATGGGAATATATGCTTCAATAATCAATATTTATTGTTTTCTTTCTTGGAGCGATATAATGATAATAATGGAGTGCGAAGCTTATTAACGCTATTGTAATGAGCATTTCATAGCTTTCCGATCAAATTAATCAAACATATTTCGACTACCGTAGATACTGTATATAATATAGTTGGCCAAACTAGTTCACAACTTCACCGCACTATTATAGCAGTCTTATTCAAAATGTTCATGCTTCAGGTAGGCCTATATCGTTTCAGAATTATAATCGAATGAAATAAATACACTTTGCATATGAATACGGTGTATATTTACTGGTTTTCCTATGCATAGGCCTACATAGACCTAGTGGTAAATTTTACAATAAGGCATAACACATACTGTACCGGTATTAAAGGACTGGCTTTGCTTTGGTTTGCCTACAATGGTCATATCTTACAATAAATGAGTGTATAGGCCTATACTGTATGTAGACTAATATGACAAATTAGTAGCAATTTAATATTTCTTATTTATCTATGTTTTTAAGAGATAACAAATAGGCCTAGAGCCTAGAGGAAGGAAACACAGAGACAAAACAAAAAAAGTCCATGTGCCTATAAAGGCATTCATAATGCATACATTTGTGGAAAGCAGCTCCAAGGAAGTGAATCCCATAGAGTAGTGAAGTTCTGGGGATAGGCCTAAATGAATTTTGATAAGCGGAAGTTCTACATTGTGGAGGAGAGAATGTGAATTTATGGATATTTCCAGCTTCCCTAGTTCTGCGGGGACACATGGGAAGAGGTGGTAGAATTGAAGCAAGTTCAGAACATTTACCGTAAAATATCTGTAGGCTAGGCCTAGAGTAATGCAACTTATGCAAGGGATGCAACATCTTTTCGTGAGAATAATGGAGGAAGTCAGGAAGATCCTGAGTGATTACAGGGTTATTGATTAGGCCTAATATAATTGCTTTATTGTGAATTTTGCCCAACTGCCTCAATGCAACCACTCCACATCCATTACACAAGGGTGAACAGCTAACAGCATTCAGCTGCAATAGTATGCCATCTAAGAGACTGAGAACGAACATGACTTTTATATAGCCTAGCCTATAGGCCTAATGGCTAAATGCTGTTCAGTGAAGAAGTTGCGAAACCACTCCTAAGTAGCGAAATTTCTACCAGCGAAATTTTATTGGGTGCGAACAATGACAGGTGGCGAACCGGCAGGTAGCAAAACTTCTGTATGCCTACATACATGAGAAAATAAGGACCCCAGTAAGAAGATGAAGAAATAATACATCTACAGTGAAGAAAGAAAACTGGGGAAGGTGTAAGAAGACCAACGAGGGGCCGATACTTAAGGCTATCCCTCAACAACATCATCATCACATAAGCAAGGAACATATTCCAAGAAATCTTCATAATTTTTTTACGACTGCGTTTATAGCCTTTACTGAAATATTAATCGGTTATGATACCAACAAATGTTCTTATTGTTTTCATATCGTTGTCCTCACCACTGTTGTCTGTCATTATTAGCCTATAGGCTAGGCCTAATCTAATATATTATTAATTAGCCTAGTTCATATTTCCCAGTGTTATAGACCTGTGTCTCTTGCTAATCCTCCCTACCCCTACTGACTGACTGACAATAGGCTATATTATATATACATATACAGTATATATATATATATATATATATATATATATATATATATATATTATATATATATACCGGTATATATTTAACAGTAGCATCATAATTCATTTCTATAATCTATAAGACCATATTATTGATAATTGAAACCTTAGCAATATATATATCAGTATTTGGTTAACTAAACATTTTGGTTATAGGCCCTAGGCCTAGGCTTACATACAGTACTAGGCCTATCGCTGGATTTGTAGGCTACCGGTAGTCCGGTACACTATTTTCTGGAAACCAATTAGTAGTTAGAGATGACATTTGAAAGATGAGTAGAGCGAGAAACGCAATGTTAAAGTGAAGCTTACCTTCAACAAAAAAATCTTGTGAGGATGGTCACTGGTATCTTGGTGGGCATCGGACTCTTCACATTAGAAACTACCCTCTTCTCCAACACTCCTTCATCCAGCTGCGGCTTCTCATTAAAGACTCAACATTAACAGAGATAATCCTCATCCCCGTGTATGATTCACAATAATCCTAGTTTCGATATATTATAGCTGTGCCATTAAGATTTAAGGCCTTTACACTCACAAATAGTCTCGTAAGGGCGGCACACATCCACCCTCAATACAGACTTCGAGACCACTGGCGTCTGGCACCGCGACTGGTTTCAGTTCACCTGGACGCTGCCGTAAGTGCTCATGTTATTGTACCGACAGAGAGCCAGGTAAAGAAAGTTTTGTATTTGGACATTGACATTCTTGTATTAATACACACAGAATATTGTATATTGAAATAACTCAAAATAATATAAAATGTTGCGTAATGATGGACATTTCCCTAGTTTATTTCGTCATAAAACACCTAAAAATGGGCTATGCTTGTTGTGTTATTGTGCCGCAGAGGGTCCAATAAAGAAAGTTTAGTAGCCTTACATTGGCCTTCTTGTATTAATTTACTTAATAGATGTTATATTGAAACTACACACATTATGTTTAAAACATGAGTACTGGTAAGGAAATGTGGTAAATCCTTTGTCACACTATACCTACTAATGGAGCTCAACAAGCTCATTTATGATTACCATGTTTAAGTTCTACACACAATATAGGTTGTTATTTACTTACACGTAGTTAACAAAACATTCAGTAAAGACCTATCCTTGTTTTCGACCGATATCGTTATGCAAAATACCATAAACCAACCGTCCTTCAATATCTATGTTATCAGTAAGACATAGTACGCCTCTTCAATTTGCCTCATATGCCTCACACATAGGTTTGTAATTACTGATCAACTATCTGACATGCCCATGTAGTTTAACTTGTACAGCACTTTAAATGGATCTTGGACCCCCCCCCCCCCTCCCGAGTGTTTGCCCTTATGGTCTTTGTTTGTGATATACTTTATGACTAAAATAATGATACTTATAATACATATATGGTCGACAGTCGAACTAGTTTGTGTACTATATGAAGAGCATATACAGTTATGGCATATAATCTTGTAGAGTATCATGTAGGGATATTTGTCATGCACTGACGAAGTAATAAAAGCAACTAAGCTACATAGATCATAGTTTTCACTAGTAATTGTTCATTTATGGTCATAACTGTAGGTTATATACTTTTAGCTTATTTCATTGAACACAGACAGGCTAATTTAATGAGATGATGTATAATGTAGATGGTGACGTTATATCGTACTGGTGACGTTATATCGTACTGGTTGAACGTTACATCGTACTGGTGACGTTATATCGTACTGGTTGAACGTTATATCGTACTGGTTGAACGTTATATCGTACTGGTGACGTTATATCGTACTGGTTGAACGTTACATCGTACTGGTGACGTTATATCGTACTGGTTGAACGTTATATCGTACTGGTTGAACGTTATATCGTACTGGTGACGTTATATCGTACTGGTTGAACGTTATATCGTACTGGTGACGTTATATCGTACTGGTTGAACGTTATATCGTACTGGTGACGTTATATCGTACTGGTTGAACGTTGTATCGTACTGGTTGAACGTTATATCGTACTGGTGACGTTATATCGTACTGGTTGAACGTCATATCGTACTGGTTGAACGTTATATCGTACTGGTGACGTTATATCGTACTGGTGACGTTATATCGTACTAGTTGAAAGTTATGCTCTCTCTCAAAATACAATATTGTCAACAATTTGGGGTTCTCAAAGTAAAGGGAATCTGAATCCTAGTTATATAATAACTCATATATCAGACTCTAGATTGTACAGACCAGTTTGAAGCTAATTTGAGCGTGTGGGTGAATGATAGTTTGACGGTGTGTGCAGGCCAGTGAAACCTGCACACACCAAATCACCCACCCACACGCTCAAATTGGCCTACAAGGTGCTGAAACTACTCACGCTAAACTGAACACTTGTCTGGTTTTAGTTTAGGTAAATATATCTAGTAAGGTATAATAATTACCATGATTCATTATAGACAAAGTATTCTAGATTAATTACGTCAGGTAAGATATAATAACTAACTCATGATAGGTAAGTTACTCTAGCTTAATTACGTCAGGTAAGATATAATAACTAACTCATGATAGGTAAGGTACTCTAGCTTAATTACGTCAGGTAAGATATAATAACTAACTCATGATATGTAAGGTACCGGTACTCTAGCTTAATTACAACGTCAGGTAAGATATAATAACTAACTCATGATAGGTAAGGTACCGGTACTCTAGATTAATTACAACGTCAGGTAAGATATAATAACTAACTCATGATAGCTAAGGTACCGGTACTCTAGATTAATTACAACGTCAGGTAAGATATAATAACTAACTCATGTTAGGTAAGGTACTCTAGATTAATTACAATATGAGTGTGTGTATATTAAGAACATAAGAAACATGGGAATCCAACTTACGCTTAAAGCTTTCAACTGTTCCTGAGCTAATCACTGCTCTGGGCAGTCCCTTCCACATGTTAACAACTCTATTCCCAAACCAGTGCTTTCCTATATCTTTCCTAAATCTAAACTTATCTAACTTGAAACCATTTGAGCGGGTTATGTCGCCGTTCTTTAGCTTTAATACCTCATCTATATCGCCCTTATTTATACCTTTTATCCATTTAAATACCTCTATCATATCTCCCCTATATTTTCGTCTTTCTAGTGAGTGCAAGCCTAAGGCTTTCAACCTCTCCTCATACGATGAGTTTCTAATATGTATAATTTTCGTCATTTTTCTTTGGACTGTCTCTAAAGGGTCGATATCCATTCTGTAATAAGGGCACCAAAATTGGACAGCATAGTCTAAATGGGGTCTTACTAGTGCTAAGTATAGTATTAAGAAAACTTCAGCAGTCCTGTTGCTAACACTCCTAGATATGAAACCTAGAACTCTATTTGCCCTGTTCCTAACACTTATACATTGTTTTCTGGGTTTCAGATCATTACTAACGAGCACACCCAGATCCTTCTCACACTCTGATTTATCCAATTCTACATTGTCTAGTTTGTATTCCCTTCTAAATTACGATTTCCAATCCTTAATACCTTACATTTGTCTACATTGAAACTAACTAGTAATAGATTAGGTACATTAGCTTAATTACAATGTCAGTTAAGATATAATAACTAACTAATGATAGGATAGGGAAGGCACCTTAATATAACTAAGAATAATAACTAACTCATTATAGGATTCACTATAAAATCAAGTAAACTGAATGACCTTATTCATGATACGTAAAACACTGTGAATTACCTATGAGATCATGGAAGGTACTAGGATATAACTAACTCAATATAGGCAAAGTATACTTAACGGGAGATCATGGAAGGTACTAGGATATAACTAACTCAATATAGGCAAAGTATACTTAACGGGAGACGTGTAATTATTTGGTAGACCTCCATCAAGCTGTAAAAAAAAAACAAAAAAAAAATCTAGATAACTTTGTACATTTGTTGATAGAAAACTGTTTCGGCCGAAGGCCAGTTCCTCCTAAATTAAAGGCTCGTTTTCGCTCGCCAGGAAACAGTAGACACCTTAACAGCCCAAGAGCTCTTAAAATCGCCAAACTAATGGAGCGAACGTCTTGATATATCAAAACTAACGGGGCTACACATAAAGGAGAAGGGTGTCCAGAAACAAACAAATCTCCCCTTAAGATATAATATAAGCTATACTGTTTCTAAATAGCTCGTAGATATACAATGATGATGTAGAACAATATATACAATAACTTTGATTAGCGCTAACAACTATTTGTGTGTTGTTGTTTTATGTTAGTAAACGATCACAAACGAGGACATATTTACAGCCTATTTATCTTTGCTACTTGCAGGCGATTTTATTTAGCTTAGGAAAGATCTCGAGGATTGAGGGTGTTATAATTTGTCTAAAATCATCTCTTTCAATCACATAGCAACTCTTCTTTAGGATCTTACCTATCAACATACAATATAGTTTAGCTTAGGTAGAGTTTCTGGCAATCAATGGGTGAATACAACTATAAAATCGTATTTAATAATTATGCTAGAGTTTCTTCCCTAGACCTCCATCAAACTTTATTAAATACACACAAGACCCGCCTTCTAGATAAATTTGTAAATTTTTTGGTAGAAAAATGTCCCGGCCAAAGGCCGATTCCTCTGAAGATACAGGCTCGCTATCGCTCGCCAGGAAAAATCAACAATTGAATGGCACGAAAGGTCTTGATACTGACAAAGAAATGGGGCGAAATGTCTTAAAATAGCCAAACTAATGGGCCGAACGTAATCAAATGTGAAAACTAATGGGGCTAAGCATGAGGGCGAAGGAGGGGCCAGAACAATCTCCCCGTAAGGCGGAAGTGCACGAACCCATTATCCCTCAACTTCTACTGTTTGCCAACCCTAACATGGCAGCTTCTAAATTATGGGGAGGCACTTGCTTTTTCGGAACTCCTTCTCCCTTGTGTTTAGCTCCATTAGTTATGATATTTTAAGACAATCGCCCCATTAGTTTGGCGTTTTTCAGACCTTTTGTCCTATTTCTTTGCCAATATTAGGACCTTTCGTGCCATTTAGGTGTCGAATTTTTCCTGGCGAACGATAGCGAGCCTGTATTATAAGAGAAATCGGCCTTCGGCCGGGCCATTTTTCTACCGAAAAATTTACACATTTATATCGAAGGGGGTGTTTAAAAAACGTTTGATAGAGGTTTAGAGAGCAAACTAAACCCCCTCCTTAAACAATTGAGCCGAACCAGTAAATTATGCTGCACAATACCGTCTGGGCTCCCTTAAGCTTTCATAATAATCCTGTCATATACAATAGCCAACACGTAGTCCAATGCAAAGTGGCCCACAAAGGTTACCACGAAAGTTGACAATAAATGAATTGCCGCAAAAGTGTACTAGTGTAAATCCTCCTTTACCAAAACATGTAATTTTATTCCCAGCTGACGGTAAGCTGTCATGTGCCCATCTTGATTACTAGTGACGGTAGACTGTCATGTGTCCATCTTGATTATTACTTATGGTAAAGTGTCATGTCTTCATCTTCATTACTGGTGACGGTAAACTGTCATGTGTCCATCATCATTACTGCTGATGGTAAACTGTCATGTGCCCATCATCATTACTGCTGACGGTAAACTGTCATGTGTCCATCATTATTACTGCTGACGGTAAACTGTCATGTGTCCATCATCATTACTGCTGACGGTAAACTGTCATGTGTCCATCATCATTACTGCTGACGGTAAACTGTCATGTGTCCATCATCATTACTGCTGACGGTAAACTGTCATGTGTCCATCATCATTACTGCTGATGGTAAACTGTCATGTGCCTATCATCATTACTGCTGACGGTAAACTGTCATGTGTCCATCATTATTACTGCTGATGGTAAACTGTCATGTGTCCATCATCATTACTGCTGACGGTAAACTGTCATGTGTCCATCATCATTACTGCTGACGGTAAACTGTCATGTGCCCATCATCATTACTGCTGACGGTAAACTGTCATGTGCCCATCATCATTACTGCTGACGGTAAACTGTCATGTGCCCATCATCATTACTGCTGACGGTAAACTGTCATGTGTCCATTATCATTACTGCTGACGGTAAATTGTCATGTGTCCATCATCATTACTGCTGACGGTAAACTGTCATGTCCTCATCTTCATTACTGCTGACGGTAAACTGTCATGTCCTCATCTTCATTACTGCTAACGGTAAACTGTCATGTGTCCATCATCATTACTGCTGACGGTAAACTGTCATGTGTCCATCATCATTACTGCTGACGGTAAACTGTCATGTGTCCATCATCATTACTGCTGACGGTAAACTGTCATGTCCTCATCATCATTACTGCTGACGGTAAACTGTCATGTGTCCATCATCATTACTGCTGACGGTAAACTGTCATGTCCTCATCTTCATTACTGTTAACGGTAAACTGTCATGTCGTGTATTTTTTTATTTTTTTTTTGCTGTATTCCAACTACTCCTTCTCGGGCATAGGCTGCGAGCCTATACATTCAACCGTACATTGAACGGCGAAGCCCGTGAGGTCTTGTTCCAGTCTAGGGAGTGAGACATGTGAAGCACTTTGGGATACAACCAGGCCCCGATATCTTGCCTTCGCAAGATGCACCGGTGCACCCACGGCTCGAAGCAGCCACATCTCTGAAACTGCTTCGCTCCAGTGCTTCACTGTCTCACCACCTAGACTTGGACCCTCACTTTCAGAACACCACCTATTGAGCAATGAACTCACTAGGCATTGCCCCCCTGTAGCATATTTTGAATATGGGAATATTCATACAATGCTATTTAATCAGTGAACAATAAGGGTATTTTTTTGGCGTTTCGGTGGGCTTTGTGGTAATGGACTGATACTAGGTACAGCACAAATTCCATTCCAATAATATCTTCCCATTAATACATCGGGATTCGAACCCGGGACCATTGGATTACCATTTCAGTGGCATGCCCAGTTGCCCACTCCACCACACCTTCCAAAACTCAGTTATTACCAAGATTTTGCAGCAGTTTCCCATTTTCCCATTAACTCTTATAAAATCAACTGTTAAAGGAATACATTTTCTGATAGGTGGAAACAGTTGACTATAGTTGCCAATAGCAGTGCAAAATAATTCGATATGTAGCCAGAATTATATAGCCGATCAAAAATTGACCAACAAATAGCGTTCGAGTAAGTCCACATTAAATTACTTGCACTTCGGAATTCGGAAACTTGTCACTGCTGAATGTTAACGACCGAACTAAATATATTCCGGGTGTGAGTTAGTTTCTGGGAATGTCCAGGGTACACTGAGTACTGAGTGACGGGGCGGAGGTGACGATTAGGTTACAATCCTTCACAGTCGGTTCATCCATGCTTCACCTGACCTTCAACATCTGGCCCTAGCTAACTTATATTTCATCCCCTATTATCTTTGATATACACAGTAGATTAAGTTCAGTCTTAATCAATAGTTCACCTGGTTATTAACCTTGATGCTTAATATGTGTTATATCTAGAGAGGGAGACATTATATTAAGGGGAGCTTTTTAGTTTGCTCCCTAAACCTCCATCAAGTTTAAAAGAAATACCCCAAGACCCCCCTTCGAAATATATGTGTACATTTTTCGGTAGAAAAATGTTCCGGCCGAAGGCCGATTCTTCCTATGTCACAGGTTCGCTATTGTTCACCAGGAAAATATCGACACCTAAATGGCACGAAAAGTTTTTAATACTGACATAAATGGGGCGATAGGTCATAAACTCTCCAAAGTCCAAACTCATGGGGCGAACGTCTTAAAATCTCAAGACTAATTTGGCTAAAAATGAGGAAGAAGGGTGTCCATAAAAATAACCGTGGAGTGAAACTGTTGCCTTAACTGTCCTCCTGTACTACCTGGCACACATAGTAGCCAACCAGACCTTGGCTAGACCAGGGTTATTACAAGCACACGAGGACTGACGAGGAAAACTATAGTGTATCTTCAAATTACACCCCTTACAAGCAAGATTTTCGGCGAGCTATGGATTTAGACTGTACAATCGCCTGCACAAATAGCTGGAACACTATTATATAATACACTTGCGAGAGTGAACATTGACTGAGGGAAGCCACTGGTTCTGGGCACGTGGCTGTAGGGAAGGTTTCATTATAGTCATCATCATTTCAGAAATGTCCATTAAAATTCCTATCACGTAATACTACAAACGATAGTAGCCTACAGTCGTGGTCAGAATCAAGATAATATATAGACTAGATATATAGAGTCTATATATCTTGGTCAGAATTACTTGAACATCACTTTATGATAATTTATACAGTACATGAGGCGGTGAGCATATATTATAGAAAGACAAAATACTACTACTAACGTGGTTCAATCAAGTTTCAAAATACTTCGTCATTAATTCCAGCCCACGACTGTGCAATATGATATGTAAACGCATGTAAAGGCTAGACACTTTTTATTCAATAAATACCTCTTTAACCCGTACAGCCCCAGCGACGCGTCTGACGCGTCGGCGATGTATGTAACGCACAGCCCCAGAGACGCGCCTGACGCGTCACCATAATTGCGCCGACCGTAACCTCAGGTGTAGCCACTCAAGAGGGCTCAGATTTGTATGGGAACTGTGTACGTATCCCACGCAACCGTGCCTATGGTTGAAAACTCTCAAAGTCCACGTGCGTGCGCGCGAGCGCGCAATAACCTGTTTTTTTGGGATAATTGCCTTCAATTTTTTACTCTTGTAAAATCCGTTTTCGGGGGCTCTGTAGGACCATTTTTTAAGCTTTTTGAGTGGTTTTTCGTGGTTTTTCCTTCATTCCTAACCCATTCGCTATTGTTTCTGGAATAAAACAATTTTTTGAAAACCGGCCGGGTTCTGGTGCGCAAACATTACAAAACTAGCCGGGGCTCCACGGGTTAAAATGGGTGATTAAGTTAGCATAGAGGGTATGACTCCATCGATAACGTCATTCCTAATCTTTACAATATCGTTTATTGTTATGGATAACATATGTACAGATTTTAAGAATATACAACACAGTTAATATTTTTCACAATTAGTAGTCCATCCTAACCAAAATAATATTGTCTAAGAATTAACCCCTTCTTTACCGGCAACTTCTTGTTAGTTATATTCCAGCTAGATTTAGACGAATTTGTGCAGTTTAACCCTTTGGCTGCGGCCTATTTTGGGATATTTAGGGCATATTCAGGCACTCCTGAATGATAAATCAAGCATCTGCATTAAATGAAGTGTATTCTGCCAAAAACTAGGCGAGAATAGCTTCAAAATGACACCAGAACGGGCCCCGTACGTGGTCTGGCTCACCCGCAGTGGTGCCAGTGAAACGCGGGAAACCCGCTATTATGTAACATTCGCTCACATGGCTACACTGTTGAGAGAGACAGAGAGAGGCCCACGCGAGACACACTCAACATCAGTGAGCCGCTCGGTGCTCTTGAGGGTCGGAGGTGGGCCCCTTACGCTCCCGCCCACTGACACTCGATTTTTACGTTTTTTACAGGCTTTTAAAGCCTGGAAATTGCTGTAACTTGCCAGGACGTTCCGGAACGTCACCCGCAACGAAAGGGTTAAGAAGGATCTGTGGTAGTAAAAATGATTTAGCGAGATAGTTCGAAGCCTGTTAATTGCTAGAGACCCTTTTAAAACTGAATACAAATCGTCTAATAGTAGCCAGAATATAGTTAAAAGGACGTATCCGGTACAGAAGGGGTTAAAGAGGAGAGGGCCAGATTTGAAATATATTACTCGGTGAAATATTGTCTTACTATAATCGAATTCATAAACACTAATTAAATCGTGTTTAAGTGATAGTGTCAATCAAACTCCAAACCCAGTTATCGTGTAATTTGTCTTTATATACTCATAGGCTGTTATAGTCGGGTAAATGTTGGCGCCACCCCGGCACCTGTTACCTATAATCTGTACCAGGGGCTGGCAGGCGCAATAATGTAACAATTAACTCATCATTTGATTCATTAAAAGGGGAGGTAGTAGCTTTTTATGGACCCCCTTCTCCTTCGTGTTTAGCCTCTTTAGTTTTGACATTATAAAACGTTTGCCCCATTACTTGGTCGATTTTAAGACTTTTCACCCCATTCCTTTGTCAATTTTAAGACCTTTCGTGCCATTTAGATGCAGATTTCTTCCTGGCGAGCGATAGCGAACCTGTAATATGAAGAGGATCCGGTCTTTTGTCGGGACATTTTTCTACCGAAGGGAGGTTTTAGTTTGTTCCCTGGACCTCCATCAAGCTTAAAATACTACCCCCTTAACCCCCTTTCAAGATAAATTTGTAAATTTGTCAGTAGAAAGATGTCCCGGCCAAAGGCCGGTTCCTCTTAAAATACAAAATCGCTATCACTCGCCAGGAAAAAATCGACACCTAAATGGCATGAAAAGTCTTATAATTGATAGAAATGGGACAACAGTTCTTAAAATCGCCGAACTAATGGGACGAACGTCTTAAAATCTCAAAAGCATTGGAGCTAAGCATGAGGGAGAAAGGGGTCAACAACAAAAAATCCCCCAAGTGGAAATCTCCCCACGTTGTATAGTGTAGAATTCACAAAGCAGTTAAAAGTGGGTATTTAAATCCATCCTTAACCCCTTCTGTGCTGGCGACGTCCTTCTCCTTATATTCTGGCAACTGGTAGATGATTTGTATTCAGCTTAGGAAGGACGTCTAACCATTGAAAGGCGCATACAGACTATCTCGATTCATTGTTTCAGCTAGGCCATAAATCCTTGCTATACGCTGAATAAAATCGTCTAATAGTTGCCAGATATATAAGATGAAAAGGCAGTCACCGGTACTGAATGGGCTAATGGGAGATGGTTATTTTTGTTATGGTTCCCCTTCCCTCGTGTTTAGCTCCATTAGTTTTCAGAAATTAAGACGTTCGGCCCATTAGTTTGGCGATTTTAAGAAATTTCGCTCCATTTATTTGTTCAATATTAAGACCTTTCGTGCCATTTAGGTGTCAATTCTCCCTACCAAAAATTCTTGGAGTTGCCGCGCCAGACACGTTGTTTTGTACAGTAAGCGACCTGGGCCCTTTAAATGGCGATATCCCGCAGTTCTTCACCCTCCCTCTCCATCAATCATTTTTAATTATAAGCTATATGTCGTACTTTCTATAGCTGACACATTACCCCCACAACTACCATACTATATAAGCACTTAGTGTAGCCATATAGTATATAGTAAAAACATGCAGAATCATAAGAAATCATGATACATTTTGCATAGCCTACAGTAGGTGTTGAGTATTGTTTATGTCGACAGCCATAGCTCTGGCGCTACTTCGGAAGCGTCCACCAGAGGTCTCCGGTGAATTCCTAGTAGGGAGCATTTTTCTGACGAGCGAAAGCGAGCCTGTAATTTAGGGGGATTAGGCCTTTGGCCGGGAAATTTGTCTTCCAATTTGTTTACAAATTTATCTAGAAGGGGGATCTTGGGGATTAGATTAAGCTTGATGGAGGTCTAGGGAGGAAACCTAACATAATATTAAATAAATAATTATATCGACCAATAAATACAGCCATCCCCGCTTAACCTACACTGTTAAAGGTATTATGTTGACAGTACAGGCAGCAGTATTGCCAACATAACACAGTAATGTTGACGGTAACAAGGCTACCTAACCATGAGTGGTGGTAGTTTTTAAGGGCAGCTTAGTTCATTCTTTATTCTTATCATTATATTATTTTATATATATTATTTATTTTGCTCCCTAGACCTTTATCAAGCTTGATTAAACACCCCCAAGAACTTCCTTCGTGATAAATGTGTAACTTTTTCCGTAGAAAAATATCCCGGCCGAAGGCCGTTTTCTCCTAAATTACAGGCTGGCTACCGCTCGCCATGAAAACAATCGACACCTAAATGGCACGAAATTTCTTAATATTGCCAAATAAATGGAACAGTTTTAAAATCGACAAACTAATGGGGCGGACAACTAACGGGGCTAAGCATGAGGGAGAAGGGTGTTCATAACAACCAAATACCTCCCCTTAACCCATTCAGTACCGGTCACATCCTTATTATTATATGCTGGACACTATTAGACAATTTCATTCAGCTTAGGAAGAACGTCTACCCATTAAAAGGCTACACACTATCTCAATCAACCCTTTAAACAACCACAGATACTTCCTAAGCCGCACAAATTCGTCTAAATATAGCTAGAATAAAATTCAAAAGACGTCGCCGGTACAGAAGGGGTAAAATGTGTTATTACCGTAATTTAGAGACATAACACAGTAAAGAAAACGCAATAATTCATCATTTACTGTTAATTCTACTGTATTTTTGTTTCGAGTGTAACTAACCTAACCTTATCTAACTTGACCTAAACTTTAATCCTACTCATAATCTCTTACAACCAAACTGACTGACTGTGACGGGCCAATAACTGACTGACTGTGACGGGCCAATAACTGACTGACTGTGACGGGCCAATAACTGACTGACTGTGACGGGCCAATAACTGACTGACTGTGACGGGCCAATAACTGACTGACTGTGACGGGCCAATAACTGACTGACTGTGACGGGCCAATAACTGACTGACTGTGACGGGCCAATAACTGACTGACTGTGACGGGCCAATAACTGACTGACTTTGACGGGCCAATAACTGACTGACTGTGACGGGCCAATAACTGACTGACTGTGACGGGCCAATAACTGACTGACTGTGACGGGCCAATAACTCATGGCACAAAATACTTAACCCTATCGTAGCCGTTTTTTTTTTAATCACCCATCTTTCGCCCCATTAGTTTGGCGATTTTTATACGTTTCACCCCATTAGTTTGTCAATTAAATAGACGCTTCACCCCATTCAGGTGTATTTATTCTTTTTGGCGAGCGATAACGAGCCAACATATGATGGGAAATCGGCCTTCAGACGGAACATTTTCTATTGAAACATTTATACATTTCGCTTGAAGAGAGGTCTTGCGGTGTTATTTAGCTCGAAGGGGGTATATGGAGGCATAAATTTAGCTTAGAAGGCAAATTAAAACCGTATTGCTCGAAAATGGCAAAAATAATCCAAACCCACAATGACAAATAAACAAAAACTAAGTACCCAAACGTAGGAGTAGCTGGTGAGGGAGGCGAAGTAACCAGTGTAGGAAAATACCCGTGCCCCAAAGGCTGCTCATGTACCGCAGGAATGTATTGGAATCTGGTCTCTTCTTCCGGTTATCATTTTAGTATTAGAAATCTTTGCTTCAAGCTCATTTTTGGCATACTTTTCTTCCGGGAACATTTTTTTGGGGCAACTCTGATAATAGCAACATCTGTGTTTTAATTTGTATATTAATTCGGCAGGGGGCTAGGAATCCTCCTCCCCTTGTATAATTTTCCTACTCGACGAGACAGAGAAACGGGCGAGAGAACAAGAAAGTGGTACCGAACCCTGAGAATAGGAACTTTAAATGTTGTTTCTGTTCAGGCTCTGTCTTGTGTCGGCCACCACTAGCAATGGGGGTATGTGCCTGAGTATATACAGTACATACATACCTAAACAATCTACCTAAAATCTACGCGGCACTATACTGTACATGCGTAGCCTATGTATCAATTATTAAAATATATCCTCAACTCTTTGACAGCTTAGATACCATCCCAGCCATAAACTTTATCCTTGCATAATGAGTGTTAAAGAGAAGAGGCTACCTTTCAAGTTAACCAGACGAGAAACACCACGCAGAGAATCTGCTCAAAATATACAGCACAATTAATAAGTAATTTTAAAAGGCTTATAATACAAGCGTTTTAAAGTAAGTTATTGATTGTGTTGTATACTTTATTATTACTTATACATGCATGTACGTTTGAGCACTAGTCAGCCAAAGATGGTAGTTGAAATAGAGAGGGTAATTCCTTACTGCCGCAGTATGTGGGAGTCTCCGTCTCCAGCGCTACTTTACTATCTCAAGGGGCCACGTCGGATTACTGGCAGAAGCACACTACTACCATATACAGGACCAAGGACCATATACCATATTACTGGCAGCAGCTACTAGCTTACTAACTTACGGAAGCGATGCATGGACGTTCGGGAAGAGACTCAGACCAAGAGTGAGAGCGGTGGAAATGAGTTATTTGAGAAGTGCGTGCGGAGTTACATGGAGGGATAGACAGACGAATGAGGAAGTAAGAAGGAGGTGTGGTGTGGAGGTAGATGTGCTGGAAAGTGTGAAAAGGAACAACTTGAGATGGTTCGGCCATATGGAACATGGAAAGCGAGAGAATGACTAAGAGGGTGTACGAGAGCGAGGTGGAAGGACAGAGAGGCAGAGGTGCACCGAAGGAGAGGTGGAAGGATGGAGTGAGGAAGTATATGAATAAAGGCGGTGCTGGTTGGGAGGAGGGGTGTCGACTGACTGGGGACAGAGGTGCATGGGGGCGGTTCGTTCGTGGCCACCCCTTCGGGGATCACGGCATCAGGCAATAGATAGATAGATAGAATAGCTCATCCCTGCACGATATCTGGTTATCTTGCAACGATCGTGCAACCGAAGGGCAATTTCGATAAATTATTGACAATTTTGTGGTTTTTCATGTGCGAGGGAGGGTGTGTGAGAGAGTGAGGTCTGTGTGAGGTCTCGGTGTATGCCGCGGCGCCATGGCGAGCGGTTCAAGGCAGCCTACCGTTTCTCCAACACCCGGTCTCTCTCTCATCGCTCATAATAGCCTCAAAATCGTGTTCGTCATATGACGGGCACTTTACAGATGGCCGATTTTCTCTCTCCCATCATATGACGTTCACCGCGAATTGAGGGTTAAACAAACTTCACACGAACATTTAGTGGGTGAATGCGACAGTCAGTCAAGAAAGATTGTTTGAATTTGTGCAATATTTATGGTTTTAAGTAAAAAGTATGGTTTTGCAACCCCCCCCCCCAAGGATCCCCTCCCTCTCCACCAATCCACTTGTTCCCCCCACAATAACCCCCACCCCCGTAGGAAAGGCGTATTATTGTAATTACTGTGTCTGTATGCTTATATGTGTGTACCCCACAGGGGCACACACATTCTTCTGTAGCAGCAATGACGATGGCATTATGTGTATGTGTGCCCCGTCGAGGCACACACATCATAGAAGTGATGATAATGGTGATTATGCTAGTAGTGATGGTGTTGGTGATTGTGACAGTATTTGTTATGGTGGTGATGATCTGTAGTGGTGATGATATTGTGTCTGAGTGTATTAGTGATAGCTGTGATTATGGTAGCAGTTATGATGATGATTATTATGATAGTGAGGGCTGTGGTGATTGTGAAAGTAGTTGTGATGGTGGTGATAGTAGCAGTGATGATGGTAGTAGATGATGGGGATAGTAATGATGATGGTGCAAGTATTGCTGATGTTGGTGATGGTTACTGGAGATGACGCCCCCAAAAACATCTCTCCACAAATTTGTACCAGGAACTTACCCCGTTTTGGATAGGTTAGGTTATGTTAGTTTATTTGACAGTAGAAGTGATGGTAGTAGTAGTAGGGATGATGGTGATAGTAGTGATGATGGCCATACTAGTAGTGATGATGGTTATAGTTGTAGTGACAATGATGACAGTAGTGATGATGGTAACAATAGCAGATATGATGGTGATAGTACTAGTACTGATGATGGTCATAGTAGTAGTGATGATTGTGACATTAGTAATGATGATTGTAAGACGATGGTGATAATAGTAATGATGCTGGTGATAGTTGTAGTGATAATGATGACAGTTATAGTGATAACGATGAGAGTAGTAGTGATGATGGTGAGTAGTAGTGATGATTATAATAGTAGTAGTGTTGATGATAGTAATAGTGGCTATTTTTATAGTAGTAATGATGGTGACAGTTGTAGTGATGATGACAGTAGTAGTGATGATGGTGATAATATTATTGATGATGGTGATAGTATTATTGATGATGGTATTACTAGTGATGATGGTAACCCATTGCGAGTTGGGTATGCCGTTTTGATTTTGGGCAAAACGGCACATCTACTTTATATATTATTTGCCCTTTTGAGTCCTAGAGGTAAACTATGAGCTAAAGAAAATTGTCTAATGATAACCAGTATAAAACGAAACTTACATACTGAAATGTTTAATTATTATGATTATGTGCATCATGAATACCATAAGATGTTCACGAACTTAAATGATTGACTACCAATTTCTGAACTAGGAATACTCTCTCTCTCTCTCTCACACACACACACATACACAAACGACACGGTCGATCTCTGGCAAGTGGAACCCGCAGACTAAATTGAATTAAGGGGAGGCAGACCGTTTGTTTGGTTTATTAATTCATTTATTAATATATTTTTTTAGTTTCCTCCCTAGACCTCCATCAAGCTTAGAAACCCCCCCCCCCCTAGACCCCCTTTCAAGATAAATGTGTACATTTTTCGGTAGAAAAATGTCCCTCTTAAAATTGCAGGCTCACTATCGCCTGCCAGGAAAAAATCGACATCTAAATGGCACGAAAGGTCTTAAAATTGACAACGAAATGAGGCGAAAGGTGTTAACATCGCCAAACTAATGGGCCGAACGTCTTATAATCTCAAAACTAGAGAGGCTAAACATTAGGTAGAAGGGGGGTCCAGAAAAACGGTCTGTCTTTCCTTAACATTTTGGGCCAGATTCTCGATCTGGAAATAAGTTATGTTCTCTATGTACGGAGCTTGTCACTTACAGTTACAGTATGGTTAGATTAAGTTCAGACAATGATCATAAAGCCGGTATAACACCAGCGCTTATTCCCTCAACTTTTAACGTCAACATTGATCTGTCAGCTTATGATTTAACCTTTTAATAATAATTCTGTTGCCAAAATTAATCTATCTTCGGTAGGCTAGTCTTTTTTCAGCTGACCGTAAATTGAATCCCTGAGCAACTAATTAATCGATACCTAATAGAAAACACAAAATTATTGCGTCCTATAAATGCCAAGTATTCATAATATGCAACATATTTCGCTACAAACTGTTGGTAATAGCTCCATCATCAAGATGGGGACGTGGCAATTTACCGTCAGCTGGTAACAAACAGACTATAGTTTCCGATACTGTTAGAAATATCGCAAAAATGTTGCCGGATAAATTGATAATTGACGATAAAATCTCTCGTATGATCCCAGCTAAACAGACCTTCATTCCTATTTTTCTCGGTGATTAACTTGCCAGAAAGTTACCATAAACATTTTGTTGGGTAAGAACATTGAAAACTAAAGCTTACAATAAATACACAACTAACCGTGTATAAATATGGAAACATTATTTTATTTGCCGCTGTAGTTGTTGACATATTATACATACTTACATTTAACAACTGCACATCCAGCTCTACATATCCATGGCATAATTTATACAGTACAGTATTATAAAATACTGTACGGAAAATACATTTTTCTACCCAAAAATGTACAAATTGATCTTGAAGGGGGGTCTAGGGGGTGTTTCTTACAGCTTGGTGGGGGTCTAGGGAGGAAACTAACACATAATAAGATAAAACAATGAGCAAATATATACGCCCATCCCCCCTTAAATGTCCACACACACACATATACAGTATTACTATAATATAGTAATACAGTATATATATATATATATATATATATATATATATAGTTATCCTGTTTATTATTCCTAGGGGGTAGAGGAGAAACGGATATAAATTAAATAACTAAACCTGGAAAGATGAATTGGCCTAGGCTATAAAAATGTTACCGGGTCGGCGGTTGACTTACATGTTAAAATGTATATGTAGGTTATCTGTGGTAGTCCCAGTAATATCTATGAAGTACTTCTAGTATTAAAGGAACTTAGCTGTGATGCAAAGAGTGTAGATTAGATGATGGACATGTCAGTAGGTGAATATCAGGGAAGTTCTGGTGTTATGTGGCAGCAACTGGTGGTTTGTTGTTAGCGGGACGAAGTCTGTGTGAAGTGTGTCTGAGATTCCCTTTTATCGTGACAATATAAAATATATTTAAGGGTTCTATATCGTCCCCCGTGATTAAATAATAAGGGAAAATAAACTAAGATATAATTGGTGCAACCACAGTAATATTTATCCACAAAGATAAATAAAGTAATGCGTATAAACAAAAAGGAACCAGCTGTTGTGAACCCGGGAAATTCAAACTACGGTATATATACCAGCTAGGATTCACGACATACTCCGCCACCAGTTATATACAAAGTATTTACAATTGTCCCGTCCCGATCATGGATCGCCACAACTGGGAGGAACCCAAAGCAGCCCGACGTGACGGCCTCTGAGGGGTATCACCTCGGTCCGCTCCAGTAGCAGGAAGGATATTATCAGAGTTCGGCTTGCTGTCGCCATCCACTACCTCTAAATCTATCTCTAGTGGGTATAGCTTAACCACCGGTCTGGTGGTCAAACCGGCTCCTGTTTTTACCTGAACTACCCTACATTCGTGGTCAGGACCACGAAGAAGTTTCATTATCCGACCTATACGCCAAAAAAGTCGGGGGCCGTCATCATGTACTAGAACGACGTCCCAAACTTGTGGCGATGCTATCCCTCTTTTTACCATTAAGTGACGATGTTGCTCCCTGAGTGCTATTAAATAATCAGTGCTCCACCTTTTCCACAGGTCGTGTGAGAGTTTCGTTACATATTGGAAGCGTTGGTTGACGGAATCGTTGTTACGCCACGTCGTGTCCTTGAGATCCTCATCCGTGACTTCTCGCCTTGGAAAGCTTCTGATCCGCCTCCCATGAACCAGTTGTGAAGGACTGATGGGTAGAGGGTCCTCAAGATCACTGTAGGTGTAGCCAAGCGGGCGATCATTGACTGTGGCCTCGAGCTCCAGTAATACCGTATTCAGTTCCTCTGTGGTAACCAATGCTCGACCCAGTACCTTCTTCAAGCCAGCCTTTAGGATGCCAATGACCCGTTCCCATATGGCACCGAACCATGGCGCCCTGGCCGGTATAAACCGCCACTCGCACTTGAATTCCGCTAGAGTACCTTATAACCTTGCATCATCTATCAACTCCCGTAATGTACTGGCTCCGCTAACAAATGTGGTGGCATTATCACTCATCATAATCTCAGGGTAACCCCTCCTGCTACTAAACCTACGGAACGCATGCAAAAATGATTCGCAAGAGAGGTTAGACACCGTCTCTACATGGACCGCTCTAGTAACTGCACAGGTGAATAAGACTACATATAATTTACTTACAGTACCCCCCTTCTCTTTTACTGGCAAGGCACCTGTGTAGTCAACCCCCGTTACCTGGAAAGGACTCACTTCCTGAACCCTAAACTCCGGCAATGGAGGGGCCTGTACAGCACGGTATGATGTACCTTGCAATCTCTTGCAGATGATACATCCCCTTAAGGGGAGGTATTTAGTTTGTTCCCTAGACCTCCATCAAGCTTAAAATTACACCCCCTTGAGTCCCTTTCAAGATATATTTGTACATTTTTCGGTAGAAAAATTTCCCGGCCAAAGGCCGGTTCCTCTTAAATTACAGGCTCGCTATCGCTCGCCAGGATAAAATTGACACCTGAATGGCATGAAAGGTCTTAATATGGGGTGAAAGTTCTTAAAATCGCTAAACTAATGGGGCAAACGTTTTATAATATCAAAAGCAATGGGGCTAAACATGAGGGAGAAAGGGGTCAAGAAAAAAATCCCTTAAGTGGAGATCTCCCCTTAAGGCTTTCTTTACTACCTGTCTAATCTTGGGGATCCACCATCTTTGCCTTATGTAATTTACAACATAACTAACACCACTATGGTTACACACTTTGTGGCAGTAATTACTAAGGAGAGTGGCTATACGATGTTTATTAGGGATAAGGATAGGGTACTTGGCGCTATCATGTAAAGCTGAAAAGTGTAGCCTACCTCTACAGCGTATCATGCCTCCCTCCATATAGAGGCCTAACTGCTTCACTATATTGCTTGGTGTGCCCTGTCCTTCTGACAAATAGTGGTGTTCCTTAGAGTAAACTTCTCTCTGAGCTACCTTAATCATGGCTGACTCTGCTGCTCTTAATTCCGGCACTGTCAAGTATGCCGGTTTTGCCTGATAGTTCCCTTGTGTCTTCTCTCTAAGAGTCCTAATAAACCTAAGGACCCATGCCATTACATGCCATGACTTCATATATGAGCCATACCGGTCCCAATTCAATATGGCAGTAGGGGCAACCGGTACCGGCAATGACAGGGTTCCTTCTTGACTCGTGTTACAACCCACAGTGGTGTCCCCTCCTATTGAACCCCCTATTGGGCCATGATCAGGCCATAGCATTTGGTGAGGTAGCCATGTGGGCCCTCCCCACCAAAGCGAAGAAGCAACTAAGGACACATATGAAATCCCTCTGGTGACTAGATCACTGGTGTTATCCTCTGTGGACACAACAAAAATGAGCGCCGGGGACTAATGACTTTATCTCATCAACTCTTATTTGAACATATATAGGCAAAATCTTTTTACTAGACAACCAGCATAGGGTTATCTGGCTGTCCGACCAGAGGTATACATTCTCTATAATCAGCTCGTCCGCGTAGGCCTCACATATATAACATGCGAGACGAGCTGTGAGAAGAACAGCAGTCAACTCCATCTTAGGTATGGTGAGGGACTTTTAATAGGCGCCACCTTAGCTTTGGCCATTACTAACCTACTCACCTCATCACCAACTGCATAGGCCGCTACACCATATGCTACTGAGCTAGCGTCACTAAATAGGTGCAACGTAACCCTCTTAGAATTAGTGACCTGACGGGGAAACATGATACCTGTACTATCTATCATATCGTCATAAATACCCTGCCAGTTAGCTCTCATGTCATCTGGAATGGGTACATCCCACCCACACTCTATTCTCCAGAAGTCCTGTACGAACCTCCACGCCCGGATGGTTACCGGTAGCAACACTCCTAGAGGATCGAACACACTCGCGGTTAGACTCAGAGCCTCGCGTTTTATAACCAATGCAGGGCTACTTCCGCAGCAATTAACCTGTAACATATCCTTATCAGTTAGCCACTCAATGCCAAGCACCTTAACCCCGTCTTGTTTGGCGGAAGCTATACCCTACAGGTGCAACAGTTCCCGCAAACTCTCATTATTTGTGACCCACTCACGTAAAGACAGGTTAGCGCTGGAAAATATTCTACGGGCATCCCAACATTGTTATTGCAAATCACTTACATCATCACCAGTCCCCTGTAAGTTATCAATATACAACCCCCTTTTTAGCTTATTAACTACTTCACTGTTCTCCTGTATCATAGACAGGTGTTTTTGAATGGTAGCATTAAGGAGGAACTGGGAACAGGTGGCCCCGAACAGAACTGCACGGAACCGGTAGACATTGTAAGGACTTGCAACATCCAAGGGATCAACGGGCCACAGAAACCTAGTAGCATCCCGATCCTTCTCACTCAACCCCACCATGAGAAATGGTTTCTCAATATCACTCACCCAGGCAAATTGATGGCATCTAAAGCGTAGAAGTACCTGGGTGAGGTCAGCCACTAGCAATGGACCTGTATGGAGACAGTCATTCAGACTGATCGCCTTCTCGTCCATCCTAGCCGAACAGTCAAACACTATCTGTACAGGCGTAGTAACACTATCCTTAGTAATACCATGGCGAGCTAAGTAGTGAATGGAATGACCAGCTTGATTCCTGTTTTCTACCCTTTCAATAAACCCCCTTTCCATCTGATTATCCAGAACCTTTGTATACTGTTGACAGTAGTTGGGATCTTTCATAAATTTACGCTGCAAGCCTCTCATTGTACCCAGGGCTAACTTAAAGTTATCAGATAATTTATCTATGTTATCTCTCCACGGCAGTTCCACTATATACTGTCCCTGTGCTTCGGAATACTGTACCGTTTCAGAAAATCTATTTAAGACTCTCTCCCCACCCTTACCAGTCTCATTAGGACTTATACCAATATGGTCCAAGTCCCATAGAGCTGTTAGATCCTTTAATTCTGGAGATTTACTGCCAATATCTTCCTGTATCTCCACTAAAGGGTCTACTGCTAACTTAAGAACAGTGACTAACTCTACATGGGTCTCTTCTATATCTGACTGATAAGTGCCACTCAGTGCATAACCATAAATTGTGGGTAACATAGCCTAACTATACTTCCTTCCCTGACATAGCCTGAATGTACAAAGTGGTAATAAAAGTCCGCCCCAATCAGTAACCCTATCATATCTCCATCAGTGATACACGGATCGGCTAATTTGTAACCCCGAGCCTTGATAGCATTTACCTCCATCTCTAATCCTCTCCCTGGTTTGTATACTGGTAACTCCTCCACCACAATGGCTCTCACTTTACGCACCCTTCTTCTGTGATGATAGGTTAACTCTACTATTTCATACTCAGTACTACCAAGTGAGCTAGTAAATCCCTGGAGCCTTAGCTGTTCCTTACTGACCCTAACGTAATCAAGCTGCGATAAAGCAGACCGCAAGATGAAGGTACGTTGCGAACATTGATCCAACAAAGCTCTTACTTTACTGGTATGACCGTTTCTGTCGGTCAAGGGAATCTGAATGGTAGGTAACAACACTGCATTACGGCCCGAAGCCACAGCCATGGTCACTGTTGGTTCAGGGGCTGCTGGTTGTCCAGTTTGTTCAAGGCGTGGCGTCGGACACAAATAATTAAAACATTTCTGTTGACAGAATCGGCACGGCCTAATTTTAGGGTTAGTACATCCCTGGCTGCCATGTTCTGACGACAGGCACCTGACGCACAATTTCAACTGCCTTGCTCTATTGGCCTTGGCGGGACTGTTCTTGTATTTTGCACACTTTGCCCAAAAATGTCCTGTGTTTAAACACAACTTACATCCATACTTCTGCTTGGTATCGGGTTTCTGATACACCGCATATGCTGCTGTGGCGGTCGCCCCAACCGCCGTCGTCATAGTCTTGAGATCTAGCCTATTGCGTCGACTGCTCCTCCTCGGCCCTGTCCTTCTTCTCAAAGAAGGCACGCACTCTGTCCAGTAGCCTATCTAATACCTTTTGGCTCCCTGGCGCATCTAGGCTAACCCAGGCTGAGGTCTGCCTGACAATGTCCACCCTTGCCCCTGGTCTATATAACTGCTTAACAAAACAAAAACAGGGCACTGCACTGGACGGTCCAGCGGAAAATCCCGGACATATGCGCCCCTCAACATTTGTCCACTCACTCCACTGGATCACTCAGCTCTACACAAAGGCAGACAAGTCAGGCCTAATACCCTCCCAATTCTTAGCAATATATAACAGATGACCCAGTATCCTGGTCACACAGCACCAATTATATCCTGTTTATTATTCCTAGGGGGTAGAGGAGAAACGGAAATAAATTAAATAACTAAACCTGGAAATATGAATTGGCCTAGGCTATAAAAATGTTACCGGGTCGGCGGTTGACTTACATGTTAAAATGTATATGTAGGTTATCTGTGGTAGTCCCAGTAATATCTATGAAGTACTTCAAGTATTAAAGGAACTTAGCTGTGATGCAAAGAGTGTAGATTAGATGATGGACATGTCAGTAGGTGAATATCAGGGAAGTTCTGGTGTTATGTGGCAGCAACTGGTGGTTTGTTGTTAGCGGGCAAAGTCTGTGTGAAGTGTGTCTGATATTCCCTTTTATCGTGACAATATCAAATATATTTAAGGGTTCTATATCGTCCCCCGTGATTAAATAATAAGGGAAAATAAACTAAAATATAATTGGTGCAACCACAGTAATATTTATCCACAAAGATAAATAAAGTAATGCGTATAAACAAAAAGGAACCAGCTGTCATGAACCCGGGAAATTCAAACTACGGTATATATACCAGCTAGGATTCACAACAACAGTACAGTATATATATCTATGTTGTTAAATCAGTTCGTGTGTCTGTTTGTCTGTGTGTTCTTAATAGGCGGCCTCAGTTTTGGACCTGGGGAGCTGAAACTTTGCATGTGGGTGTCAATTGACCTGGGTCAGGTCATAGGGGGGGCGAGGCCACGATCGGAGGTCGTTTCGAGGCCGAAATTGAAAAAAAAAAAAAAAAAAAAATGTCCGTTTGGGGCAGAAGGAGGCCTCCGATCGAAAAGGTGTAAAGAACGAAAGTTGTTCGCAGCCCCCCAAAATGGGGGTACGGATGAGGTCAGGTCCAAAATCGGAGGTCATTTAGCGGCCGAAATCGAGGTCGCCATTTAATGAGGCACAGGGAGGTCGAGGCCGGTGATTATGGTAGTAGTAGTATTGTGATGATTGTGGTAGTAGTGATTGATGATGGTGATTATGGTAGTAGAATTTAAACCCGGGCAATGCCGGGTACCCCTGCTAGTATATATATATATATATATATTGTTATGCCACGTTTTCAATTAAACGTGACATAATCTGATTGTGATTTCCACCTTAGGAATCAGCGCTAATCATCAACTTAGGTACCTCTCTGCTGGGTAGGGATCAGCCTTGGCTCTATTAATCAACACTCTAGTAATAAGCAATGGATACAAAACACACAGTCAAGGATATACAGGTTTTATTCCTTAATAGCTAGGGTACAATCTTAATATGTCTCTGGAAAAGTAAACATAACATTCATATATAGAGAATAATAATGTTACAAATGAACATATGAATAATAACACACACAGAAGAAAAGTCTCAAATCACAATAAATAAAGTCCTGATATAAATATACAAGCTCTCAAATATGGCTTGGAGATAAGTAAATAATAGTTACTGCGATGTTAGATGTTATAGGCGTAGCACTGATAAGTATGGACAATAGGACAGTATTTGATTTCTAAACGAACAATAAGTCAAAGTGACTTGAACAAGTATTTAAACTGTAATAACTCAGAGAGTAATAAATATGAAAGATCACTCCATAAACTTGTAATAAATATAATAGTCAGATATGCGTGACTGAGGAGCAATTACTCGCGACTTGAACTTTCACTATTGGATCTGTACCCAGATGACACGTAACCTATAAACTAAGGTCTGAATAAGTGTTCAAGTATTATGTGTAAGTGTAGGTATTTATAACCGGATAAACATATATATATTTCCACGTTAATGAATACAGGAGCCTGTATCTGAGGAAGTATATAAATATTTTCCGCACGATAGATATGTGTAGTGTTTTCCCAAAGCAGAGTAACGAATAACAAGGTAGGAAGGGAAAATTGGAAAATCATCTTTAATTTACGTTAACACTTAGTGAACCTTAACATACCTCAGTCTAGACTCTAGACCTTCACTAAAATCATCGTTACCATTACGAACAAGAAAACACTTAAAGGATTTAGGAGAGAGTAGACACTGGTAGAGCGACGTTGGGGCACACTGGTTTGGGTATAGATGTCTTGGTTCTTGACTACAGGGACCTGGGATTTCACACTTCCCAGCTAGGTTCGGGCCCAAACAATTCCAGTTTACGTTCGGCTCTCTCTCTCTCTTCTCTCGTCTCGGCACAACGCACTCGTTCACTATCCATGCTGAAACTGGAGGATGACAACAAAGGATCCCCTACACTTGGTATACTTAAGGTATTTCCAGGCATAGGTGGACAGTGAGAGAAAATACTATCCTGAATCTCGAAGGGGTACAATGATGCAAACTTAGACTGGACAAGGTTAACTCTTTGTATCAAAAGTACTAGAATCCTGTTATGCCCTGATCAAAAGAGGTCACAGCCAATAAGTATCTCGTCCCTGTCTGGGAGTACAAAGTTACAAGAAAGACTTAAGAGGCTGTTCTGCACGAGATCTTGGGTTTCAATTGGAAGCGCACAATTGGAGACATTTCCAATTTAATTATCTACTAGCCTCCTTAAGTGATGATGACTGCTAGTTGATAAGAAATGAAGTTCCTCACCGAGATCTCTACTTTTGATTACTTAGAATTCAGAACTCAAAGTGGTGGTGAAGTCTGATGGCTGATGGCTCAACGCGCATAGTGACTCTGATTTTGTCGGCACTTTGGGTGCCCGGTTTCGGGGCAAGAGGGACATGTGTAATACTCTGGCTTTGTTCTCTGTCAGGGAGCCGGTCGCATTAAGGTTTGATTTTACTTGGGAATTATATGAGGAGGATGTAGGTATTGTTTGAAGTTGAATATTTGGTTGGTGCTGGCTCTGAAGGAGATTTAGGCATGATGTGTGAGGTTGTTCTATTATTATTAGCCTATTAATTTCTTCATTACTGGCATGGTTAAAGTGATTTAGCACTGGGTTTGAATTATTAATTTGCCTCTTAGTATTTACTTTCCTCTTATTTTGAAATGACACAGGGTCACACTGTAGGGGTTGGTGTTGAATTTGCATAGTGTTGCTGGAGTCCTTGGCGTCCACGTGTGTGTGTCTGGGTGGCTATCGCAGTTTCCCCTCCGACTTGCGTTTTCCTTCTTTGGTCCTGGTTGGTTACTGTAGTTAGCCTTGCGAACTGCGTTTTCTTTCTTCTCCAGTCTCCTGTTGTTGTCGTTATTGTATCTTGGGGTTCTTTGATCATTGTTGCATGTTCTTATGGAAACAACGCGTATAGGTTGTTCGGAGATGGTTGTTGTGGTTGATAGATGGTTGGGGGGAATGGTTTGAACATTTTCCTCCCATGGCATCTCATATATATATATATATATATATATATATATATATATATATATATATATATATATATATATTATTATATTCCTTCCAACAACCAACCATACTCCTAAAATTGATTAATGAAATTTACAAACACATGTGGCAGTCCGTGGACTCGAACCCAGGATGCTCACACCGAAAATCAACACCTTATACATCGCACCATATATATAGTACACTCGGATACCATAGTCTATAGCCCACTCATAATTATTAGTGGATTAGTGGACTTCAACTATTTCTAACTATGGAAGAATATCTCAGGAAACCAATTTACGAATATATATATGTCTATACATCAACTACAAATCTATTTATACTATGTATTGAAAAGCAAGTTCTATCCAAAAAAACAATCCAGATAGTTATAATTGCTTACAGATAAACATAGGGGGTCCACGAATTCCTATGAGTGGGCTAGAAACTATGGCATTCGAGTGTACATATGTGTGTGTGCCTGCAAGTCATTAGGAGGATAATAGGCATTAGTTTCATAAATGATACTTAATATTAAGTGTTATAAAGTTAAACACTACTAACAATGGCAGTAGAGTTTAGGCCTATATTGTTTGCAGATACGGTAGCTTACGCAGTGGTCATAATGCCATGTATGTCCATGGACAGACAACAACGTAAATAATCTAGACTTCTACCAGTTTAAGTACTTCATTCAATAGCGACACTATCTGAACGTCACATGAATAAAACATGTAGAATTATAAGTAGAGAGGATGTCGTTGTTGCTGTTGTTGGGGGTAGAGGGTGTGCCTCTCGTCCACCAATCACAGGCCACGATGTTTATTCTCAGGTGGTGTTCGAATGGTTGCCTTGTGACCTCAACCCTCTCAAACAGATCATACCTACCATATAACGCATCTGATCTATATAACTCTTTTAAGATATATTTACAATAGGACTATATAATTACAGTACCTAAGAGTAATACTCCTTGACTGCGCTTTGCCCTGTTGGTGGTGATGGTATCTTCGACAGTATTAATGAGGGTGGTTTGAGTTGGCATACCATAAGCCTTGTTCTGGCCACGAGCATGTTTTACGTAACCCAGATCTGATCCTTACATCACAGCATCCATATAGTCAACCTATAACCTATATTTAACACTATCTGGTGCGACTTTTTGGGATTTAACATGATTCTGTATAATTCTTATTGAGGGTATTAATTGTTTTTGCCATATTCGAGCAATGTTTTTATATATTAATTTGCTCATCAGGCAAAAAAAAAAAAAAAAAATACTGTATATATATATACAGTATATATATATATATATATATATATATATATATATATATATATATATATATATATATATATATATATATATATATATATATAACGGTATATATACATATATTTGCGAGATATACTTGATATCTTTATTTTTGTTTTCAGGAAAAAATGTCCTGGCCGAAGGCAGGCATCTCGCTTGCTCAGAAAAATCAACACCTGAATGGGTGAAGTGCCTTGTAATTGCTTACTTAATGGGGTGAAACATTATAAAATCCCCATATAAATGAAGTGAAACATGGAGGCTCCAAAGCTCTAGATAGGGTTAACCCAGTCTGTATTTGAGGACACCTTTTATCCTTCAACTCAGGTTATCTGTAAACAATTATATTTAGCCTAGGAAGGAATTTGGGAAGTTAGAGGGTTAAGTGATAATATACTTTACTCCTTGGTTTCCTAGGTCTTCCAAAGCTGAATACAATAATCTAATTGTAACCAGAATAATATGAAGAAAGGCGTTATCATTTTGAAGAAGTTAAGGGGGGTGACATGCTTTTTTAATTTTTCTCCTTTTCTCTCTTTCTCTGGCTTGTATCCATTCGGCCCCATTCAGCCAACTATTTTAAGACGTTTATCCCCATCTAGGTGTCGATTTCTTCCTGGCGAGCGATAGCGAGCCAGCATTATATGAAGAAATCCGGCTTCGCCGGAGACATTTTTCTATCGAAAAATTTACAAATTTAGCCTGCTGTCAAAAACATTTTAAAAATATGCTGGCTCGCTACCACTCACCAGTAAAAAATTGACACCTGGATGGGGATAAACGTCTTAAAACAGTAGGCTCTCTCTGGGAGATTAAATTGTACTATATATTTTTTTTTATAGCTTAATTATTAACGTGATTTTTATATACCCTAAATCTATATATATATAATGTCTTAAATGATAAAATAAACTATTGGTCAAAATATTCTGTGTGGCAGACTTTAAAGTGTTTGCTTTTATTGTACGGTTTTCTGTAATCATAATGAATGGGATACTTCTCTATAGTAGAAAATTATCCAGTGTTTGTGATGTTATGACCTTTTTTCCACACCACCATTGAGGTAAAAGTCTAGGTGCGTTTATTTTGATAGAGGTTTCCCCAGTATGTACTGTATATGAATACATATACAATACAGTATTTGTATAGAGGTTTCCCCAGTACCGGTATGTACTGTATATGAATACATATACAATAGTCGAGTCATGGGTGGAAAGGTTAAGGTGTTAAACCTGTGGGATCAAATGAACCAATTTAAAAATCATCAGGATGTATCATTAGGATGTATTAATCCTGTACAGTACTACAGGAGTTTAGCAGTACTCTCTTCAGTACAGAGACTAAACGCGCTTGGCTACCGTCACCGTCTGTCTGTCTGTCTGTCTGGATTTCTCTCCGTCTACGGCTCTACGCGCTTGGCTACCGTGACTGTCTGTCTGTCTGTATTTCTCTCTGTCTATCTGTATTATCTGTCTGTCTGCTTGTGTATAGGTCTGTTTGTCTATCTGTCTCTCTGTCTGTACATCTGACTGTATCTTTGTTTGTCTGTATAGCTCCCTGTTTGTCTGTATATCTATGTTTGCTTATCTGTATATCTGTTTGTCTGCATGGTATGTACTTTATATCTGACTGTTTGTATATGTGTATATCTATATGGCTGTTTGTCTGTCTGTTTATATGTCTGTCTGTTTGTCTATCAGTATACCTGTATGTCTGTCTGCAAATATGTCGGTGTGTCTATCTGTATATCTAACTGTCTGTATATCTGTATGTCTGTTTGTCTATCTGTATATGTGTCTGTCTGTCTGTCTATCTGCCTGTCTGTATGTTTGTATATATCTCTATCTGCCTCTCTGTATGTTTGTCTATATCTATATATTTCTGTCTGTCTGTCTATCTGTATATCTGTCTGTCTGTCTATGTCTGTGTATCTGTTTGTTTATCTGTCTCTGTGTCGGTGTGTCTGTCTGTCTTTAGTTGTCTGTCTATCTGTCTGTCTGAATATCTGTCTGTCTGTGTGTATATCTGTCTGTTTGTCTGTATATATGCCTGTTTGTCTGTATGTATATCTGTCTGTTTGTGTGTATATCTGCCTGTATGTCTGTCTGTATATATGCCTGTTTGTCTGTATGTCTGTCTCTATATATGCCTGTTTGTCTGTATGTATATCTGTATATCTTGACCAATATTTTGACCAATAGTTTATTTTATCATTTAAGACCTTATATAATATTATATAGATTTAGGGTATATAAAAATCACGTTAATAATTAAGTTAGTACAATTTCATCTCCCAGAGAGAGAGAGAGAGAGAGAGAGAGAGAGAGAGAGCAAATGGTTTCTCGCCCCCATTATCAACTTATCAGCTGATAGCGAGGGTAAAGCAGTGTTGTCAAGTTCTGCCCTACCAACGGACTCTTTATGTTGAACGGAGTATAGAGACTACCTCAGGTCATCTTTTTAGCTACCATATATCCTTCCTAAGCTTAATAAAATCGTCTAAATATATCTGAAATAAAATAAGAACTTCACCGGTACTGGAAGGGTTAAGGATAAATTGATTTAAATCTATTGAGAGGGTCATTAAGGAGGGTCACCGTTTTTTTTTTTTTTATCTTTCTCTCCTTTTCTCTCTTTCCCTGGGTTGTATCTATTCGGCCCCATTCAGCCAACTGTTTTAAGACGTTTATCCCCATCCAGGTGTCGATTTCTTCCTGGCGAGCGATAGTGAGCAAGCATTTTATGGAGAAATCCGGCTTTGCCGGAGAATTTTTTCTATCGAAACATGTACAAATTTAGCTTGCTGTTAAACAAATATATATATATATATATATATATATATATATATATACTGTATTTTATATGCTGGCTCGCTACCGCTCACCAGGAAAATATTGACTCCTGGATGGGGTTAAACGTCTTAAAACAGTAGGCTGAATGGGGCCGAATGGATACAAACCAGAGAGAGAGAGAGAGAGAGAGAGAACAAAAAGTAAGGTGGGCTCCCCCCAACACTTCTACGACGTGATGCAAGTGGTACTAGACTCGTTTATTTTCAGCTGACGGTAAATTGTCATGTTCTCAGCTCGTTTAATCAGCCGATACAACGTTTTTGCAGCGAAGTATGCGGTTAAATATGAACAAAAATACAATAATATGATGCAGACACACAGTAGCATCATATATTATGTCCAGTAAATATAGATAAATCAGCAGCCAAGGGATTGAATTTACCATCACCTGGAAACACACAGTCCATAGTTATACCCTGTTCCAAGTAAGCAGGCCAAAACTCTTCACATCACCATTAACCTCTATAACTCACAAACGACTTGAGTAATAGAGCCAATATTTCTACCGTTTGGGAAGGGTCAGCCAGGGAATAGATGCGGAAATTTACAGCCCATTTACTCAAGCCCTATTTGAGTTATAGAGGTTAGGGTTAACGATTTCTTACCTATGTGGAACAGGGTATAGTCAAGTGCTAATAGAAAGACAAAGACTGTCTAGGAAAAGTTATAATTATTAACTTAATCCTTTCAGAATTTGAGGACGCTTTTACACTTTATTTTGACTAACATTAAACTATATTATTTAATTTAGGAGGGCCCTCTATGAATCAGATAGGTGGAATCTATCTTAATTATTAATCCTCCTCCTACTAATCCTTCCTAAACTGAATAAAATCGTCTGCTAATAGCCAGAATACGTCCTCGTATTTTGTAAGGGTTACCATGACACAGTTTACCATTGACATAGACAGCATTTAAAAAAATGGTGGGTATGAAAATGGTATACAAAGTGTCCAAAATAATCTACCCATATATTTAAGGTATTTTAAATTACGTTGGTAATAAACCCACCTTATACCAGTTAGCAAGGTAAACACCATCAATATACCCTTTTCGTACCCTAGATATTTTAGAATATACTTCAATGGGCCGTTGTAAAGGATTATCCAGCAATGCCTTCACCTGACCTGCCCACCTGTACCAATGGTCGTAAGTGAGTTGCATTAAAAATCCTTGGCATCCCGACCAAAAGAGGTAGTGAGTGTGAGTGAGGACAGAGGGACAGCAGGGGGGAGGGGGTTCAGGACATTCACGGTGAACGGAGATTGAGAGGCGGTTCAGTGCAAGGTTAAGAGATACGATGTATCTCTTACCTGTTGTATCAAGGTTAAGAGATACGATGTATCTCTTACCTGTTGTATCAAGGTTAAGAGATACAATCCAGGAAGCCTCCTAAAATTATCCCCCATAATAAGAGAGCTATCCTTGTTGTTGTTGTTGTTGTTCCCCAGGCTGCCTGGCCTAACAGCCCCAAGGTCCCGAGCAAGGCCAAGGCCATAGAGCACCCCCACAAAACCCTCCCTGCTTACCACTAACAAAACCCAGGTGACCGAAGCCACTCTAGGCAGGGAGCTGAGGAGGGCGCGGAAACGCCCGAGAAACCAAAGCCCCACCCAAGGCCCTGTGCCCCTCAGCAATTATGAAGGGAAAGTTGAGGGGCAAGGGAAAAATGTGACGCTTTGGCTCCCAATCTGCCAACTTTTAGGTTGGCAGTAGGGAGGTCGATCCACGGAAAAGACGCCGTCACTTGAGATCTAGAAGATATATAAGTAAAAGGAACAGTCAGAGTAAGCTATGGGTATGGCAGAGATCGCTCAGCTCTCACTCTGATAGACCAGCCCATCACCACATGACTAGAACCCAATCCTCTCAGCATCAGCTAGGAAAGGCCCTAGAAAGCCGCCTTTGGCGGGGGGATAGCTCCCCTACTTCAACTCCTTTCGGAGTTGGGCACCCGCCATGAGAGCTATCCTTATCCTAAATGGTGTCCGAAGTCATCTTGAAAAGTGGCTAATTACTTATTATCGCCAATGTCCGAAGTTACGACCCAAGTCCGAAGCGACCTGGTTTTACGGAATGTAATTATTTGTAAGTATGTGTGTATACCAGGTTCAGATTATGCTGTTCAAATTTGATGTCCTCATTACAGAATGGACATATATAGTTTATTTGGAGTCAGTACAACGAAGAATGACCAAAATTATCCATAATATTATATATCTTCCATATATAGAAAGGTTGAATAAATTAGTCTTGCACTCGTTACAGAGACCCATCTCGTCCAAATGCCTATCTAATTTTATCTTAAAGCTCTCTATCATTCTTGATCCCACTATAGCACTTTGGTAGCCTATTCCACCTATCTACAACTCTGTTACCAAACCACTATTGGCCTATATCTTTTCTGAAACGAAATGTATCTATCTTGAAAACAATTGTTATAGTTCTTTCGCTATCACTGAGCTTTAGTACATTTTTCATGTCCCCTCTATTAATCCCACTTGAACACCTCTATCAAATCCCCTCTAACTCTGCGTCTCTCTAATGAATGAACATAAGAACCTAAGAAAATGGGAGTCTGCAAAAAGCCGATCGGCCCTCACAAGGCAGATCCCTGTCACACCCAACCCCAATTACATAAGAACATAAGATCGCGTGAAGCTGCATATGGCCTATCTACTTTAAAAGCTTATTACTCTCACAGATACTTCCTAGAATTAGAACTGAAGTTAATATAGTACCAACATATAATATATTTAAGAAATAATAATTATGTCTAGATTTCTAGAAAAAAATACAATATTTGACACTACTTGGCCAAACTGGTTCACGGGCCTCATGCTAGAGGGAGTGGGGCCGCATGAGGCTTGCATATTTTTCTATCTTTCTTTCTCTCGTCCAGCATTGTGACGCAGCAGGCTGCGCGTGCGCCAACCTGTTGTATCGCTTAACCTTGGTTCAGTGTAGTCTAGGCATTCGTCTCTATTAGTTTCTCGCCGCGTTCCTCTCATTCTGTAACCACTCGCCCGCTATTGTGAACCAGAGCAAGTGTTCAGTCTAAAGAAAAATGGCTAAGATTATTGAGTGTGTGCCAAACTTTTCCGAGGGCCGTGATAAAGTGGTAAGTTTTAGCTTATACAAGTATCTACATTCTACAGTATAGTCATGGGCAGGAATACTCGAGTACCTTCCAATTATAAAAATATGAAAACATGATAATAATACAAAATAATCAAGATGGTATTAACTATAGTCTATTTATTAAAATTAGACCAATAATCTTGACCCATAACATATGTAACTAAAAAAGGGCCGAAGTAAATGGGCTGTAAATGTTCATGTCTATTCCATAGCTGACTCTCTCCAAATGGTAGAAATATTATCTAGATTACTTAGTTTTTACTTAGGTATAGTGGTTAAAAGCAAAAAAAAAAAAAAAAATCCTATTTTACAAAGTCCATTTGGGTGGGGTCCGCCTGGGGCATGAGATAAAGGCAGAGTTGTCACGTTTAAGCCTACTACACACATTCAAGAGTGCGAGCACGAACGTCTGTGTTCATTCCCGCGAAGTCTTGGAAAAATGACGGCGAATGTAATTTTTTGCGAATTTTCGAGAATAGATATGAATAGTTACGAATAGTGCCTGAATGCAGTCACACACAATCTCAGTACATTTGTAGTGTGCTGCAAATGTACTGAGAATGTGTCAAAATTGGAATTTTAACGGTAATTTTGATTGTAGGAATAGTAACGAATACCCACGAATGTTATAGAATGCACTAAGAGTAGTGCATCACTACGAGTAGTGATGAACAGGGGTGTAAAAAGTACTTAATAATTTTACTCAAGTAAAAGTAAAAGTATGTACTATAAAAGTTACCCAGGTAAAAGTAAAAGTACCCAACTAGAAAGTTACTTAAGTTAAAGTAAAAAAGTATCTACTGAATGAATTACTTAAGTACCAAAAGTAAAAAGTATTATCCCAAATGTTTAAAGATAGCCTACATATGAGATACCAGTACCTATTGTTATGCCCTGTTTTTCTACAGGTTTAACTTGGGTAATGTGAGTTCTAAATTGACTGGGTATATAAGGCTGCATGCACAATACAAGATATGAGGAATAGAGAACACAAAGAAACACATGGTAGCAAGTTACATGATCACGTTTATTGATATACCACTGCAGAATACTTGTGTAAGACAATATAATAGAATTGAACAACACTAGCATAAGTGGATCTGGATGGAGCCTAGTCTCCCACTTCCAACGTTCAGGTATTAATCTTCTGATCACTGGCTTTGATTTCACAGGTTTATATACCGAAGACCATCAATGTTACTTATAGATTCATATTCACTGTTAGATTTATTACTGGTAGCTCTGGTGCACAAGTAGTAGTTCACAGACTAGATTAGACACGCATTTTTAGAGCACGGGAATTCTAGTAACCTCAGGGGGTACTGATCTAAGTTTTATATCCTTGTCTCAGAAATACATAGAACGCAAATCAGTGGGCGAACGTTAGATATCACTAGATTTTTAATATCTGAATAAGGTAATTACGAGAGTCAAGGTCGCCTGTTAATTAAAGAGCACTGATCGCTTAGTACGTCCCAAATGGAATGGTTAAGTATGAATTACACTGGGCAAGGTCTTAGCCACTTCGTAGAAATATTAATTAGTGAATCTAAAACAGCACAGTAATATGTAGTACTGCTAAAGGGAATCTTGGGTAGTATCTGATGGGTCTGGTCCTGGTTATCTTGCGTCCATGATGTTGGGGGCTAACGACTGGTTCCGCGGCCGTCCAGGGGGGCCATATGTGTGAAGTTCTTCAATACGTGGGCAGGTCCTTCTATCCAAATCTGCCACGGAGTCTGCCGGTTCTGGGATCTCACTCCGGAACAACACAAGGGCAGAGCTAGAAATTAACTGCAGGGTAGTGACCCCTGGTTGGTGTCTAGCTTTCAACTGATTTGACTGGGGGCGGGAGTTAGATTTATAGGCTCGGTTCTGGACCCTGCAGACAGTAGGGATCTCGAGTCTTATGGACTTAATTGAGCTCTCAATAGATATGGGGACTAGGTAAGATGGTATTTACTGTTGTGGCACAGGGCGATAGGAAGCCTTTATATTTTCATATAACTGAGCCTTAGTAAGAGGTACTATTGGGAATTTCAAATTTATTGAAAGGAATATTTCGGAAATTTTCTGAAGTTTTACTCCACAAAGTTAAAAGAAGTAAATTAAATGTAGTGGAGTAAAAGTACAAGTACTTCTTATAAATAATACTCAAGTTAGAGTAAAAGTACTGGGCAAAAAATCAACTTTTTAAAAAGTAGATACTGAGAAAATTTACTTAAGTATAATACTGTACTTGAGTAAATGTACTTAGTTACCTTTACACCCCTGGTGATGAATGTTGAAAAGTATGCCCCCGAATGCGTTGAGAGTATGCCGGGAATGCAACCGGAATGCCTCCTATTGTTCACAAGGCATATAAATACGGCCCCATGGTCTACCCAGCCACACCAGCATTAACTACCACACAATACAGACCAGGGGCGGTATTTATAAAGCACTTTTAGGCTTAAAAGTAGCTTTTAAAGACGGCGGCCACTTTTAAAAGATAAAAGTTGGGTAAAACAAAAAAAATAGCGGCTAAAAGTAGCTTTTAAACCCGGCGAAAACTAAAAGCCCTCCTGGGTAATTATATATATGTTATGCCCTGTTTTTCTACAGGTTTAACTTGGGTAATGTGAGTTCTGAATGACTGGGTATATAAGGCTGCATGCACAATACAAGGTATGAGGAATAGAGAACACAAAATAAACACACGGTAACACGACACAAGTTCACGTTTATTGACGTAAATAAATAAAGAGTATAGAAAGATAGTAATTCTCGCACAAAACAAATAATAGAAGGGAACTGCTAGCATTAGCGGATCTGGATGGAGCCTAGTCTCCCACTTCCAACGTTCAGGTATATTCTTCTGATCACGGGTTTAATTAGCAAGTTTTTATTTTACTGGACGACCTCAATATATTCGTATAATTCAATGTCACTGATTTGACCTCTTGCTGGCTGGTCGCGTGCCCAAGTAGCAGCTCACAGTTAGGGTTAGACACGCGTATATTGTAGAACACGGAATCTCTAGTAACCTCATGGGGGTACTGATCTAAGTTTTATATTCTTATGGCAGAAATACGTAGAACACAAATCAGTGGGCGAACGTTAGATATCACTAGAGTTTTAATATCTGAATAAGGTAATTACGAGAGTCAAGGTCACCTGTTAATTAAAGAGCACTGATCGCTTAGTACGTCCCAAATGGAATGGTTAAATATGAATTACACTGGGCAAGGTTTTAGCCACTTTATAGAAAGTTAATAAGTGAGTATCAAGCTAGTACTATAACACTTAGTACTAGCAACATGAATCTTGAATAGTATTGGTAGATCTGGTCCTGGTTATCTTGCTTCCGGTGATGTTGGGGGCTAACGACTGGTTCCTCGGCCGTCCAGATGATCCAAAATGTAGGAAGTTCTCAAGTCGGATCTCTTGACGATCGTTGCTGGCTACACACTTATATACCCACGAATTTGTGTGAAGGTTATAAGGTGCACGTTAGGACTTGTACATGGACAGATGCTTCTATCAGTCTTCTCTGCCACGGAGTCTGCCGGATCTGGAATCTCACTCCGGAACAACACGAGGGCAGAGCTAGAGGTAAACTGCAGGGTAGTGACCACTGGTTGGTGTCTAGCTTTCAACTGATTTGACTGGGGGCGGGAGCTAGATTTATAGGCTCGGTTCTGGACCCTGTAGACAGTAGGGATCTCGAGTCTTATGGACTTATTTGAGCTCTCAATAGATATGGGGACTAGGTAAGATGGTATTTACTGTTGTGGCACAGGGCTATAGGAAGCCTTTATATTTTCATATAACTGAGCCTTAGTAAGAGGTACTATTTTGGCTATACTGGAAGTATTTTAGGGGAGGGAGACTGGATCTACTTTGCGAGGAGGATGGGGACAGCTGTGATAGGAGCGTCTCTCTTAGATTGTGCAATCTTCATTCTATGGTATAGCTGAGGTGCTAATTTAGTGATCAGAGCATGCAAGAAAGGTAAATGGTTTATTGTGAGTAAATAGAGGTTAGTAAAGGTGTTAGTCATGCATGGTTAGTTCATTGATAGGAAGAATTCCTGTGCTACCTGGCAATGACTCGGAAGTCAAAACAGGGGCCAGGTATACCTCCGCGGGGGTGGGGGTCTCCCTCCTCGGGTGGGCAAAAAGGGGGAGCTGGGCGCCCTCTCTCTGTGATAGTCATCCGGCGGCTGTGGCTAGGGGCTTGCCATATCACCAGTGTTCGTAATAACCCTCTGTGTATGAGACAGATGTGGGTGTCCTTAATACCAAAACCGAAGGTGCCTTGGCTAGCTGGTTTTACTCGGCTGGTTGTTAATTGTAGGGTTTGCTGGATGTGGTGGAGACTGGGTTGCTAACTCTGCCACATTTATCTGGAAGTATGGCAATAGAAGTTAGTTACTGGCGAGGCGGCTAGCCTCGCACCGACGACCATTGGGTGCAGGATTGTGAATGCGTTGTAAGAGAATAGATGGCATGCAAGGGGCTAGTAAAGTTCTAATGTTGTTCTGGCCTACTAAGTGAAGGTAGGCTGGATAGGACTATATATATAAAAGGTTGGAGAGCATTAGCAACGGACAATTCAAGGATCTTCAAGAGGTATGAGAGAGAGGCTAGGTCGGACAAGAGTAGAGAAGTGCGGGGTTTTTTAATGAGAGGGGGGGGGGGAGTGCAGGGGGGCTATAGGGGAATTTGACCCTAAGGTCTCTGGGCGTGGGGGTGGCATTAGGCTGCAGTTGATATGGAAGTTTGAAAAGGCAGTAGAATACGTTAGCCAAATGCTACCGGGGAATGCAACTTTGGGGTGGTATATGAGTCAGGAAAAGATAGAGTAATGTGATCAGTCCGAGGGGTTATGGATACTATTAGTTGGCCCTGGGAACTGCGTTTTCTATGAGATATAAATATACCAACAACAGCGGCAGTTCGTAGGGGTACTTAGTTATTGTTTCGGGGTACTATTGACAGATACTGGGAACCAGGTTATCTTATACAATCTCTGGTTGGGGTAAGAGGTGTATGACACGAAGTAAATTGGCGTAGTGTGGACTGTGGATACGAAGGAGGCAAGGGGAAGACGTATGACAATTGTGGAACAGTAAATGGAAAAAGGTGAACACAATGGTGGATAAAAATACTGAACCTAAGGATTGAATACATAGATTTATGGGGCGATGGGTCTTCAGAAGCTTAGTCTGGCAAGACAAGATGTTAGGGAATGTTAATATTAATACTTAAACTAAGGATTGCATAGAGACACTTAGTTACTAGAGGAACAATGCAAGGGGGTGACTGAGCACGGGTTACATATATCTATACTCGTCATGGGCAATGATATACAAGGTCTAGGGACAGGCGGGGGGGTTTTAACTTCTAAGATATATAACATCTACTTCTCGGATGTAAGAACATACATAGATATAATTATGGCTGTCTGATGTGTTGGCATTGGCTCAACGTCGGGACAGGGCATGGGTGTTTTTAATATGAATGTATATTCCTGTTCATCATTTTTGTAGTTAGGAGTGTAGGACACGAGGGGGTTAGTGTACGTGAGGTGTGGAAAATGGTCAGTTTAGAAAAGGTAAATGGGTGCGGCCTGGAGCTGTTTAGCCCTGCGGGCTTGGGCCTGTCTGAAATGGCTGGCTCGGTCAGCTGGTCCTTTCGTTCTGTGGACCTTTCTTCCGGGTGTTTCTGTGTGGTGTTCGCTCGTGGCTTCTGTGGTGGGCTTCTTGTTCTGGGGCATTTTACTTCCCTCTCCTTCATTATAGGCTCGTCCTCGAGCCTCAAGGGTTAAGTTAAAAGAAGAATAGTGATGGTGGGTCATTTTCAGGGTATTTAGAAAGTTCCACCAAACACGAGAGCGACGGTCAGGTTTCTTTTGCAGGTCAATGTATACCTGTAAGAATGTGTCCTCTGTGTTGTGGCGGGCGGCTGCCCGGGCTTGGTGTGGGTGTGGTACACGGGCCAAGTGTCCAGTGGGGGTTTTTACTTTAACCTTTCGTATGAATGGTTTGTAGCTTTCCCCCGTGGGGGTCGGAGTGAGGTGTGTGGGATTGACAGGAAATCTGTTTAGGGTGGTGAATGGGTTACTAACCGAAAGAGAATTCACGCGTGACAACAGAGCTGGGGATGAAGGGGGAATGTGAGTCTGGGTTTTATTTGGTTTTCTTGGGCGGTGTTGTAGGTTGGGAATATATAGTGAGGCAATGCGCAAGATCGGTTTAGGTAAGGTGGGTGAAGGAGGTGTGTGGGAAGGAGGGGGTGTGTGTGTTGTGTGGCTTGGGTCCTTAGTGTCAGAACGGGGTGTTATTTTTGTATCGCTGTCTTTAAATCTGATGGGTCTGTTGATTATTCTACCTCTGGCGGTCCTGGTGGGAAGGTAGATGTTTGTTGTGGGACTTGAGTCGCTCGACGATGTTTTATATTGAGGGGAAGCACGTTTTATAGGTAAATGACATGTGGGGGTTTTCTCGGGGGTGACTTTGTTGGGGGGTTTCTTAGGGGTTGGTTGGTTGGGGGTTCGGTGAGGTAAGGAGGTTGGTCGGTGTGTGGGTGGGGTGGTGGGGATCGTGGAGGGGAAAGGGGCGGATGCGGGGGGGGCTAGACGGGTGGGTAAGGGATGTAGATTTAAGTTGGAGGGTTGGGGGTAGGGGCGTGTGTGGGGTGTGTTGTTTGATGAGGTTGGTGATTTGCTGGTGATTATTCGTCTTCTTTCCCTTTGTGGGGGAGAATTCGACGAAGAAGAAGAAGAGGAGGAGGAGGAGGAGGAGGGTAGTGGTCTGGCAGACCTACGGAATTTGGTTAGTAGGGTGTGTTTCCTGGAGGTTTTAAACGATTTTTGTCGTGGGCGTAAGTTGTAGCGTGAGGTTGAACAGGTTATACATTCATATTAAAAACACCCATGCCCTGTCCCGACGTTGAGCCAATGCCAACACATCAGACAGCCATAATTATATCTATGTATGTTCTTACATCCGAGAAGTAGATGTTATATATCTTAGAAGTTAAAAGTGTAGGACACGAGGGGGTTAGTGTACGTGAGGTGTGGAAAATGGTCAGTTTAGAAAAGGTAAATGGGTGCGGCCTGGAGCTGTTTAGCCCTGCGGGCTTGGGCCTGTCTGAAATGGCTGGCTCGGTCAGCTGGTCCTTTCGTTCTGTGGACCTTTCTTCCGGGTGTTTCTGTGTGGTGTTCGCTCGTGGCTTCTGTGGTGGGCTTCTTGTTCTGGGGCATTTTAATATATATATAAAGTATAAAGTATATTCGATTGTCACAAGATAGGCCTATTTCATAACATCCGAGAACAAGTAGCCTATTTGCACCCTAATTTTTCGCAAATTACCGTAAACTGGGGTGATTTCGGACTGCGGTCATAACTTCGGACTTTGGCGATAATAAGTAATTAGCCATTGTCATTATATAATGGCAACGCTTTTACCATACAAGTCCGAAGTTTTCCACTTTTCAAGAATACTTCGGACATCATTTAGGATAAGGATAAGGATATTATGGGGGATAATTTTAGGAGGCTTCCTGGATTACGGCGCACGGCGCATTATCACTACACACCACTTGACCTAGTTAAATCTCTACAATGTGTTTACAGTCAGGAGAAATTGTAAAAAACAAACTCGAAAAATTGCCGAAATTACCCCACTTTACGAATTGTGAAAACTCGCGAATTTGGCATCTATCTCAGATGCTGCCACACCGGAGTATGCAATTGTTTTGGTATGGTAAATATATTACCCTTTCAATTAACAATATATAATAGATTTCACAATAATAAAATATTGCATAATTACCCTAATGTTTTATAGTAATTAGTATATGCAATTAGAAGCCTATACTTACCTATTAAACGTTATTCATCAATTGTAATCTTGCTAGATGTAGCGAAATAGCGGTTGTGGCAGCCTTCTTAACGCTTCCACTAAAAGCTGCTTTTAAATGTTTTATGAAACACTTTTAAGGATTTTCTTTTAGTTAAAATTACTTTTAGGGAAATTTTTAAATTATTTTATAAATACCGGCGACCCGGATTCACTAACGGTCGTAGCGTGCGATGTCGTACAGCAACAAAGGGAGTGCGGAAGGTGTATTCACGAACGCATCGTTGAGCTCCCTTACGGCTCCCTTTCGGTTATTTTCACCGAGGCTTCTCTTGACCAATCAGGCGCTTGGCCTTTGTAAATAAACAATATGTCACCCACATGACCGAAGCGCAAAGAAGAACCTAATATAATTTAATTTATGAGCTTTTCATTGTTTAGCATGGCTAATTCGATCCACCACAGCCAAAAGGAAGAAGAATAGAGTATCTTGTGAATTGATGATAAGAAATTAGCCTAGCTAGGCTACAGGGAAGCTTGTTAGTGGCCCAAGGTAAAGGATTTCCGACGGATTGATTATTGATAATCATATGTTAGGCTAGTTGGGAAATTAGTGTATTATTTATACCTTAACCACAGTATATTGTTCTACTTTACCATGTCTACACCTAGACAGGGCGAGCCAAACCAAAATGCCAGACTTTACTATGTCTATGCCTACACAGGCAGTTCTAGCCAAGCCAAAATGCCAGACTTAGCCTAGGCCTAATTTTTCAAAATAGGCCTAGGGTAATATTTTTGTATTCACAACACCTCAAGGCCTATCTACCTTTTCAAAATAGGCCTAGCATAGGCCTAGGCTGTATATATATATATATATATATATATATATATATATATATATATATATATATATACACGGGTATATATATATTTTTTTGGCTATAGCCTAGGCTAGTCTAGGGTAATGTTATGCCCTGTTTTTCTACAGGTTTAACTTGGGTAAGGAATAGAGAACACAAAAGAAACACACGGTAACAAGACACACGATCACGTTTATTAATATACCACTGCTGAATACTCGTGCAAGACAATATGATAGAAATGAACAACACTAGCATAAGTGGATCTGGATGGAGCCTAGTCTCCCACTTCCAACGTTCAGGTATTAATCTTCTGATCACTGGCTTATTTAACAGGTTTATATACTGGAGACCATCAATGTTACTTATAGATTCATATTCACTGTTAGATTTATTACTGGTAGCTCTGGTGCACAAGTAATAGTTCACAGACTAGATTAGACACGCGTATTTTAGAGCACGGGAATTCTAGTAACCTCAGGGGGGTACTGATCTAAGTTTTATATTCTTATGGCAGAAATACGTAGAACACAAATCAGTGGGCGAACGTTAGATATCACTAGGGTTTTACTCCTATGTAATAATATCTGGATAAAGGTAATTACGAGAGTTAATGTCGCCTGTTAATTAATAAACACTGATATGCTTAGCACTTCCCAACTGGAATGGTTATATATGAATTACACTGGGCAAAGATATATCCACTTCGTAGAAATATTAATAAGTGAATCTCTAAATAGCACTGTAACAATGTAGTACTGATAGAGTGAATCTTGGGTAGTATCTGATTGGTCTGGTCCTGGTTATCTTGCGTCCATGATGTTGGGGGCTAGCGACTGGTTTCGCGGCCGTCCAGGGTGTCCATATGTAGGAAGTTCTCAAATACGTGGACAGGTCCTTCTATCCAAATCTGCCATGGAGTCTGCCAGCTCTGGAACTCACTTCTCAGCAACTAACAAGGATAGAGCTCAAGGCTAACTCTGGTGAACAACCTGGGTTGGTGTCTATCTTTCAACTGATTTTACTGGGGGCTGGAGCTGGGTTTATAGGCTCGGTTTTGGGCCCTGTAGTCCATAGGGATCTCGAGTCTTATGGACTTATTTGAGCTCTCAATAGATACGGGGACTAGGTAAGGTGGTGATTACTGTTGTGGCACACGGCTATAGGAAGCCTTCATAATATGATATAACTGAGCCTTAGTAAGAGGTACTATTTTGGCTATACTGGAAGTATTTAGGGGAGAGAGACTGGATCTACTTTGCGAGGAGGATGGGGACAGCTGTGATAGGAGTGTCTCTCTTAGATTGTTCAATCTTCATTCTATGGTATAGCTGAGGTGCTAATTTAGTGATCAGAGTATGCAAGAAAGGTAAATGGTTTATTGTGAGTTAATAGAGGTTAGTAAAGGTGTTAGTCATGCATGGTTAGTTCATGGATAGGAAGAATTCCTGTGCTACCTGGAAATGACCCGGCAGTCAAAACAAGGGTTAGGTATACCTCCGCAGGGGTGGGGGTCTCCCTCCTCGGGTGGGTAAAAAGGGGTAACTGGGCGCCCTCTCTCTGGGATGGTCGTCCGGCGGCTGTGGCTAGGGGCTTGCCATATCACAAGTGTTTGTAATAACCCTCTGTTTATGAGACAGATGTGGGTGTCCTTAATACCAAAACCGAAGGTGCCTTGGCTAGCTGGCTTTACTCGGTTGGTTGTTAATTGTATGGTTTGCTGGATGTGGTGGAGACTGGGTTGCTAACTCTGATACAATTATCTGGAAGTATGGTAATAGAAGTTAGTTACTGGCGAGGCGGCTAGCCTCGCACCGACGACCATTGGGTGCAGGGTTGTGAATCGGTTGTAAGGGAATAGATGGCATGCAAGGGGTTAGTAAAGTTCTAATGTTGTTCCGGCCTACTAAGGGAAGGTAGGCTGGATAGGAGTATAATTATATATAAAAGGTTGGAGAGCGTTAGCAACGGAAAAATCAAGGATCTTCAAGAGGTATGAGGGAGAGGCTAGGTCGGACAAGAGTCGAGGAGCGCGGGGTGTTAATGAGAGGGGGGGAGTTCAGGGGGGCTACGTGGAAATTTGACCCGAAGGTCTCTGGGCGTGGGGGTGGCATTAGGCTACAGTTGATATTGGAGTTTGAAAGGACAGTGAAAGTACGTTAGCCAAATGCTACCGGGGGATGCAACTATGGGGTGGTATACAAGTCTGGAAAAGATAGAATCATGTGGACTGTGGGGCTGTGGGGGGAGAAGGAGGTTAACTGTAGGTGTGTGCTTGACTGTGGATAAAGTAGGGAAAAACATGGTGTATTATTACTCGTCAATACGAGGGTTTATGGACACATTATTTGACACGATTTCTTGTACGTCTAGGTGTCCCTGGGAACTGCGTTTTCTACGAAATATAGACCAAAGAAAAGCGGCAGTTCGTAGGGGTACTTCGTTATTGTTTCGAGGTACTATGATAGACAATGGAAAAGAAAAGGTTATCTATACAATCTCTGGTTGGGGTAAGCATTAAGTTATAGCATGGTGGCTAACATCTTTAGTCATGGCTGTCTGGCGGGTTGGCATTGGCTCAACCTAGGGACAGGGCATGGGTGTTTTAATATGAATGGGTATTCTTGTTCATCATCATGTAGGAAGAGTCTGGTGGGTAAGAGGTGTAGGACACGAAGCAAAATGGAGTAGTGTGGACTGTGGATACGAAGGAGGTGATTGGAAGACGTATAACAATTGTGGAAAAGTAAATGGAAAAGATGAACACAATGGCGGATAAAGATAACTAACCTAAGGATTGAATACATAGATTTATGGGGGCGATTGGTCTTCAGAAACTTAGTCTGGCAAGACAAGGTATTTTAGGGTATGTTGATATTAATAACTAACCTAAGGATTGAATACATGCATGAATGACGACATTATAGCCGTCGTCCTAATAAGAGGATGAAACCTGGTTGGTCTGCACGTGGCACAATACGACACAAGGACAGTGCCGCTATGTCGTATCAATACTGGTGGCATACTCCGGTTAATATTATATATACACTTAGTTACTAGAAGAACAAGGCAAGGGGGCGACTGAGCACGGGGGTACATATATCTATACTCGTCATGGAAAGGGAGATACGAGGTAGCTTTCCTGCATCTCTCCTGATAATCGTCTGCAGATTGGTCATAGTGAGTTTATCCGAATTAACAGGCCTAAATCAATACAATAACTGGCATAGGGTTATCGGGTGTATAGAGTCGTGGTTAAAGGTTGGGAATCTATAGTTAGTGGATAAAACCACGGGAGGTTAGAGACTTAGAATTGGGGGGCTATGATTGTTATATAACTAAATACAGGGCTGACGTAATCACGATCTGATTTGGTGTGAAATGGAAGTTAAGGTGTCTTAGATCGCCTCGAACCTACACAATGAAAGTATTATAGTCTGTATGGTGGTTACCTAATTAAATACATACTTAGGTGGTACATCAAGAATATCAGTGAGTAAAGTATTGTGGTTTGTATATTAGAAGACTGTGATTGAGAGACGTATAATATGTGGAATGAATTGAGAGAGAGGGAGAGAGACAAATTCAGAAAAAGGAAAAGGGGCCTGGGATCTCGTTGGGATGGTAGTTTCGCTCTCAGGATTTTCGTTCCTGTGGCTCGTTAGGGTTGGAGGTTTCGCTCTCAGGATTTTCGTACCACAGCGTTCCTGTTGCATTTTAGGTAATATATTTTTTTATTCATAACACCTCCATTTTTGTTGAGGGGGCAAAGCCCTCCTCAACCCATTATTGTATCCCACGGTTGGTAGCATAACAATTTACCCAACATCTGGCCATGGGATACAATAGTGAGGTGAGGGGGGCTTAGACCCCCCCTACCCCTCATGACATTGTCATCATCATATATTTTACCAGCAGGGGCAAATAAGAGCAGTCAAATTAGATGCGAATATAACGGAGTGTTCGACTATGTAAACAAAGCGGACAGTACACCCGCTAACACAACTCTTACCTTGGTAAGGGTGGTGTTAGTGGGCGTACTGTCCTTGTTTAGATGAAGTTGCAGGCTCAGTTATGTTCGCGTCTAATTTGACTGCATTTAATTACAAAATTTTCCCACGGCCAGCTGTTATTTGCCCCCCTGCTGGAAATACATATGGTGATGACAATAAGTCATGGGGGATGAGGGGGGTAAAGCCCCCCTCAACCTATTGCCCAACAGTTGGCCATGGGATATAATAATAGGTTGAGGGGGGCTTTGTCCCCCTCACCTCCCATGACTTATTGCCATCATCAAATATATTACCAGCATGGGACTAATAACAGCTAGTTAACAAGGAGGACGGTACGGCTGCAAACACCATCTTTACCTTCTAGGCTTCTACTTTACTATGCTTAGGCTACACCAAGCTAGGCATTGCTAGCCTAACCAAAATACCATACACAGGCCTAATTTTTCTAGCCTAAATAGCCCTAACTTTTTCAAAATAAACCTAGGTTATGGCCTAGGCTCGGCTAAACAAAATTATTCACAACACCATTTATTATTGATTTGTTTAGGTTAGGCCTAGGGTAATTCTTTTCATAATTTTGTTCCTGTGATAGGCTACTTTCAAATTTGTTGAGGAATAGGCTACCCTAATCTAACCCAAAGGTGGTAGGGAGTTGGAATAAAACATTTCCGCAATAAATGAGGGTTAAAATCTACTAATGGTAGGCTACGTGTTGTCGCAGCACATGAATTTGTGCATCAATTAACCTTGACTAGGTCTAGGCTGGCATATGTAGGCTATTCATAGCTTAATTAACGAGTTTTCGGATCGTACGACCGTTAGTGAATCCACCTCCAGGACAGTGTGCCGCATCAACTATAGGTGCCTCAAGACACTCGTAAAGGTGGAACTGGAAAAATAACCAATACATGAAAAGATCGACCAAAAAGTGAACCATCCCCCCTTAACCTCTCCGCTGCATAGGTGGGGTATTGGCCACCCCTCCCTGTGCGGAGGTATTTAGACTGTTTGCTAAACTCTGTTTGCTAAACTCAAATCGTCATCGTACCTTAAATATAATTAATACTTATCCATATGAGCCTATTTTACATTGATTATAAAGGTATAAACCTGTTACAACAATAAAACAAGTGGAAACAGCGTTTGGATGGTCAAAATCGGCGATAGAGGCCGGGAGTTACATAACTTATGGCTGAGGCAGCCTGCCAGCCAGCCAGCCGTCGTGGAGAGACACTCTTACGTGGTAGTCTCTCTCTCGCTCTTTCCCACACTTGGTAACACAGATGACCACGCCCTGCTAGCAACTCGCTAATGTTAGCACGAAAATATACCTAAGAATAAGGGAATAACAGGGAGAATAGGTGATAATTGAAGGGGGGGGGGGAAAGGGGGGAAGGAGGGGATGTGGAGGAGTGATATTTGGCATGGCCAAGGGGCAATACAAAAAACAAAAAAATGATACAGGGCTGATTTAAATGTTTTTTTTTTTAGGCCTTGGATTATATGAGGAGTTCCGCAGCACACCGGTAAAACTCTTATGATGAGATCCGCACTTGCTGGGTTAACATAAAATATACTGAAATTTGTTAAATAATTCCTTATTGCAATAATAGTGTAGGCCCTAGAGGTAAATGATTGGGTTTGATATACAGTATATACAGTATATATATATATATATCAAGTATATCTCACACGGGGAGGGCGGGGTTCGCTGAAGATTAAGCCTGTGTGGGCAAAACAGAGAATGAGTTTGGATAGGGAAAGAAACGATACATCAGCTAGGAATGTAATAGAACCCCAGTCACATATAAATGTTAGTAATTATGATAGCATTGACTGCAGTGAAACGAAGGAAATAATAATTTAGTTAAAAACAATGGGACATTAGTTGATAATAATAGTAATAGGTTGAAGGTATATTATACAAATTGTAGAAGTTTATGTAACAAAATGGATCAGCTTAGGGCAATTGTTAGCAAGGAAAATATACACATTGTAGCGATTACAGAAACCTGGATAAATACTGACTCTAGACATCTATTAGCAGAATTTCATGTGCCAGGATACAATTTATTTAAGTATGACAGAACAGAAAGAAGGGGGAGGTGGAGTTGCAATTTATGTCAGAGATACTTTAAAAGGTTGCCTTAGATCAGATATTAAAACAAATAGCGATAATGAAAGTGTGTGGGTAGAGATTAGCGGGGAAGGTGAGGCAATTATTTTGGGAACCATTTATAGGGCACCCTGTGTTTGTCGAAATTTAGGCAAATTTATATGGGAAGAAATCAGTAAGGCATCTCAGAATAAAAATGTTTACATTGTAGGCGACTTTAATCTTCCAGGTATAGACTGGGTTAATCAAACTAGCAATAACGAATCCGAAGATTTTCTTGAAGTAGTACTAGACAACTTTCTCTTTCAATTTGTAAGTTCGCCAACTAGATTATATTATATTCTGGACCTAGTTCTTAGCAACAAAGAAAATTGGATACAAAATTTAGAAGTGGGAGACCAGCTAGGGAACAGTGACCATAAATCAATATACTTATCTATAGAATTACATTTTAAACCAAAGGAAAATAAGGTTCTTATCCCTGACTTTAGAAAGGCGAATTTTAGGGGATTAAAAAGGTCACTCAAAATTAAAGGTGAGGCAGGAAATTTAGTTCAGGTATGCCAATTAGTTCCATCCGACCAAAGGTGGGTCACACAGCTGAGATAGGTAGACAGCCCAATGAAAATTTAAATAGTGTGTATAATCAGTTCATCTCTGCCTTACAGAGCGAACAAGATAAATATATACCAAAAAGAAAATTTAGATCACATACAAACCAACCAAAATGGATGACAAATCAATTATTAGATCCTATAGGTAGAAAAAGAGGCGTGTACAGAAAAATACAGAAATAGGATACCACCATAACTTGTCGAGGCAGGTAAAGAAGGAAATTAGGAAGGACAAAAGAAACTACGAAATCAAGGTAGCAAATGAATCCAAAAACAACCTAAAGCATTTTATCAATTGTATAAATCTAAGGTAAAGGATACAGTAGGGCCCCTTAAGAATGTGATAGATGAGATTACAGATGATGAGTTAGAAATGTGCAATACTCTAAATAGTAATAGAAATAGATAGACTAAAACCTCAGAAATCTCCAGGTCCAGATGAGCTGTATGCTAGGGTATTAAAAGAATGCAAGGAAGAATTAAGTTAGGCTAACCATTAACACATCTATTTAATAATTCACTAGATTTAAGTTTAGTTCCTGATTCATGGAAACTTGCAAATATAATTCCGATATTTAAAAAAGGTAATAAGTCCATAGCATCAAATTACCGTCCCATTAGTCTTACATCAATTATAGGGAAATTGCTAGAATCAATTATTGCCAGGAAAATTAGAAATCACTTAGAAATATTCAAGTTAATTAAACCCTCTCAACATGGATTCACTCCTGGACGATCCTGCCTAACAAATTTACTCAGTTTTTCTTCGAGGTATATGAAGCGGTAGATAACAACAAGTCATAGGGGAGGTGTGGTGGAGTGGTCTTGCCACTGGCCTGGTAATCCAAAGGTCCCGGGTTCAAATCCCGATGTATCAATGGGAAGATATTATTGGGATGGAATTTGTGCTCTACCTAGTATCAGTGCATTACCACAAGCCCACCGAAACGTCAAAAAAATACCCTCATTGTTCCCTGATTAAATAGCACTGTATGAATATTCCCATATTCAAAATATGCTATAGGGGTGCAATGCCTGGTGAGTTATCTGCTCAACAGGTGGCGTTGTGTGTGTGTAAGTGTGAGAGTCCGAGTGTAGGGGGTGAGACAGTGAAGCACGGGAACGAGGTGGCTTCAGAGATGGGGTCGTTTCGGGCCATGAGTGAGCACCGTGCCTCATGTGAAGGCAAGATGGCAGGTGCTCGTTGTACTCTACGTGCTTCACATGTCTCACTCCCTAGACTGGAACAAGACCTCACGGGCTTCACTGTTCATTGTAAAGCGGTGAATGTTAAGGCTCTCAGCCTATGCCCGAGAGGAAGTAAGTTGGAATATAGAAAAAACAAAAAAACAAAAACAAAATACGATATAGTTTACTTAGACTTCAGTAAGACCTTTGATTGAGTTCCACATGAAAGGCTCTTAACCCCTTCAATACCGATGACGTCTTCCCAATATATGCTGGCAATTATTAGACGATTTTATTCAGCCTGGGAAGGACGTCTACCTATTAAAGAAGTACTGACGATCTCAATTAATCCTTTTAGCTACCATATATCCTTCCTAAGCTTCATAAAATCGTCTAAATCTAGCTGACATGAAGTGAAAAAGACGTTCCCGGTAATGAAAGGGTTAAGGAAGATAGAAGGACATGGTATTGGGGGGATGCTACTCAAGTGGATTAGGTCATGGCTGATTGGTAGGAAGCAGAGAGTTAGTATCAATGGTATAAAATCTGACTAGGGATTAGTTAAAAGTGGGGTCCCCCAAGGGTCGGTTTTGGGGCCCCTTCTGTTCAATATCTACATAAATGATCTGGACTCCGGCATAAAGAGTAGGATCAGTAAATTTGCTGATGATACTAAAATGGGTAGGATAATAGAGTCAGCTAGCGACAGGAAATGTCTTCAAAAGGATCTTGATAATTTGCATGAGTGGTCCATAAATTGGCAGATGAGTTTCAATGTAGACTAATGTAAGGTATTAAGGATTGGAAATCGTAATTTAGAAGCGAAATACAAACTAGACAATGTAGAATTGGATAACTCAGAGTGTGAGAAGGATCTGGGTGTGCTCGTTAGTAATGATCTGAAACCCAGAAAACAATGTGTAAGTGTTAGGAACAGGGCAAATAGAGTTCTAGGTTTCATATCTAGGAGTGTTAGCAACAGGACTGCTGAAGTTTTCTTAATACTATACTTAGCACTAGTAAGACCCCATTTAGACTATGCTGTCCAATTTTGGTGCCCTTATTACAGAATGGATATCGATCCTTTAGAGGCAGTCAAAAGAAGAATGACGAAAATTATACATAATATTAGAAACTTATTGTATGAGGAGAGGTTGAACGCCTTAGGCTTGCACTCACTAGAAAGACGAAGTTGTAAGGGAGACATGATAGAGGTATTTAAATGGATAAAAGGTATAAATAAGGGCGATATAGACGAGGTATTAAAGCTAAAGAACGGTGACATAACCCGCTCAAATGGTTTCAAGTTAGATAAGTTTAAATTGAGGAAAGATATAGGAAAGCACTGGTTTGGGAATAGAGTTATTAACATGTGGAATGGACTGCCCAGAGCAGTGATTAGCTCAAGAACAGTTGAAAGCTTTAAGCGTAAGTTGGATTCCCATATGGATGATATGGGCTGGGTGTGAGAGGGGGCTGCCTCATGGGGGCCCTTCTGCAGTTTCCCGTGATCTTATGTTCTTATATTCATAAATACACGTGAGGTAATAAATGTTAAAATACTCCCAGCCGGGATCGAACCTCCGACATTCAGAACGATTGTCCAAGATTTTAATCCACTACACCACAGCATGATAAAGTAACCTTAACCTTTTCCTATATATATTAAGGAGAAGGGAAATCCTACTTGGAGAATGTATTTCAATTCATGCACAAGTTGCAGGATCCATATTCCAGGATACCATACAGGGATTTATACAAAATTACCCACACAACTCGGGTTATAGAGATTTCATTTTAATTCTTGCCCAGCCAAACACGAGAGTCAAATATCAAGTATATCTCACAAATACACGTGAGCTAATAAATGTTTAAATACTCCCAGCCGGGATCAAACTTGTGACATTCAGAACGAGTGTAGTGGATTTAAAGCTTGGACACTCGTTCCGAATGTCGGAAGTTTGATCCCGGCTGGGAGTATTTAAATATACTGTATAATTATACAGTATATATATATAGCTGACAGGGCTAGGATTCGAACCGTACAGGCAGGAGGTCCAGTCACCTACACCACCACGAGAGTTAAAAGAAGGAATTTGATACTTCTATCAGTATTCCTTCCCAGTGTGCTGAGAAGTATCAAATTCCTTCTTTTATCTCTCGTGGTGGTGTAGGTGAATGGATCTCCTGCCTGTACGGTTCGAATCCTAGCCCTGTCAGCTATATTTGTTATCCAATATATATATATATATATATATATATATTACAGGGAATTTGCGTAATCAGGGATTTCACGAAATCTCTAGTGAATTCGTGAAATAAAATGTGAAATGTGCTTATAATTTTATGTTCCAAATATTTCAAGTTGCATTCTATAATTTCATGTGCTGTACATTTTTGGTTATGTTAAATGTTGCCAAGCTAGATAAATCTATGATAAATATTTCTTTAATATTAATCATGTACTAAAATTTGAAAGTTAATTTGTATCTTCCTATAATATTAAAATCGGATACATAGTAATTTGGTTAAACTGAACCTAACCTAACCTGTCCACTATAAGATATCCTAAATATAGGACATGGTATCAAAAATATTTTGAAATTAATTATTTAATTTCACGAATTCACTAGGAATTTCATGAAATCCCTGATTACACAGATTCCCTGTAACATATTATATTATATAATTATGTATATAATATAATGTTTGATATAAAACAGATATATAGATTATTATGTTCCTTCCAACAACCAACTATACTCCTAAAATCGATTAATGAAATTTACAAACACATGTGGCAGTCCGTGGATTCGAATCCAGGATGCTCACACCGAAAATCAACACCTTATGCATCGCACCACGTAGACAGTTAAAGAATGGTGGACACTGCCTACGATTTATTATGCAACTTCGAATCCTGCATATCAATCTAAGCATGTACACACATCCCAACTGCAACTCACGTAGGCTATGCATATGTGAATGGAAAGAGAAATTAATGGGGCCTTAACCACTAGGGAAGTCCTCTCGATAAATTACCCCTGAACCAATATCAATTATTATGTTCCTTCCAACAACCAACTATACTCCTAAAATCGATTAATGAAATTTACAAACACATGTGGCAGTCCGTGGATTCGAATCCAGGATGCTCACACCGAAAATCAACACCTTATGCATCGCACCACGTAGACAGTTAAAGAATGGTGGACACTGCCTACGATTTAGATATTAGACTGCGAAGAGTTACAAATCATTGAGAATGCTTGAGAGTACCGGTAGTTACGAATGAACCGAGACTCGACGCATTCGGGCTCATATTTTCAAACATAGGTGAAAGAATAGCCCCACGACCTGACTGTTTGCGAACCTTTGAGAGTGTGCTGAGAGTTTCTAAGAGTTTCTGCGAGTTTCCGAGAGTGTTTGAGAATGTGATTGCGTTTGTGACCGAACGTCTATTCGCCTTGATTCGCGCTCGCACTCTTGAATGCGGGAAGTAGGCTTAAATTAGGGTAAACAGACCATTTATGAATGGGACACTCGTACCCTAGGGCATGCCAATCCATTTGGCAAAGTCGTGAAAGCAACGTTGCCATTTTTATACAAATAATTTGCATTTATCCTTAAAAAAAGTGTCGCATTCCTAAAACCATACAGCTTTTTTTAGTTAGATTCATACAAAGTATTTATAACACATTTTTAAAGTTGTTAATAGCTTAAAATGTGAGATTTGTTATTAAGAATTTAAGATTTGGCAAGTCTGTCTTCATCAGATTCCTGACCTGACAATGCCCAAACGGCCTTTACAAAATAGAAGGACTATAGTAATCAGGATTTCTAGCTCAGTAGGTTATATTGATTAGACTATAGTTATATGATGGCTCAAGTCATTTTCAAAACAATTTGCTAGTGTCAGGCAAGGTGAAGGTATTGAGAGATAAACCTTTAAAACTGCACCATGTATCTACTTTTCGAAGTGTTGAGACAACAGCTTCCTCGCTCCATGTCCCTCTCAACACTCTTCGAAAAAGTAAATTTGAGGTGCCGTTGACCGTTGTAAAGGTTTATCCCTCAATGCCTTCACCTTACCTGACACTGGCAAACTGTTTTGAAAATTACTCGAGCCATCATATAACTATAGTCTTATCAATATAACCTATTAAGCTAGAAATCCTGATTACTATAGGCCCTAGTCCTTCTATTTTGTAGACGCTTGAGGCTTATCCCTCAATGCCTTCACCTTCACTAGGGGAGAAGGGGTGTTAAATAAATGTAGTTCCAAAATATGTCCAGAAATTCAAATCCACGCCTGTATAATCACCTACGGTGGTTGTAATGAAAGGTCGGCCACATTTCTTTGAAAATTCCGACACGCTGATGCCTCTGTCAGTGTTTTCCCACTCTGTGTTCACTCACTCTCTCCAGTTTATCACGTAGTAGTGTACAGTACCAGCCGCTGTATGATAAACTATAGACAGTGAACATTGACAGTAAAAACTCTTGGGTCGAGCATGTGTCTAAAGGGAATGTTTCAATATTTTACATCATGTCTGAAATGTTTTTGTGCTCGATAGTACATTATTTCAGGTCATTTCATTTATCAGAAAGGAGGCACTATTGACGGTAGCCAGCTAATTCGGACCATGGCTGATTCGGCCCAGGCTTATTCGGACCATAATAAATTCGGCCCAGGCTCATTCGGACCACAATAATTGTCGACCTGGCTAATTCGGCCCATACGGTTTTTATTTGTAAGTGATAACCACCGAATATAATTTTAACTAACTCTAATATTCTTGTAGACAATATACAGAAACGCCAGTTTTTTTAAGGTAAAACTTAAAAAAAAAAAAAAAAATCTAAAAGTGGCTAAAGAAATAAATATCTTTACCATTCGTCCTATTCCACACAAAGCAACATTCACATCACTCTGTCAGAATTTAAGATACTCTGATAATGAAAATTTTATTGTATTACTACCTTTAGATAATAACTCCGCACCCAAGGAAAATAACGGGGAAACAAATGCAGTTTTTTCTGGTATACTAACATATAAGTGCTTTCAAATTGAATAAGTTATCCCACATCCACGTCCTCGCTGTCTTGATGTTCCGCTGGGAAGCCACAACCACGTCACTCCCACCCAAGTCGTCGCCTCGAGTTACCAGTGTAGATCCTCCAGTAGCCATCCATACGTAGCCCTATCACACACACAGTGACACATCCACGTCGTCGCCGGTGTGGATCATCCAGTAGCCACCCACACTCAGTCACAGTCTTCCCGGTTGCAAGGCGAAGATCACTTAGGAGTTATCAATACTACTGTCGTCCGCTTGTATCGCCCTATCATGCATGGCACTCCACATTCTCCTCCTCTGCAACTCTTGATATGTGACTGTACTCTCGAGTGTGGCGAGAGAGCACCCCTGGGACACTGTAGTCAAGGTAGTAGCGCTGGTAATCCGTTCAGTCTCGTGCCCAGGTCAGAACTGCCCTCTGGTCGCGAGTCTCTTCATATTTATCACCTCCCCCACAACTGTAATTTATTAATAACTTTTTATATATACTGGAACAAACGAGTACAAAAAAAAAAACGTTAAAGGATCTGAGAATTCTTGAATGCTCGCGATACTTGGGAAACAACGAGGACTAACCAAAACATTAAAGGATCAGAGAAATTATAAATCCCCACATGGAAAGCAATGTAGTGACACCTCGAATCATCGCCAAAACATTAAATGAATCGCCACGTGGAAAGCAATGTATTGGCACTTTGAACCATAACACTGTACCCAACACAAGCATATGAGTCGCCAAACCACCTCTTCGACCATAAACAAATGAATCCAAGAAACAATAATGAATCCAAGAATAAATAATTAAACAATTAATCTGTCATAATTACCACATATGACACTCTTTTCACTCACAAGTGTGCCGGAATAGATCAGTTTAAGTTTAATGATCCCGCTACATCTGTGGGACGTACAGGTTTAGCATAATTATCAATATCAGACTACCTTTAGCTCAGTGTATATTATATATTGATATATTTTTGTTTTTCCTATGTGGATGAGGGAGACAAAAGGCAAAACTGCCTGTGACGATTGCCTCCCCCAGAGTTGAAAGAGTGACATGGCCAAAATCAAGGATTTTTCGAGCCAAAATGTCTGGACACACAGAGTTTGAAGCAATTTAAGTCATATATACAGGGTGTTTCATAAATACCATTCATAAATTTCAGAATGAATAAACCTAGCAATAATACTTTACTATGTGACGGTTTTGGAAATTTCTCATATTTACCGGGATATTACACATTTTAGTTTAAATAGGAAAGTCTAGGGGATGAACACAATCAGTAGATTACCATCACCTCAATTACTTTATGTTGTCATAAATGTTTGAAAAACAATGTATTTTACAGTATTTACAATAGGTGCTCGATCAATTTGCTTCATGGGTTCGAATACTGTATGAATGAAGCTTCACAAATTGAAGGTAATGTGAGAAGGTGAGAGAAAGAAGGATGTACTGGCAGTCTTAAGTAAGTACCAGACATGGAGCCATACACCTCTGCTGAGTACACAGACATGTTACTTACTTTAGGTGCAGCTGGAGGAAATGCAGCTGAAGCAGTAAGGATGTACGGTGAACAATATCCCAACCAGAGGCAACCATCTCGGCCTACTTTCCTCAGCGTAGAAAGACGACTACGGGAATATGGCTCACTGAATCCACGTGCAGTAGACAGAGGAAGGCCTCATGATGAGCAACTACTCGATGCAGAAGAGGATATCCTTGATGCCATCGCAGATGATCCATCTACAAGCAAACATCGACTTGGTGCACGATTTGGTGTGGCTCATGTATCAGTATGGAGGATTGTAAACAGACATGGCCTGTACCCATATCATCACCAGCCCATCCATGCTCTGACTGAACGTGATTATCACCAACGAGTGGATTTCTGTCGGTGGCTCCTTACTCAAGAGAGGGAGAACAACGGTTTTATTGCAGAGGTTTTGTTTAGTGATGAGGCAAATTTCACAAGAAATGGCATGTTGAACCTACATAATACACATACATGGGGAGCAGAAAATCCACATGCAACAACAAAGAGGGGACATCAGGAACGCTTTTCGATTAATGTTTGGGCCGGTATTCTTGGTGACCATCTATTCGGACCTTTTATGTTACCACAACGACTTACAGGCAATGTGTACACCAGATTTCTTCAGGATGATTTACCCATACTACTTGAAGATGTGCCTCTCAGAACACGTATACAAATGTGGTTCATGCAGGATGGGGCTCCAGCTCACTTTGCACGAGGTACGAGGGATTTCCTTAATGTTATGTACCCTGATAAGTGGATAGGCCGTGGTGGTCCCATCGCCTGGCCACCTAGATCACCGGACCTAACTCCACTTGACTTTTATCTTTGGGGACACTTGAAGAGCAGGGTGTATGCTACACAAATCAACACCGGTCAGCAACTGTGGCAACGAGAACAAGAGGCATGCAGAGAAGTAAGAAACACACCAGGGATATTTGAAAGAGTGAGACAGTCTCTTATGTGCCGAGCCCAAGCCTGTATCAACGAGGGTGGAAGAAACTTTGAGCAACTATTGTAAATACTGTAAAATACATTGATGTTCAAACATTTATGACAAAATAAAGTAATTGAGGTGATGGTTTATTATACAAATTGCAGGAGTTTATGTAACAAAATGAACGAACTTAGAGCACTGGTTAGTAAAGAAAATATAGACATAATAGCGCTAACTGAAACATGGATTAATACAGAAACCAGGCATTTTTTAGCAAAGTTTGATATACCGGGATATAGTTTGTTTAAATATGACCGAACAAGTAGGAGGGGCGGCGGTATAGCAGTGTTTGTCAGGAGTTCATTAAAAAGCTGTACTAAATCAGGTATTAGAGTAAATAATGAAAATGAAAGTGTTTGGGTAGAAGTTAACGAAGGTAGTGAGACTTTAGTTATTGGAGTTATGTATAGACCGCCAAATATGAGTAGAAATGATGGAACATCATTATGGGAGGAAATTAAAATAGCATCAAGGCTTAGCAACGTGTGCATTATGGGGGATTTTAATTTCCCTAATATAGATTGGCAGCAACAAATAGGCGACTCTGATTCAAAGGAGTTTATTGAGGTAGTACACGATAGTTTTTTATCTCAATTCATAGATACGCCGACTAGAGGTGATAATATTCTCGATTTAGTTTTCAGTAACAATGAACATACGATAAATAGTGTAGAAATCGGGGACCACCTAGGAAATAGTGATCACAATTCTGTGTATTTTAATATACAATGGAAAGGTAATATCAGAGAGAATACAACATTAATACCTGACTTCAGAAAAGCCAATTATGGTGGGTTAAGAGAAGCCCTATTAGCGGACCCTATGGTAAAAAAATTAAGTCGATCCAGGTGTCCAAATGAGTGTATCCTTTCTCAGGCACCTGTCATCTTAAGTCAGGAAGAGACGTCAAACTTGGTAGATACATACGATAATTTTATCAAGTCGGTATTCAATGCGCAAAATAAATATATCCCCAAAAGAAAATTTAGATCAACACAGAACCAACCCAAATGGATGAATAATAGACTATTAGATCTTCTAGGAAAAAAGAGAGGAATATATAGAAAAATTAAAAAAGGCGAAATTCACCTACTTGCTTACTATCAAAATCTATCACGACAGGTAAAAAAGGATATTAGTAAAGAAAAAAGAAATTATGAAATTAAGGTTGCCAATGACTCAAAAAATAATCCTAAAGCTTTTTACCAACTATATAAATCCAAGGTTAGAGATGTAATTGGTCCCCTTAAAACTTCGATAGGAGAATTGACAGAAAGTGATTTAGAAATGTGCAGTACATTAAATAGTCAATTTCTTTCCGTTTTCACTAATGAAAATTTGGCACAGTTTCCAGAAGTCCGTAAGGTATACAGCGATAGTATAGATAATAGGTTAAGTACGGTTACTATAAGTAGAAATGATGTGCTTAAGGAAATTGACAGACTGAAACCTCATAAATCGCCTGGTCCTGATGAGGTATATGCTAGAGTATTAAAAGAATGCAGAGATGAGTTAAGTTACCCATTAACATTTCTATTTAACAAGTCATTAGAAACAGGTATAGTTCCAGAAGCTTGGAAGCTTGCAAATGTAGTTCCGATCTTCAAAAAAGGTGATAAATCAATAGCATCCAATTACCGTCCCATTAGTCTCACTTCAATCATAGGAAAGCTACTAGAGTCAATTATTGCTAGGAAAATGAGAAACCACTTAGAAACATTTAACTTAATCAATTCTTCTCAGCATGGATTCACTCAGGGACGGTCTTGCCTTACTAATTTGCTTAGTTTTTTCTCAGAGGTATATGAAGCAGTAGATAATGACAAGTCATATGATATTATATATTTAGATTTCAGTAAAGCTTTCGACAGAGTCCCTCATGAGAGATTGATGAGTAAGGTTGAGGCACATGGAATAGGTGGGGCGTTGTTAGGATGGATTAGGTCATGGCTAATTGGTAGGAAGCAGAGAGTCAGCATAAATGGTACCAAGTCAGAATGGGGAGCAGTCAAAAGTGGTGTCCCCCAGGGATCGGTATTAGGTCCCCTGTTGTTTCTTATATACATAAATGACCTAGATTTAGGTATAACTAGTAGGATAAGTAAATTTGCAGACAATACTAAAATAGGGAGATCAATTGATTCAGATAGCGATATAGAGTGCCTCCAAAGGGATCTAGATACCTTACATGAATGGTCAGTAAATTGGCAGATGAAGTTTAACATTGACAAATGCAAGGTATTAAAGATAGGGAAGATGCAAACAAATGTTAAATATAAACTAGCTAATTTAGAATTAGAAAATTCAGACTGCGAGAAAGATCTAGGTGTGTTTGTTAGCAATGATTTGAAGCCTAGAAAACAGTGTATAAGCGTTCGTAATAAGACAAACAGGATTCTCGGGTTCATCTCTAGGAGTGTGAGTAACAGAACTGCTGATGTTATCTTAAAACTTTACTTGTCATTAGTGAGACCCCATATGGATTATGCTGTCCAATTTTGGTGTCCTTATTACAGAATGGACATAGATTCATTGGAGAGAGTACAGCGTAGAATGACAAAAATGATCCATAATATTAGAAATCTTTCGTATGAAGAAAGGTTGAAGAAATTAGGTTTACATTCGTTAGAGAGACGCAGAGTTAGAGGGGATATGATAGAGGTGTTCAAGTGGGTTAGTGGGATTAACAAAGGGGACATGACAAATGTACTAAAGCTCAGTGATAGCGAAAGAACTCGTACCAATGGTTTCAAATTAGTTAAATTTCGTTTCAGAAAAGATATAGGCAAGTATTGGTTTGGTAACAGAGTTGTAGATGGGTGGAATGGACTACCAAGTGCTATAGTGGGATCTAAAACTGTAGGGAGCTTTAAGATAAAATTGGATAAGCATATGGACGAGAAGGGTTGGGTGTGAAGGGGGATCAGCCGGGTTGGGCCAATCAGCGCTCTGCAGACCCCCATAATCCTGCGTTAATCTCTAACCGTTTTGGTAAGATGATCCTCAGGGTATTAGAGTGTGAAGCCTATAATTGGGCTTTGTAATTGAATTGGGGTTGTGTGGGACAGGGATCTGCCTTGCTTAGGCCAATCGGCTTTCTGCAGACTCCCATTTTCTTATGTTCTTATGTAATCTACTGATCGTTTTCATCCCCTAGACTTTCCTATTTAAACTAAAATGTGTAATATCCCGGTAAATATGAGAAATTTCCAAAACCGTCACATAGTAAAGTATATTTATTATTGCTAGGTCTATTCATTCTGAAATTTATGGAAGGTATTTATGAAACATCCTGTATATATATATATATATATACAGTAATATAATCATATATATATATATATATATACTCTATAATTATACAGTATATTACTGTATATATATATGACTTAAATAACACAATTAATTAGGAACCCTAAAAAGAAACACCTCGAGGAACAAGGAACGAAACAAATAGGAAAACGTCCCAGGAGTAAGGAGGAAGGAAGAACTAAAGTAAAGCCAACAACTACGAAAACAGAAATAACAGGAAAAGAAATAATCACGATGTCCCACATTCCAGCCCCCACATCATCACCGAGAGTAGCGGGAACAAGAAGAACAAAGCCAACTCGCCCACAAGGCAGATAAAGAAAGCAGTAGCAACAGAAGACATAATAATAGCAAAACCACAAGGAAATAATAACAAACAGCAGATACAAGATGCCCGCCCTGATCACCAGAGAAACGTGCCCCGGAAGGAGAAACTAAAATAAAACCAACCACACCAAAGACAGGAATAATAAGAAGTAAGATATACACGATGCCCCGTATACCAAAATTACCCCACATCAACCACAAGAAGCACGAGAGCAAGATTATTCAACCCAGGACAGAAGACAAGAAGATAAGGACATCAACAACAACAAAAGACACACGCATAGTGAAGCCACGTCTACGTCTACGGGATCACCACCAGCATACTACAAATAATACCCGTATATATATCCCAGCTACTACTTCTTCCACGCCCTCTACGATCAACAGACGAGACGCCAGAATTGCCACCGTTACACCAGAACTTCCATCAACACCAGGAAAAGATATCCTCATAATACCAAGACAACATGAGGCTCCCAGGAAAAGAATAATATTCAGCCAGGGACAGAAGGACCAGCATCACCATCAGAAGAGAAGCCACTTACGCCCTACTTCCACCCAAAGGCCGAATCACCTCTCTGCGAACTTCTAGGGGGCCCTCCTAATCCCTTTAGATCAGCCCCTACTGGACATATGACCTTTTGATCCCCGCACATCTACCCCGGGGCATCTCAGCTAAAGTTGTCATACTCCGACGAAACCTGAACAAGGCAAGCAATTCTAGGGCTTATGCCATGTTTAGCTATATTTTCTAGTTCTCATTAGACGTTTTAAACAGCTTGAGAAGGATCTGTGGAAATGAAATGGGTGACAAAGACGATCATAATTAACACTTAATAAATATATATAAATATAAAATTTCCCGCCAAACCTGTAATGGTGTCTTATCAGATTGAAACCATTAATCCATCAGACAACATAATTATTAGTTGGTCTGAGTCTTGTTCTTGTGGGGTTGGTAGGGCGCTCGGGTGGTAGACACTTGCTTGGCCCTTTGGTCCGAGTCAGACAATGGCATGGCCCGAGTCAGCCAATGGCATGGCCCAAGTCCGCCAATGATATGGTCCGAATCGGCCAATGATATGGTCCGAATCAGCCTCGTTGTGGGCCAAATCGACCAAGGTCCGAATAAGCCGGTATTCACTATTGACAATTCTGTTCAATCAAGGCATGAAAATGACACAATATAAACGCCCAAACAGGTGCTCCTTCTTACAAAATTGATAATGTAAATGCCATGAACCAGCCCAGCTGAAGTTAATCACAAAGGTACCGAACACCCCATATTACAAGAAGGATAAGATAAATGTCATGAATCAGCTAAAATGAATCACAAAACTCCCAAACACCCTGTATCCCTTACACAATATGCCTAATTTTTGGTGTACTGATGAGACAACCGAGCGCCAGTGGAATTCATAAAGCCGCTTGTCAAACAATACGCCCAACAACCATCAAGAGAACATCGCGAGGGTAGTGTGGGTACGAGATGCACGACATGCAGTATAAAAATCAGTAGATGGGCTAAATTTAGATTGGGCTAAATTTAGATGGGCTAAATTTCATGTTCGATCTATACACCCCACACAGATGGAGAACAGATACCCAATACAAACTGCACGCAATAGTAAAACTATCAGTAGCGGATGGAATGTCATCGAACAGTGTTGTGTCTTCAGAGTAGTTAATAATCTGTAAACATATAAACAATGCACAATATAATTATAAGTGTACCTAATATGCCTACACTATCCTGAGCTAACACCCGTGTGATCAGACAGAAGCAGCTGAATAATGAACGAACAGGTCAGAACCACCGTCGTGTGTTAGCGTACTGTGGTAGGTTCAAGCTAACTTAGCAGCAAATCTTTGTCCAAAGAAGTATGATTGTGAATGAAATTGATGGAGGTTGGCGGTAGGGTGTGGAGAGGGTGGAGACCCTGAATATTGAATTGTTTTATAGGTCCACAATATGAAAAACGTTTCACAATTTGAAAGAACTGAAAGGAAGTACAATAAGAGCTGCCAGTTTAATGCTTTTAGTACGATGGGGTCTTATTCATTTTTATTCTGGCTATCATTAAACGATATTTATTCAGCTTAGGAAGAATGTCTTAGTCAAATGGTTAGATGAGAAAGATATAGCCTGCACTAAAAAAAATATGGGCATGAAAAGGGTACCGTAATAATATTTTTGCGATATGACCTGGCTGGGCCTCGAACCCGGGTCAGTAGCACAGCAAGCCAAAACAAACCAACTAGACCACCGAGGAGCTTAACACCCAAAAATTGGGGCCGTTTGTAACATCAACTACCTGCCAAGCGGACATATTTACGGAAAACGAGCTTCATTCCATGCTCTTTTTCATGCATAAACAAGAGCCAGAGCATAATATAATTATGTATCCGTGAAAGGGCGATAATAGAGCTTTCCAATGACACCTGAATCATCCTTGTACGACCACGGATTATCCTGTAGCGATCGTGCAACCAGAGGTGAAAAATTCTAAAATAAGGTAATTTCCCCAGTTTTTTCCTGGTCTCGCGAGGCCGAGTGTGTGGAATGCGGTCTCAGTAGTGGCACTAGGGTTGTGCTGAACGGTCAGAGCCCGCCTATTGTCCTCCCAATGTGTGGACTCTCTCTCAGAGCCGATAATGTACTCAAAATGCCGCCCATCATAAGACGGGTGCCGCGGGATTGTCCATTTATCTCTCGCCCGTCATATGACGGGCACCGACGGACAGGGGTTAAAAAAAACTTTTAATTGGAACCATATTCCATCCACAGTCTATGATTCCATCCACCACCACCCGCTCCGACTCGTGGTCACGTAGCTACACACTGTACAGTCGTCGGAATAAGTTATTTACCGTTCATTGTCTCTTAAAAAAAAAAAAAAAAAAAAAAAAATTTACCACCCCATAATTTTCATTATGCAAATATGACTGGTGTTATGCCAGGTTTTTACTGGGGTTGATTGGTTTAAATAAGTGGGTTCTTCCTGACTGGAGAAGCCGAAATCGTTTTAACACAGACATGGAAAGTAATAGAGGATAATTATAACAAGACGTACATTCATATTCTATTTATTGGCACAAGAATATCGCATACGTAAATACTAGAATAATGGTAAGAACAAAACAAAAGACGCACGAACGAGGCTCCACTACTTCTTACTCGCAAGACTGTTACTTCTACTGTATAATCTAGGTGATTATTATGGACTGTCTTCTAATCGAAGTATTACACTTGTCCTGTACTTATTATTAAGATATGGAGAGCACTTCCTTCAATCGAGGGCTTACACTTGTGCGTATTTCGTTTATGTATCCATATAAAGTATGTGAACTGTTTGGTTTCATATGAGTAGAGTTAATCTTGAGGTAACAACAAGTCTGATTTTTATTATTTATTAATTTAGTGAGGTTTAGTTCTAATTTATTCCTCAATACAATTATGCATATGGTATTCAGTATTTACTTATCAATATTATCAAATTATTATTAGTACTTCCCTGATTTATTTTGGCGTCACTAGTACTTTCTTTAGTTATTAGTTTGCATAGAATCGTAGCCTTCACTTTCACGAGAATACTTCTTTATATATAGTCGTATCAATATTATTTTGCATTGTTGATCTTTTATACTTCTTCTCCCAAAATACACTGAGTATAGATCCTTCTCACAGTTGTTTCTCCTGTGTATTGATAACAATATAATAATTTCACTTTATATTTGTAGAGTAGGTAATCCAGTCTTCGGTAGATGCGTTGGCCGTGGGGTTGATCCTGAAGTGGCTGATTGACAAACAGTGGTACTCGAACTCTTGAAGTTGGACCTTGAATACTATCTACCAAATGCCAGTACATAGGTAGAAATAGTATAGAGTTAACGCAGGAGAGAGCTCACTGACTACTCTGGTCTTTATAAGAGTTTTGATGCAGATCGTCCTGAGTCTTGGTGTGGGGTCTTAAATACTGTGTGTAAATATGCCAGTGCATCAACACACGTAAGATGTAAGTAACGCAACAGATCTTAACTACTCTGACCGTTAAAAGAGTCTTTCAGAACTGGGGGTGAGGAGTATATTTGTGGCCTTCTCCAAGATATTGCTATCTTGGAAGGACTCCAGTGCTAAGTGCTGTTGTTGGTTAAACGGTTACTCGCGGAGCCCCACAAAAATATTGTTTCAGGAGGATAAATAATTAAGTATCACAAACCTTAATTACGTATTCTCCCTTGACGAAACGAGGGGTGGCCCAATCTTCCAACTGGACGTAGGATGTTCATGGTGGTTGTTTCCTTGTGGCTTGGAGGTGGGGTGGGGTATGAGGGGTAGTCCTTCTTGGTTTCTTCTTCATGGCGGTGATGTGATTGAAAGGTAGCCGGGCGCTGGGACTTCTGTTGTGTATGGTGCCTTTTCTTGTGTCGTCTTTTCTTTCTACTTTTCTTATTATTCTGTATTTCAGGATTGTTCATGTTGATGAATAAGTTCTTACCTGGTGTTGGAGAATGTGTTATTTCGATGGAAGTGACTCTTGCACCTCTTGATGGATTGGTGGTTGTTTCCTTGTGGCTTGGAGGTGTGGTGGGCAGAGGAGGAAAAAATGCTTGCTGGCAGTGGATGTTGGGTTAGTTGCTTTTCTCGTTTTCCTGCTGTCTTGCCCTTGCGTGGTTTGCATGGGCTTGGTGAAGGGAGGTGTGCATGGTTTGCAAGACATGCAATTGTTCTTGAAGTGCTTGGTGCTGGTGAACTCAGGGCTTTGATCTCTTTTCTTCTGTCTTTGGGCTTGTTCCTGGACTGGTTTGTTATGTCGTAAGCTGGGGGCATGTGAGGTTGATGATGTGTGCGAGTTTGCAGGTTCTGGGGGTCGCAGGAGATGTGTACTCAGTGTTGGACTGGTCACACTTGTTTTGAATGCTTAGGTTTATAATAGCTACCCCTCGGTTGGTTTTCTGTCATGCGCGCCGCCTCGTGGTGTGGTTGGAGGTTCCGCCAGTTTGGATATGTGCGCAGCCTGTTGTTGTGGCGGTGGTGGTTCGTCCTTTAGCTCCTGGTTCCTTTCGCCACTCGGTCGCTGCTTGGTGTGGGTGAAGGCGTGGTGAGATGATTTTCTATTATTTCAACTGGTATAATCAGATTTCGAATAAACTTTCCTTTGCATAATTTTTACAAACTGTTGAGTGAATTACTTATTAACTATTATTTCTAAACTGATCCTAGCAATATGTAATACTTGCATAATGAAAATCACAGTTGCAAAGAACTTATTTCCTACGGTTGTACACTCGGTCAAAAAAGTATCTGCACCCCTACCCTGATAATCTGGTGTGTACAGCTTGGTAGTATAGGTTGTAGGTCGTAGGTAGTAGGTGTTAGGTAATATAGGGAGGCAGTAGTATAGATGGATATAACTGTAGGTAGAGATGCCAACCCTACCAAGCTGTACACACCAGATTATTAGGGTAGGGGTGCAGATACTTTTTTGACCGAGTGTACATACACACATACACCCACACGGGACACACAAAGAGTCTATATAAGTATCCATAATAATATACCCTTATCAATTAGGTATATTGGCAGTATTATAACCATTTAGTATAAGGATAGGAAGGTCAATATCAATGTACCCAATTGTCTTATATACCCCTATTATACCTTTATATTTGTTATAGTCTACAGCCCTTTGATTTATATATGACCTTCATACCTGCATGCCATAAAATTGTCTTGCCTTAGCCAGAACAAAATGAAAAGGACGTAAATATATTTAGGCTGTCTAAAAATTGAGACTCCTACACTCCTACAAAAATCATGGGCCTAAAAGGGGTATGATAAAACTATACAAGATCATTGGGTATGCTGATAGTAATTCACCTTCCTATCCTTATAGTAGATGGGTTTATCACCACTAATATGCCATTCAAAGGGTAGATTAATAAGGGCACTTTATTTATACTTTTCATACCCATAAATGTTTAGTAAGTGTAGCTTCATGTAACTCAAGGATGGCTTCTAAATTTCCACACTTATTTACTGTACGGTTTTTCCTATACACTATCTATCAAAAATCAAGAGTAGAAAAAAGAGTTTGAAAAAATATATATAAGATGATTGGGTATATTGATAGTGATTTACCTTTGTAACTGGTATAAGGTGGGTTTATTACCACCAATATACGTTTAAATGGGTAGATTATTATGGACACTTTATATGTTCCTTCCATACCCGTAATATTTTAAGAGTATGCACTGAAACAATATTAGAAAAATAACAGTGAAAGCTGTAATATATAATGTTCGAAAACTGTATTTCATATTACTGGTTCTAGCTGTATCCAATTTCTTAATAATATATACAAAAAACACCACAATGACCCCTTCAAAAGTCGGATGGGCTCGTGACCTTGGCCAGCTCACTCGACAAGATTGTTGCGGGGTTTCGTTAAAAAAACCTGGGTGTGTAAGTAAAATACTGTCTCCATATGAAGCAGGTACTTCATGTGACAAACCAGTGAGTAAAATAGAAATAATCAGTCAAGATAGTGCGAATATAGTGATGTGTAATAGTAGTATCGATAACACTACACATGTAACTGATAGTAAAGATGAGAATACTGAGTAGAATTTCCGTCTAGAGCTAGTAGTTCAACAGGAAATAATAAGTTAGCTAAACACAATAGAAAATTAGTTGCAAATAAAAGTAATAGGTTGAGGGTATATTATACAAATTGTAGGAGTTTATGTAACAAAATGAACGAACTTAGAGCACTCGTTAGCACAGAAAATATAGACATAATAGCGCTAACTGAAACGTGGATTAATACAGAATCTAGGATTTTTTTAGCAGAATTTGATATTCCAGGATATAGTTTGTTTAAATATGACCGAACAAGTAGGAGGGGCGGGGGTATAACAGTGTTTGTCAGGAGTACATTAAAAAGCTGTATTAAATCAGGTATTAGACTAAATAATGATAATGAAAGTGTTTGGATATAGGTTAACGAAGGTAGTGAGACCATTGTTATTGGAGTTATATATAGACCGCCTAATATGAATAGAAATGGCGGAACATCGTTATGGGAGGAAATTAAAATAGCATCAAGGTTTAGCAATGTGTGCATTATGGGGGATTTTAATTTTCCGAACATTGATTGGCAGCACCAAATAGGCGACTCCGATTCAGTAGAGTTTATTGAGGTAGTACAAGATAGTTTTTTATTTCAATTCATAGATACGTCGACTAGAGGTATTAATATTCTTGATTTAGTTTTCAGTAACAATGAACATATGATACATAATGTAGAGATTGGTGACCACCTAGGAAATAGCGATCATAAATCTATTTATTTTAATATACAATGGACAGAGAATGCTAAAGAGAATACGACACTTATCCCAGATTTCAGAAAAGCCGATTATGGTGGGCTAAGAAGAGACTTAACCCGTGGAGCCCCGGCTAGTTTTGTAATGTTTGCGCACCAGAACCCGGCCGGTTTTCAAAAAATGGTTTTATTCCAGAAACAATAGCGAATGGGTTAGGAATGAAGGAAAAACCACGAAAAACCGCTCAAAAAGCTTAAAAAATGGTCCTACAGAGCCCCCGAAAACGGATTTTATAAGAGTAAAAAATTGAAGGCAATTATCCCAAAAAACCAGGTTATTGTGCGCTCGCGCGCACGCACGTGGACTTTGAGAGTTTTCAACCATCGGCACGGGTGCGTGGGATACGTACACAGTTCCCATACAAATCTGAGCCCTCTTGAGTGGCTACACCTGAGGTCACGGTCGGCGCAATTGGGGCGACGCGCCAGGCGCGTCTCTGGGGCTGTGCGTTACATACATCGCCGACGCGTCAGGCGCGTCGCTGGGGCTGTACGGGTTAAGGGTGGACCCTATTGTTAAGCAATTAAGTCAGGATATACCAGAGTTAAACTTGCCACCTACATATAACCAGTTTATTGCTTCACTCCACAATGCTCAACATAAATATATCCCTAAAAGAAGATTTAGATCGACGCAGAACCAACCAAAATGGATGACTAATAAGCTAATAGATCTTATAGGAAAAAAGAAAGGAATATATAGAAACATAAAGAAAGGCGAAAATCATTTACATACAGTATATACTATCAGACTATCAAGACAGGTCAAAAAGGAAATCAGGAAAGCAAAAAGAAATTATGAAATAAGGATAGCCAGTGACTCAAAAAATAACCCTAAAGCTTTTTACCAACTATATAAATCTAAAGTTAGAGATGTAATAGGCCCCCTAAAAACTTCAATAGGAGAAATAACAGAAAATGATTTAGAAATGTGCAGTACATTAAATAGTCAGTTTCTTTCCGTTTTCACTAATGAAAATTTGGCACAGATTCCAGAAGTCAATATGGAATATAGTGATAGTATAGAAAATATGTTAAGTACAGTTAGTATAAGTAGAAATGATGTGCTTAAGGAAATTGACAGACTGAAACCTCAAAAATCGCCTGGTCCTGACGAGGTATATGCTAGAGTATTAAAAAAATGCAGAGATGAGTTAAGTAGGCCATTAGCATTTTTATTTAACAAGACTGGTGATGGGCTGGTCTATCAGAGTGAGACCTGAGCGATCTCTGCCATACCCATAGCTTACTCTGACTGTTCCTTTTACTTATATATTTTCTAGATCTCGAGTGTGGATTGACCTCCCAATCTACCAAGATTGGAAGCTAAAGCGTCACATTATTCCTTTGCCCCTCAACTTTCTCTTCATAATTGCTGAGGGGCACAGGGCCCTGGGTGGGGCTTTGGTTTCCCGGGCGTTTACGCACCCTCTCAGCCCCCCGCCATGGAGTGGCTTCGGTCACCCAGGCTTTATTGTGGTCGGCAGGGAGGGTTCTGTGGGGTCGCTCATTTATGGCCTTGGCCTTACTCGGGGCCTTGGGGCTGTTCGGCCAGGCAGCTTGGGGAACAACAACAACAACAACAACAACAACAAGTCATTAGAAACAGGTTTAGTTCCAGAAGCTTGGAAGCTTGCAAATGTAGTTCCGATCTTCAAAAAAGGTGATAAATCGATAGCATCCAATTACCGTCCCATTAGTCTCACATCAATCATAGGAAAGTTGCTAGAGTCTATTATTGCTAGGAAAATTAGAAGCCACTTAGTAAAATTTAACTTAATAAATTCTTCTCAGCATGGATTCACTCAGGAACGTTCTTGCCTTACTAATTTGCTTAGCTTTTTCTCAGAGGTATATGAAGCAGTAGATAGTGACAAGTCATATGATATTATATATTTAGATTTCAGTAAAGCTTTCGACAGAGTCCCTCATGAGAGATTGATGAGAAAGGTTGAGGCACATGGAATAGGAGGGTCGTTGTTGGGATGGATTAGGTCATTGGTATTGGAAACAGAGAGTCAATGGTAAATGGAGGAAGTCAGAGTGTCAAGCAGTGAGTGTCCCCCAGGGATTGGTATAGGGTCCCCCTGTTTCTTATATACATAAATGACCTAGATTTAGGTATAACTAGTAGGATAAGTAAATTCGCAGACGATACTAAAATGGGGAGATCAATTGATTCAGATAGCGATATAGAGTGCATCCAAAGGGATCTAGATACCTTACATGAATGGTCAGTAAATTGGCAGATGAAGTATAACATTGACAAATGCAAGGTATTAAAGATAGGGAAGATATAAACAAATGTTAAATATAAACTAGCTAATTTAGAATTAGAAAATTCAGACTGCGAGAAAGATCTAGGTGTGTTTGTTAGCAATGATTTGAAGCCTAGAAAACTGTATAAGCGTTCGTAATAAAGCAAACAGGATTCTCGGGTTCATCTCTAGGAGTGTGAGTAACAGAACTGCTGATGTTATCTTAAAACTTTACTTGTCATTAGTGAGACCCCATATGGATTATGCTGTCCAATTTTGGTGTCCTTATTACAGAATGGACATAGATTAATTGGAGAGAGTACAGCGTAGAATGACAAAAATGATCCATAATATTAGAAATCTTCCGTATGAAGAAAGGTTGAAGAAATTAGGTTTACATTCATTAGAGAGATGCAGAGTTAGAGGGGATATGATAGAGGTGTTCAAGTGGGTTAGTGGAATTAACAAAGGGGACATGACAAATGTACTAAAGCTCAGTAATAGCGAAAGAACTCGTACCAATGGTTTCAAATTAGATAAATTTCGTTTCAGAAAAGATATAGGCAAATATTGGTTTGGTAACAGAGTTGTAGATGGGTGGAATGGACTACCAAGTGTTATAGTGGGATTAAAAACGGTAGGGAGCTTTAAGATAAAATTGGATAAGCATTTGGACGAGAAGGGTTGGGTGTGAAGGGGGATCAGCCGGGTTGGGCCAATCAGCGCTCTGCAGACCCCGGTAATTCTGCGTTAATCTCTAACCGTTTTGGTAAGATGATCCTCAGGGTATTAGAGTGTTGAACCTATAATTGGGCTTTGTAATTGGGGTTGTGTGGGACAGGGATCTGCCTTGCTTAGGCCAATCGGCTTTCTGCAGACTCCCATTTTCTTATGTTCTTATGTTCTTACGTGTTAAGGAAGACACAAATTCACATTAGCGCTTTTTTTTTGGCATCTATTCTCCTCATCTTTGATTTGGAAGTTTGTGAATAAATATTTTGCTCTATGACCTCAGCTAACTATGATATTCTAGTTTGAGTCTATTTGCCGACACTAATACAAAATACATATGTACTGTTATGTTGTCGGAATAAAGTTGTCATCGATAGTGTTAGCCTTTAAGTATTAGTCTATCTATCTATCTATCTATTGCCAGACGCCTTACTCCCCTTAAAGAGGGTGGCCATAAACAGACAGTATTATTATTAGTAGTAGTACTGTATCTATAAAACTTTGGTAGTTTAACGCTATACGGTGCGAGGTGCTCTTTTTTACCTTTTCTGTATTACTCCATTGGTTTGAAGATTTTTAAGACGTTTCGCCTCATTATTTTGGCCGCGATCATATTATTTATGGGTTAGCGAGCCTGCAAATTAGAAGAAATCGTTCTCTGGCCTGGACATTTTTCTACCTAAAAATTTACATATACTGTATAGCTCGTGAGCATTTTTAGTTTGGGTATGGTTTTGCCTTAGGTTTGTATTGTCTACAGACTCTACACCTTCGTCGGGCCCGGATCTGATGGTGTTACTCAAGAGGGGTTTAATCCTTCCAGTAGGCCTACTCTGTTACACCTTTAGTTCTTATATTATGGCTACCATTGGACGATTTTTTGCAGTTTAGGGAGAATTTGTTGAGGGGCGGAGGGGTAATGTAGATAGTTTTGTCTATTTTCATTCGTATACGTCCTTCTTAAGCTGACCAACATCGTCTAATTATATCCAACATAAGGTGAAAATTAAGTCCAGTCGTAGTGAAGGGGTTAATAAGATATTCGTATGTACATTTCAGGTGATTGAGGCCATATCAGCAGCAGTGAGAGAGACCCCTGGTGCCACCCTGCTAGATGTTGACGCCGGGGCCTCTACCAACCGTACCGTCTACACCTTCGTCGGGGGTCCTGGGCCGGTGGTGGAGGCGGCTCTAGCGGCGGCCAGGGCGGCATTTTCCCGCATTGATATGGCCAAGCACAAAGGTTGGCACTTATAGTATACCTTAACATAATTATATATGACAAACTTAATGAGATCTATTGAGATCATCCAAAATCCTTAAACAGTTAATTACCATATCAGAAACTCTTTAATTGAGTGCAAGAAGGGCCAATGTACAGTTATGTCAATGAAGACTGGCCGATTAAATCATATCTATAGATCTGTAGGTAGTAGGGGTAGGCAGCCCCGCCCAGGGAAGTACTACCGCCAAGGTTTCGGGAGACTCAGGGAATAGCCTGAATTCCATTTTCTCTCCCAGGCCTTGGTAGCTGGATACATATCTTTCTGCCTCACACATCAGGGGTATCAGGAAAACCCTCTTTATATAACATACACATCCAACTTCACGACATTGCCCTACATCGCTATCCTCTATCCATAAAATACTACTCTTCCCACTACATATCATACATGTAACACCATACACTTACCTTATAAATATGGCAGTACAATTGTTAAGAGCAAACCTGGTGGTCCCTCGGATATCCACCCCCGGCAGGGTTGGGTTATTGACACAGGGCACTCCCGGTCGTCATCATGCGACTGTGTCAAGAGCATTGCAACGTCCCAAAGCTGCTTGTCAGTACAGCTATTTCTTTAGTAATATAAGGGGACTTCACTCTAACATCAATTCTGTACACCAATTTCTTCAAGCAGAATCCCCTACTCTCCTTTTTTTGACAGAGACTCAAGTAACATCCACATCTGACACATCTAGATTTAATTTTCCAGGTTATCAACTGCTCCAAAATTTCAGACCTAAAGGTGGTGTATGTTGCTTCGCAAAATCTGAAATTGCCCTGGAGGAGGTTACTAGTTTCAATTGTCCCTATTTTGATTATTCTATATACAAATTAATTTCTGCTGGTAAATTTAAATACATATGTTGCATCTACCGTTCCCCAAATACTCCTCCAGAGCAAAGTCTTTTTGATTCTCTGTCCTCACAACTCAGTGTCCTCAACTTAAATGCTTCTTCTGAAATCACTGTGTTGGGTGATTTTAATGTCCATAATGTTGAATGGCTCACTCATTCAGACAGGACTGATGATGCTGGTCTTGAATGTGAGCTATTTGCAGACTCATTTAATCTCATTCAACTAGTCAACCAACCCACCCGTGTACCAGATAATCCTAATCATAATTCCCACCTACTGGACTTATTTTTAACAACCAATTCAGAAAATTATGATGTTACAGTGAGGTCCCCACTTGGATCTTCTGATCACTGTCTGATACAGGCCACCTGTCTATCACCTACCACACCTTCCCACTCTGAACCTGTTTTGGTGACTAAATGGCATTACGATAGGGCAGACTGGGAGGGTCTTCAAGGTTTCTTTATTGATATTCCCTGGACCTCTTTCTTTTCTAATGATGCACACTCCACCTTGAGCCACATACAAGATTTTGTAAAAATTGGAATGGAAACTTTTATTCCTCATCAAAAGTACAGTAAAAGATCTAATTCACCTAAATGGTTTGACCATAATTGTGCTAGAGTAACTGAACAAAAAGCAATAGCCTACAATGCATTCACAAGATCAAAAACACATGAAGCCTTTAATTACTTTAGAAACATCAGAAATCATGCCAAAACTGTATTAAACCTAACTAAATCAAACTTTCTCCATAAGCAGGCAAATAAACTTCTAAATAATCCAAATGATAACAAAATATTTTGGTCTACTCTTAACTCATTCAAATCCAACTTCACTACTGCTTCATCCATTCCACCATTAAAATCTCCGACTGGCAATCTTGTAAGTGACCCACGAGGTAAAGCTAACCTTCTTGCGGATATTTTCTCCACCAACTCAACCTTAGATGAAATAAATCAAGATGTCCCTGTACTTAATTTTAATTCGCCTGAAATTCCCTCACTTAAGATCCACACCAGACATGTCAAAACTATTTTGCAGAATCTCTCAGTAGATAAGGCTCCTGGTCCAGATGAAATTCCTCCAATAGTACTTAAGAATTGCTCCTTGGTGCTCGCTCCTGTATTGGCAATTTTTTTCCGTCTGTGTACTCATACCTCATGCTTCCCAGTACCCTGGAAAGAAGCAAACATCCATCCAGTTCCTAAAAAAGGTGCCTCTTCAGATCCATCAAACTACAGACCAATAGCTATAACTTCCACTCTTGGCAAAGTTTTTGAAATTATATTAAATAATCACATAATTAAGCATCTGGAGAATAATAAATTAATCAGTGATAGGCAATATGGTTTTAGACGATGTCGATCAACTGCAGACATTCTTTGCCTTCTTACGCATCAAATCAACCAAGCTACAGACCAACATGGTGAAACACATACAATAGCACTGGATATATCAAAGGCATTTGATAGAGTCTGGCATCAATCCTTATTGTCGAAGATGTCACACTACGGCCTTGCATCATTAGTTCCACTAATTTCTTCTTATCTTCATAACAGAAAAATACGTGTAATGGTAGATGGCCTTTATTCTCAATTTCACTCAATAAATGCTGGTGTTCCCCAGGGATCAGTTTTGGCCCCAACTCTGTTCCTCATTCGTATCAATGATCTCATATCTACCACTCATAATCCAATACATTCCTACGCAGATGACTCAACACTCCACAGTTCCTTCACATTTACCAATTCTTTCACCCAACCCGATCTTATAAATTCAAAAATAAACACTGCAATTTCTCTGAACCAGGACCTTTCTAGAATTAATGAATGGGGACAAGAGAATCTAGTTTCCTTTAATGCACAGAAAACCAAGTACATTAAATTTTCTAACCGACAGAATCTCACTGACTCCCATATATTTTTAATGATGTAAATATTCCCACTTCCCCTAGTATTGACATTCTCGGTGTAACATTAACTACTAACTTGAGCTGGACACATTATGTTAGAAGCATTGCTAAGAATGCCTCTAAAAAACTGGGACTCCTGTACAGAGTTCGAGAATTCTTCACTGACGAGCAGTTGGCCGTAATATATAAAAGTCATGTGCGCTCTCAGATGGATTACTGTTCACCTCTGTGGGGTGGAAGTGGAGTGGTTGCATTGAGGCAGTTGGACAAAATTCAAAATAAAGCTATTAGATTAATCAATAACCCTGCAATCACACAGGACCTTCCTACATTAGCCATACGAAGAAACGTTGCATCCCTTGCATTATTCTACAGATATTTTCACAGCAATTGTTCCGAGGAACTTGCTTCAATTGTGCCGCCTCTCCACATCTTTCCCCGTAGAACTAGGGCAGCTGAGAGCGCCCATGAATTTACACTTTCTCCTCCACAATGCAGAACTTCTGCTTATCAGAATTCATTTATCCCCAGAGCTACTACTCTTTGGAATTCACTTCCCTCGAATTGCTTTCCACAAACTTACAATCTACAAATGTTTAAATCCAGTTGTTACAAACATTTTATGAATGGAGGATGCCTTTAGGCACATGGACCTTTTTGTTTTATCTGTGTTTTTCCTTCCTCCGTTCATTGTCTCTTAAAAAAAAAAAAAAAAAAAATGTACCTTTTAGTTAAAGAATGGTCAACCTTATCCTCCTTTAGTATCTTGAAAGCTACTAATGGTGGAAGAAATTGACCCTTTTACTAATAAAAGACCATATATTTAGACATGGTTTAATCAGCTAAAGTCTTTCATGGCATTTCTAGGCATTTGCCCTTCTTGCACTCTGCCAGAGAATTGTGGATTATCTAGAACTCTACTTTTCACTAGTCTGGGGTATTTCATCTTGGTTATCTACATGCAAAAAATTGGCCTCACTGACTGTTATGCCCTGTTTTTCTACAGGTTTAACTTGGGTAATGTGAGTTCTAAATTGACTGGGTATATAAGGCTGCATGCACAATACAAGATATGAGGAATAGAGAACATAAAGAAACACATGGTAGCAAGTTACATGATCACGTTTATTGATATACCACTGCAGAATACTTGTGTAAGACAATACAATAGAATTGAACAACACTAGCATAAGTGGATCTGGATGGAGCCTAGTCTCCCACTTCCAACGTTCAGGTATTAATCTTCTGATCACTGGCTTCGATTCCACAGGTTTATATACCGAAGACCATCAATGTTACTTATAGATTCATATTCACTGTTAGATTTATTACTGGTAGCTCTGGTGCACAAGTAGTAGTTCACAGACTAGATTAGACACGCGTATTTTAGAGCACGGGAATTCTAGTAACCTCAGGGGGTACTGATCTAAGTTTTATATCCTTGTTTCAGAAATACATAGAACGCAAATCAGTGGGCGAACGTTAGATATCACTAGAGTTTTAATATCTGAATAAGGTAATTACGAGAGTCAAGGTCGCCTGTTAATTAAAGAGCACTGATCGCTTAGTACGTCCCAAATGGAATGGTTAAGTATGAATTACACTGGGCAAGGTCTTAGCCACTTCGTAGAAATATTAATTAGTGAATCTCTAAACAGCACAGTAATATGTAGTACTGCTAAAGGGGGTCCTGATGTGGCGGCGTCTACGCCGTGGGGCCACCTCCCGAGGCTGCCAACCGCGGATGGCTGCCGACCCTCCACAGCCGAAGACAAAATCAACGACCAGTGGAGGAAAACCGGATGCCGGCCGCGGGGAGCAGTTTCGGGAGCCAAACCGTCACAACCATCCCCTGCCCCCTCCCTGGGGGCACGGGTCCTTGGAGCGGCTTCGGTCGCGCCGGGAATTTCCACACCTCTCACACCACACACACACATCACACAGTTTTTCCTACACCGAGAAATGACTCTCCGGCTGTCATTTCTCGAAGACTTCTTCTAGCCGGAGATATTGAGAGCAACCCAGGACCCACGTTCACATACATATGTCCAACTTGCTCAAAACCCATCACTTCGAGTCGCCATACTAAGGGTTCAGTTCTCTGCAATTCATGTGGGAACTGGACCCACTTCACCTGCACAACACTTGCCTCCAAGAAACACTACACAAACACCTGGACCTGTTCCTCATGCCCCTCCCTCTCCCAGTCAAATCCCTCGCCTAAAACCCGTCCACCTCTCCTCCCCAACCCACCTAACCTTCCCATATCATCCACTCCCCCCCCTAAAACCCGTCCACCTCTCCTCCCTAACCCACCTAACCTTCCCATACCATCCACATCCTCAACTCAACACACCACACCCCATCCTAATCCATTCCAACCCCCATCTCCTGCTCCCCAATCCCCACCCCCACCTCACCCATCCCAACCTCCAGCCCCTCCCTCACCCCCACCCCCCCATCACCCCCACCCCCACCCCATCCTCGTGCAGCAGCACCCAACATACATCGTGCACATAACATTAACATTCTTCAACTGAACATAGATGGCATCAACACAAAGAAACACGAACTCTCACACTTCATCAAACAACACAACATACACATTGCCATCTTACAAGAAACAAAACTCCGCACAACACAAAAAACACCCACATTTCATAATTTCACCACCATCAGACAAGACCGGGCTGTCGGCGGGGGCGGTGGACTCATCACCCTGGTACACAAAGAAATATCATACATAGTAACCAGTGTACAAACCAAATCACTCCTCCCCCCAAATGATAACACAACAGAAATACAGTCAATTAAAATACGCACTGGCAACAACTCCAACATAACCATCATAAACACATACATCCCTCCCCAAACATCCCCTACAGTACCAAATGAATACAGACCACACTTACAACACATCACAAACACCCCACACACCCCACACATCATCCTGGGTGGTGACTTCAACGCCAAGACGTCGGCCTGGTTTGTCGACAACCCCGACACAGACAGAGGGCTGGTACTACAAAACCAAACCGATAACCTCATCATCCTTAACGACATCCATCAACATACCCATATTCCTCACCAAGCCCTCTATAACCCATCATCTCCAGACATCACCTTTTGCTCCCCAGAACTCGCCCCCACAACATCCTGGAGGGTGGTCAGAACCTTAGGCTCTGACCACCTCCCGATCATTATCACCACCAAAACCAGACTCACCCCAGCTAGCCACAAACACACATACACCAATTATAAAAGAGCTAACTGGGAAGCATTCACAAATGAGACAGAACAACACTTCACAACTCTAAACAGTACACCCATCACTAACATCAACAATGCTGTACACATACTCAATAAAACTATCCAAAACGCTGACAAGAAACACATTCCAAGAGGTAACAGAAAAAGACACAACCCCAACTTCACACCAGAAATTCAAAACCTCATCAGACAACGCGACATACTGAAACACTCCCCAGCACCCCACACACAAGACATCACACAACAAATTCAAGCACTCAACACCCAAACTAACAACAAAATACAAGAACAACAAAAACTAAATTGGAATAACTTCCTACAAACACTTGATCACAAAACAAACCCCAAAAAAACTATACAAAACACTAAACAGCATCACACTTTCCAACAGCAACACAACACAATCACATGCTGCAATCACAACAACAGACTCTACTCCTTCATGTAAACAACAAGCAAACACTCTCATCAATCACTTTTCACATGTCAGCCACCTAAAACCTCACAAAGACGACCGACGTGTCATCCGACGTAAGAGACAATTCCCCACAGACCCTGACTATACACCCTTCACCAATCACCAGACAAAGCATATCATCAACAATCTCAAGCACTCACCCGCCTGTGGCCTAGACAACATAAGCAACATACACCTCAGACACCTGGGACCACAAGGCATACAAGCACTCACTAACATATCAAACTACAGCTATTCACACAACACAATACCAGACATTTGGAAGCATGGTATCATCATCACTTTCCCCAAACCCAACAAAGACCCCACGCTACCCTCCTCGCACCGCCCCATCACACTCCTTTGCTCCCCCTCCAAAGTCATGGAACGCCTAGTATTACAACTAATTACACCTGACCTACCCCTAGCTCCAACACAACATGGCTTTAGGCCACTGCACTCCACAAACACTCTTCTCACAGACCTTACACAAAGAGCTTTCGACGGCATCAATTCAGCTAGACCACCACACAGATCACTATTAGCCACACTCGACATTAGTAAAGCCTTCGATGCCATCCCCCGCCACAACCTAACAAACAAAATCTACAACACAAACATGCACAACAACACAAAACGGTGGCTGGCCAACTTCCTAGCAGGCAGATGTGCACACGTATCTTTTGCCGGTCAGTCATCTAAAATCAGAAACTTTCCAAACGGAGTCCCACAAGGATCCGTCCTATCGCCCGCACTCTTCAATCTGTACATGCACGATATAACTACACCCAATACGCCCCAAATAAACTTAGCCTCCTATGCAGATGACATAACACTCACATGCACACACCATGACCCAAAAAGAGCAACAGATCTCCTTCAACCCTATCTCAACACACTACATGGCTGGTGCACTACAAACAGACTTAATCTAGCCCCAGCCAAATCCACCGCAACCCTGCTCACAAGTTGGACAGGAGAACACGAATACATCCCTCAACTCACCATAAACAACACACCCCTAACACATACACACACACCCAAAATCCTAGGAGTAACATATGATACTCATATGACATTCAAACAGCACACCACAAACATTAAAAAGAAACTGACACCCAGACTTAACGCCCTCAGGTCACTTGCTCACACAAAATTTGGACACAACAAAGAAACTACCACCACAGTATATAAACAATACATAAGATCAGTGATGGAATACGCAAGCCCAGCCTGGGCTTCTAACCTAGCTGAAACACATCATAAGACCTTACAGACTATTCAAAACAAAGCCCTGAAGATCATTACAGGCTGCACAGCTACTGCACCCACAGATCACCTACATCAAGAAACCAAAATCCTCAAAGTCAAAGACCATCTGGACATGAGAGGCACTCAATTCCTGGCAGCAGCCTCCACGAACCAAGACCACCCACTAAACTACATGGCAACACACCCACAGACACCAAGAAATATCAAAACAACACCCAGCACACGGTATCATACACAATTATTGTCCTCTCTCCCTCCCTGCCCACCCCGAACCAACTTCCAGAAGCACATCCATACTCATATCTCTCACCGATCCATCCACTCACTCACAGACAACACACAGCTGCATGCACGACCTCCCGAAATCCATCCTTCCGAATCCTCCCTTCCTCGCGAGGACAGAGTCCACCTGGCCAGGCTGAGATGCGGACACCATCCAGCTCTCCTGAGCTATCAGAAGAGACTGGATGACTCCGTTGTCGACGCCTGCCCGGGATGTAACACAGCACCCCATACCATTAAACACATCATAGAAGACTGCATTTCACACAACCACTTACGCCAACAACACAATCTACACTCAATGAGAGCTCTGTGGGAAAGCCCGATCGTGGCCATGGCCTTTCTCAGGGACTCGGGGCTGTTCGGCCAGGCAGCTTAGGGAACAACAACAACAACAACAACAACAACAACTGCTAAAGGGAATCTTGGGTAGTATCTGATGGGTCTGGTCCTGGTTATCTTGCGTCCATGATGTTGGGGGCTAACGACTGGTTCCGCGGCCGTCCAGGGGGGCCATATGTGTGAAGTTCTTCAATACGTGGGCAGGTCCTTCTATCCAAATCTGCCACGGAGTCTGCCGGCTCTGGGATCTCACTCCGGAACAACACAAGGGCAGAGCTAGAAGTTAACTGCAGGGTAGTGACCCCTGGTTGGTGTCTAGCTTTCAACTGATTTGACTGGGGGCGGGAGTTAGATTTATAGGCTCAGTTCTGGACCCTGTAGACAGTAGGGATCTCGAGTCTTATGGACTTAATTGAGCTCTCAATAGATATGGGGACTAGGTAAGATGGTATTTACTGTTGTGGCACAGGGCTATAGGAAGCCTTTATATTTTCATATAACTGAGCCTTAGTAAGAGGTACTATTTTGGCTATACTGGATGTATTTAGGGGAGAGAGACTGGATCTACTTTGCGAGGAGGATGGGGACAGTTGTGATAGGAGCGTCTCTCTAGATTGTTCAATCTTCATTCTATGGTATAGCTGAGGTGCTAATTTAGTGATCAGAGCATGCAAGAAAGGTAAATGGTTTATTGTGAGTTAATAGAGGTTAGTAAAGGTGTTAGTCATGCATGGTTAGTTCATTGATAGGAAGAATTCCTGTGCTACCTGGCAATGACTCGAAAGTCAAAACAGGGGCCAGCTATACCTCCGCGGGGGTGGGGGTCTCCCTCCTCGGGTGGGCAAAAAGGGGGAGCTGGGCGCCCTCTCTCTGTGATAGTCGTCCGGCGGCTGTGGCTAGGGGCTTGCCATATCACCAGTGTTTGTAATAACCCTCTGTGTATGAGACAGATGTGGGTGTCCTTAATACCAAAACCGAAGGTGCCTTAGCTAGCTGGTTTTACTCGGCTGGTTGTTAATTGTAGGGTTTGCTGGATGTGGTGGAGACTGGGTTGCTAACTCTGCCACATTTATCTGGAAGTATGGCAATAGAAGTTAGTTACTGGCGGGGCGGCTAGCCTCGCACCGACGACCATTGGGTGCAGGGTTGTGAATGTGTTGTAAGAGAATAGATGGCATGCAAGGGGCTAGTAAAGTTCTAATGTTGTTCTGGCCTACTAAGTGAAGGTAGGCTGGATAGGAGTATATATAAAAAAGGTTGGAGAGCGTTAGCAACGGACAATTCAAGGATCTTCAAGAGGTATGAGAGAGAGGCTAGGTCGGACAAGAGTCGAGAAGCGCGGGTGTCTTAATGAGAGGGGGGGGGGAGAGTTCAAGGGCTACAGGGAAATTTTGCCCCTAAGGTCCCTGGGCGTGGGGGTGGCATTAGGCTACAATTGATATGGAAGTTTGAAAAGGCAGTAGAATACGTTAGCCAAATGCTACCGGGGAATGCAACTATGGGGTGGTATATGAGTCTGGAAAAGATAGAGTTATGCGATCAGTCAGAGGGTTATGGATACTATTAGTTGGCCCTGGGAACTGCGTTTTCTATTAAATATAAAATACCAACCACAGCGGCAGTTCGTAGGGGTACTTAGTTATTGTTTTCGGGGTACTTATGACAGATACTGGTAACCAGGTTATCTTATACAATCTCTGGTTGGGGTAAGAGGTGTAAGACACGAAGTAAATTGGCGTAGTGTGGACTGTGGATACGAAAGAGGCAAGGGGAAGACGTATGACAATTGTGGGAAAGTAAATGGAAAAAGGTGAACACAATGGCGGATAAAAATACTTAACCTAAGGATTGAATACATAGATTTATGGGGCGATGGGTCTTCAGAAGCTTAGTCTGGCAAGACAAGATGTTAGGGAATGTTAATATTAATACTTAGTTACTAGAGGAACAATGCAAGGGGCGACTGAGCACGGGTTACATATATCTATACTCGTCATGGGAAATGATATACTAGGTCTAGGGACAAGCGTGGGTGTTTTAACTTCTAAGATATATAACATCTACTTCTCGGATGTAAGAACATACATAGATATAATTATGGCTGTCTGATGTGTTGGCATTGGCTCAACGTCGGGACAGGCATGGGTGTTTTTAATATGAATGTATATTCCTGTTCATCATCTTTGTAGTTAGGAGTGTAGGACACGAGGGGGTTAGTGTACGTGAGGTGTGGAAAATGGTCAGTTTAGAAAAGGTAAATGGGTGCAGCCAGGAGCTGCTTAGCCCTGCGGGCTTGGGCCTGTCTGAAATGGCTGGCTCGGTCAGCTGGTCCTTTCGTTCTGTGGACCTTTCCTTTGGTGTTTCTGTGTGGTGTTCGTTCATGGCTTCTGTGGTGTGCTTCTCGTTCTGGGGCATTTTACTTCCCTCTCCTTCATTATAGGCTCGTCCTCGAGCCTCAAGGGTGAAGTAAAAGAAGCATAGTCAGAAAAGTGTAGGTTAACAAGAAAAGTAGTATGACTAAGGGAAAAAAATAATATATACAGTATATGGAAAACATGTAAATTTAAGAAAGGACAGATAATTAAGAACACAGGAAATTAAGAAGAGGTAAAGTGTTTAACAATGTATAAAGCAAATTTAAAAGATAGTCAGAAAAGTGTAGGTAACAAGAAAAGTAGTATGACTAAGGAAAAAAAATAATATATACAGTATATGGAAAACATGTAAATTTATAGAATCATGCCCAATCGCTTAGGAATTGAAAACATTCTAAACAATTTAGTACAATAATATCCTCATCATCATCAGGGGGGGGGGGGGGGGGTATTTAGGGTCGCCGTTAGTCTGGGTGACGGTCTGGTAATAGGGGGTGGTTCACTTTCACTTTGGAAGGGCGGGGTGGATATACCGTTAGTTCTTGTCGTTAGGAATGTGGGTCTGGGGGCGAGCTGGCCCGGGGCCAGTTTTGGAGGGGGGGTCTAAGTGGTTTCGGTCGGGGGTAGTGATAGGGGGGTTTTACAGATGAAATGGGCAGGTCGAGTCGGGGTTGTTGTTGCGGAAGAGGTTGGTGCTGGGGAGGGGTTGAATTCTGTAGAGAGTTGTGGTCGTGAGTGGGGTTTGGGGAAGGGTGAGTAAGGCTGAAGGTTGAGAGTTTACTATGATCGGGTGGTTTGGAGGTTTGGGGTGTGGGGATTTGATAGGGAGATGGTGGGGGGGGGTCTGGGCAGGCAGGGTTGTGGTTTGAGAGGGGTTGAATTTGGACTGATTTTATTTTCGGGAGAGACATGGATGGGATTTCGAGGAGTGGTTGAAGTTGAGAGGTTGATTATGTTGTTTGGGGTGAGAGAGAGAGTATTTTGGGGTTTAGCCAAGGTGGAAAAAGTTTTGTGGTTGGATTGGGATGGGAGTGGTATTTTGTTGAGCGGGATCTTTGGGGGTGGAATTTGGGGCGGGTGGGGTAACGGTGAAGAGGGGGAGGTTGAAAGTTTAGCTGGGCTCATGATGGTGGGGGACCGACTGGTGAGCAGGTGTTCGGTACGCATGAGGGGGGGGAATCACTTTGGTGGGGGTCACGCGTGAGGGGGGGATTAACGGCGCGTGTGGGAGGATCAGAGTGGTGGGGTGTGTCGGTGGCAGTGACGGTTTGCTTAGAGGTTAGCTGGGGTTGGTGGGTTTGTCTGTCATGAGGGGGTGAGTCAAGTGTGGGGTTTTGAAGTTTATTAGGGGTGTGAATTGTGGGGGGGTGGAAGGGAGCTACTGACGGAAAACTGTCACAAGGGAAATTTTGTTGGTGGGGAAATAGCCGAGCATTTCTGGGGGAAGGGGGGGGACATAGTTGGGTCCCTAGGTCGTCACGCGTGAGGGGAGGATTAACGGTGCGTGTGGGAGGGTCAGGGTGGTGAGAGGTGAGCGAGTTAGGAAACGGGATTTGTTGGGGGGACTGCGGCGGGTTGGGGGGGGGAGAGTTAGGTGTAGAACAGGGGTTATTGGTAGAGGACTGATGTATTGATTTGGGGTTGTTAACAGGACGAATTTGGGGAATTTTCTTGGTGTCAGTCTCGGTCTGGTTAAAGGTTATGTGGGACTGGTGAGTTTGTTTGACATGAGAGGGCGAGTCAAGTGTGGGGTTTCGAAGTTTTCTAGGGGTGTGAATTGTGTGGGGGTGGAAGGGGGCTACTGACTGAAAACTGTCACAAGCTACCGACGGAAAACTGTCACAAGGGAAATTTTGTTGGTGGGGGGATAGCTGAACATTTCTGGGGTCATGGGGAAAATATGTTGTGGTAGGCCTACATAGGTAGGCATAGCTAGAATACGGGGCTTGTTGGGGGGGCTGCGGAGGGTTGGTGGGGGAAGAGTTAGGGATGGTCAGAGAGGATAGAGGCAAGGAAGAGTGCACTGGGGTTGGACTTTCACCGGAAGTCATTTTGGAAGGGTGCACGGAGTCTTGGATAGGGGCTGAAGGGTTGGATAGGGGATTCATCGAACTGCGTAGGCATTCTTCTCTGATGGAGAGCATATGTTCTTCGAATAAGCCACACGGGTCGAGATGGGCGGTGATGTGGGGTGGGAGGATGTTTAACAAAGCGGTGAATAAGAGTTCATTTTGTTGGTCGTAATCTTCATAGCTATACGTGGTCCTCACATATCTGTAGAGTTGTATGAGGGTCACATTTATATCCCCTTCATACTTGATCTCGTCGACTTTTATTATTTTGGGGGCGACGGGGGAACCCAAAAGTGGATCTAAGGTCCGGATCACGAAGGATCGAAACTGGTTCCAAGTACTCTCTGGCGTATTCTGTGTCACCATTTGGTGAATAAATTCTTCAAAGGTAGGCTTATCAACAAGTTGGGAAACGGCTTCTCCCAACTGTAACATATGCAAAATTGCCCAGGCGATTTTTTCGCGGTCATTATGAAGTACCACATCGTACACTGGCTTTATTGTCTAAGTAACTGGTGATATCATACGTGTTTACATCATACTTGGGAATGTGTGCGAGTGGCTGAAGATTTCGCGATGTTGCCATGCTTCTACTGTTCCAAACTTGCAGTGTAATGCAACCTTTTATCCGAATCAAGAACCACCGCTGCCGCCAATGTTATGCCCTGTTTTTCTACAGGTTTAACTTGGGTAATGTGAGTTCTAAATTGACTGGGTATATAAGGCTGCATGCACAATACAAGATATGAGGAATAGAGAACACAAAGAAACACATGGTAGCAAGTTACATGATCACGTTTATTGATATACCACTGCAGAATACTTGTGTAAGACAATACAATAGAATTGAACAACACTAGCATAAGTGGATCTGGATGGAGCCTAGTCTCCCACTTCCAACGTTCAGGTATTAATCTTCTGATCACTGGCTTCGATTCCACAGGTTTATATATCGAAGACCATCAATGTTACTTATAGATTCATATTCACTGTTAGATTTATTACTGGTAGCTCTGGTGCACAAGTAGTAGTTCACAGACTAGATTAGACACGCGTATTTTAGAGCACGGGAATTCTAGTAACCTCAGGGGGTACTGATCTAAGTTTTATATCCTTGTTTCAGAAATACATAGAACGCAAATCAGTGGGCGAACGTTAGATATCACTAGAGTTTTAATATCTGAATAAGGTAATTACGAGAGTCAAGGTCGCCTGTTAATTAAAGAGCACTGATCGCTTAGTACGTCCCAAATGGAATGGTTAAGTATGAATTACACTGGGCAAGGTCTTAGCCACTTCGTAGAAATATTAATTAGTGAATCTCTAAACAGCACAGTAATATGTAGTACTGCTAAAGGGAATCTTGGGTAGTATCTGATGGGTCTGGTCCTGGTTATCTTGCGTCCATGATGTTGGGGGCTAACGACTGGTTCCGCGGCCGTCCAGGGGGGCCATATGTGTGAAGTTCTTCAATACGTGGGCAGGTCCTTCTATCCAAATCTGCCACGGAGTCTGCCGGCTCTGGGATCTCACTCCGGAACAACACAAGGGCAGAGCTAGAAGTTAACTGCAGGGTAGTGACCCCTGGTTGGTGTCTAGCTTTCAACTGATTTGACTGGGGGCGGGAGTTAGATTTATAGGCTCGGTTCTGGACCCTGTAGACAGTAGGGATCTCGAGTCTTATGGACTTAATTGAGCTCTCAATAGATATGGGGACTAGGTAAGATGGTATTTACTGTTGTGGCACAGGGCTATAGGAAGCCTTTATATTTTCATATAACTGAGCCTTAGTAAGAGGTACTATTTTGGCTATACTGGACGTATTTAGGGGAGAGAGACTGGATCTACTTTGCGAGGAGGATGGGGACAGTTGTGATAGGAGCGTCTCTCTAGATTGTTCAATCTTCATTCTATGGTATAGCTGAGGTGCTAATTTAGTGATCAGAGCATGCAAGAAAGGTAAATGGTTTATTGTGAGTTAATAGAGGTTAGTAAAGGTGTTAGTCATGCATGGTTAGTTCATTGATAGGAAGAATTCCTGTGCTACCTGGCAATGACTCGAAAGTCAAAACAGGGGCCAGCTATACCTCCGCGGGGGTGGGGGTCTCCCTCCTCGGGTGGGCAAAAAGGGGGAGCTGGGCGCCCTCTCTCTGTGATAGTCGTCCGGCGGCTGTGGCTAGGGGCTTGCCATATCACCAGTGTTTGTAATAACCCTCTGTGTATGAGACAGATGTGGGTGTCCTTAATACCAAAACCGAAGGTGCCTTAGCTAGCTGGTTTTACTCGGCTGGTTGTTAATTGTAGGGTTTGCTGGATGTGGTGGAGACTGGGTTGCTAACTCTGCCACATTTATCTGGAAGTATGGCAATAGAAGTTAGTTACTGGCGGGGCGGCTAGCCTCGCACCAACGACCATTGGGTGCAGGGTTGTGAATGTGTTGTAAGAGAATAGATGGCATGCAAGGGGCTAGTAAAGTTCTAATGTTGTTCTGGCCTACTAAGTGAAGGTAGGCTGGATAGGAGTATATATAAAAAAAGGTTGGAGAGCGTTAGCAACGGACAATTCAAGGATCTTCAAGAGGTATGAGAGAGAGGCTAGGTCGGACAAGAGTCGAGAAGCGCGGGTGTCTTAATGAGAGGGGGGGGGGGGAGAGTTCAAGGGCTACAGGGAAATTTTGCCCCTAAGGTCCCTGGGCGTGGGGGTGGCATTAGGCTACAATTGATATGGAAGTTTGAAAAGGCAGTAGAATACGTTAGCCAAATGCTACCGGGGAATGCAACTATGGGGTGGTATATGAGTCTGGAAAAGATAGAGTTATGCGATCAGTCAGAGGGTTATGGATACTATTAGTTGGCCCTGGGAACTGCGTTTTCTATTAAATATAAAATACCAACCACAGCGGCAGTTCGTAGGGGTACTTAGTTATTGTTTTCGGGGTACTTATGACAGATACTGGTAACCAGGTTATCTTATACAATCTCTGGTTGGGGTAAGAGGTGTAAGACACGAAGTAAATTGGCGTAGTGTGGACTGTGGATACGAAAGAGGCAAGGGGAAGACGTATGACAATTGTGGGAAAGTAAATGGAAAAAGGTGAACACAATGGCGGATAAAAATACTTAACCTAAGGATTGAATACATAGATTTATGGGGCGATGGGTCTTCAGAAGCTTAGTCTGGCAAGACAAGATGTTAGGGAATGTTAATATTAATACTTAGTTACTAGAGGAACAATGCAAGGGGCGACTGAGCACGGGTTACATATATCTATACTCGTCATGGGAAATGATATACTAGGTCTAGGGACAAGCGTGGGTGTTTTAACTTCTAAGATATATAACATCTACTTCTCGGATGTAAGAACATACATAGATATAATTATGGCTGTCTGATGTGTTGGCATTGGCTCAACGTCGGGACAGGGCATGGGTGTTTTTAATATGAATGTATATTCCTGTTCATCATCTTTGTAGTTAGGAGTGTAGGACACGAGGGGGTTAGTGTACGTGAGGTGTGGAAAATGGTCAGTTTAGAAAAGGTAAATGGGTGCAGCCAGGAGCTGCTTAGCCCTGCGGGCTTGGGCCTGTCTGAAATGGCTGGCTCGGTCAGCTGGTCCTTTCGTTCTGTGGACCTTTCCTTTGGTGTTTCTGTGTGGTGTTCGTTCATGGCTTCTGTGGTGTGCTTCTCGTTCTGGGGCATTTTACTGACCATTTGTTTTTTTATCATGATATTGAAGAACTCAATTAATGTGTCGACTACGTATATTTGATAAAGGTGTCTATACGTTCTGTTGCTGTTAAACCTCAGGACACTCTGGATCACTTTAAACATAAAAACATAAATAAATGTGAGTCTGCGAGAGCCGATTTGCCCACACACGGCAGATCCCTTTCACACCCAACCCATCTCGCTTTGTGAGTTGATGGGGGCAGTCAGATTTGAACAAGGGTACATAATTAAATCCTAGCACCTTGTATCTTTCTCTTATCCTGCTTATCTCTTATCCACATCAAAGATAGTCTTGAAATACACTTTATTTTTCACATCGTTCTATTTTGCAGTTCTCCGTTGTTATGCGATGTTCTTTTACTCAGTGTCGTTTATATAGAGAGGAAATATGTAGCTGTTTTCTATAATGCTTTCCATTATCTACCAACTTGTCTTTGCAGATCAAGAAAAGTTGGGTTGGCTTCTATGCTTCTATAATGAACTGTATCAGGAACTGCCAAAGTGACCAAGGAGTCACTCCGGCTCTCCTTATTGGCCATAAAACTCACACCAGCCACATAATAATGCCATAAGTTACGGCGAGGTGAGAGCCATAACAAACCAATGAGTTAACAGCTTATTACTTGCTCGCGACATCGTACCTTCATCATACTTAGGAAAACTAGACTATCACAATTACTGTATCTTATAATATCCAGTTATTATTCGTATTTTACCATTAATGGTGCTAGAATTACAATGTCGGCATTACACATACGATGATCAGAGGGAGGTAATACCTCGTAAATACTACAGGGTAAATACTTTAGCATCCTGGTTCTCGTCACTATTCTCATCCAGTGGACGGATACTCAAAACAATTACGGTCTTATCTAACTCTTATCATATCCTAACTGCCATCCTCGTATTTCTAGCGTCATTAAAAATAAAATAAAAAATAAAAATAAAAAAATAAAATAAAAATAATAAATCATATCTAGATATTTTAACTTAACCCTTTATAGTCCATGAGCCAGGCCAGATATCGGTACCACCTGGGGTGACTAAACACGAATGGTACTAAAATGTTTATAGAGTGACTGTAAGTACATTAAGATATGATAGCCTTCTCGCACTGGTAGCTTAGTCTAATTTTTTTGATGCAATAGGGGCGCTACCCAAAAATAAAGATTTTTAGCGTGACGCTCGGCGTTTTCCTCATTTTCTTTAAAATCCATCACACAATCATCGCGAAACTTTGAACACCTATGTAGAATTATATTCTCTACCAGAGTTGTTCCTAGGTATTTTTCAAATTTCCTCATATTTCGGAATATACTCTATATTTTGGGTATTTTCCTCTAAATCTAGAATAAATCCTTAAATATGGGGAACATTGAAAAATATATTCTAACAGCTCTTGTAGCTTATTTGATTCTCTACAAGAATTATTCCGATGTGTATTTCAAGTTTCTCCATATTTAGGGGTTTATTTCATATTTGGGGATTTTTTGTTATATTTTGGGGATAATTTATTATTGGAAGGAGCAAACATATGTAGAGTGGTTTCCATGTAATGTGTTTGTTTGTTCATGGTTTAATGGTGATATTTTTTGCAGGTGTGTGTCGACTGTTTGACGGCAGGATGGAACCATCTGCGAGGAAGAGAGCACGGATCGACTGTATCATCCACTGCTCTGATGATGACAGCGATGCTCTGGTGTCACCACAGGATTTGGACTCCTGGAACACATTGCTCAGGGCTGCAGAAATCAGGCAGCATGATCCAGTCCTGGAAGCAGCCAAGGGCCTTGAAGAAGGAGGAATACCACACATACATTATCACCGTAAATGTCGTAGTCTCTTTACAATGAAGAAGTCACTGGATTCTATCCTTGCCAAGGGTGTCAAGATAGAATCAGCAAGCGTCGACCCCAGGAGGAGGGCATCAAGGGATGCCCCTAGTACTAGCAGGGTGTATGCCAAAGTATGTATCTTCTGCGAGAAGTCAAGCAAGTACATAAAAACAACAAAGACAAGGGAGCCACTCATACAGTGTGTTGAGCTACGAGCAGATGAGAAGATTCGCAGAGCAGCAATAAGGAAACTCAACCAGAGAATCCTTGGTTTAGTTAGCAGAGACCTTGTTGCTGCAGAGGGTCACTACCACAAGTCGTGCTACAAACTCTTCACAAAAGATGATTTCCCAGCGGCCGCCAGGTCGGGTGCAGGTGAAAATCAGGAAGAAAGCGAGGAAGCACGCTACGAAGAGGTTGAGACAGAAGCCCTCGAGGAACTCTGCTTGTATATAAGGACCAAATTATTCCCCAACCCAGAGGTACTGCCTATGACAAACCTCACATCTAGGCTTGAGAGATCCATGATGTCCCGTGGTATTATCCAACTGAAACCAGCGACAAAGAAACATGTTCGCCGAAAGATTGAAACCGAGTTTGGAGAATCACTACGCTTTGTCCCAGATGAGAAAGGAAAGCTTCTAATCTATCCACGCAGCCTCTCAATGGACGACCTTGCCCGGCAAGCACACAAAATGGCAAAAGACCTGCAAGAAGCAAGAGCAGCTAACTCTGAAGATGTCTTAACCAAAGCAGGAATGCAGCTGAGGAATGAGATCAATAAACAAGATGTGAGTCAGCCATGGCCTCCCGATACAGATCAGAATGTCATTCCTGCAGCAGTCACTCAATTCCTGCACACCCTGCTGACAGGAGAGTGTGAGTGTGAAACTCCCTCTGAAAGAGCTCAACGTCTTGCCACTTCCTTTGGCAGTGACTTGGTCTTTGCTGTTACCAGTGGCAAGACAAAACCACCCAAGCACGTACTGCTGACCAATGCTGTAAAGTCTTTGACAGGAAACACAGAACTGATCCGAACTCTGAATCGTCTTGGTCACTGTGTGTCTTACTCAATGTTTGAGGAGATCGATACAGCCCTTTGTATCCAGAAGCTGGAATGCTCAAAGGATGACATTCCACTGCCAGCAAACATCTACCCTGGTGTGTTCACAACCCTGGCCTGGGATAACATTGACCGACTTGAAGAGACCCTAAGTGGAGCAGGTACTTCTCATAGAGTCAATGGCATTGCTGTCCAGTCCAAGGTTGCAGGCTCTGTGCCAGAGAAAGTCCTGCCAGAGATTACCAAGTCCAAGATAAGAAGCATCACTCAGACATCATCAATGCTGCCAATATACAATGTTGGGCGGCGGGCAGGGCCACCTAGGATTGAGACTGCGTATGTCGACACTACCAAGGAAGTCCAGGATTCAAAGACAAAGAACCATATCTGGCTTCTTACTCGAATGTCAGACCATGAGGACCAGTCCATCAGCAGTTGGACTGGGTTCAACATCAAAATGCGCAGAGACATTGCAGTGGTTCAGGACACTGTAAGCTACCTGCCCACTATCAATGCTCCCGCAACAGAAATGTCCACCGTTAATGAAATCTTGGAACAAACGCATGCTATCATGCAGTCCTTACAGCTTAACAAGATTGTGTGCGTGTTTGATCAAGCACTCTATGCCAAAGCTGCCGAAGTTATCTGGAAACAAGAGAAGTTCAAGAACATTATCATCAGGATGGGCGTCTTCCACACAATCTGTAATCTCATCTCCACCATAGGAAAGAGGTTTCAAGATGCAGGTCTTAGAGATCTGTGTGTGGAATCAGGTATCATCGCAGAAGGATCAGTGTCAGGAGTGATGAACGGCAAGAGGTACAACAGAGCAGTGAGACTACACAAGCTCGTGTATGAAGCACTGATGAGGCTTGCATGGAAAGGCTTCCTTTCATGGCTAGAAGAAAACCATTCAAGGGACATACACCATCTAGATGAAACACTGAAGGACATCAACAGCTTTCACAGCAATGTGTCTCAGGGACTCTTTCAAGAGCTGATGGAGAGTGAATCATGCACACATATCATGAAGCTTTTCCAAGTTTATCTTGAGACCCTCAGAGATGAACACAACCTCTCAGCATTCTGGATGTCATACCTGGACATGGTTGAGATCATGCTGGACTTAATTCGAGCCTCCAGAGAAGGCAACTGGATGCTCCACCTAGGAGCAATCCGACAGATGATACCGTGGTGTTTTGCCTATGACAAAGTGAACTATGCCCGGTTCCTAACCTACTACTATGCCTTGATGTCTCGACTGCCCATTGAACACCCAGAGGTCCATGAACACTTCATGCAAGGTGGCTTTTCGGTCCAGATCGGTAGCAAGAATCCCTTTGGACGGATCCCTGTGGACCAGACAATCGAAGAGACGATCAACAAAGACACCCAGACACCAGGGGGCACAAAAGGCTTCAGCCTGAAAGGCGGAGCTGTCGCCAGGTACTACCTGACATCGGAGTATCGCAGCAGGTACTTAAGGCAGCTCAGGACTATGGTAGTAGGCCAAAAGTATACTGACTTCAGCCACCCAGACCTACAGATGCCCAGGATTAGAAGAGATGAGGCCGATGTCCAATCTTTAGTTCAACTGATGGAGACCAGCTGGTTGAACCCCTTCAACGCAGAGCAAGAAGATCTTGTCAGTTTGTCAACTGCGACTATGGCACCACCAGAAGTTGTCAAAGACCTTCTAGGGGCCTACAGAATAGGAGAGGATGCATATCAAGCCTTCAAGGAAGAGCGCCTGGAGATCGATACGCCAACTATACAGTTTCATGACACGATGACGAAGACGAAACTGAGAACGTTCACTAACATCAGAATGAAGCCACGCTCACAAGACCATGCCAAGGAGGTTATCTTAAAGGCTGACAGGAACCTATTTGGCCAGATGATCCTTGTTGCCGAGAACAGAAAGCTCAAAATGAGTGATGTCTTGGCTCATCCCCTGGGCCTTTGCCTTGGGCACTTGCCAGCGGTGATGGGTCTCTCCGCAAGACCAACAAGGCTGCCCTCGCAAAGGAGTTAGAGAGGAATGTTTCTCCTGCAGAAGTGATACCCGAGCCCTCTGCTACCATAATTGATGGGATGAGCCTGGTCCACAAACTGAAGGGAAACGACAAAACTTTTTCACAGCTTGCAGGTACAGCACTGAGTCACGCTGTTCATGAAGGTGCTAAGAGCAGGCGCATTGATGTTGTGTTTGATATCTACAAGGAGACATCCATCAAGGATGCAGAACGAGCCAAAAGAAGTGCAGGCACAGGAATTCATTTCAAGAACATTCAACCTGGGCACAACATCCAGCAGTGGAGAAAGTTACTCGGTAGTTCCTCCAACAAGGCAAGTCTTATCAAGTTCTTGGTAGAAGAATGGAAGGCACCACAGCACAGGGAGAAGCTCAAGGACAAGGAGCTGTATGTCACATGTGAGCAGCGCTGCTTCAAGATCACCAAAGAGCAGTGGCAAGAGGCTCCTGAGCTTAAGTCAACTCAAGAAGAAGCAGACACACGCCTTCTTCTCCATGCACTTCATGCAGCAGAATCTGGGAACAAGTCTGTCATCATCACTGCAGAAGATACAGACGTCATGGTGTTGTGTCTTGGCATGTGCCACAAGATCCCATCCCATCTGTTCCAGAAGTGCGGGACGAAGAACCGGACAAGATTCCTGGATATCACCACACTGAGCCGCACACTGGGAGGCAGCGTGTGTGATTCATTGATTGGTATGCATGCCTTTACAGGCTGTGATACCGTCAGTGCATTCGCTGGCCGAGGGAAGATGACGACACTCAAGCAGGTGAAGATGGACAAGACATACCAGCATGCTTTTCACGAACTTGGACGCTCATGGGAAGTGTCTCCTGAACTCTTTGAGAAGCTACAGGAAATCACCTGCCACATGTACCTACCATCTACCCACACAACTAAGGTAAACAAGCTTCGGTATGAGCTGTTCTGTGCAAGACGTGGAGAGGTAGAGTCAAGTCAACTCCCTCCTTGTGAGGACTGCCTCTTCATGCATGCACTGCGTGCAAACTACCAGGCTGCGATCTGGAGGAGAAGTCTTCAGAGCCAGCCATTTGTTGCGAACCCAACAGACTGCGGTTGGATGACAGATGAGGACGGTAAGCTTGCCGTCAACTGGATGCGAGGCTCACCAGCACCAGATGCTGTTATGCAGCTACTGTCTTGCAAGTGTGTGCGGTCATGCGAACTCCCTAAGTGTACTTGCCTCAGCAATGGTCTAAAATGCACGGACATGTGCAGGTTACAGACATGTCAGAACAAGGCTATTGAAGAAGAGCCGGTGGCACAACAGTCAGATTCCGAGTCTGACGTAGATGATATTTAGGAGTAGTAATTTGCCATAATAGTATGTACAAGCCCATGGCATGCTTAGTGTGTATTTACAGGACTTGTATTAAATGTGACAATTACTATATGCATTTTGTTGACATTTAGGCATTCCTGTCCCCAAATTTGACATTTTAAAAAATTTCGGAATTTTCGGTAGGGTATGTCTATTCAAGAAGTGATAACGACCATTAAGCTACCAATGTGCAAGGGCTATCATATCAAAACATAAACTAGAGACATGTAGCAAGCTAAAAACACCTAAGAGAATTAGTCACCCCGGGTGGTACCGATATCCCAAAATTCGGGTCTTGGCTCATGGACTATTAAGGATTATGACGCGTTTTAACAGTTTATTCTGGCTATTATTAGGCGACTTTATTCAGACATGGAAGGCCCTCTTCCAGTCAAAGGGGGAAAGACTATCTAACATATTCACCTAACTTCCACAATTCCTTCCTAAGCTGAATAAAATCGTCTAATGATAGCCAGAATAAGGTGTTCAAATCCGTCATCCTCAAGGGGTTAAGAAACTCTAGTTTACTTATATGTGAGGAAATTATGACGTAGATTAAACGGCCAATTCGTTGGTTTGTTATGCTTCTCACCTCGAAATTGATGGCGTCTTTGAGGCTCCAAGTCCAGGTGTTTATGTTAACCTTCCTAGCCTACCTACCATTCCTAACTGGTGGTTGCTGCCTTCAGATCCCCACTGAGGAGGGGCCGCAGGTGAGGGCCGGAGTGACAAGTGGCCGGAATGACCAGCTTCTGGTGTCACCATGTGCAAATACCTGTACCATTATCAGTAGAACACCGTAAATTTCCACTGTAGAAACCCTTACTCAATATTACGGTTTATTATCTGTATTTGACCTTCATATTTCGAAACTGAGACTGTAGATGACTAGTAATATTGACAGCTTCGTAGACTTGTGACTGTTAAGATTATTCTATTATGATGGCAGCCTGTCCTATGATCGTAAAATATCGGAATATTGACTGCAGTCATCACTATGGATAGTAACATCGCAAATAAGCTCGTATCCGTGTGTCCAGACAGTTTGACTTCAACGTACCCTGAATTTGGTTACGTCACTTCAATTGGGGGGGGGGAGCACTCGTTACAGGCAGCTTTTCCTTTTGTATCCTTCATACACATAAACCAATCCTAGAGTACACAAACCCCACCATTGTCGGTGGTTGTTGTTGTTGTTGTTGTTCCCTAAGCTGCCTGGCCGAACAGCCCCGAGTCTATGAGGAAGGCCATGGCCACGATCGGGCTTTCCCACAGAGCTCTCATTGAGTGTAGATTATGTTGTTGGCGTAAGTGGTTGTGTGAAATGCAGTCTTCTATGATGTGTTTAATGGTATGGGGTGCTGTGTTACATCCCGGGCAGGCGTCGACAACGGAGTCATCCAGTCTCTTCTGATAGCTCAGGAGAGCTGGATGGTGTCCGCATCTCAGCCTGGCCAGGTGGACTCTGTCCTCGCGAGGGAGGGAGGATTCGGAAGGATGGATTTCGGGAGGTCGTGCATGCAGCTGCGTGTTGTCTGTGAGTGAGTGGATGGATTGGCGAGAGATATGAGTATGGATGTGCTTCTGGAAGTTGGTTCGGGGTGGGCAGGGAGGAGAGAGGACAATAATTGTGTGTGATACCGTGTGCTGGGTGTTGTTTTGATATTTCTTGGTGTCTGTGGGTGTGTTGCCATGTAGTTTAGTGGGTGGTCTTGGTTCGTGGAGGCTGCTGCCAGGAATTGAGTGCCTCTCATGTCCAGATGGTCTTTGACTTTGAGGATTTTGGTTTCCTGATGTAGGTGATCTGTGGGTGCAGTAGCTGTACAGCCTGTAATGATCTTCAGGGCTTTGTTTTGAATAGTCTGTAAGGTCTTATGATGTGTTTCAGCTAGGTTAGAAGCCCAGGCTGGGCTTGCGTATTCCATCACTGATCTTATGTATTGTTTATATACTGTGGTGGTAGTTTCTTTGTTGTGTCCAAATTTTGTGTGAGCAAGTGACCTGAGGGCGTTAAGTCTGGGTATCAGTTTCTTTTTAATGTTTGTGGTGTGCTGTTTGAATGTCATATGAGTATCATATGTTACTCCTAGGATTTTGGGTGTGTGTGTATGTGTTAGGGGTGTGTTGTTTATGGTGAGTTGAGGGATGTATTCGTGTTCTCCTGTCCAACTTGTGAGCAGGGTTGCGGTGGATTTGGCTGGGGCTAGATTAAGTCTGTTTGTAGTGCACCAGCCATGTAGTGTGTTGAGATAGGGTTGAAGGAGATCTGTTGCTCTTTTTGGGTCATGGTGTGTGCATGTGAGTGTTATGTCATCTGCATAGGAGGCTAAGTTTATTTGGGGCGTATTGGGTGTAGTTATATCGTGCATGTACAGATTGAAGAGTGCGGGCGATAGGACGGATCCTTGTGGGACTCAGTTTGGAAAGTTTCTGATTTTAGATGACTGACCGGCAAAAGATACGTGTGCACATCTGCCTGCTAGGAAGTTGGCCAGCCACCTTTTTGTGTTGTTGTGCATGTTTGTGTTGTAGATTTTGTTTGTTAGGTTGTGGCGGGGGATGGCATCGAAGGCTTTACTAATGTCGAGTGTGGCTAATAGTGATCTGTGTGGTGGTCTAGCTGAGTTGATGCCGTCAAAAGCTCTTTGTGTAAGGTCTGTGAGAAGAGTGTTTGTGGAGTGCAGTGGCCTAAAGCCATGTTGTGTTGGAGCTAGGGGTAGGTCAGGTGTAATTAGTTGTAATACTAGGCGTTCCATGACTTTGGAGGGGGAGCAAAGGAGTGTGATGGGGCGGTGCGAGGAGGGTAGCGTGGGGTCTTTGTTGGGTTTGGGGAATGTGATGATGATACCATGCTTCCAAATGTCTGGTATTGTGTTGTGTGAATAGCTGTAGTTTGATATGTTAGTGAGTGCTTGTATGCCTTGTGGTCCCAGGTGTCTGAGGTGTATGTTGCTTATGTTGTCTAGGCCACAGGCAGGTGAGTGCTTGAGATTGTTGATGATATGCTTTGTCTGGTGATTGGTGAAGGGTGTATAGTCAGGGTCTGTGGGGAATTGTCTCTTACGTCGGATGACACGTCGGTCGTCTTTGTGAGGTTTTAGGTGGCTGACATGTGAGAAGTGATTGATGAGAGTGTTTGCTTGTTGTTTACATGAAGGAGTAGAGTCTGTTGTTGTGATTGCAGCATGTGATTGTGTTGTGTTGCTGTTGGAAAGTGTGATACTGTTTAGTGTTTTGTAGAGTTTTTTGGGGTTTGTTTTGTGATCAAGTGTTTGTAGGAAGTTATTCCAATTTAGTTTTTGTTGTTCTTGTATTTTGTTGTTAGTTTGGGTGTTGAGTGCTTGAATTTGTTGTGTGATGTCTTGTGTGTGGGGTGCTGGGGAGTGTTTCAGTGTTGTCTGATGAGGTTTTGAATTTCTGGTGTGAAGTTGGGGTTGTGTCTTTTTCTGTTACCTCTTGGAATGTGTTTCTTGTCAGCGTTTTGGATAGTTTTATTGAGTATGTGTACAGCATTGTTGATGTTAGTGATGGGTGTACTGTTTAGAGTTGTGGAGTGTTGTTCTGTCTCATTTGTGAATGCTTCCCAGTTAGCTCTTTTATAATTGGTGTATGTGTGTTTGTGGCTAGCTGGGGTGAGTCTGGTTTTGGTGGTGATAATGATCGGGAGGTGGTCAGAGCATAAGGTTCTGATCACCCTCCAGGATGTTGTGGGGGCGAGTTCTGGGGAGCAAAAGGTGATGTCTGGAGATGATGGGTTATAGAGGGCTTGGTGAGGAATATGGGTATGTTGATGGATGTCGTTAAGGATGATGAGGTTATCTGTTTGGTTTTGTAGTACCAGACCTCTGTCTGTGTCGGGGTTGTCGACAAACCAGGCCGACGTCTTGGCGTTGAAGTCACCACCCAGGATGATGTGTGGGGTGTTTGTGATGTGTTGTAAGTGTGGTCTGTATTCATTTGGTACTGTAGGGGATGTTTGGGGAGGGATGTATGTGTTTATGATGGTTATGTTGGATTTGTTGACAGTGCGTATTTTAATTGATTGTATTTCTGTTATGTTATCATTTGGGGGGAGGAGGGATTTGGTTTGTACACTGGTTACTATGTATGATATTTCATTGTGTACCAGGGTGATGAGTCCACCGCCCCGCCGACAGCCCGGTCTTGTCTGATGGTGGTGAAATTATGAAATGTGGTGTTTTTTGTGATGTGCGGAGTTTTGTTTCTTGTAAGATGGCAATGTGTATGTTGTGTTGTTTGATGAAGTGTGAGAGTTCGTGTTTCTTTGTGTTAATGCCATCTATGTTCAATTGGAGAATGTTAATGTTATGTGCACGATGTATGTTGGGTGCTGCTGCACGAGGATGGGGTGGGGTGAGGGAGGGGCTGGAGGTTGGGATGGGTGAGGTGGGGGTGGGGATTGGGAGCAGGAGATGGGGGTTGGAATGGATTAGGATGGGGTGTGGTATGTTGAGTTGAGGATGTGGATGGTATGGGTAGGTTAGGTGGGTTAGGGAGGAGAGGTGGACGGGTTTTAGGGGGGGAGTGGATGATATGGAAAGGCTAGGTGGTTGGGAAGGAGAGGTGGACGGGTTTTAAGCGAGGGGTTGACTGGGAGAGGGAGGGGCATGAGGAACAGGTCCAGGTGTTCGTGTAGTGTTTCTTGGAGGCAAGTGTTGTACAGGTGAAGTGGGTCCAGTTCCTGCATGCATTGCAGAGAACTGAACCCTTAGTGTGGCGACTCGAAGTGATGGTTTTGAGAGAGTTGGACATATATGTGTGTACGTGGGTCCTGGTTCGCTCTCAATGTCTCCGGCTAGAAGAAGTCTTCGAGAAATGACAGCCGGAGAGTCATTTCTCGGTGTAGGAAAAACTGTGTGATGTGTGTGTGTGGTGTGAGAGGTGTGGAAATTCCCGGCGCGACCGAAGCCGCTCCAAGGACCCGTGCCCCCAGGGAGGGGGCAGGGGATAGTTGTGACGGTTTGGCTCCCAAAACTGCTCCCCGCGGCCGGCATCCGGTTGTCCTCCACTGGTCGATTGATCTTGTCTCCGGCCGTGGAGGGTCGGCAGCCATCCGCGGTTGGCAGCTCCGGGAGGTGGTCCCACGGCGTAGACGCCGCCACATCAGGACCATTGTCGGTGGTAATTAATTTTACCGTCTTCCTACCCGTATTGACAGTGTTTAACTGTAACTAAGCCGCGGGTGGTCTTTTGGGCTTCCCCATGTTTTGCCCTATTGTCTAGGCGATTTTAAGACGTTTCGGTCTGTTGATTTGGCGATTACAAAACGTGTTGTCCCATTTCAGGTGTCGATTGTTTTCCTTCCATCCCGACGGAGTTCATACTCTCACTTTTCTTTTATCGGGACGATCATAGTATCTTATCCAAACCCAATATAACTTCACCTCTCCTAATCGTTAAGTTAGGTTACGTAAGGTAGTGGTAGGTTATCTTAAGTCAATTTGGGTTAAGTGTGTATGTATCAACTATTCCAATCAGTTCCCTGCAGTTTGCATTTATAATAAAAAGTTTCACTGTACATACAGTATGTATGAAGGATTCGTTTTCTAATATGTACAGTTAACTCGTTTAATCCGCAGTCTCATAATTTATAGTTATGTAATTAGATTTTTCAGATTGCTGTAGGAATTAGTATCGCTTATATATTTCTTGATTCATCCCTTTTCCATTTCATATATTACAAATTTATTTCTTGCATTAACTATAAGCTTCCAATAAGCCTAAGTAGTATTCTGATGTTATGCGGATTAAACGAATTGACTGTACCTAATGTCTCATTAATCCGTCTAGACGTCAGCCTACCAAGACAGTGTTAATCCTCGTACAACATCCGTCTGCCTATGTACTGTAGGCCGCTGTGTTTTGATACGTATATACGTAAATACGAAAGATACATAACTGAGAGAGAGAGAGAGAGAATATCTCAAATACGTGTAAGTTATATGAATCAATGTTTACTGTAAGCCTCAGGCAGGATTCGAACCGCAATCAATCATAATAATATCCCACGCTTTAACCCACTCAGCCACGGTGTGATAAAAGCTTACCAACTTTTCCCCATATACTGTATACAGTATAGAAGGGAAATCCTACTTTGGAAAGGTTAATTCCATACCAAGTCGTAGGACCCATGTTGCAGAGTACCCTACAAGGGATTTTTACAGTAAGCCCCACACAACTCTGGATGAATTGATTTAAAAAAAAAGTCTCCTCCTGGCAATCATAGATAACAGGTATCATTTATATCTTAATAAATAAAGGTCAATGTTTGTCTGTCAGTTACCCGACCTTTGTACCTTTGTTACTAAACTCCTCCCACAGTTTTGGTGCCAGGTGGGAGTGTGGGGCACCGTTGGAAAGCCCAGGCTTTGGAAATGGTTTTAGGCGAGTTTAGTGGAAATCAGAGACACTTTTGTTTAATAAATTTTTTGGCAGAACTTATGTAGTATACGGGAGCGAAAAAAATGCGAAAAACATGGCCGTTTGGGGCAGAAGGAGGCCTCCGATCGAAAAGGTGTATGGAACGAAAGTTGTTTGCAGCTCCCTAAAATGGGGGTACGGATGAGGTCAGATCCAAAATCGGAGGTCATTTAGCGGCCGAAATCGAGGTCGCCGTTTAATGAGGCACAGGGAGGTCGAGGCCGGTGATTATGGTAGTAGTAGTATTGTGATGATTGTGGTAGTAGTGATTGATGATGGTGATTATGGTAGTAGTAGTGGTGGTAGTAGTGATGGTGATTATGGTGATTACCCGGGCAACGCCGGGTACCCCTGCTAGTGTAGAATATAGCACAAGTACGAATGAGTTACATGAATAAATGCTTAGGCCTCAGCCAGGATTCAAACCGCAGTCAATCAGAATGACATCCAACGCTTTAACCCCTTCTGTACTGGCGACGTCCTTTTCACTTAATTTTGGCTGCTATTAGACGATTTTATTCAGCTTAGGAAGGACGTCTACCAATTAAAATCTGGTGCAAATGTTGTGGATAATTGACTGTATTTAACCACTATGGCAGAATATACATCGTAGAAATTAAAATACAAGGGTTTACCCACTTCAGACTCCATTATTACATAAGGGAAAATTGTAAAAGCAAGGTTAAAGCAAGGGTACAAAGGAGTAGATGTCCCCATGGTTGTTCAATATATATATGGATGGAGTCATGAAGGAAATACAAAGAAGAGCAGTGAATGTTGGCATACAGCTGATAAGGGAAGGAAACGAGTAGAAGTTACCTGTATTGCAGTTTGCCGATGATACAGTTCTGATTAGCGATAGTGAATGGGAGTTGCAGGGTCTGGTAAATATGCTTGGAACAGTGTGTGAAATACAGAATCTGAAGATAAATGCGGGAAAGAGTAAGGTTATGGTCTTTGAAAGGGTGCAGTCACAGAGTGTGAGGTGAGGTTGAATGGTCAGGCTATGGAGAATTTCAGCTCATTTAAGTATTTGGGCAGTGTGTTGAGTCAAGATGGGAGTATGAATGAAGAAGTGCGGGAGAGGGTGCAACAGGGGAAGAGGGTTGTAGGAACGCTGAAAGCAGTAACAAGATATAGGGTGGTCATCATGGAAGTAAAGAAGTCCTTGTATGATAGAGTGGTAATCCCAACATTGACATACGGGAGTGAAGCATGGACGTTGTTGGAGAGACACAAACCAAAAGTGAGAGGGGTGGAATTGAGCTACTTGAGAAGTGCGTGCGGAGTTACATGGAGGGATAGACAGACGGATGCGGAAATACGAGAGCAGTGTGGTACAAAGGAGTACAAAGGAGTACAAAGGAAATCAAGCAACAACAGATCCAGTGACCCTTCTAGGTTGCTTGTCCTCCAAAACACTGAGGATCAAGTGTCCAAACAGTGGTTTAGAGTGGGTAAGGGAACATTGGAAAGGGAATTACTGCCCCGGAACTAATGTCCGTGGCAGGATTAGGAAGTTAGTAGGGGACAGATGGGTTAGTAACTGAGGGGGGGATAAAATAAAGTTATTAATTTACAAACGCAGTCAGTCGCGGGTTTGATGCGAGATATTTGTCTAGGCGGAGTTTAAATGAATCAACGGTGATGCAGTCTATAACGTTTCGGGGAAGCCCATTCCACAAGTTGACAACTCGATTGAAGAAGAAATTCTTAGATTCGTGTGAGTTAAAAGATTTACCAATAATTTTGCAACCGTTTCCCCGCGTGTAATTAGATTGGTCGATAGTGAAGTACTTACTACAGTTCATATTGTCGATGCCTTTGATGATTTTGAACACTTGAATTAAGTCACCTCTTAATCTGCGCTGGGTTAAAGGAAATAGATTTAATTCTCTAAGACGCTCTTCATATGGTTTGTTCTTTAGGCTAGGTATCATTTTGGTAACTCTACGTTGAACTCGTTCTAGCTTGTTCATATCTTTTTGGTAATAAGGGCACCAGGATTGAACGCAGTATTCCAGAAGAGGGCGGACTAAGGAATTGTAAAGGGTTAGGATAACTTCTTTGGATTTATGCTCAAATGACCTGCCTATAAAGCCAATTATTTTGTTTGCCTTCTTAACAACTTCTGAACATTGGTGACTCGGATTTAGGTTACTCGATATTGTTACTCGCAGATCGGTTTTTCTGTTTACATTCTTAAGCTGAGTGCCATTCATCGAATAGTTTGCTTTCTCATTTAGGTATCCGATATGTAGTACTTTACATTTATCCGCATTGAAACTCATTTGCCAAATTTGGGCCCAACATGACAATTTATCTAGATTGTGTTGCATATCGTCAACTTGTTCTTTTGAGAGTACGCTATTTGCAATTTTTGTATCGTCAGCAAATTTTGAGATTGTACAGGTGAGACCCTCATCTATGTCGTTGATGTAAATTAGAAAGAAAATTGGTCCTAGTACCGATCCCTGGGGTACCCCGCTACTTACATTGGTCCATTTAGATGCCTTACCGTTTATGACTACTCTTTGCTTTCTGTCGCTGAGCCAATTTTCTATCCATTTCAACATACCGTCTTGTATTCCATGCGCTTTTAGTTTTAGCAGTAAACGTTTGTGGGGAACTTTGTCAAATGCCTTTTGAAAATCAAGGTATATAATATCTACAGCTTTACTCTCATCGTAGAGGTTGAGGATATCGTGGAAGAAGTCTAAGAGGTTTGTTAAACAGGAACGTTTTTTACGAAAGCCGTGTTGAGTATCTTTAAGTATGTTATTTTCCTCTAAGTGATTTACGAGTCTGTCTCGTATGACCGTTTCTAGCATTTTACATACAACTGAGGTTAAGCTAATTGGACGATAGTTACTGGGTAGGGATTTGCTGCCTTTTTTGAATATCGGTGTTACGTTGGCTAGCTTCCACTGATCGGGCATAGTTCCAGACTGCAAGGATTTATTGAATAGTAATGTCAGTGGTTTGGAGAGCTCATCCTTAGCTTCCTTTAGAACTCTAGGCGAGATTGTATCAGGTCCAGGCGTTTTATTTACCTTGAGTTTATCTAAACAATTCAATACTTCTCTCTCTGTAACGGTGATATTGCTTAGAACATCTGAACTATCAATCTGAATCGGCGATGGTGTAGGGATATCACTGAGGTCTTCTGTTGTAAAAACTGATGCAAAGAAGGTATTGAGGGCATTACTCATTTGTACTTCGTCTTTGGTGTATTCTCCATTTTCATCGACTAACGGTCCAACAGTTGAAGTAACTACTTTTTTCTTTCTGATATAACTATAGAATTCTTTCGGGTTTGTTTTACTTTGATTCGCAATATGTAACTCTAAGGTCTTTTTACTTTGCTGAATTAACTTTTTGGCTTTGCGTCGTAGCTCTACAAATTTCAGCCGTTCTTCGTCATTTTGTGAGGATTTTAATCTATCATTAGCAAATTTTTTAGCAAGCAGGCAGTTTGAAATATCTTTATTCCACCATTTGGGCTTATTATTATGGCCTGGATGCCGTATTTTCGATGGTATGCAGTCTTGCACTGCTTTTAGGTAAGTGGCTTCGAATAACTTCCAAGATGTATTTATGTCGTTATTGTGAATTAAAAAGCTCCAGTCAGTTTCTTTAAACATAGCTCTAAGTTTATGGAAGTTTGCTTTCTTGAAATTAGGGACTTTTTCGATGCTACTATTTGGTTCGTTACTAGTAAACTTTAAAGTGAAAGTTATCGTACGATGGTCGCTGTTACTGAATTCATCACCAACATTCAAATTCTCTATTAATTCTTCTTTTGTTGCAAGTACAATGTCAAGAACGTTATTACCACGGGTTGGCGTTCGACAAATTGATAAAGCGAACTCTCTTGCAAGTTCGTATACAAGTCATGTCCGGAGTGTGAAGTAAGAGTATCGCCCCACTTGGTCACAGGTAAATTAAAGTCGCCAAAAATTACGGTATCTTGTGAGTTACTTACATCTGCAATTTGTTCGTAAATTTCTCGGTCAGTTTGCACTGATTGAGCTGGAGGTCTGTATATTAATGCAAGTATTATTTTTGTACCTTTATTATTCTTTATTAGCACAAAAGATGCGTCGACGTTCACAATTTGAGGTTTTGACAAGAGGGTAGGGTTAAGACTTTCTTTGATATAAAGTAAAACGCCACCTCCATTTCGATTTATTCGGCTTTTCTCAAACATTACATAACCGGGAAGTGAATACTCTGCTAAAAAGTCTCTATCTTCTGTATTGAGCCAAGATTCTGTTATGCCAATCACATCATAATTTTCTGTAAACACTAGCTCCTCTAAATCTGAAAATTTATTGCGTATGCTATGAGCGTTTGCATAGAACATCTTTAAATTTGTTATTTTAGAACTCACGGAACGCTCTTTAATAATATTTTTGGTTCTTGTCGGATCTACATTTATGTTCATGGCTGTCCTCGGTCCTCGCTGTCATCGGTCCTTATCGCTGGTGGTCCTCGGTTGCCTCTGTTTTTTTCTTGGCGTTGGATGATTTATGTCACTGCTGCTTCTTCTCGGATGGCGTTTTTTGATCCATGGCTGCGGACTGCTTCGTGTAGGAGACGACCCATGCGTGCTGAACCCACAGGGTTTAGATGAGTGCCATCCTTGCGGAACAGAGTAGGCTGGTTGTAGAAGTTGTCCCAGAGGTTGATGAATTCAACTTCTTCCCTCAGACACAAATATTTTAGTCGGCTATTTGTGCTGAAGGCCTTGTCGTAGAATTTGTCAGGTGCGTCGATCTTGGGGAGAATGCCTGAGATGATGATATTCCTTGACTTGTTTTTGTAGTGCTGGATCATCTTGCGATATTTCTCCATCAACTCTTCGGATCTGGTGCGCATGACGTCATTTGAACCAGCATGGATGACAAAAAGGGTATTTTCATTTGCATCCTTTGTGGTATCTTCGAAGGCTTCCACAATGTCGTCCAGTCCAGCTCCTGGGATGCAAAATCTTTTTCGTTGATTTGGGACTCTGTCGCAGAACTCTTCGACCTGTCCTCGTAGGATGGAATCCCCAACGAGCCTGGTCTCCTCTGGTTCGTCTTCCATCTCTACCAATATCTTAAATCTGTTTGACATTGTGACTGGTAGATGAGACCTTTTCTGCGTTGGCCGTGCACCGTTCCTCACTGGTGTAAATCCGGAAACCTGTGGTGGCGGGACTCTACGTACAGGTCGGGGAGAGGAGTGGTTAGAACGGGGGCGAGGGGTTGGTACTGTTCGTGCTAGCAGGCTTCTTGCACGAGGAGTGGGGGAGAGACTAAGGTGAACAGGGCGGCTGTCCTGGTTTGATGTCGGCTCAGGTTCGTCAGAAGCATCTGCTGCAGTGTCTACTGCAGGTGTTGGATTGTTGGCAGATGACGTTGGGGCGGTGGTGGATGCTGGAGTTGAAACAATTGGAGTTAGTGATACTCCAACATTGAGTGTTACAAACTCTTGGAGTGATTCCAGCTTCCTGGTGAGGGCGTTGATCTTGTTGTGGGCTTCATCCAATTTTGCTGTCAAATCCTCTCGTTGCTGGCAGAGTCGGCAGACTTGTGGATCGACAGGAGCAAACATGGAAGCACCAAACCTACCGGCGCAGTTCGTACAGACACGAGGCATGGTGACGATCACTTTCTTCAGATCACTTCACTCACTTAAAAACACTTAACTCACTTTATAAACACTAAACTCACTTTAAAAACACTTCGCTCCCTTCAGGTCGCTTCACTTACTTAAATAGGCCTAACCGAAAACAAAAATGTTGAAATACACACAAATAGGTTATCAGCGGTGATAGCCTAACCGAAAATTAAAATAAAACTAAATTAAATTTGAATACGCAGTGATAGCCGAACCGAAAACAATTTTATGTTTATTTAAACAGAAATAGGCCACCAGGGGTTATAGCCTATCCTAACCGAAAACAAAAATTATGAAATACCGGTAAGCAGAAATAGGCCACCTGCGGTGATAGCCTAACTGAAAATTTAAAAATTGAAGTACGCAGAAATAGGCCACCAGGGATGATAGCCTAGACTAACCGAAAACAAAAATAACTGAAAACAAAAATTATGAAATACTGGTACGCAGAAATAGGAGCGGTGATAGCCTAGACTAACCGAAAACAAAAATAACCGTAAACAAAAAATTATGAAATACCGGTACGCAGAAATAGGCCATCAGCGGTGATAGCCTAACTGAAAATTTAAAAATTGAAGTACGCAGAAATAGGCCACCAGGGATGATAGCCTAGACTAACCGAAAACAAAAATAACCGAAAACAAAAATTATGAAATACCGGTACGCAGAAATAGGCCACCAGCGGTGATAGCCTAACTGAAAATTTAAAAATTGAAGTACCGTACGCAGAAATAGGCCACCAGGGATGATAGCCTAGACTAACCGAAAACAAAAATAACCAAAAACAAAAAAGTATGAAATATGCAGAAGTAGGCTACCAGGGGTGATAACCTACCTAAAAAAAGCAAAACAAATACATATATATAATAGAATATGTAACTAAATATACAATTCACCAAATAGAGATTATATAAAAATAAAGTGTAACTGCAAACAAGGGGTTAAAAAAAAAAAAAAAAAAATCAACAGATGGCGCTGGTGTCACTGCAGGCTAGTCAAGCAGGATTATATTTAGATAAACAAAGTTATCAGTCAAAGGTTACTACAAGATCATGCAAGCAACAACTAAAATTACAGATATATATAGCTACAGTAGGATACTGAATACGATAACTACTAGAGTTAATAAGAAAATACAAAGCTAGATCGACTAGGCGTGCGTCGTCTGCTACAAGCTAGGATAACAAATGTAAACAACAATGTTTATCAGTCAGAAAAGCAATAAAATAACATGCACGGCAACTACAGAACTATGTGGAGGTTAAACAAGCACTTAACTACTGTTCATGCAATGAATAAAGGGAATTGGGATATGAAATACTCAAATTAGGATCGAGTTTTCTCAGTGGCGATGCGGAGCTGTTGTCGGTGCTAAAGCCGGCGGGTGAGTGGATGTAGATGTGCTGGAAAGTGTGAAAAGGAACGCCTTGAAATGATTCGGCCATGTGGAAGCTATTGGATGCGAGAGAATGACTAAGAGAGTGTATGAGTGTGATTAGGAAGGACAAAGAGGGAGACATAAACCGAGAGAGAGGTGGAAGGATGAAGTTAAGAAGTATATGCGTGAAAGCGGTGCTGGATGGGAGGAGGGGCTCAACTGACTGGGGACAGAGGTGCATGGGGGCAATTCGTTTGTGGCCAACCCTTCGGAGATCACGGCGTCTGGCAATAGATATAGAAATTGTAAAAACTCAATTTTAAACTACTCATCAACTTGTGAGACAATTATATTCCATCACTTATTCACAGATCGTGTCCCAGGTTCGTACTTGGCAACTGTAGGCCTATATGTTTGTGTAGGAGCTCACACCAAACTTTACCTAGTATTATCACTGTCAACATTATGGAAACATCTTGCAGATTCCCATCCTCGTATGGGAGTTCTGGACATACGTATCTTCATCCCTGTGAGGTGCGTAACGGAAAGTAGGTGTGAAATGTTTCTAAAGATTACTATACATGATGGTGTATGTAGGAGCTCCATGCTGACTTTATCGAGCACTATCAACATAAACACTGTAACAATATCTTCTAGGTTCTCATCCTCGTATGGGCGCCCTGGATGTATGCCCCTTTATCCCTGTGAGCGGGGTGACGGTGGAGGAGTGTGTGGATGTGTCAAAGATCTTCGGACAGCGGCTGGCCAAGGAGCTGGGTGTTCCGGTGTACCTCTACGGGGCCGCCTCCTCCCGCGACTACCGCAAGACTATGCCGCAGATCAGGGCTGGGGAGTACGAGGGGCTCAAGGACAAGGTAACATTAATCCACAGTTTTATTGGGTTATTGGACTTTGGATTGGATTGGCAGTAGATTATATTACCGTAATAATTTATAAAATTAGTTCTAGTGTCTATTCTAATTATTCTTGCCATGTGAACTGGTTTTGTTACAGTCAATGTCATGTATTATGCATACAAAGATTCGTCAGTGTAGTGTATGGGTGGTGTTGTTATCATACCTGTGTGTGTGTGTGTGTGTGTGTGTGTGTGTGTGTGTGCAAAATAGCTAAAGAAGAAATTAATGGAATATGATAAACCTTGGTCGTTAGAGAGAGAGAGAGAGAGAGAGAGAGAGAGAGAGAGAGAGAGAGAGAGAGAGAGAGAGAGAGAGGGGGGGGGGGGGGAACAAACACTAAGAAAACTATACATACTACTCACAGAGCCATTGTTCCACTGAAACAACTACATCGTCGTCTAGTTACATTCATATTTGTGACTGATATAAGGACAAAACAATCATGTGAAGAACATAGATTACATGTTGAATGATTTCTACAGTAATTTAAGGATAAGGTCAGCTGAGTAAAAACAGGGGATAAGCATATATAATCATAGTAATATAACAACTGACATAAGTTACCTGAGTAGAAGTATTGGTCTTGAGTAGAATATAAAGAGGAGGAGGAATCGAAGGAGGGGAAAGAGGAGGGGTAAGGGGAGGACGGGTAGGGGTAGGGGGAGGAGGAGGGGGAAGGGAGGGAGGGAGAGTTGAGACTTAAGGCAGATGTCATACTTCAACTTCATTTGTATGTAACATGTGTGATGCACATAAATAAAAGGGGATGTGTCGGATGGTTGAAAGCCACAGTTGCTCGCGCGTTTGGGGCTAGCAACACGTATTATGAAAAACATGTATCCTCCTTCATTCACTGTCCCCCCCTTCACTCACTCAACCCCACAATTTGCCGGAGGATAACAGGTTTTTCACAATACGTAGACGGAGGTCTTTAAAAAAAAAAAAAAAAAAAAAACACAGCACAAAAAGTAGAGTCTGTGAATGGCGTAAATCCTCCCATTCTCCGACTTTTAACTGTTCTTCTCCTATGATATCAACCCTCACGGCATTACTAGTAGTTTTCTTACATTGTGAAGCTTTCTTGTTACATTTTCATTCATCTAGCTCGTTTATGTACTGTATTTTTGGACATTACAGCTTACTCGCACTCACACACACACACACACACACACACTCTCTCTCTCTCTCTCTCTCTCATTTTAATATCTAAGTTTGCCGAAGACATAAAACGTACTGTCAATGCGAGCAATCCTGCAATGGACTTACGTTGATAATATTCTACATTTAATCACCTGGCGGACAATTTAATCCTTTAGCGGCTGATTATCGATTCTTAATGGAAAAAATTAAATTAGTGTGTATCTGCGTCATATCCATGCAAGTTTTCATAATTAACCCTTTCAGTACGATGACAATATTTTTGTCTTCTTTTGATTATCTGACAATTTTCTTCAGCTTATAATCTACCTCTAGGTCTCAAAGGGGTAAATACTATCTCAATAAACCATTTGAATAAGTTCAGGTCCTTTTTAACTGCATATAATCGGCTAATGTCAACTATAAATGAGATAAAACACATATTGCTACAAAACCTGTGCAAGAACCGAGTTATCAAAAAGCGGATATGGTAATTTACCGTGAGCTAAAACCAAACCAAACTACAGTATAGTTGAATATACTCTGTTTATTTTCAGCTGGCGATAACTTGAATCCCTTAGCAGCTAATTTCTCGATACTTAATGGAAAAATACGAAACTACTCTGTCTCTGCATCATATTAAGACCAAGTTTATATAATTAGCACCATATTGCAATAACATATCTTCAAAATGACTGATAAATCTTGATGAGAACTTTGCAATTTACCGTCAGTTGAAAATAAACAGACTATATAGTTGATTGTAAGACATGAAAGATATCGCTAAGCCTCAAGTACAAGAATCGGTCCAGCAAATATCAAACCAGATTATTTACTTATGGGAAGGAATGTATAAACATAATTCCTATCTTAAAACAAATATGTGGGTGTTTTGATTAGCACTCTGTATTAATCCAGAGGAGAAAACAATGTGTGCCCTATATCAAAAAAGGTTCACAATAAAATATAAATATAAAGGTAATTGTTATCTTCAATACAGTCACTTTTGGAAGTGTAAGTTTGGTATCTAGCACACAGTAAATATATATAACAATTATAAAACATTGAAGCTAGAACTGCAAGCATGATTCCATCGATAACAATGTATAGCTATATCTATGTATTATGTGTATCTGTAACAATGTATAGCTATATCTATGTATTATGTGTATCTGTAACAATGTATAGCTATATCTATGTATTATGTGTATCTGTAACAATGTTCAAATTCGTAAAACATATGATCCCTAATGAACTTAGTGATATTTTTTAAACCAATGCAAATATTCACTCCTATCCTACTAGACTTAGACACCAGATAAGAACTCAGAGTGCTCGAACCACTCTGATGCAGTTAACGTTTCGGCACAAGGGCACTAATATTTGGAATGAGATATCTAGCAAAATTTATCATAACTGTTCCCTTCCAGTGTTTAACCTCTGAAGTGCGCATGGGGGTAATTGGAAACGTCCCCCTGTGCTGACGTATTTGAGGTGTTTCCGTCACTAAAATATTCATTGTGCCATTAATAGCATTAATATTTATCCATATGCGCCTATTATGGGTTGATTATAAAGGTATTAACCTGAAACAACAATAAAACGAGTGAAAACAGCGTTTGGATGGTCAAAATCGGAGATATAGCCCGCGAGTTGTATAATGTATGGGTGAGGCAATCTGCTTTCCCGCCAATTTCCCCCAAGGCCACTGAGACACAGTCGATCGATACTCTCTCTCTCTCTCTTGCACTCGCTTGCTATCAGTGATGACCATACCCTCCAATCGGATTTCTAATGTTAGCACGAAAATATACCTCAGAATAAGGGAATAACAGAGAAAATAGGTGATAACTGAAGGAGAGGAGGAAAGTGGGGAAGGAGGGGAGGTAGAGGACTGAGATTTTGCATGGCCCAGGGGCCAAAAAAAAATAAAAAAATAAAAAAAAAAAAAATATAAAAAAATATATTTTTTTCGATGTCAAAAGTTGACTTTTATTTTCTCTGACTCTTAAGAGTCTTCCCGCAGTGCGCCGGGGGAACTCTTAAGAGTCTCCCCGCAGCTCCCGGGTTAAGACAAGGGTTAAGAAATTCCTATGGAGTGAATTACATCTTTAATCATTCGGAATGGGTGATGGGTACTTCGTGAGAGTTGAATGTATTAACTATTTTGCACTCGTTCATTAACATTATATATAATTATTATTATTATTATCATCATTAATTATAATTGTATCGTAGTCATTATTTGCACTTTACCATTTTTCTGCACATCTTACTCCACGTTATACTACATTTAGTGTACAAGACATAAGGACACATATACCTATGGTATCTGTCCTCATTGTCATGGAATTTTTGCTTAATTTTTTTAGTGTACAGATTTTTCAGCCAACAACTACTATATATAATGTATTTGAATATTATGTAAGACTTCTGGGACACTATGAATGTAAAAGATTTTCCATGGCAATAAACTAATTTGAATTTGAATTTATAGCTAAGGGGATCTATTGACAGTTTTGAGTCTTCTTTCACTGGTAATTCGTAGACTGGAATGAACTGAAAGGTCTTAGATACTTACTATTCCGAACAACGTTTTGTACACCCACGGGCAAAAATGATAACACATCTTCATAACTGCTAATTATTATTTTATTAAATACAAACATACTCCTAATTCACAATGAATAAACCTTGCATATAAAGGCTTTGCTTATGTTTGCTAAGGATATGGTTAACTTTTCACTAGAAATAAGTAAAGTTGAAGTGCTGGGAGATGGAACACGACTTTTGACCATGACCGTACAAAACATACACACAACTTTCCTTGATGTACTCTGTCTGACTCTTAGATTAATCTTACTAGCAACAAGTAACTTCACACAATGCCTACTCTGTATAGAGAGGGCATTGCCTCACATCGAGTAACATAAACACATTTGTTGTTGTTTGGTTTCCCTTGTATTCCTTTTTACCATACACACGCTCTCATTCTCTCTCTCTCTCTCACACACACACACACACACTTACGGTCACGGTGGCTGAGCGCGTTTAGTCACTGTATTGAGAGTGCTCGCTCTGGTGTCGTGGGTTCGATCCCACGCACCGGCAGGGGAAGTTCTCTTAACAACTTTCCCTGGCCGTGAAGACTAGGTCTGGACGGATCGTCTAGGGGGACCCACAAAGTCTCCTGCCCACGCCCTACCCCCTCAGCCAGGATCAGTCTGTTGATCTCTTCGGATTAGATCTAGGTTAAGTTTGTGTATTTTCAGCCTTATTGGCTGCCGGCTTGCAATAAACCGATTATTATATTATTATTATTATTACACACACACACACACACTCCATAATCTTATATTGATTCGTTTCACTTTTATACTACATTTGGCATTGTACTCTCCCTCTTTATCTATCTACCCATCTATTTATTTATTCATCTCTTTATATGTATGTACTGTACAATACCTATCACCTGTTCACCTGTGTATGTTATCTATATGTTATCTAGCCACTCTCTCCCACCTTGCCCTCCTTTCACTTTTTTCTCTCCCTTTCCATTGGTCCCACGGCCCTACTCTCAAGTCTCTCCTCGCGCTGCCCCCATTCCAACTTTCTCCTTAATAATTATCTACTCTCTACTCTCTCTCTACTCTTTTCTACTTTACCATACTCTACTCTACTCACTCTCACTCTCTCTCTCTCTCTGAGTCTGTCTATCTACTGTGTTCTCTACTTTACCCTACTCTCTCTCTCTCTCTCGTCTTGGCTCTTGGGTTATGTCTATCCATTGTTTTTTCTCTTCTCTTCTCTTCCATCTTATTCCGTTCTTCCCACTTCAAAATTATAAAGAAGAATCCCCATTAATAACCACTCCTAACCCCCATAAACTCATTTATCAAACTATCACCTCTACTCAACCTCTAATCCATGAACGTGGGGGAGAGCTGCACTTAGTGGTAGACCTAGAAAGACAAGGGATCTCAAATGTATAAACTTGACATGTGAGGCAGCTTGGAACAGTTCTGCCTGGAACCGCACCTCGTGTAGAGCACGTGTAGAACACTTTAACCCTTTCAGTACCGGTGCCGTAATTTTAACATTATTCTGGCTACTATTAGACGATTTCACAGCAATTAACAGACTTCGAACTATTTGACTTAATCCTTTTTAATACCACAAATCCTTCTGAAACTACGCACAATCGTCTAAGTATACCAAAAATAACGTTAAAAAGACGTCGCCGGTACATAAAGAGTTAAATGTATGTATGTAGGTACCCTACCATCACCAGTACCCTACACTACCACTACTACTCATCCACTTCATTACCACACCACCCCAGTACCCAAACACCACACCTTTACCACTCCTACAGAACCTAACTTCCACCCTTTCTCTCTCTTCACTACCAACCTACTTTCTCTCTTCTCAACAGTACCCAACCCTCTAACACTATATTTATATCAATACCCAACATCCACCACTAGCCATCTATCTAATTTCACCATTAACACTACTATCCCACTATCACCACTTACCCACTTTCTATTATCTCACTACCACCCAAATACCCCACTTTCACCATTCGCACACTACCCAATGTTCACCATAATTTCCACTACACCACTTCTACCGGTATCACCACTACCCAAGCATCCCACACTCTTTCTCCTTACTATTACCCAAACCAATGTCACATAAAACCCACTCACCATTCTCACCAGTAGTCCAATTTTCACCATCAACATCTCACAATTTTCTCATCATAGCCAACATTTTCATTTTCTATCCAGCACCCGACTTTCTATTTTCTCACAACCAACAAACAAACCCCATTTTCATCCCTCACGTAACATCTATCCAATTTTCACCATACTCACCACTTCCACTACACAACTGTCCCACATTCTATATCCTTAACCTCTTCAGTATTCAAGGACGCTTTATTTTCTCTTTTACATTCTGGCTATCATTTGTCGATTTTATTCAGTGTATTAATGTATTGTGAGAGTCAGAGGGTTAATTGAGATAGATATTAACCTTAGATACCTAGAGAGCCTTAAAAAGCTGAGTAAAATCATCTAATAATAGCCAGAATATAATGTAAGAAAGCGTGTTATTGCTGAAGGGGATACAATTACCCAACAAACCCCACTTTCTATTTCCTCACACCCAACAAACAACAAACCCCACTTTCTATTTCCTCACACCCAACAAACAATAAACCCCATTTTCTATTTCCTCACACCCAACAAACAACAAACCCCACTTTCATCTCTCACCTCCCATCTCCAGCACCCCAACCTGTCCACTCTCAATTTCACCCAACTATCCACTGCCCCTCAGACATGCTGTACCACTCCACCACTCAACTTTCTCTGCCCCATGTAGGCTACTCTCGAATCTTCGTTTCCTTCTTCGTGTTTTACCCATTTACACCCCATATTTCCTTTCGTGTACAATTCCCATCCCACTTTCTCTGCTCAAAGTACTGTCGTGAGCACTAATATCTACGCATTCATTTATATTGGTATTGAACACAAACGAGAACAGATAATGTTTTATTATATTCCAATTGCTATGGAGATTTTGCTTCAAAGATTCCAATGGATGAAACCATATTAGTGTTCAAGACTGTACTATCCACCCCCTTACATTCTTCCGTAATCTTAACTACCCCTTTCTTTTCTTTATACACTACCTAGCCATTCTACATTCATTCTGCCCAGCGCCCCAACCTCTCCCCCCCCCACTTTCTCTCCTCCTTGTACTACCCGCTTATCCCCCACTTTCACTCCTCCCTGCACACCACCTACCACACCAACTTTGATCCATCCTTCACAACAAACACCCCTGACTCCACTCACCAATCCTAATTAATCATCTATAGTAAAACTTTTATATAACCCTCCGGAAGCTTAGGGGGGACACATAAGTGAACATTCGCCCGGGGGAGGTAGGGGTGGTCTGTACCACGGATAGACGAACCTTGGGGGGGAGACCTGAAGGTGCCTCCAATGGGAATCAATGAGAGGAGGTGAGGCACCAGGGAAGGGGTCCGAGGAGGGGAGATTAGAGGGGTCCAAGGAGAAAGAGAGAGAGAGAGAGATAGTTTTAGGAGTAGACCCAGGGTTCCCGGCCATAAAAGGGTAAATGAAGGGGGGGGGGGGGGGAAGCACTACAAAGAAGCATCTGGAAGCGGCTCCCGGTATTAACAACAAGTGACCTCAGTTGGGAATTTTAGGGAAAGAAGGGGCTAGGGGATTGTACATAAATAGGAAGGGGGTGGGGGATTTAGGGTAACCCAAAAGGTGAACCAAAGATGGCCCCCATGGGCGGAAAAAGATGTTGCGGAATGCTGCTATACCAATAAGTAGGAAGACATGGTAAAGGAGGAGGGAGTGGTGAAAATGCAAGGTAGTTATGGGGGAAGAGGTTCCTGGTAAGCAATTCTCAGCGACTTGGAAAGATAGCTACCCGGAAACATGGGTATCTATTGCGGGCATTTCTTATTTTCGTCGGTGTTTTTCTACAGAAGGGACTGCTGCTGAAAAATTGATATTTATTAGTCAGAAACAACATCTCGTTAGGATCAGTGAGTTTGCTTTTTCCCTTCAGTAAGCAGACTTAGCATGAACCAACAGTCTGCCTTTTATCATTAGCTCTAAATTTATTTATGTAATTGGATTAAATTATTTAACTTTGTCTGTTCATACCGACTGCTCCCTCCCTCAAAATGTTTTGATCACTGACAATTTTCTTTTCCTACCAACATCAACTCATTTGTTCTTGTTTACATTACTGATACTAGAGTTTCTTACCTGTCGGAACTTTAGCCCCTTAACAGCTGATTTCACGTTAATTAAGAACAAATCTAAAACTACTATGGCTCTGCATCATATTATTGCCGTGTTCATGATTAACAACATATTTTGCAATAGTTGAGAAATGGAAAAGGGGACCAGGCAAATTCCTGTAAATTAAGATTGTAACAGACGGTATTTCCATAAATTATTGCAACTCCTTTCACTTTTCCCAGTTTCTTCCTTATCACAAACACATTTTTCGATTTTTTTTCCATGTGTATGAAGGGTACAAAAAGCAAGGATGCTTGTAGCCAGTGCCCCCCCCCATTTTTTTTTTTAAAGAATGGTAGAGAGCCAAATTCAAGGTGCGTTAGAGTCAAAATGTCTGGACACACGGAGCTTAAAGCAATCTAAGTCAGAGGATGAGGAAAATAAAAATTGAGGGAGAGAGTTCCAGAGTTTACTTGTTGAGCAGAAGAATTGACTGGGACAATCAGTTCACTCTTGGGTTAGAGAGTTGGACAGAATAAGGATGGGAATGTGCCACCCACTTTCCACAAGGGAGGAGGTATACACTGAGAAAGCTCTGAAGAATACCAATTATTGTAATAACGGTAGAAGAGTGAGAGAGATGCAGCACTGCGGTGTGTAGAGAGAGATTGTAGAAAATTAGTAAGAGGAGGCGAGTTGCGAGATAAAATGCTTTTGACTCTACTCTTTTAAGAAGTGCGGTATGGGTGAAACCTCCCCACACATGCGAACAGTACTTGATACATGGGCGCACTATGCCCCTGTACAAAGCAAGAAGCTGTGTGGAGATGAAGGACCCACGGAGATGGTTGAGCACACCTAATTTCTGGGAAACAAGAGTGGTAATATGATCTTTCCAAGATATTTCAGAAGAAAATGAAACACTGAGAATATTGAGAGAGGATAAAAGATTGATTTGTGCATTGTTGATGAGTAAGGGATAGGTGTGTGGAAATTTGTGACAGGAACATGCATACATTGGGTTTTAGAAGCATTGAAAGCAACAAGGTTGTCTCTGACCCAATTGAAAATAGTTGATAGAACAGAAGATAGGTGTGCTAGGGTATGTGAGTTTTGAAGTAACTGCATGGTGGGTCATTGTGTGAATGTAGTTGAATAGTGTAAGGTAGAGTCATTGGCATATAGGAGTGGATATTACTAGAGGTACAGTTGAAAAGATAATTTATAAATATTAGAAAAATAACTGGAGGTAGAACAGAACCCTGAGGATAACTGGAGTTGATAGCTTGCGGAAGTGAGCGATAGCCGTTCACAACTGCAGCTATGGAGCGGTCAGAAAGGAAATTGTAGATAAAGGTACAAATACAGGGATAAAATTAGAATGATGGAAATATAGAATAAGAGATTTGTGCCAAACTCTATTGAAGGGTTTTGATATATGTTTAATGCAATAGAAAAGGTCTCACCGAAGTCCCGAAAGGAGGATGACCAAAAGGTAGTAAGATAAGAAAGGAGATCACCAGTAGAGGAAACCATACTGGCGATCTGAAAGTAGATTATGGGAAGATAAACGCTTAAGAAATTTTGAATTAAGAATAGATTCAAATACTTTAGAGATGCAAGAAATAAGAGCAATTGGACGATAGTTGGAGAGTTAATAATAATAATAATAATAATAATAATTCTTTATTCCAGACACATAAGATAGATACAGTATAAATACAGTACGACCTAGTGGTCCATATCACATACACTTCTCGTCAGAGCACAGATAATAATTATACACAAAGATATATTAATAAAGACACAATAAAATAAAATATACAGTAGGCCTATTTACAGAATAGAGCACATATCACATTTTGTCACAATATAACACAGATAGGCTAACTAAGGCTATTGCTCAATGTTGGTTAACACCTATTGCACAGATCATTGCTCATAGTTCAATTAGACCTATATATTACATTACAGTACATACTATGTGTGCAGCAGCTTCTGCCAGTGAGATATAATACGGGATTCATAGATATGATCACTAGACCAAAGAGCTACAATCAGCGTGTTACTGGAGGATTGCAGTCGCTGCGAAAAGCTGTACACCAGTCTCCTGATGACAGCCCGACAGCACTGCACATCCAACAGTGTGCACACCATACTAGTGCTTTCATATTTAGAGAGACCAATGAACATCTTGAGTATATTATGATAGGATGTACACAGACCATTTATGGTGGCTCTCTTATACTTCCACCACAAATGGGCCGTGTACATAGAGGAACAATATGTCCGGAACAAAGTGACTTTAGTTTCCCAATTACACATGTGGAATTTTCTCAAGATGGTGTTACCACGTAAATATAGCTGTCTGCGCTGACGGCCGATATCTGCATCATCTGAGCAATCGTTTGAGATAATGTGTCCCAGGTATTTTATTTTGTTTACTTCTTGAATAATTTGATTATTGAGTGAGTTAAGAGCGGTCACCCTTCTTTGGGGCAGGTTTAATGAAAGCAAACTTCCAGCAAGAAGGGATGATGTTAGAGGAAAGACAGAGATGGAAGAGTTTGCCTGGGCTGGGAGTGAGCACGGAAGATTTTTTTTTTTTAGTACAACAGGAGGAACTATAATAGTTCTTAAAGCTAGTGCATGGTAAGCCAGCTAAGGATAGCCCAATAAGGCCGATTAGGCATATTTCTATTGGGGTCCTGTACTACTACCCCATCGTCTTGCTCATGAGGGACGGTAAGGACTCAGTGCTTGTGAAAAACCTTTAATGTGCCGAGCGTGGGCGCGATCCTGGGACCTTCTGGGTGGAAGTCCAAGACGCTAGTCACTACACCAGCGAGCCATCAGGTTCATATGCCTTCTTAGTACTAAGCCTAGAGAGGGCAGAAAGTACACCCCCTCTCTCTTATTTATGCCTTACATCTTAAATTGTTGGAGAAGTTTTTGGCTAGATACCAGAAAACTTGGTAAGAACTAGTGTTGGAAAGTTCATCACATTTGTTATTGATTAAAGAGTTTTTGGCAAATCAAAGAACAGATTTGGCTTGATTCCGTGCAGAAACATTAAGTGTACAAGAGTCTTGAGTTTGAAGGCAACAGCACCGTCTGAATGTTTCCTTCTTATTGCGGACAGCGTAGAACAAACGTGAATAACCAAGATTTATTTTTGCATTAGATTGAGGGAAAAAAATGGAATGTATACCTCCATGCCCGAGATGATCACCTCGGTAATGCGTTTGACACTCTCCAAGGGTTCACGGCCATGGAAGCAAAAATCGTGACAAGGGAAATTAAAGAAGTACTGCTGAAGAGCCTCCCAATCGGCATTGCCGGAAGGGCCAAATGGCTGCACTGGAGAGAAAAGACAGGTAACAGATATAAGGTTATGATCGGAGGACCTCAACGGAGAGAAAAGATTTACAGAGTAAGCAGAAGGATTAGATATCTAATGATTCGAACCCACTCACTCCAGGTATCTTCCATAGCCGTGGACCCTTGGAGAGTGTCGAACGCATTACCGAGGTGATCATCTCAGGCATGGAGGTATACATTCCATTTTCTTTCCCTCAATCTAATGCAAAAAAAACTCTTGGCTTACTCATTGTTTGTTCTACTGCTGTCCGCAATAAGAAGGAAGCATTCAGACGGTGCTGTCGCCTTCAAACTCAAGACTCCCAAATATACCTGGAGTGGGTGGGTTCGAATCCTGGTCAGGATACCTCTCTCACAACCAGAAGGATTAGATGCTAGAAAAAAGTCAAGAATGTTGGGCCGATCTCTAAGGCGGTCAGGGATACAAGTAGAGGACTGAACTAACTGCTCCAGGTAATTTAAGATAGAAAAGATCTAGGCTTCTTCACCAGGTTGGTCAGTGAAATGAGAGGAGAGCCATTGATGGTGCCTGGTGGTGAACATTGAAAACGCCCAAGCTGGAGATTTCAGAGCTGATAGAGATGGATAAAATGTGTTTCACTTTAGAAGTAAGAGCAGTCAAAGAATTTTGGATAGTCAGTAGATTTAGAGGAGAGAAAAACAGCACAATTTAATATACAGTATTTAGTTTGAGAGTGACAAGATAGCTTAATAAAGATAGTTGATAATTCATAAGAGTCAAAGTTGGGAACACGAGAGCAAGTAAGATTGTTGTGCACACACACACACAACATCCACCTTTGGCTTGAAACTGTGGATAGGGACAGCAGGAGAATACAGAGAAGGGTTTGCTGTCAGTTAGCTCAGACAACTGGGTTTCGGCGAGGAAAAGAAGATCAAATTTGGTAGAGGAGAGATGATGTTCCACAGAGTGAAAGTTAAAGGAGAGGCTACGAATGTTGCAGAAGTTGATAGTGAGAGTACCAGGCAGTGGTCTAGGACATTTTGAGGAGTTGTCATGTTAGGGTCAAATTGATGGGGGCATTTATGGTCCCCTCCCCTGGGAAGGTTGTAATATTGAGCCTTTATTAATAGAATTTTGAAAATATAGTGTAGTATGTAATATGTTAGTGGCATAGTGTAATAATAGATAAAGAAGGTGTTTTGGGGGACAAACTGGAAATATTCTCTGTGTTTATAAGACACGCAATAAGTCAGCAAAAGAGGCTAGGTGATGAAATAGGAGTTCCAGCTATCCTTATCAGCTACAAATAGCACTCACCGGGAGTACCTCCCTGTTCGACTGGTGTCTACAACCTCCTTACTTAGCTACCCTATCTTACCCACAAAAACACCAATATCTGTTTCGTATAATTTTACAATCTTCCCACATGTTTGTACTGTTTATCTTTGCCTAGTTTTGTTCACATCACTCCATCTTCGTTTTCTTTGCTGATAGTTTTCCTGAATTCCATGTAATTTTTTTATAATTTTCTCATCACCACACCATTTTTTTCATTCATTGGCTTCTCCTATCACGACCTAAACTTATTTTCTCTTCACCAAGCGTTTCCTCACTTACGGTATGCAGGTTTCTTCCTACTTGACCCCCACGTATATTCCGTTGGACAGATTTCCCACAACTCCCCTGTGTTTAGTATGTTAGCATATCAGGTAAAGTCACAGGTTGTCTTGACTCCGGTCACCTCTCAGATCACTCCAACCTTGTTGTCCGTCATTACCTTTACCCCTAAACTCTCCATTTTCTTGGTGGCCCAAGATAACGGAAATCTTCAAGTTCCTGGTCGCTTACGATATCAACTTGTCACATCATCTTCCCATTTTCTTTTTGCCAAGCTTTTTACCATATTTACCCTTCAACGCTTATCTTCTACCCTTCATTGCTCTCTTTCTCTATATTTTCCTCACATCACCTAAATATTTTTGCCCTACTACTTTCCTCATTGTTCCTGCTCCCACAACATATTCCCATTTCTTCTTCCCCTCGCTTTTCCTCACATCCCTCATTCATAGTTTTCCTTCTTTTCCTCATACATTACTCAGGTTTGTCCTTATGCCACATTCACAGATTCTTTTCTATCCCTAACTTTATCCATACACTGTATCTCTCCTTCCCCAGCTATGTCAGGATGAGTGGGCCCCAGACTTTGGGCCCAGGGAGTTCGTGAGTCGGTGGGGCGGTACTGTGACGGGGGTCCGGAAGTTCCTGGTGGCTTACAATATCAACCTACTGTCGACGAAGGAACAAGCGCACAGGCAAGTCTTATGTAAAGTATATTTAACCCTTTCAATATGATGTCGTCACTTCCATTATTTTCTGGCTAACATTAAACGATACTGTTTAATTAAGGAAGGATATGAATGTATCAATGGGTTCATTGGATCTTGGAGTGTACAGATGGCCATTTAATTTGTATTGACTCACAACTATTGTTACTCTTCTATTTACAAGTTTACATTAGCAGCTAAACTTTGTTTAGATGCAGAAGTCGCCTCCTTTAAATGTTTTTGTTGAGCTATCCCGGGCCAGGGATCAAACCTGGGGACCGGGGTGCCACGATTTCAAGGCAAACACTCTACCACGAGACCAAGAGGAGGGGGGTGCCTCAAGTGTTTTTCTGCATCTTGTTTTCCGTATAAGCTCTTGCCTAAAGTTTACTGGCATTACATCAATTTATTGTCAAGCTAGCGAAGATTCTGAGTAAACTGTAAGGAAACGAAGCACAAGTCTGAGAAAATAACTGGGAGGTGGCTCTGAGATGATGACAGTATCACCACTGTCGTGTTACATCACCTCTGCCGATGACAGCAAGGAGACAATGCACTCAGTCAGACAGACAGTCAGACTTTCTCCGTCATTCCCACAATTGACCCTACATGTTCACCAGATCAGCCTCATCCCCGAGAATTTTTGAGAACTTTAGTCTTAGCAGTAGCCAACCAGTTAAGACAAGCCAGCAGCCATGAGACCTTAATCTATATGTACAGCACCCAACTAATGCTCTCAGATATCCCACCGCTGCCACCAATGTACAGCCAACAATTTTTTCTTATTGACTCACAAATATTGTTACTATACTATTTACAATATAATCATAACAGCTAAACTTAGTTTAGACGCAGAAATTGCGTCCTTGAAATGTTTTTGTGGAGCTATCCTGAGTCAGGGACTGAAACCGGAGCTTAATGATTATGAGGTGAACACTCTACCATGAGACCAAGAAAGGTATCCTAATTGGGTTGGTGCCTGAAATGTTTTTCTGCATCATGTTTTCCATTTAAGCTCTTGTCACAATTACAAGAGGCCCTTTCTTAATTGACCAAAATTGTCTAATGATTGCAAAACTAAAACGGTGTTATTGTACTGGAGGGGTTATGGATGAGATAGGTCGAGTGTAAAGGGAATCTGCCTTGTATGGACCAGTAGACGATGACGGGGGTGCGTCAGTTCCTGGTAGCTTACAATATTAACCTAATGTTCACCAAGGAGCAGCCAAAACTGTCTTGTGAGTATTTACTGGCTGTTCTGATTTAGGCAGGCGTAGACTTTTAACTCAAGTGGAGGTAGTTAACTTAAAACAGAAATGCAAAGGACAATGTATGGGTTTTAATAATGAAATAACATAGAGCAGTGTGCATGAGAACTAATACAATTACAATAAATAATGGCCTTACGATAAAGCAGTTACAGACATATATACAGTATAATTATATAGAGTAGAATTTTGCAAAGGAGAATGAACATGCAAGTGTAAAATTAATAATAATAAGAATAATAGTGTGAAACATAAATAGTGTAAAAAGAAGATGTTGTGTTTATGAATTACTTTACAGTGATAGCTATACCTCTACCGATCAAGGCAAAATCATCTTGAGAGTATGAGATAAAATCATCTCTGACAAGAATAGCAAGGCGACTGTGTGTTCTGTGATTAATTAATTAGGACAGGACTAGAAGGGATCTTTAAGGGAAAATCGATATTTAGTTTACAAATTTTGATGCAAGTTCCATAGGTTTCCCTGGCGAAGCAGGGAGTTGTTCAACAGGGTCAGCTGGTTTAGGGGTGCAAGATCTTGGGATGGTGACGATCCTGGTCTCTGTGTGTAGGAGCGAGGTCTTGGGGCTGGGTTGCTTGGGGCAGCTCTGTCGTCTTCTGCTGCTTCTTTCTCTTTGCTGAACTTGGGAAGTGCTGGATAGGTCATTGGAAGCACCTGAGAGTTGGTCTTAGGGAACACCCTGGAGGTCTTGGAAAGCACCTTGGTGACTTTGGGAAGCGCCTAGTTGATCTTGGGAAGCACGCTGTTGGTTAAGTATTTGATCAGGCCTTGGGAAGTGCCTTGGCGGTTTTGGGAAACACCTCTACAAAGATTTAGGTCTTGGGGGAAACACCTTTATCTCAGCTTTGGGAAGCGTAGGGGATGTGAAGCTGCCAAACAGTTCCTCCATTTGGTATGCTCTTCATGCTCCTGTTGATTGTCTTTTGTGGCCGAACTACAGAGGCGGCCTCTGTTAGGTGATGGGAAGTGGATTTGGGCCGATTTGGCATGGAAAAGCGGCTCCGTCGAAGCTATCATCTGAGGTCCCAAATCAGGTAGTTCAGGCGGCGAGATATAATCTGGGGTGGGTCGTCATGTCATATGGGGCAGGGCTTCGGGTCGCTCACAGAATGGTGGTGGAGGGTGGTGCTAGAGTTGTTGTTGTTCCCCAAGCTGCCTGGCCGAACAGCCCCGAAGCCCAGAGCAAAGCCAAGGCCACAACCGAGCGCCCCCACAGAACCCTCCCTGCTTACCACAATAAAGCCTGGGTGACCGAAGCCACTCCATGGCGGGGAGCTGAGGAGGGTGCGGAAACGCTAGGGAAACCAAAGCCCCACCCAGGGCCCTGTGCCCCTCAGCAATTATGAAGAGAAAGTTGAGGGGCAAAGGAAAAATGTGACGCTTTCGCTTCCAATCTTGATAGATTGGGAGGTTAATCCACGGAAGAGACGCCGTCACTTGAGATCTAGAGAATATATAAGTAAAAGGAACAGTCAGAGTAAGCTATGGGTATGGCAGAGATCGCTCAGTTCTCACTCTGACAGACCAGCCCATCACCACATGACTAGAACCCAATCCTCTCAGCATCAGCTAGGAAAGGCCCTAGAAAGCTGCCTTTGGCGAGGGGATAGCTCCCCTATTTCAACCCCTTTCGGGGTTGGGCACCCGCATTAAAAGAATGCAGAGATGAGTTAAGTTACCCATTAACATTTCTTTTTAACAAATCATTAGAAACAGGTATAGTTCCAGAAGCGTGGAAGCTTGCAAATGTAGTTCCGATCTTCAAAAAAGGTGATAAATCCATAGCATCAAATTATCGTCCCATTAGTCTCACTTCAATCATAGGAAAGCTACTAGAGTCAATTATTGCTAGGAAAATGAGAAACCACTTAGAAACATTTAACTTAATCAATTCTTCTCAGCATGGATTCACTCAGGGACGTTCTTGCCTTACTAATTTGGTTAGCTTTTTCTCAGAGGTATATGAAGCAGTAGATAATGACAAATCATATGATATTATATATTTAGATTTCAGTAAAGCTTTCGACAGAGTCCCTCATGAGAGATTGATGAGAAAGGTTGAGGTGCATGGAATAGGTGGGGCGTTGTTAGGATGGATTAGGTCATGGCTAATTGGTAGGAAGCAGAGAGTCAGCATAAATGGTACTAAGTCAGAGTGGGGATCAGTCAAGAGTGGTGTCCCCCAGGGATCTGTATTGGGTCCTCTGTTATTTATCATATACATAAATGACCTTGATTTAGGTATAACTAGTAGGATAAGTAAATTCGCAGACAATACCAAAATAGGGAGACCAATAGATTCAGATAGCGACATAGAGTACCTCCAAAGGGGTCTAGATACCTTACACGAATGGTCAGTAAAGTGGCAGATGAATTTTAACATTGACAAATGCAAGGTATTAAAGATAGGGAAGACGAATACTAATGCAAAATATAAACTAGCTAATGCTGAATTAGAAAACTCAGACTGCGAGAAAGATTTGGGTGTGTTTGTTAGCAACGATTTGAAACCTAGAAAACAGTGTATAAGCGTACTTAACAAGGCAAACAGGATTCTGGGGTTCATCTCAAGGAGTGTGAGTAACAGAACTGCCGATGTTATCTTGAAACTTTACTTGTCATTAGTAAGACCTCATATGGATTATGCTGTCCAATTTTGGTGTCCTTATTACAGAATGGGAGAAGGGGAGTGCACCCGATGACTGGAAGACTGGCATAATAGTCCCCCTATATAAGGGCAAAGGGGAAAGAGGAGTGTGTGGTAACCACCGAGGAATATGTCTTCTAAGCGTAGTAGGGAAGGTATACAGTAGGGTAGTGATTGAGAGAGTGAGAGTGAGAACGGAGAAATGGATAGGCGATGAGCAGGGAGGTTTTTAGGAAGGGAAGAGGATGTGTAGTTCAGATTTTTACCCTGAATTGTGTTGTGGAGAAGTATCTGGAGAAGAAACAAAAGGTGTATGTTGCCTTTATGGACATGGAGAAGGCCTATGACAGAGTGGATAGAGAAGGTTTGTGGAAAGTACTAAGAATATACGGAGTAGAGGGCAAGTTGCTGAAAGCAGTGAAGAGCATGTATGAGGGTGCAAAGGCGGCAGTACGTGTGGAGAGTGAGCAGAGCGAGTTCTTTGACCTGAATGTTGGTTTGAAACAGGGGTGTGTGATGTCCCCGTGGTTGTTTACTGTATATATGGATGGAGTCATGAAAGAAATACTATCAAGAGCAGTGGATGTTGGTGTATCGCTGAAAAGGGAGGGAATTGAGTGGAAGCTACCTATACTGCTGTTTGCAGATGATACAGTTCTGATGAGTGATAATGAATGGGAGTTGCAGGGTCTGGTAAATGAGTTTGGAACAGTGTGAGAAAAACGGAATTTGAAGGTAAATACGGGGAAGAGCAAGGTTATGGTCTTCGAAAGGGGTGAAGTCACAGAGTGTGAGGTGAAGCTGAACGGTCAGGCTATGGAGATCGTCAACTCTTTTAAGTATCTGGGCAGTGTGTTGAGTAAAGATGGGACTATGGATGAAGAGGTGCGGGAGAGGGTACAACAGGGGAAGAGGGTTGTAGGAATGCTAAAAGCAGTAACAAGAAATAGGGTGGTCAGTATGGAAGTGAAGAAGTCCTTGCATGACAGTGTGGTAATCCCGACACTGACTTACGGAAGCGAAGCATGGACGTTGGTTGAGAGACTCAGACCAAGAGTGAGAGCAGTGGAAATGAATTACTTAAGGAGTGCGTGTGGAGTTACATGGAGGGATAGACAGACTAATGAGGAAGTAAGAAGGAGGTGTGGTGTGGAGGTAGATGTGCTGGAAAGTGTGAAAAGGAACAACTTGAGATGGTTCGGCGGCCGTATGGAAAGCGAGAGAATGACTAAGAGGGTATACGAGAGCGAGGTGGAGGGACAGAGGGGGAGAGGTAGACCGAATATGAGGTGGAAGGATGGAGTGAGGAACTACATGAACGAAGGCGGTGCTGGTTGGGGGGAGGGGCGTCGACTGACTGGGGACAGAGGTGCATGGGGGCGGTTCGTTCGTGGCCACCCCTTCGGGGATCACGGCGTCAGGCAATAGATAGATAGATAGATTACAGAATGGATGGAGAGAGTACAGCGAAGAATGACAAAAATTATTCATAATATTAGAAATCTACCATATGAAGAAAGGTTGAACAAATTAGGCTTACATTCGTTAGAAAGACGCAGAGTTAGAGGGGATATGATAGAAGTGTTCAAGTGGTTCAGTGGGGTAAATAAAGGAGACATGAAAAATTTACTGAAGCTCAGTGATAGCGAAAGAACTCGAACAAATGGTTATAAATTAGATAAATTTTGTTTCAGAAAAGATATAGGCAAATATTGGTTTGGTAACAGAGTTGTAGATGGGTGGAATAGGCTACCAAGTGATATAGTGGGATCAAGAACGATAGGGAGCTTTAAGATAAAATTAGATAGGCATATGGACGAAATGGGTTGGGTGTGAGGGGGATCTACCAGGTGTGGGCCAATCGGCGCTCAGCAGACCCCGTTATCTTGTGTTAATCTCTGACCGTTTTGGTGGGGTCAGTACTCAAGGTATTAGTGAGTTGGGCCTATAATTGGGCCATGTAATTGGGGTTGGGTGTGACAGGGATCTGCCTTGTATGGGCCGATCAGCTTTTTGCAGACTCTCATATTCTTATGTTCTTATGTTCTTTGTGGGTGTTTTCTCTCTCCGCAATGTTGGTGTAGGTGGTTCCTTAGTTGTTGTTTTTGTTCATTGCTTCCGTTGCAGGAGTTGTTGTGGATGTTAAAGGTGGTGGTTGTCTGGTTACTGTCTGCTGGACAGGCAGTGTTGGGTTGGTCTTTATAGAAGATGGTGGTTTCCGGTGGCAAACCGTCTTATTTACTTGCGTGTAGCATTGGTGGTGTTGCAGGCGCTCTTCTTTGGGATGCAGGCATAACATAAGGTCTTGTAGTTAAGGTTGATAGGGGTTGGCTGAAACAGGCATTTAAGTTCTTGTTTGCATATCCTTTAGTTCTTTTATTTATCTTCACCAAAAGTAGTTTGGCGGATTTATTGTGGTCAGTGCTCGTTTGTTTGCATGTTCATAAACAAGATCTCTCGGTAAAAATACATGAACGGGTTTTCACCAAATTCATTTGGCATAATTATTGCTCACCTGAAAATTAAATATGGCGAATATTCGATGACCCTCCGTCTCCCTTTGCCTCCCAAATCAACTGCATTACGAATAGCGTAATGTTTATGTGAGACATACACTCGACGAATCCTCTAGCACCGAAAAATATAATGTTAGGCTAATGTAGATGCCTCCACCCCTCACCACATCAGTAAATACAGTACGTCACCTAACTCTCCCCCAAAACGTAGTCTATCCCTTGCAGGTTCTATCATATATATTGTAGGCCCTACTCTTGTAATCAAGTCTCCTTCTGTGTCATTCATATCGTCTTGTATTTTTATTATCTTATGTTAAATATTCATGCTACATCTTCTGTAAATAAACTTATATAAACTGTACTCGTGTATCTCTTCTACAAATACTTCCCTCTAGTTGAAGAACCTTGGCTGTTATATAATAATAAAATCACAGCATAATAATTATACATTGTTATACTGTATATCTGGTGACTATTTTCATTTAGTATCTCCAAATTTAGAATGATTTTTTAGTTCAGATTTCATGACTCCCTCAAAATATCTATCATTTATGTTTATTAATGTTAATTGGAAATTGGAATTTACATCGGTATTAGTCTTTACTTAAAACTTCACATTAATCGTTGTGATGAGTAACTGTAACTCTATTCTGCATGGTAGAGATATGAACACTTTTATTCGACCCTTGGGCTAGAAACATTCGACAGCAGCTTGAAAGGTATAGAAAAGCTCATTATTGTTTTGAAAGAGTTCTTCTATAATAGTCTGCGATTAATATCACTTGGCAATAATATTAAATAATATGTAGATCGTTATTATTTTGAGGGTATTAATAACTTCCTCTCTCCTCTTCCCTTTCAGGATCGCCCTTAACCTCCGTGAACAAGGTCGTGGATCAGACCAACCTGGCCGCCTGAGGAGCTGCCAGGCCATAGGCTGGTACCTGCAGGAACATAACATGGCACAGATCAGCATCAACCTCACGGATTTCGACGTCACCCCCATGCATGTCGCTTATGAGGAGGTTAGTACTTAGTATGTGCTCTCCAGGCTCCATTGTCCATCAGGCTGCGAGTCTATAGGCTAAAGAAGGCTAGAGAAAGGATGTGGTGTGAGGTAATGTCAATTGGAAAGTACAGTACTCAAGTATAGTTATAATATAGGTGGAGTGTGCTAATGTCACTTGAAAGGTGACTGAACTACCAAGTCTACCCTTCCCGATCCTATATTAGTTCCCAACCCCTCCCCCCACCAAAAACGGAATACAAATAACAAATATAAAAACAAATAAAGAGTAAATAAGCACATATCGTGTTGAACTAAACAAAGTACTACTGTCCTACTATTATCTGTACTCTAAAAAATAGGTCTTACCCCTTTTCCCGTTCTTAAGTAAGCCAATTTAGATTTACAGATGAGAGACCATCACTTGCACTACTGTATGTTCGATATATCTCAGTGATGTAAGCATGTAAGCTTCTACATTTCACTTGTACTATATGTTATGCCCAATTCTCAAAGACCTCGAAGACTCGCAAGACTCACCTCAGTCATCCCGAGAAGTCTAGGCGAGCCTTCCATGAAATGCGATATTCTCTCACACCTAGAGTGGACCTGTTTTCTTCTACAATTCGGGGTAGACGACACCAGTATAGGCTGGGCACCTCGACTAGCACCGCCTCTACATCGGGTGGCACTCAACCTCAAAACCTCAGCCCCGCCCCACTATTACACCAACCTCACTCTTGTCGATCTGACTCGACTGACCCAGCCAACCCAGGACAGGAAGGGCCTAACCACGAACTACAGGGCGCAGGTGAAGGAGACTTTCTTAATCCCACTTCCACACCCAGTGAGAAGAGAAGAAATCGCCATGATATACCGAATGTTACAACTGTACTGCAGATTACCTTTTTTTGTGTTCTATGTGTATGAAGGAGACAAAAGGCAATACTGCCTGGGACAAATGTGCCACCCAAAGTTGAAAGAGTGATTGGGAGCCAAATTTAAGGTGGGTCAGAGCCAAAATGTCTAGACGCACGGAGCTTGAAGCAGTTTAAGTCATAGAATGAGGGAAAAATAGATTGAGGGAGAGAGTTTCAGAGTTTACTTATTGAGTAAAAGAATGACTGGGAAAATCATATCACTCTTGAGTTAGAGAGTTGGACAGAATAGGGGTAGGAATGTGTTGAAAGGTAGGTGTAACCCACTGTCCATAAGGGGAGAGGTATACACTGAGAGTTCTGAAGAATACTGATTATTGTAATGGCGGTAGAAAAGTAAGAGAGATTCAAAATTGCAGCGTGTAATGAAAGATTGTAAGGAATTAGTATGAGTAGTTGAATTGATGAGACAAAATGCTTTTGACTGTACCCTTTTGAGAAGTGTGGTATGGATGGAAGCTTCCCACACATGCGAACAGTAAACGATACATGGCCGCACTGTGCCCTTGTACACAGAGCAAGAAGCTGTGTGGGGGTAAACAATCCATGGAGACGGTTGAGAACACTTAACTTGTGGGAAGCTGCTGTAGCAAGAGTGGTGATATGGTGTTTCCAAGAAAGATCAGAAGGAAACGAGACACCAAGAATATTGAAAGAAGGCGAGGGGTTGATATGTGTGTTTTTGAAGAGTAAGGGATAGTCGTGTGGAAGATGACGGGTAGATAGATGGAGAAATTGTGTTTAGGAAACATTGAAAGTAACAAGATTTTCTCTGACCCAATCAGAAATAGTTGATGGATCAAAAGATAGACATGCTATTGCCTCATTATGTGAGTCTTGGAGTAACTGCATGGTGGGACATTGTAGAAAACTTGGGATTCGAACCGTAATACAGATGAATGGAGTAGTAATACTGACCAAACCAACCCAACGAGTTATCACCATGAGGTGTTCACAGCGGACAGTAATACTGATGGATGGGATAGTAACTCTAACCCAGTGGACACAAGAGCCTCTGTCAAGAGTTGGGACAATAGTGCTGATCAACTCGCTTGCAGAATAGTTCTCTCGAGTCAAGGTCTGTTGACAGTAGTTTTGCCGCACTCACGCCAGAAATTAATACTAACGGACGAGATAGTAACTCTACCCAAGTGAGCTCAATAAGGCCTGCGGGCAGTATATCTCCCACCAGCATCTGCTATGCCCGCCAGCCGGTGACAAGAAAGAGAAGAAGAAACAAGAAGAAGAAGACGCTGGATGTATTGTTTTGCATTGTTCAAAAACAGTATTTTTTGTCAATTTATGAATTAAATTGGGTGTGTTTTAAACTACTATAAGATTAATTATTTTTTTAATAATTAGTTTGTCATACCAGGTTTTTACTGGGGTTGTATTGACTAATAGGTAGGTTCTTACTCGACTGGAAAAGATGAGACCACACAAGAACACAAGCACGAAGGTAATAGAGGGTAGTATAACACAGAGTACAAACATAGATTATTCTTATTCAACATTGATCATGTGTATAGAGATACAGAATTACATTAGACATTGATAGGCAATATTATAACAGCACGATCGAGGATACTCTAGGCGTCTCAAGGGGAAGATGTTGAGCAGATTCCAATGCGGCTGAGTGGCACTCCCGACGACGTCCTGGTCTGTTATGGTGGTCCTGTCGTGTGACGGTGACAGAAGGTAGGGAAGACTTCCTCGATGATCTTCTGAAGACTTTGATGTTGAGGTCATACATGAAAATGAGCCGTTCCACCCGTGTCTTACACTCTTGTATCATGGGACTTTAAGTAGGGAGTCATTTCACCAGTGTCTTACGCCCTCTACTACAATCCTGACCTAGACTTCTGTAGGAGTCTTGGGAAGAACTTTATATGTTGGAATTTTGGGTCTTTTACGAGTACGAGCCGTTCCACCAGTGTCTTACACTCTCGTTTCGTAAGGACTTAGTAGGGAGTTGTTCCACCAGTGTCTTATACCCTCCAATACAAGTCCTGACTTAGAAGAAAGCCGTTTCACTAGTGTCTTACGCTCTTCCAACCAGCCTTACTGTGTTTGTAGATTTACTAAAGCTAAAGTGCGTGGCCAGTGATGCATACTCTAGCTATAGTATTTGGATAAAGCTCCATCAACAAGACCCAAATCCAAAACCGCCAGGGATAACGACCAAGGAACGATGACAGCCATGAACGTAAATATAGATCCGACCAATACCAAACATTTGATTAAAGAGCTTTCCATGAGTTCTAAAACCGCAAATGTAAAGGTTTTTTATGCAATCGCTCGTAGCATATGCAATACATCTTCAGATTTAGAGGAACTATTGTTTACAGAAAATTATGACGTGATTGGCATAACAGAATCTTGGCTCAATAATAATAATAATAATAATAATAATAATACTAATACTTTATTTCAGACTCACACAGTACAGAGGGGACCATACTGGGGTCCATATATACCTTACAGTAACATAAATATATATAAGCTACTGTACATAGGCTACATAAAATAAAAAGACATTAAATAATACCCAGCTTGCTATCATGTAGTTCACAGCACTGCCTCAACCAAAAACAGTGGTCATCAAACTACTGTGTTACCAAAACCACTGTCCTAATTGTGTACAGTACCATGCCTCACATCATTTAGCTTCCGGTACAGTATGTACCGGAATACAGAAGGCAGAGACTTTTTAGCAGAGTATTCACTTCAATACAGAAGGCAGAGACTTTTTAGCAGAGTACTGTATTCACTTCAATACAGAAGGCAGAGACTTTTTAGCAGAGTATTCACTTCCCGGTTATGTAATGTTTGAGAAAAGCCGAATAAATAGAAATGGAGGTGGCATTTTACTTTTATCAAAGAAATTCTTAACCCAACCCTCATGTCAAAACCTCAAATTGTGAACGTAGACACATCCTTTGTGCTAATAAAGAATAATAAAGGTACAAAAATAATACTTGCATTAATATACAGACCTCCAGCTCAATCAGTGCAAACTGACCGAGAAATTTACGAACAAATTGCAGATGTAACTCACAAGTTACCGTAATTTTTGGCGACTTTAATTTACCTGTGACCAAGTGGGGCGATACTCTCACTTCACACTCCGGACATGACTTGTATGCGAACTTGCAAGAGAGTTTGCTCTATTAATTTGTTCGATCGCCGACCCGTGGTAATAACGTTCTTGACCTTGTACTTGCAACAAAAGAAGAATTAATAGAAAATTTGAATGTTGGTGATGAATTCAGTAACAGCGACCATCGTACAATAACTTTCAGTTTAAAGTTTACTAGTAACGTACCAAATAGCAGCATCGAGAAAGTCCCTAATTTCAAGAAAGCAAACTTTCGTAAACTTAGAGCTATGTTTAAAGAAACTGACTGGAGCTTTCTAATTAACAATAACGACATAAATACATCTTGGGAATTATTCGTAACCACTTACCTAAAAGCAGTGCAAGACTGTATACCATCGAAAATTCGGCGTACAAGCCATAATGATAAGCCCAAATGGTGGAATAAAGAGATTTCAGACTGTTTGCTTGCTAAAAAGATTGCTAATGATAGATTAAACTCCTCACAAAATGACGAAGAACAGGTGAAATTTGTAGAACTACGACGCAAAGCCAAAAAGTTAATTAAGCAAAGTAAAAAGACCCTGGAGTTACATGTTGCGAATCAAAGTAAAACAAACCCGAAAGAATTTTATAGTATATCAGAAAGAAAAAAGTAGTTACTTCAACTGTTGGACCATTAGTCGATGAAAATGGAGAATACACCAAAGATGAAGTACAAATGAGTAATGCCCTCAATACCTTCTTTGCATCAGTTTTTACAACAGAAGACCTCAGTGATATCCCTACAGCATCGCCGATTCAGATTGATAATTCTGATGTTTTAAGCAATATCACCGTTACAGAGAGAGAAGAATTGAAATGTTTAGATAACCTCAAAGGAAATAAAATGCCTGGACCTGATACATTCTCACCTAGAGTTCTAAAGGAAGTTAAGGGTGAGCTCTCCAAACCACTGACATTGCTATTCAATAAAACCTTGCAGTCTGGAACTATGCCTGATCAGTGGAAGCTAGCCAACGTAACACCGATATTAAAAAAAGGCAGCAAATCCCTACCCAGTAATTATCGTCCAATTAGCTTAACCTCAGTTGTATGTAAAATGCTAGAAACACTCATAAGAGACAGACTCGTAAATCACTTAGAGGAAAATAACATACTTAAGAATACTCAACACGGCTTTCGTAACAAACGTTCCTGCTTAACCCAGCAATGGCGGCAAGACTTAGATAAGGCCTACCGGTGGGCTTCCCTTATATAATCCAAGGCCTAAAAAACAAAACATTTAAACCAGCCCAGTATAAATTTTTTTTTTTCATTGCCCCTTGGCCATGGCAAATATCACTCCTCCACATCCCCTCCTTCCCCCCCCCCCCCCCTCCCCCTTCAATTATCACCTATTCTCCCTGTTATTCCCATATTCTTAGGTATATTTTCGTGCTAACATTAGTGAGTTGCTAGCAGGGCGTGGTCATCTGTGTTACCAAGCGTGGGAAAGAGCGAGAGAGAGAGTATCGCGCGACAGTATCTCTCCAGACATGGGGAGGAGTGGAGGAGTGGGAGGCTGGCTCACACTCGATGATTACAACTCCCGGCCTCTGTTCCCGATTTTGACCAGCCAAACACTGTTTCCACTTGTTTTATTGCTGTAACAGGTTAACCCTTAAAGATCGGGGTCGGACTTAAGTCCGGTTCCAATTTGCAGCAAGTTAGGAGCATTATTAAGTCTTTTAAAGGGTTAAAATCGAGTGCAAATGGCCGGGAGCGCAGCGGGCCAGACAGCCGACTCCCAGGGCTTACCGCCGCCCATTAACTTATGTTCCCTGTGTTCTCGAGAGGCCGGCAGTGTAGCCAGTAGTGAGCATAGCTGGGAAAAATATGCCGCTATACGCTAAACTCCCATGTTACAGGTATCACTGTATGAGAACCACGAGTGCTACGTAGCTCGTTCTGGTCTCATTTTGAAGCTTTTAGCGCCTAATTTTTTGCTAAATATTTGTTTTTTTCATGCAGATACTTGATTTATCATGCAGGAGGGCCTGAATATGCCCAAATAAGCCCAAAAACCCCCGCTAGACAAGGGTTAATATCTTCATAATCAACGTAAAATAGGCGCATATGGATGAGTATTAATGATATTTATGGTACGATGACGATTTGAGTGAAGAAAACAGCCTAAATACCTCCGCACAGGGAGGGGTGGCCACTACCCCCCCTGCGCACTTCTTAGGTTAACAAATCTCTTAGACTTCTTCCACTATATCATCAACCTCTATGATGAGAGTAAAGCTGTAGATATTATATACCTTGATTTTCAAAAGGCCTTTGACAAAGTTCCCCACAAACGTTTACTGCTAAAACTAAAAGCGCATGGAATACAAGACGGTGTGTTGAAATGGATAGAAAATTGGCTCAGCGGCAGAAAGCAAAGAGTAGTCATAAATGGTAAGGCATCTAAATGGACTAATGTAAGTAGCGGGGTACCCCAGAGATCGGTACTAGGACCAATTCTCTTTCTAATTTACATCAACGACATAGATGAGGGTCTCACCTGGACAATCTCAAAGTTTACTGATGATACAAAAATTGCAAATAGAGTACTCTCAAAAGAACAAGTTGACGATATGCAACACAATCTAGATAAGTTGTCATGTTGGGCCCAAATTTGGCAAATGAGTTTCAATGTGGATAAATGTAAAGTACTACATATCGGATACCGAAATGAGAAAGCAAACTATTCGATGAATGGCACTCAGCTTAAGAGTGTAGACAGACAAACCGATCTGGGAGTAACAATATCGAGTAACCTAAAACCGAGTCAACAATGTTCAGAAGTTGTTAAGAAGGCAAACAAAATAATTGGCTTTATAGGCAGGTCATTTGAGCATAAATCCAAAGAAGTTATCCTAACTCTTTACAATTCCTTAGTCCACCCTCTTCTGGAATACTTCGTTCAATCCTGATGCCCTTATTACCAAAAAGATATTGACAATTCTAGAACGAGTTCAACGTAGAGTTACCAAAATGATACCTAGCCTAAAGAACAAACCATACGAGGAGCGTCTTAGAGAATTAAATCCATTTCATTTGACCCAGCGCAGATTAAGAGGCGACTTAATTCAAGTGTTCAAAATCATCAAAGGCATCGACAATATGAACTGTAGTAAGCACTTCACTATCGACCAATCTAATTACATGCGGGGGAAATGGTTGCAAAATTATTGGTAAATCTTTTAACTCACACAAATCTAAGAATTTCTTCTTCAATCGAGTTGTCAACTTGTGGAATGGGCTTCCTCGAGATGTTATAGACTGCAGCACCGTTGATTCTTTTAAACTTCGCCTAGACAAATATCTTGCATCCGACCCGCGACTGACAGCGTTTGTAAATGAATAACTTTATTTTATTCCCCCATCAGATTCATCAAGGATTATTGCGTATATATATTACTAAGACGTTACTCTCTTTTTCCCAGATATTCGAAAGATCACTTATAACTGTGTTATGTTACTAACCCATCTGTCCCCTACTAACTTCCTAATCCTGCCACAGACATTAGTTCCAGGGCAGTAGTTCCCTTTCCAACTCTAAACCACTGTTTGGACACTTGATCCTCAGTGTTTTGGAGGACAAGCAGCTGAGAGGGGTCACTAGATCTGTTGTTGCTTGATTTCCTTTGTACTCCTTTAAAGTAATTCCTATACCAAGGCAATGTTCTCGATGTTGGGTTGCACCAGTGTGGCCTAACAAGGATATGTGTAAATCCAAGGTATCTTCGAGAAAATGCGTTGAGTAGTTCCACCAGTGTCTTACTCCCTCAAGGCGATTTTCTCGGTAATTAGCCCAAGTCTTCCAGATACCTAGCCTGCCTGTGCGGTCCAGGATATCGTTCCAACTGTGTCGATGGTGAGGTGGGCTGGAGAGGTCTTACCAATTCCGTCGTTCCCCCCGTTTAGACATCTCGCTGCTAGAATGTGGCTTGCCGTCTGGGTCGACGGCGCTAGCTCTTCTCGGAATTCGCGCCCCGACAATGGTGCGTCTCCGGGCAAGATAGACGCGTGGTGTGTTTTTGTCTATGGACAATTTCTCCTTCCTGGTGTTTAAGCTAAACATCTCTCATTGTTATGCGGTTGTCCATGGTGACTCTTATCCATATGTCTTTTTCTGGGGTCGGGGGAAGAGGTGAGGTGATGCTGGCGACCCGGGCAGGACGTGGTGCGAAGGCTCTTGTACCCTCTTCCCTTGGCGATGAGGTAGGAGTTGTTGTTGTTGTTGTTGTGTTGTTGTTCCCTAAGCTGGCCGAACACCCCGAGTCCCTAAGGAAGGCCATGGCCACGGTCGGGCTTTCCCACAGAGTTCTCAAGGAGTGTAGATTGTGTTGTTGGCGTAAGTGGTTGTGTGAAATGCAGTCTTCTATGATGTGTTAATAGTATGGGGTGCTGTGTTACAACCTGGGCAGGAGTCGACGACGGAGTCATCCAGTCTCTTCTGATAGCTCAGAAGGGCTGGTGGTGTCCGCATCTCAGCCTGGCCAGGTGAACTCTGTCCTCGCGAGGAAGGGAGATTCAGAAGGATGGATTTTGGGAGGTCGTGCCTGCAGCTGCGTGTGTTGATTGAGTGGATGGAACGGCGAGAGATATGAGTATGGATGTGCTTCTGGAAGCTGGTTTGGGGTGGGCAGGGAGGGAGAGAAATAGTATTGTGTGTGATGGGTATTGTTTTAATATTTCTTTGTGGTAGGAGTTGTTGTTGTTGGTGGGGCTTCGCTACTGCCTTTGTTTGCTTTGGTGGTTTTATCCCCCATCTCAAAGTTACATATTTAATAGTGCCTCCTTCATTGACGATATGCCTATTAGTATAATAGTCTCCCATCAAACACCGCGGTCGCTAGTTTGAATCTACTGCGCGGGAGGACAGGAGTACTACACTTCTTAAGGGTAACGCGTATTCTCTTATGGAATCGTCTTATGATCGGGTACTCACTACGAAAAAAATCGTAAAAAAGACAAAAGAAAAATTAACTTAATAATTGCTATACTGAAGCTTTCCCATGCGTGGATTTCTTGCGTGTGGATTCCTGACGCTGGTCCTCTAGCGGCCATACTGCCTTCCTCCTCCGCGTCCGTTCCCGTGAGGGTGGGTTGCTCTGCGCTCCAGCTTCATTCTTCGTTCGGTCAATTCTAGTGAGTCCTGCTCATTTGTATATATCTGAGTTGTATTGAACAAGGTTTTAGATTAGCTAGCACAGGCTACCCATTGGTACGTCCGCAGAAGGTTTAAATTAGGGTACTATTGTAACAGGCGCCTACGTATCCCAGGATCATCGCGCCATGTTTGTTATTTGTGTGTTTTTTTTGCGCCTTAGCTCTCTGATAGTTATTAGGAGAAGTACCATTCCGCAAGTTTATGCTTCAGGCCGTCATTATGAGGTAGTTGCATAGTTTATTTTAGCAGATGTTTTAGTTCAAGGGTTGCCACACGTGGTGTCGGGAATAGGGTAATGATCCCGACAGGTTTTGGTCCAATAGGACATTTGAATTTTTTTTTTTTTTTTTTTTTCTATGTGATTGAGGGAGGCAAAAGGCATAACTGCCTATAGCGAGTGCCTCCCCCATAGTTGAAAGAGTGACAGGGCCAAAATCAAAGGACGTTCGAGCCAAAATGCCTGGACACACGGAGTTTGAAGCAATTTAAGTCATAGGAAGAGGGAAAGACTGATTCTGGGAGAGAGTTCCAGAGCTCAGATGTTGAGTAGAAGAAAGTTTGAGAGTAACGTTTCACTCTTGGGTTGGAGAGTTGCACAGAGTAGGGGTGGGATTGAGTTGTAAGACGGGTACCTCGTGTCCTACGTAAAGGAGGTGGTATGCACTGGGATAGCTCTGAGGAACACTGATTATTATAGTAGCGATAGAATAGCGAGAGAGATGCAACATTGCGGCGGAGAGAGAGAGATTGCAGAGAGTTGGTGAGTGGACGGGAGTTAATGATACGAAAGGCCTTCCTTTCAACTTTGTCTAGGAGAGCGGTGTGAGAGGAACCTCCCCACACATGTGAACATACTCAATACAAGGGCGCACTATGCCCCTGTACAGAGCAAGAAGCTGTGCAGGGGAAAAGAACCCCCTAAGGCGGTTGAGCACACCCAGCTTCTGGGAGGCTGCCTTAGCAAGACTGGTAATATGGTCCTTCCAAATGAGAGCAGAAGAAAAAGAGACACCAAGAATATTGAGAGAAGATGAAGGGTTGATTTTTGTATTGTTGAAGAATAAGGGATAGTCCGCTGGGAGATCCTGACGGGTAGATAGATGGAGAAATTGGGTTTGGAAGCATTAAAGTTAACAAGGTTTTCTCTGCCCCAATTGGAAATAGTATTTAGATCAGAATTTAAGAGTTCTATGGCTTCATTACGTTTGTCGTTGAGGGATTGCTGGCTGGGGCGTTCTGAAAAACTAATGGAGTAGTGTAAGGTTGAGTCGTCTGCGTATGAATGGATGGGAATTAAGGTACAGTTAAGGAGATCATTTATAAAAATTAGAAAGAGAATAGGAGATAGGACAGAGCCCTGAGGAACACCGGAGTTTATAGGGTGAGGAAGTGAACAATGGCCGTCCACAACCGCAGCTATGGAACGGCCGGAAAGGAAATTAGAGACAAAGGCACAGATGGAGGGATAGAAACCGAAGGAGGGTAGTTTAGAAATTAAAGATTTATGCCAGACTCTATCGAAGGCTTTCGATATGTCTAGTGCAATAGAAAAAGTCTCACCGAAGTCCCGAAAGGAGGATGACCAAGAGTTAGTAAGATATGAAAGAAGATCACCAGTAGAGTGACCCTTAAGGAAGCCATACTGGCGATCTGAGAGCAGATTATGAGAAGAGAAATGCTTAAGAAATTTGGAAGCAAGAATAGTTTCAAAAACTTTAGAAAGACAAGAGATAAGAGCAATTGGACGATAGTTGGAGGATGAGAGCGGTCACCCTTCTTTGGGACAGGTTGAATGTGAGCAAACTTCAGCATGAAGGGAAGACGTTAGAGGATAGACAGAGACGAAAGAGTTTGCCTAGGCAGGGAGTCAGCACGGAAGCACAGTTTTTGAGAACAACAGGAGGAAACACCGTCCGGACCGTACGCCTTATTAGTGTTAAGCCAGAGAGGGTAGAAAGTACATCTTAGAAGAGATTAGGATATTAGGCATAAGTAAGAGAGAGGAGGCGGAGAGGGAGGAATAGCACCGGAATCATCCAAGGTGGAGTTTCTAGCAAAAGTTTGAGCGAAGAGTTTAGCTTTGTCAGAGGAAGAAGTGATGGTTGTGCCATCAGAGTGGGAAAGGGGAGGGAAAGACGAGGAAGAAAAATTGTTGGAGAGGTTTTTGGCTAGATGCCAGAAAGCTTGGGAAGAGCTAGAGTTGGATAGTTCAGTGCATTTATTATTGATGAAAGAGTGTTTGGCAAGTCGAAGAACAGATTTGGCTTGATTCCGGGCAGAAACATATGAAGAATGAGTGTCTTGAGTTTTAAGGCGTCGGTACCGTTTGAATGCTTCCTCCTTATTGCGGACAGCAGTAGAACAGGCGTGAGTAAACCAAGATTTTTTAGCATTAGTCTGAGAGAAAGAGAATGGAATGTATGCTTCCATGCCCGATAGGATTACCTCGGTAATGCGTTCAGCACTCTCCGAGGGTCCTCGGCCATGGAAGCAGAAATAATTCCATGGGAAATCAAAGAAGTACTGCCGAAGAGCCTCCCAGTTGGCAGCGCCAAAGTGCCACAAGCGCCGCCGGCTAGGAGGATCGGGTGGCTGTACTGGAGAGATAGGACAGGTGATAGAGATAAGTTTATGGTCGGAGGAGCCCAAAGGAGAGAAAAGATCGACAGTATAAGAAGAAGGGTTAGAAGTTAGAAACAGGTCAAGAATGTTGGGCCGATCTCCGATGCGATCCGGGATACGGGTGGGTTGCTGAACTAACTGCTCTAGGTCATTTAGGATAGAAAAGACGTAGGCTTGTTCACCAGGTGGATCAGTAGTGTGAGAGGAGAGCCATTGGCGGTGGTGAACGTTGAAATCTCCTAAGATGGAGATTTCTGAGAAAGGAGAAATTTGGCGGTATCGTATCGCTTGTACGATTTCGGCTGGTTCTTTGTGTACACTTACACTTAGTTACACTTAGTTGTATTCCGTCCGTTAGTGACACAGTTGAGCTGGGGCTCCACTGCGACCAGGCAGCTCCCTTTCTTCCACTCTCCATTCCAGAAGTCGGTTGGAGTTGGTGCTGGGGTATCCTGGTGTTGGTGGCCGGTCCGGTATTTTGGCCAGCCACATGTCCAAGTGTTTCTTGAAGGTGTCTGGAGACACCCCGGTTATGTTCCTGAGAGGGGCTGGTATACAGTTGAACAGTCTGGTTCCATTGTATGTAAAGCTGTGATGGATCAGGGATTTGATTTTTTGTGTTGATCCCGGCGTAGTCCTCACATAGCACAGCCTCCCTCGCCTTTGGTGCTGAGTCTCTTGGATGTTTGGGTTTGGTACCTTTTTTTCCAAAATCTTCCAGACGTAGATGATGATGTATCTCTCCCTACGTCTTTGAAGTGAGTACAGCTGCAGCTCCTTAAGTCTCTCCCAGTAGTTAAAGTGTTGAAACCCATGGATTTTACTGGTGAATGTCCTCTGGGTGGCTTCAATTTCTGTTATTTCTCCTACTTTTTGGGGAGACCAGAGCTGGGAGCAGTACTCCAGTCGTGGTAGGACCAGTGACTTCCACAATGTTAGCATACACCTCTCATTTCTTGTGTGGAAGGTTCTCAGGATCCAGCCTGCTATTTGTTTTGCTGTTGTTGTGGCTTTGGTAATATGCTGGGAAAAAGTGGCGTCACTGCTCATATTTACTCCCAAGTCCTTCACTGTGTCCTTGGCGGTAATTTCTTGCTGTCCGCTTTTGTAGTTGGTGTCGTTTTGTAGTGCTCTCTTGTTCCCGTACCTTAGAAGCTCGAACTTGTCTCCGTTTAGGGCCATGTTGTTTTCTTCTGCCCACTTCAGGATTTTGTCCAAGTCTTGTTGTAGTAGCTGAGCATCATGTTGTGAGGTGATTTTCTTCATGAGTCTGGTGTCGTCTGCAAACGATGTGGCTGTTGAGTGTTCCAGGTCCCTGTCGATGTCTCCTATCATGATGAGGAATAGGAGAGGTCCCAGTACTGATCCTTGTGGTACTCCGCTGATGACCCCACCTGCTTCTGATAGGCTTCCTTGAACCGTGACTCTTTGTTTTCTGTTGGTGATGAAGCTATGGAGCCATCTTCCAAGGTCTCCCCCTATTCCCAGTGATTTGAGTTTATGTAGAAGGATCCCATGGTCCACCTTGTCAAAAGCTTTGGCGAAATCTAGATATATGACGTCTACATTTTCTCCGTCTTGAATATCCTGTAGGATTTTGTCGTAGTGTGATAGTAGTTGTGAGAGGCAGGAGCGGCCTTTTCTAAAGCCATGTTGCCCCTCGTTGAACGCCTCATTATCTTCCAGGAAGCTGACCATCTTAGCTCTTATTGTTCTTTCTATGATTTTAATAAGGTGTGACGTCAGCACCACTGGTCTGTAATTTTTGGCTATGCCTTTACTACCCCCTTTGTGTATTGGTGTGACATTACCTTCTTTTAGGGATTGTGGTACATATCCAGTTTGGAGGGACTTGCTCCACAGCAGTTTTAGAGGCAGGGCTAGCTGATGTTTGCAGTTTTTTAGCAGTTGGGCATGAAAGCCGTCTGGTCCTGCTGCAGAGTTTGGTCCAATCTTGTCGATGGCTGCTATTATGTCCTCTGTTGATACTGTTACCGAGGAGAGTTGATGTGGTGTCTCTGGAGCGTTGCCAAAGAAAGTCGTTGCATTCTCGATTTTCTTGTCTTCATTTGGCGGGCTGAAGACACTTTCATACTGCTGTTTGAGTATCTTGGCCATTTCGGTTGGGTCACTCTCAAGTTCGCCCGTAGGTTTTGCAAGTGGTCCTATTGTTGTGGTGTTCCTGAGTCTCCTTTTTGCATATGCATAGAAGAATTTGCTATTTACTCGTATGTTTGCAACTGCTTGTAGTTCTTCGCGTGTTCTTTGCTCTTGGTGTGACTGGATGAGTTTACGTTCCACTTCATCAAGCTCTTCTTGTAGTTTGGTGATATTGTGCGCATAGCTGGTCTTCCTTTGCTTGGCTCTCAAGTACGTCCTTTTCTTCATTAGTATTTTTCTATCTCTGGGAATCTGCTTGATCTGCTTCCTGCTTGATTTGGGTGGTATGGTGTTTTTACAGGTCTCCAGGCATTGTTGCTGGAGGATACTGAGAGTTTCGTCGACGTTTTTATCTTCGAATAGTGCCCTCCAATCAGTTCCTGCCAGTTCTGCTCTCAGTCTGTCCCAGTCTATATCTTTGCTGTAGAAGTTGAGATCTTTCAGAGAGGTGCAGGGTATTTGGCTTGATTCCTGTTGACATCTTCTTGGTGGTGTGGCGGTTGGTGTGGGGGTTCTAACTTTGATGAGGCTGTGGTCGGACATTATAGTTTTTACAGTTTCATACGAGTGTACCAGGTCGAAGTTGTTGCCAAATAGTAAGTCCAGTGTGTTGTTGCCTCTTGTAGGTTCCTCGATGTATTGCTTCATGTATGCAGTGTCCATGATAGTCATTAGCTCCTTGGCTTGCTGTTTTTCCTCCCTGGTTCCTCCATCTATTTTCATGGTTGCCCAATTGATGATGGGCAGGTTGAAGTCTCCTGTGATGATGACATCTGTAGCGGGAGTTGGAAGATTTTGTAGGAGTGATTGTATTTTCTCTGTGACCTCCTTGAAAATTTCCCCTGTGGTGTTTGGAGGTCGATACAAAATTATGATGAGCATGTCGGTTTGTCTTATGTGTACTGCTAGTAGCTCTGTTGTGCCGTTTGAGAATGCAACTAAAGTTTCGGTATTTGCAGCCATATCCTCCCTTAGGTAGAGTGCTACTCCTCCGTGGCTTCTGTCCTCTCTGTCGGCTCTGAATAGAGTGAAATTATGGATATTGATCTCTGCATCCAAAATGTTTTCGTTCAGGTGTGTTTCTGTGAGGGCTAGAAAAATTGAGTTGTCTTCCTCTGCAATTTCTCCCAACATAGGGACTTTACATTGATTGTTTCGTGGGTAAAGTCCTCTGATGTTGCCCACAACAAAACTAGTTAGTGGTAGTTGCACCTTCCTCTGTGGTTCGTGTCTGGCCCCTCGGTTTGGGCTAGGAATCTCTCCATAATCACTTGAGACCGTTTTTTCCACTTCCAGAAGACGTCCCATTACTACCTCTAAAAAAGCACCTTGGTCGGGCATAGCCGTGTGTACCGCTGCTGGTCTGGCCTTGTGAGTTTGCTGGATGGTTGGCCAGCTTCTGAGGGCATTGCGTTGACTTTCTATTTTTTCCTCATATGTTGGTGTGTAAGCAAATTCCCTTTGAATGTGTCCTGTAGCGTGTTCCCTTGGTCTGTTGACGTTGTTTCTTGGCGTCAGTATTTTGGTTCCCTTGATGTGTGGAAGATTGCAGTCTCTCATAGTACATGCCCTTTTGTTGAGTGAGATTCTGCATACATATGGGTGGTAGTCGATGCATTTCCATCCACGCTTGCAACCTATTCTTTCATCCCGCCCGTGCTTCATGAATTTTGCACATATTTTTGGGTGGTCTTGTTTGCATCCCCTGCCCACTACTCCGTATCGGCATTCATTTCTTAGGTAGAAATTGCATACTTCTATTCTTTTCCTCCTAATATCGGTGCCCCTGTAATCAGCTCTGGGCCTAGGTCTCCATGAATTTGTATTTACAGCACTAACCTCCCCTGTTCTACTGTATGTAGGAGCATTTTGGCCGCATCCGTTGCATGTGGGGTGTGTGCTCGTTGGGGTCCCCGACCTCACCTGTCTTGCTGCATTTTGAGGGGGCTCTGCCGTGTCTGCTAGTGTTGCGGTGGGGGGGCTATGTGCATCTGGCATTGTGATGCTAATATTTCCTGGTGTGTTCCCCGTAGTTTAGGTGTGTATTGTAGTTTATTCTTAAGTTAGGTTAAATATTAACTGTAATGTATAAATATCTACATCAGCTCTAGATGTATTATGAAACCAAGTTATGGGTTATAATTATTATGAGCCGGCAGCCATATGTAATTTCGCGAAGCGATCGGACGCCGGCCCTTTAGTCTCTCAATCAACACCATACAGCCAACATCTCCCCCGGCTCTGACTCAACCCACAGTTCACCATGTGCTACAAATATTAATCTATAACAATATTAACAACAGTCCTACATCACCAGTCCTCTAAGCTAAGTTCATTGTATCGATATTGTATTATGTGAACATTCCTACATGTCATGCAATTGAATTAGCCGCGTGTGGGGGACTGGATTACACCCATCGAATACCTCTGGTAATTTTATTATAACTATTTGTTGGGATATTTCATGTACCAGTGATATGTAATTTAACCTCTCTATCTAAATTCCCGACAAATAATGGTCCTTCGTGCCCTAAAGCTTCCTTACCGTAGTACCGTTTTGTTTGCTTCCTTGACGCTTGTGGGCTTACAAATGGCTGCCGCCTCACGCGTTGTTGGCCGACTGCCGTTCCCTAGTTTACACCCAGCTTCTTCCCTCATGTTTTTTACCATTTAGGCGCCGTCTCTATCTTTTTTGGGACTAGTTTCCAGGTGTTTTTTGGGCGTGTGATCCTTGGCGTTTTTTTTGGTGGGTTAGCTGGGCTGGAGATTGGGGTTGGGGTAATTTCGTCGGGCGCCATTTCGCGCTCATAGGCTAGGCTAGGCAGTCTAGGCCTGCAGGTGTCTGTGGTGGCTTTTCATTTCGCTTTGGTGGTGTGCCTGTGGTGTTGCTTGTGTTTTGTCATTGTGGGACTCATTATTAATTATGCTGGTGGGGAGGGTTCTCATGTGACCTTTTATATTTAAATTTCATAATGCCTAGGCCTAGTTGCTTAAAGTGGCGGTCATGAGTGTCGGTCTTTGTTAATTCCTAAGCGATTGACGGTTAATAGTCAGACCTCATGATTGTAGCTTAACCAACTAGGCTTACCTATAAAGGGCTTACAATAATTAGTGCTTCACCTTACCCTTTCTTTTAATGGATTTAGTATTTAATTCTTTTGTCTAGTTAGATAATTTCCTTTCGATAGTTTATATTAAGGGGATGTAATTTGTAATTCTTTTGAGTAAATTTCTTAAGTAATGGGGGTTTGCCGCTGTTTGATTCCTAAGCGTTTAACGGTTTGTAGTCTGACCTCTGTAGTTTTAAGTGCTTGCTTAAAATTAGACCTTAACGATGACAGATTTAAAGAAACTTAAGATTCTTAAGGGAGGGATGAAGGGAAGTTTAAATAGATGTTTAACCTCTGAAGTGCGCATGGGGGTAATTGGAAACGTCCCCCTGTGCTGACGTATTTGAGGTGTTTCCGTCACTAAAATATTCATTGTGCCATTAATAGCATTAATACTTATCCATATGCGCCTATTATGGGTTGATTATAAAGGTATTAACCTGAAACAACAATAAAACGAGTGAAAACAGCGTTTGGATGGTCAAAATCGGAGCCCGCGAGTTGTATAATGTATGGGTGAGGCAATCTGCTTTCCCGCCAATTTCCCCCAAGGCCACTGAGACACAGTCGATCGATACTCTCTCTCTCTCTCTTGCACTCGCTTGCTATCAGTGATGACCACACCCTCCAATCGGATTTCTAATGTTAGCACGAAAATATACCTCAGAATAAGGGAATAACAGGGAAAATAGGTGATAACTGAAGGAGAGGAGGAAAGTGGGGAAGGAGGGGAGGTAGAGGACTGAGATTTTGCATGGCCCAGGGGCCAAAAAAAAAAAATAAATAAAAAAAAAAATTTTTTTTTTTTTTTTTTTTCGATGTCAAAAGTTGATTTTTTTTTTCTCTGACTCTTAAGAGTCTCCCCGCAGTGCGCCGGGGGAACTCTTAAGAGTCTCCCCGCAGCTCCCGGGTTAAGAGATCTTGATGAATTTTTAATAAGTGCTACGGCTGATCAAATTAAGGGTAAATTCGCTACTGTTACTAAATCGCTAGCTACTTATGATAGTTATGCTCAGCAGGTATATGGTTTATTGACAGTTACTGACGATGTGGAAGAAGAAATGTCGGCAGATCTTGAGTACTTTGAGGATGTTAATACAGCCTTAGCCAGACTATCTTCCACCCAAGAATCAACCTCTGTTAAGGATACCGGTACACCAAAGGCGACTGGTTTTAACCTGCCGAAGCTTACTTTGCCTACCTTTTCCGGGGATTCGGCTACCTGGACTGGATTTTGGGATATTTTTGAGTGTTCGTCCATCATAATAAAACACTCACATCCATCCAAAGGTTCACATATCTCCGTGGTCAATTGAAAGGGGAGGCATTGAAGTTAGTCGATGGGTACAAGCTAGAAGCTACCAGCTACGAGTCTGCAGTGGAGTTGCTGAAGAGAACTTACGGGAGAGTGGAAGTCATCAAGACCGCGTTAATTACTAAGTTCTTCACGCTAGATCCTCCATCCTATGATGTGACGGCCCTAAAGGAGTACTATGCCTCCTTTGAGAGCCTCCTCCGATCTATGGAGACAATGGCCGTCACCAAGGAGGAGATATTTAGTGTGAATATCTTGAATAAAATACCCTCTCCCCTAAGGGAAATCTTAAGACGACAACTAAGCGACTCTCCACTAAACTTGGAAGCATTGGTGCAGGTGTACCAGACTGAAGTCTTCAATATGGAGAGTACTGGACACTACCGACAAGTGGAGATGTCGCCATCTACTGCAGCTTTCCCGGTACAGACTTCTCCTAAACAGAAAAGGCCAATATCATTAGGTTGTAAGTTGTGCAGTGTCCACGGTCATCTGTGGTATCAGTGTCCTAAGTATCCTAAGGCTACACAGAAGATTGGCAAGGCTAAATCGCTTAAGTTATGTACCAGCTGTCTGGTAAGAGACCACTTCAACAGTACTTGCCCCAATTCCTACATCAAACCTTGTAAGTATTGCAAGGGGAAACATTGGTTTTCCTTTTGCACCCAGTCTGATCGGCACGACGGCAAAGAAAAGGGGAGAACCCCCAAAGAGTCACATGAGAAAGGTAAGAGCGAGGGTGATAAAGTATCTGCCATGTCCATTGCTTCTCGAGAATGTCAATTGCTTCCTACTATGATGCTGCCAGTAGTGGGGAGTAATAATAATACTATAATGACGCGCACCTTACTTGACCAGTGCTCACAGAGGTCATTCGTTCTGCGGTCATCATTACCCCAGCTCAAGTGTACCAGCAAGGGTCAAGAGAATTTGCGTCTCCATGGTTTCACTGGTGAAATAGATTCCAGTGACTATGATATAGTGGAGATTTCATATGTTTGTAGAAAAAAGGTATGTCCCATCAAGGCTGTTGTGGTCGACACACTACCCAGTTTCTATATAGCATCAGAGATTCAACCACATTTGAAATATCTCAGAAGCAAGGGTTATAAACTGGCTGATGATCAACTCTCTACTAACAATGGTATTATGCTACTGGTCGGAGCTGATTATTACTACGACCTGGTTCACCCTGGATATCGGCGGGTAGATAAGCTTATAATGCTCCCCACGATCCAAGGGTATGCCATTTCTGGATCCTATGCCACTTCCTCTAAAGACACACAGGTGGAGGTGGTTACGGTCCTCAAGGTAGCAGTAAGCCCCATAGATAAATATATTAGGCCAAAGATGCCTGATAATACATGTACTGATATAGATAAGCTATGGGACTTGGACAATATTGGAATTGACCCACATGAACTTGATCGTGAGTCCAAGCTAGCGTTAAGCTCGTATGAAGAGACTGTAACGTATGACTCTGGCAGAGGTCAGTATGTGGTAAGGCTCCCTTGGAATGATAACAAGAGTAAATTATCTACTAATTTCCATCTAGCACTTGGTAGGTTACGTGGCCTTCAGAAGCAGTTTGTCAAGGATCCAAGTTATTGCGAGACTTATGCGGCAGTTTTAGCCGAGCAGGTACAACGTGGATTTGTGGAGAGAGTAGGTCTCAGTGAATATGGGGATAACATCCATTACCTTGCTCACCATGGGATTAAAAAGGACAGTTCCACCACTCCTGTTCGTATTGTGTATGACTGCTCTGCTAAATCCAGTGATCGCTCCTATAGCCTGAATGATTGTCTGTACACGGGTCCGTCCCTGGTCTCTGATCTAGCGCAAATTATGTTGCGCTTCAGATGTCATAAGTTTGCATGGGTCGCCGATATTGAGAAGGCCTTCCTGATGCTTCAACTCCATCGTGAAGACAGGGACTCGACAAGATTTTTTTGGCCACGGGACCCAATGGATCTAGATTCGGAGTATCTGGTCTACAGGTTCAGAGTCGTCTTATTCGGGGCGACCTGTTCCCAGTTCCTTCTCAACGCTACTATCTTGCGTCATCTTGAGGAGGCTGGACTAGATCCTGACTTCAAGAATGAGATCAAGCAGGGGATCTATGTGGACAATCTTCAAGGCACCGGAGACAATGAAGATTTATTGCTCAAGAGATGCTGGGAGATCCGCGATATATTTGCCAAGGCTCATTTATACTTAAGAGAATGGGCCACTAATAGTGATCTTTTGAAAGGTCAATTTGCTTCTGACGGTGTAGCTACTGAGAATAGTGAGGTGAAGTTTTTAGGCCACAAATGGGACACTACCACAGATTGTATATCCTTCTGTCACACCCCATGCGGCAGTGAGCTTATGACCAAGCGGAACTGCTTAAGCTTGTCAGCGAGGTTGTTTGATCCCCTAGGTTTTTTGCTGCCTGTAACAATCCGTGCTCGTATGTTTTTACAGCAACTGTGGCGGCTAAAACTAGATTGGGACACGCCTCTCCCGACTGAGTTACAAGATACTTGGCGGTTGATTCGGTCGGACCTTTCCACATGTTGCAAGGTCCAACTTAATCGTCAGGTTATTAGTGGTCAACAGGTGGATCTACATGCCTTTTCTGATGCTAGTAATAGTGCGTACGGTACTGCCATATACATATGCAATGGTAGTGTAGCGACGCTGGCTATAGCGAAGGCCAAAGTAGCCCCTATAAAGAAAATTACAGTTCCTAAATTAGAACTTACTGCATTGCTTCTGTCTGCTCGTCTAATAAAGTTTACACTGGATGCTTATGCAGATATACTACAGATTAATAACGTCTATGTCTGGAGCGACAGTCAAATAGCGCTTTCATGGGTACACAGCCAGAAAGTGTTGCCCGTTTATGTTTCTAATCGCACTGATGAGATTCATGACTTAGTTCCTACAGCTACATTTCGCTATGTGAGCACCAGGGACATAATTTCCCGGGGGATCTCGGCACAGCAGTTTATGTCTTCCTCTATTTGGTGGCATGGACCTCCATGGCTTACATCTCCAACTGAATGGCCTCAGGATTTCAGGGAATGCATATCTGATCCTTCAAGTCGGCCCCAAGATGATGTGTTAAGTAGTTCGAATGTGAGTACTACACATCAGGATAACAAGTTGGTAGAGTGGGAACGTTACGGCAGCTATGATGAAGTAATACGGGTATTTGCATGGATATACCGTTTCATTAACAACATGAGAAGTCGGGCTCACAGGTCTTTCCTTAGTGAAGATTCGAAGCATATTAGACTCCATGAAATGAGATCAGCAGAAGCAAAACTAATATGTTTAGTACAAAGGGAATCTTATCCTACTGAACATCAAATCCTGAGCAAGGAGTCAAAGGCCAAACCCTCAAACTTAGTGAGGCAGCTAGGATTATATATGGAAGGAGGCATAATTAAGTGTAGAGGCAGGATACAAAAGGCGGACATTATTGATTCTGCGAAATATCCTGTCCTCCTTAGCTCCTCTCATTTGATTACCAAACTGTTGATTCGCCAATGCCATAGGACCTGCCTACATTTTGGCGTAAATTATGTTCTGGCGTATATGCGACAACGTTGGTGGATCCCTAAGATGCGACAAGCAATTAAAGGGATCCACAATAGCTGTACTATCTGTAAAAGATTACAGGGTAAGCCTTACTCCCCAGTTGATCTACCTCCCTTGCCTGAGTTCAGGGTACAAAGGACTGAACCATTTCAGGTAACCGGGGTAGACTACACCGGAGCGATTCATGTTAGAGAATCGCCCGGTAATATCATAAAGGTATATGCCGTCCTATTCACATGTGCGGTAACCAGAGCGATTCATATTGAATTGATTGACGACCTATCCAGTGAGGGTTTTTTGCATACTCTAAGACGCTTTGCAGGCCGCAATGGTTTCCCTCAAATTATTATGAGCGATAATGCGACTTGTTTTGTCGGGGCCTCTAAATATCTCCAGTGTTTAATGGATGACCCGCAGGTTGTGGCTACCCTCACTGGAAAGGGTTGTCAGTGGAGATTTATACCAGCACGTGCACCATGGTTCGGGGCGATTTGAGAGAGAACTATCGGTATCGTCAAATCTGCCTTGAAGAAGGTATTAGGAAGGGCACTGGTGACCAGACGGGAGTTGCAAACCATCTTAATAGAAATTGAGATGTCAGTCAACGACAGGCCCTTGAACTATACTTCGGCAGATGTTGATGACCTCTTACCCATTTCGCCTTCTATGCTAACACGTGGACGAACCCTTAATACCTTTCCTAGATCGTCCGTCAATGACGAAGATCTGCATGACCCTACGTTCGGCAATGCTGACGCCACACGTCGTCGCTTCCAGTATGTAAACAAGGTGTCCGACGATCTATGGAAACGGTGGACCCAAGAATATTTGCTGTCTCTTCGCGAGCGTCACTCTCATAAGATCAAAGGGACGAATCAACGATGGCCTCATATCGGGGATATCGTCCTGATTTATGATGAGCGTCCTAGGTTATTTTGGAAGCTTGGGAGGATTATCGATTTGTTCCAGGGCATTGATGGTCTTATAAGGGTTGCTAGAATACGAACTTCGACTGGGGTTACTACTCGCCCAGTCGTAAGGTTATATCCCTTGGAGCAGGATGTAGAACTGCCGGATGATCCTGGCGTCTCTACTGATACCCCTCCGCGGGAGAGTGCTGGTGACAGTGCTCCTCAAGGTGGGGCAGCTGATGATGAGAAGGATGATCCTCCTCAGGCTTCAGGTGGCGCTCGTCCCAAAAGGAGGACGGCTATGAGTTCCGTGGATCTTTGGAGATCAAAGATCAAACAAGGTGATCTTTGACTTCGATGTCCTTTTTTTGTTCTCTGTATATAGCTCCTGTATATCATTTTTGGTGGCGGGCAATATGTCGGGAATAGGGTAATGATCCCGACAGGTTTTGGTCCAATAGGACATTTGAATTTGGCGGTATCGTATCGCTTGTACGATTTCGGCTGGTTCTTTGTGTATTGTAGTTTATTCTTAAGTTAGGTTAAATATTAACTGTAATGTATAAATATCTACATCAGCTCTAGATGTATTATGAAACCAAGTTATGGGTTATAATTATTATGAGCCGGCAGCCATATGTAATTTCGCGAAGCGATCGGACGCCGGCCCTTTAGTCTCTCAATCAACACCATACAGCCAACATCTCCTCCCCGGCTCTGACTCAACCCACAGTTCACCATGTGCTACAAATATTAATCTATAACAATATTAACAACAGTCCTACATCACCAGTCCTCTAAGCTAAGTTCATTGTATCGATATTGTATTATGTGAACATTCCTACATGTCATGCAATTGAATTAGCCGCGTGTGGGGGACTGGATTACACCCATCGAATACCTCTGGTAATTATATTATAATTATTTGTTGGGATATTTCATGTACCAGTGATATGTAATTTAACCTCTCTATCTAAATTCCCGACAAATAATGGTCCTTCGTGCCCTAAAGCTTCCTTACCGTAGTACCGTTTTGTTTGCTTCCTTGACGCTTGTGGGCTTACAAATGGCTGCCGCCTCACGCGTTGTTGGCCGACTGCCGTTCCCTAGTTTACACCCAGCTTCTTCCCTCATGTTTTTTACCATTTAGGCGCCGTCTCTATCTTTTTTGGGACTAGTTTCCAGGTTTTTTTGGGCGTGTGATCCTTGGCGTTTTTTTGGTGGGTTAGCTGGGCTGGAGATTGGGGTTGGGGTTGGGGTAATTTCGTCGGGCGCCATTTCGCGCTCATAGGCTAGGCTAGGCAGTCTAGGCCTGCAGGTGTCTGTGGTGGCTTTTCATTTCGCTTTGGTGGTGTGCCTGTGGTGTTGCTTGTGTTTTGTCATTGTGGGACTCATTAATTATGCTGGTGGGGAGGGTTCTCATGTGACCTTTTATATTTAAATTTCATAATAGCCTAGGCCTAGTTGCTTAAAGTGGCGGTCATGAGTGTCGGTCTTTGTTAATTCCTAAGCGATTGACGGTTAATAGTCAGACCTCATGATTGTAGCTTAACCAACTAGGCTTACCTATAAAGGGCTTACAATAATTAGTGCTTTACCTTACCCTTTCTTTTAATGGATTTAGTATTTAACTCTTTTGTCTAGTTAGATAATTTCCTTTCGATAGTTTATTAAGGGGGATGTAAGTATTATGTAATTCTTTTTGAGTAAATTTCTTAAGTAATGGGGGTTTGCCGCTGTTGATTCCTAAGCGATTAACGGTTTGTAGTCTGACCTCATTGTAGTTTAAGTTGCTTAAAATTAGACCTTAACGATGACAGATTTAAAGAAACTTAAGATTCTTAAGGGAGGGATGAAGGGAAGTTTAAATAGATGTTTAAGAGATCTTGATGAATTTTTAATAAGTGCTACGGCTGATCAAATTAAGGGTAAATTCGCTACTGTTACTAAATCGCTAGCTACTTATGATAGTTATGCTCAGCAGGTATATGGTTTATTGACAGTTACTGACGATGTGGAAGAAGAAATGTCGGCAGATCTTGAGTACTTTGAGGATGTTAATACAGCCTTAGCCAGACTATCTTCCACCCAAGAATCAACCTCTGTTAAGGATACCGGTACACCAAAGGCGACTGGTTTTAACCTGCCGAAGCTTACTTTGCCTACCTTTTCCGGGGATTCGGCTACCTGGACTGGATTTTGGGATATTTTTGAGTGTTCCGTCCATCATAATAAATCACTCACATCCATCCAAAGGTTCACATATCTCCGTGGTCAATTGAAAGGGGAGGCATTGAAGTTAGTCGATGGGTACAAGCTAGAAGCTACCAGCTACGAGTCTGCAGTGGAGTTGCTGAAGAGAACTTACGGGAGAGTGGAAGTCATCAAGACCGCGTTAATTACTAAGTTCTTCACGCTAGATCCTCCATCCTATGATGTGACGGCCCTAAAGGAGTACTATGCCTCCTTTGAGAGCCTCCTCCGATCTATGGAGACAATGGCCGTCACCAAGGAGAAGATATTTAGTGTGAATATCTTGAATAAAATACCCTCTCCCCTAAGGGAAATCTTAAGACGACAACTAAGCGACTCTCCACTAAACTTGGAAGCGTTGGTGCAGGTGTACCAGACTGAAGTCTTCAATATGGAGAGTACTGGACACTACCGACAAGTGGAGATGTCGCCATCTACTGCAGCTTTCCCGGTACAGACTTCTCCTAAACAGAAAAGGCCAATATCATTAGGTTGTAAGTTGTGCAGTGTCCACGGTCATCTGTGGTATCAGTGTCCTAAGTATCCTAAGGCTACACAGAAGATTGGCAAGGCTAAATCGCTTAAGTTATGTACCAGCTGTCTGGCAAGAGACCACTTCAACAGTACTTGCCCCAATTCCTACATCAAACCTTGTAAGTATTGCAAGGGGAAACATTGGAGTTGCAAACCATCTTAATAGAAATTGAGATGTCAGTCAACGACAGGCCCTTGACCTATACCTCGGCAGATGTTGATGACCTCTTACCCATTTCGCCTTCTATGCTAACACGTGGACGAACCCTTAATACCTTTCCTAGATCGTCCATCAATGACGAAGATCTGCATGACCCTACGTTCGGCAATGCTGACGCCACACGTCGTCGCTTCCAGTATGTAAACAAGGTGTCCGACGATCTATGGAAACGGTGGACCCAAGAATATTTGCTGTCTCTTCGCGAGCGTCACTCTCATAAGATCAAAGGGACGAATCAACGATGGCCTCATATCGGGGATATCGTCCTGATTTATGATGAGCGTCCTAGGTTATTTTGGAAGCTTGGGAGGATTATAGATTTGTTCCAGGGCATTGATGGTCTTATAAGGGTTGCTAGAATACGAACTTCGACTGGGGTTACTACTCGCCCAGTTGTAAGGTTATATCCCTTGGAGCAGGATGTAGAACTGCCGGATGATCCTGGCGTCTCTACTGATACCCCTCCGCGGGAGAGTGCTGGTGACAGTGCTCCTCAAGGTGGGGCAGCTGATGATGAGAAGGATGATCCTCCTCAGGCTTCAGGTGGCGCTCGTCCCAAAAGGAGGACGGCTATGAGTTCCGTGGATCTTTGGAGATCAAAGATCAAACAAGGTGATCTTTGACTTCGATGTCCTTTTTTTGTTCTCTGTATATAGCTCCTGTATATCATTTTTGGTGGCGGGCAATATGTCGGGAATAGGGTAATGATCCCGACAGGTTTTGGTCCAATAGGACATTTGAATTTGGCGGTATCGTATCGCTTGTACGATTTCGGCTGGTTCTTTGTGTATTGTAGTTTATTCTTAAGTTAGGTTAAATATTAACTGTAATGTATAAATATCTACATCAGCTCTAGATGTATTATGAAACCAAGTTATGGGTTATAATTATTATGAGCCGGCAGCCATATGTAATTTCGCGAAGCGATCGGACGCCGGCCCTTTAGTCTCTCAATCAACACCATACAGCCAACATCTCCTCCCCCGGCTCTGACTCAACCCACAGTTCACCATGTGCTACAAATATTAATCTATAACAATATTAACAACAGTCCTACATCACCAGTCCTCTAAGCTAAGTTCATTGTATCGATATTGTATTATGTGAACATTCCTACATGTCATGCAATTGAATTAGCCGCGTGTGGGGGACTGGATTACACCCATCGAATACCTCTGGTAATTATATTATAACTATTTGTTGGGATATTTCATGTACCAGTGATATGTAATTTAACCTCTCTATCTAAATTCCCGACACGTGGTGTGGAATCTTTTTGAGTCCGTATCTGCGCGTGGGCCCCTATTGTGGGCCTCTTCCTCCTCGTGTTGCTGCTGCTGGGTCTTCGGAGCGTCTGGTTGCAGCCACCTCGATGTTTCGTCGTCACCTCATGGTCAGCTTCATTAGGGGTCTCCAATGTAGGCTAGGGGTTATTTATTAATTATAAATTAATTATAAATCGCTCAAGGGGACTATGGGTATCGAAACGGTGTTCCGTGTGTTCTAAGTTAAGAGCGGCGGTGTTTGATAAGAGATTTTCCTTGAAGGAGATTAAATCAATTTTTAACGTTTATGCGAAAGACACTGCTCATAAAGCGCTCCATTGCGATGACGAGGAGCTCTGGGAATACCTAGTCAATAAATCTCCACTAGTCAAGTCAACCAAAAAACTAAATCGAAAGTACTTTCCAAGCAGGTAGTAACTAGTAGTGAAAGTGACAGTGCCTTCAGGATGCTTACAGTGAATCAAAGCAGGCTCTCACTCCCGCCGCAAGGCTGGATGTGCTCATTAGACCTGAAAGACGCCTATTGGCATGTCCCCATAAACAAAAGGTTCCAAAAATTCCTCGCCTTGAGGATCAGGCAAGAGACTTACGTCTTTCAGAGAATGCCTTTCGGTTTGAACCTGGCACCGAGAATATTTACAAAATTAGTCCGGCAGGCCCTCATGCCCTTGCTAGCCCAAGGTATCAAGGTGTTGTGGTATCTAGACGACTGGCTAGTAGTGGCGGAGTCAGAGGAGTTATGTCATTTCCATGTCAAGCAAGTATTACATCATGTACAAACTCTAGGATTCAAGGTCAACTTGGCAAAGTCATTCCTTGTTCCCACAAGAGAAAGTCAGTGGATAGGACTGGTCTGGGACACTGCCAATCTGACTCTTACTCAGAGTGTGGACAATCGCAACAGATATCGCAGGAAACTGTTTCTTTTTCTCCACAGTCTGAATACGACGAGGAAAACTTGGGAATCCCTGGTCGGTTTACTCAACTGGATCCAATTAACTGTGAAGTTGGGCCGGTTGAAAGTAAAGAGATTAATCATGGAAGGCAACAAATGTTTCCCACTATTGCCGGTGGGAAAACTATGGCCGATTCCTCGGTTAATTTACAACTTACTGTCGGTCTGGGCAAAGACCGAAACATTGCACTCTATAAGGACATGGGTTTCTCCTCCACCAACGGTATGGGTAGACACAGACGCTTCGGGGGTAATAGGCAGGGGTTATCAATCCAACCTAGGTCACCAAGCTCAGGGTCTTTGGTCCCAAGATGTAACTTTTCACATCAACAAACAAGAGCTTCTAGTCCCATTATTTTTCCTTCGAGCTCACGGCTCTTTGTAAGAGTAGTCTTATGGCATTTAGAGATTTTGAGATTCTCTGAGATTGTGTTAGTAGTGAGAGGGAACTTTGGGTAGAAACCCTCTTTCCCCTCCTTGGACCAGTAAACCGCAGACAAGGTCACTCTGTAGTATAGGCCTATATGCACGTACGCACACGTGAGCGTGTGTGTGTATTCATGTACGTGTTAGCGCGTTTGAAATGAGAGTGCCTTGGCGCACCCTTGAGCACCCCTCAGCTAGGCAGTATTACCCCAGCCTCAGCCGACGATAGACCTACGCATACAGGGCTAGTCGTGAGGGTGTGTGTGTGTGTGTAACTAACTAACTATACAGTACAGCTATTGTTGTTAAGCAGTAACTATAAGGACATCAATAAACCTACAAGAAGAGAGAGTATTGGGAGTTTAACTAATACCGATGTGTGTATACTGTATATGTAACATAACAGTCATAGAAACAGATCATTACAAATGGTGGCAGCATGTGGGATACGATTTGCAAATCGTGCCTTGTCACACATCGGTATTAGTTTAACTCCCAATACTCTCTCTTCTTGTAGGTTTATTGATGCCCTTATAGTTACTGCTTAACAACAATAGCTGTACTGTAGAGTTACACACACACACACCCTCACGACTAGCCCTGTATGCGTAGGTCTATCGTTGGCTGAGGCTGGGTTAATACTGCCTAGCTGAGGGGTGCTCAAGGGTGCGCCAAGGCACTCTCATTTCAAACGCGCTAACACGTACATGAATACACACACACGCTCACGTGTGCGTACGTGCATATAGGCCTATACTACAGAGGGACCTTGTCTGCGGTGTACTGGTCCAAGGAGGGGAAAGAGGGTTTCTACCCAAAGTTCCCTCTCACTACTAACACAATCTTCAGGATTTCCTTAAAGGGGAAGTCAATTGCATTTCAAATGGACAACTTGACTGCAGTTCACTGCATTCAGAAGCAAGGGTCAACGAGGTCTCGAGAGTTGATGGGGTTGTCAGAACAGATTTTTGCTCTGGCGGAACCGCTGAGCATTCATCTACACGCATCTTACCTCCCGGGGATAGCGAACTTCTGGGCAGACGCCTTGTCTCGGAGACAGAGCACCCTAGTAGAATGGGCTCTCAAGCAAACTGTCTTCGACAAGATGATTGCAGAGCCATACCGTCCACAAGTGGATTTCTTTGCGTCCGAGGGAAATCACAGATCTCTATCTGACCCGCCGGGCAATAACTCCGGCGGGGGGTCCCGACGCTTTACTGGAGGACTGGAACAGGTGGAATTCAATCTATCTTTTTCCTCCTCCAGACGCTTCACTCATGCGTCAAGTAGTTCACAAACTACGGGGTTACCGGGGCATAGTCTCGATGATCGCGCCAATGTGACCAGCTCAAGTGTGGTACCACCAATTGCAAACATGGTACAGGAACCCGGTGTCGCTCCCGGCCTCTGCCTTCCACTTGGAGACAATTGGCAACCTCCAGACCTCGCTAACTTTTGCCTTATGGACATTTACAATGCCAAATGGCTAACTCGGTATGGGGAAAGTGTCACTAGTAAATTTCTGAATCAATATATTCTGTCCACCAGGAGACAATACAAATCACATTGGAAAACTTTCACAACCTGGATAGTAGAAACAGCGCAATCTGATGCCTCAGTGGCTTTAATTTTTAAACACTTAGATTATTTGTTTGTACAGAAGCGCTTCTCAGTTATTACATTAAAGAATCACTTATCTGCCATTAGAAACCCCTTTTACAACCTAACTGGTCTATCCATACCGCAGGCGGAGGAGAAGGGGTTCATGAGGGCATGTTTCAAACTACGCCCACCACCACGTCAGCTCATGCCTACCTGGTCGCTAGACAAAGCGTTATCATTACTTCAGTCGCGAAAGTTTAACCATGCGCCAGATTTTGAGTCAGTATTAAAAAAGGCTGTGTTCCTTATGGCTTTGGCGACAGGTAACAGAGTTTCAGAGCTGGCGGCGATGAGCAACGAGCCAAATTGTCTCAGGTTTGGGAGACTGCACGAACATGTGCAGATCGCGCCGTCTCCCACATTTAGTGCCAAAAACGAACATTGTGATCATGTTTTCTCAGAATTCTCAGTCCCGGCGCTTAAACGTGGACATACGCATCACATTTTATGCCGGGTACAAGCTTTAGTTAAGTTTATGAGGGTTGCACAACCTCTACAACCAGGCTTCCTATGGGTCAACCAGATAGGTACTCGAGTCACGAGAAGGAAATTGGCTTCTTTGCTCGTAGATGTAATTAAGGAAAGTAATCCCGGCATGGTAGGCAGAGCCCACGATATTAGGAAGTGGGCCATCTCCCTCAGATTTATGCAAAAAATTCCATTAACGACAGAGCCGACACTCAGTTGTGGGCGTCTAATCACACATTCCTTACGCGATACCTGTCGGTCGCTCTGGACAAACTAAAGCGGACCTGTGTAGCATTGCGGCAACGGGTCCAGTAGTCCATGTGCTAATCATGAGCTGTGATTTGAATCGAACTGGTTATACAGTTTAATCAAATTTTATTTTTATTTTAAGAAATCTATCATAGGTGCATCTATATAGTATTAACAGAATGTACAAACAGATTTTATCTATCTATCTATATGCTCAGGCCCAATCCCCATTTTGGGGGTAGCCGACTCAAGACAGAGCAAGAACAGGGAAAACACAAAAACAACATGAAACAACAAATAAACACAGATAAAAAGCACAAACTCACACACATCCAGGTCACCCAGAAGACCCAGAGACCAGGGTCACCAAGGTCGCTCCAGCACTCCCCCGGCTCCCGACCACCTGGAGAAGTTCCGATCTCGGCAGGCAGACATGCAGCGGAGCCAAAGCCACAAGCCCTCCCACCACACTTCCAGGCGCACCCTTCATATTAATCGTCTCCCCGGGCCAGGCGCCTGATGGACTATTATCTAGTCCAACTTGCGCCCGACCCCTTACTCCAAATGACCACGTGTTCACTCAACTATTTACAAGCATTCTCCATTCACTCCTGTCCACCACCACTTCCCCTGCCTGATCTATAGTAATTCCTCTATCATCCAAAGCCTTTCTTACACAGTCTCTCCATCTCAATTATAGATTATATTGTACAAATAATTTTAAGGCCAGAACATAATCCAGGAGATTAAGGTTCTCGTTATAAGAGTACAAGAATGTTGTCACTAAACATGCAATAGATCTCAAGTGAAGGTCCAGTCATGTACAAGCAGATCTTCTTTGAAGTAACGCACTGCTTACCTTCTTTTTATATTTTTATATTGTATGTACACAATAAAAAACTTATAATGTTATACGGATTCTCTGTTACCTATGGTATTTAGGTTGGTGGTTTAGATATTGTCACGAATGTCCCCCTCCAGTCTTAGATATCAGGCATATCGTCAATGATGGAGGGGCCACTATTAAATTATAGGTTTGATTCCCAGAGGGAAGTAAAGAAAACCTAATATTTAGTAGGGCCCCGTAATCATTGACGATGTTAGTGCCCTCCCTGCTATCCCCTTCCCATTCACTTGATTTCTGAGTTTTATCTTGATATGTCAGTGAAGGAATTATGGCCGCTAGAGGGCCAGCGTCAGGAATCCACACGTAAGAAATCCACGCATGGGAAAGCTTGAGTATAGCAATTATTAAGTTAATTTTTCATTTTTATTTTTTACGAAGTTTTTTCGTAGTGAGTACCCGATCATAAGACGATTCCATAAGAGAATACGCGTTACCCTTATGAAGTGTAGTACTCCTGTCCTCCCGTGCGGTAGATTCAAACTAGCGACCGCGGTGTTTGATGGGAGACTATTATACTAATAGGCATATCGTCAATGATTACGGGGCCCTACTAAATATTAGGGTTTCTTTACTTCCCTCCGGGAATCAAACCTATAATATGATTCAATCTTATTGGCTAATGCTTAAAGAAAAACATAAAGAAGTCTACGTTATTTGTATGAGTGTTCTGTAAAATTATAGTCACACATTATTAGTACACGAGCCAACAATACACAAACATTGAGTAAGCTGGCCACTGACTCGATCTCTGCAGTGATCACGATAGCTATACAAGAGTTACAGTAAAGCGGTGTCACTAAACAGTTGCCAAGACATGGAACTGGGAAAGGTGCTGTGCAGAGCTGGACGTATTACACCACCGTCACAGATTAATGGCAGGTTTTGTGTTTGTTCCCCTAGATCTCCATCAAGCTTAAAATTACACTACATAAACCCCATATCAAGATAAATGTGTACATTTTTCAGGAGAAAAATATCCCAGCTGAAGTCCGGTTCCTCTTAAATTACAGGCTCGCTATCGCTCGCCAGGAAAAAAAAAAAATGACACCTAAATGGCACGAAACGTCTTAAAATTGACAGAAATGGGGCGAAAGTGTTGAAATCTCCAAACTAATGGAGCGAATGTTTTAAAATCTCAAAAGCAATGGGGCTAAACATGAGGGAGAAAGCAGTCCAGAAATTAATCCCTCAAGTGGTAATCTATAATGCATAGTGTTAATGAGAATCAATGGCTTTACCTACTTCAAACAATGGGCGGGTGCCCAACCCCGAAAGGGGTTGAAATAGGGGAGCTATCCCCCCGACAAAGGCGGCATACTAGGGCGTTTCCTAGCTGATGCCGAGAGGATTGGGTTCTAGTCATGTGGTGATGGGCTGGTCTATCAGAGTGAGAACTGAGTGATCTCTGCCATACCCATAGCTTACTCTGACTGTTCCTTTTACTTATATATTTTCTAGATCTCAAGTGACGGCGTCTCTTCCGTGGATTGACCTCCCAATCTACCAAGATTGGAAGCCAAAGCATCACATTTTTCCTTTGCCCCTCAACTTTCTCTTCATAATTGCTGAGGGGCACAGGGCCTTGGGTGGGGCTTTGGTTTCCCGGGCGTTTCCGCACCCTCCTCAGCTCCCCGCCATGGAGTGGCTTCAGTCACCCAGGCTTTATTGTGGTCAGCAGGGAGGGTTCTGTGGGGGCGCTCGGTTATGGCCTTGCTCGGGGCCTTGGGGCTGTTCGGCCAGGCAGCTTGGGAACAAGAACAAGAACAACAACAATAACAACAACTTTAAACAATAGTACAGTAATACAAAAGGGTATACTCACAAACTAACCATGAAATTATATATAAACCTGTGAGAACAACATATTATGCCACTCGTTCGCAGGAATTGTCCCAGTTTATGTCATGGTAATAATACTTATGTTAACTTTAACTGTTGAATTATATCATATGTAGATAAGTTGTACAGTACACCATAATGCCTGACAATAGTCCTCCGAGGGTCTCCGTGGAACTAAAATGGATTAAGCTGGGTGTAGTGAATTTGTTGGGTGACTTTAGGATAGGTGGCAATATTAACACAATGGCGAGTTTAATTCTGCATCGATTAAAGCAGAACATTTAGTACTCTGATTAAATGTGCGAAGCACTATCTGTGACATAATTTAATCAGTACTATAAACATTATTGAAATACCAGGACTTTTACTGGGTTTGTGGGCTCTTCTTAACTGGGTAAGGAATGAAGCTAAGCACAATGTATAAGTATAGGCATGCAACAGGACAAGTACAACACACAGTAACATTTAAACAATAAATTATTAACATAAAAAGTCAATATAGTTTTGAGTCGTATTAGCTAATACACGCGAGAATGGCTTAAAATCACAACATACATAAATGGTGAAATTCTCTTAACACTCATACCGCGGGTCTCGACAATTGTCGGGTGAGAGAACCATGGCCTATTCAGCAGGTCCCGACAATATTCGGGTGGGATTTTGAGCACATTATCTGCTCTGAGAGAATCCACGCGTTGGGAGGACCGCAGGCGGGCTCTGACCGCTCGGCCTGGGTCGAGTGAGGCAACTGCGAGCCTCACCACACCTCTCTACATCCCTGGCCTCTCGAGGACAAGGCCATTTTGAGGAAATTACTGTATTTTAGGGTTTTTACCCTTGTGTTGCAACATCATTGCAAGATAACCCGTGGTCGTAGAAGGATGATTCAGGTGTCATTCGAAAGCTCTATTATCGCCCTTTCACGGATACATAATTTTATTACGCTCTGGCTCTTGTTTATGCATGAAAAAGAGCACGGAATGAAGCTCGTTTAGGGTAAATATGCCCGCCACACAGGTAGTAGAAATCACAAATATCCCCGTTCGACAGGGGTTAATAACAAAATATATGATAAAATATATAGGATTCACTTTGAATGCAAGAGTTACAGTTATACACAAATAATAGCATAAAAGAAGGGGACCATCCGCCTTTTACTCCCAGGGTGTCGGTGAACTTCCTCTGATTTAAATGAGATTTGGCATACGTTTAGAGGACTGTGAGAGCTAATGTTTGGTACCATCAGGTTGAAAATTGGTTTTATAGTTTTTTATATATGTCAAAAATTAGGGTCAAAATTAGACAAAATTACACACTACAATAATTGACACTGTACTCAAGAATCTAGTGTATTGTCTTTCTTTTTGTGTTCAATCAACTCACAAAAGGTGTTTCTACAATCTAGTCAAGCATTTTTTGTATATTTCATCTAGTTTTATTTTTAGCCTAATATATTTTTAGGTTGACATTTTTCAATGTTTTTGCAAATTGGAAGACGTGCTGTGCATGAATGGGGGTGGCTAAAAGAATTCCCCTTGACTACTTTATAGTTTTTTATGGGCTTTCCAATGGTATATGAATCTCTACTGTATGACAAGTTGTTTTTCGATTATGAGTATTTCCTAGTTGGAACTTTTTGACATTTTCGTGTTGAGAAAAAGCCTTGCAAACTTCAAAAAAAAAATTTCAGTAGAATAACTCTAGTCCTATTACAGGAAATGTATTTTTAATTATTTCTATTTACATTTTAGTCATTTATACATATATATTAGTCCTATTACATGAAATTAATTTGTAATGATTCCTATATAAAACAAAATAATTTATACATATATATTAGGCCCATATTCAGCCTGCGAAAGCTTTATATAAAGCTCGAAATAATGCACTTAGAAGCGATTTTCGGCATTCAATTTTTACAGACAGGTTGAGGGAATATATAGCCAGCCTTCTATGTATAAAAAAACAAAATTTTAAATTTACGATTTTTGGGTAAAAAAGGCGGACGGTCCCCTTAACCCGGGAGCTGCGGGGAGACTCTTAAGAGTTCCCCCGGCGCACTGCGGGAAGACTCTTAAGAGTCAGAGAAAATAAAAATCAACTTTTGACATCGAAAAATTTTTTTTTTTTTATATTTTTTTTTTTATTTTTTTTTTTTTTTTGGCCCCTGGGCCATGCAAAATCTCAGTCCTCTACCTCCCCTCCTTCCCCACTTTCCTCCTCTCCTTCAGTTATCACCTATTTTCCCTGTTATTCCCTTATTCTGAGGTATATTTTCGTGCTAACATTAGAAATCCGATTGGAGGGTGTGGTCATCACTGATAGCAAGCGAGTGCAAGAGAGAGAGAGAGTATCGATCGACTGTGTCTCAGTGGCCTTGGGGGAAATTGGCGGGAAAGCAGATTGCCTCACCCATACATTATACAACTCGCGGGCTATATCTCCGATTTTGACCATCCAAACGCTGTTTTCACTCGTTTCATTGTTGTTTCAGGTTAATACCTTTATAATCAACCCATAATAGGCGCATATGGATAAATATTAATGCTATTAATGGCACAATGAATATTTTAGTGACGGAAACACCTCAAATACGTCAGCACAGGGGGACGTTTCCAATTACCCCCATGCGCACTTCAGAGGTTAAGAAGTACTCTCGAACATGGAGTCTTCAGTAATATCGGTCGCACACACACAAGTTAACCCTCTCATGACCACATGACGCAGAGGTTGCCAGATTAGCAATAAGAAATAGAGTTCTCTCACTCTTATAATTACCTCTCCAAAATTAGTTTTCTGCCCACAGCTAACTCAAAGACAACTGCAGAGGTTAAAGTAACTAAACTAAAGGTTTCTAAATACCCCTGATGGTAATAAAGGCTTTAAAGTATCCCTAATAGGCTCAAAATTGCGTCAAGAACGTGAGAGGGTTAATCTCACTCAGTCTCCAGAGAGAATGTCAATGATAGGGGTCACTAAAAGAAAAAGAGGAAAGGGTGTCACTTGGATGATTATATTTTAAGTGTATCACTGGCTGTATGTAGTCTAGATCTGAATTATATTACATACGGAATTACCCCGAGAGGAATAGCGTACAAAATATCAACAGGACGCTTGGATAGTATTATGTGTTTTGTCTACTCATCAAGCGAGGTCTATTAAGTTAGAAGGGAGGCCTGTAACACAGCCCCAAATTAGCTAACACTTTCTTCTTGGTCTTGGATTCTTCATCAATGTCTGGCTGGTGGCTGGACAAGCCCTGGCTCCGCGGCATGGTGGCGTCAGTCTGGTAGAATTCCTCAGGTGGTGGCTGGCCTACGAGTCCCGGCAGGTACACAGTAGTGAGCTTCTTTATTGCGTTGGGAGGAAAATTCACTGAGCTGATTTAAAGGGGATCACAATGGCCAACGCACAAACCATCCAATACCTATAAATCCGCCCCTGTATAAATAACCGGATCCATCTTTTTGTCTTTCCAGCCAATGCGTGAGAGTACTGAGATAGAACAGTATCTATTCCATATACAACAATTTATTTTGGCCAAAGTTCAACAGCAACTATTGTATAGTGGTCAACGTGATTAACACGATTTCTGGGTAAAATTTCCTTTCACAGTAGGTTCTTCGCTCTCAATATACTCAGGACTATAAAAAAAAAAAATCTGTGAGTGAGGGAGGCAAAAGGAAGAATTGCCTATAGCGAGTGCCTCCCCCATAGTTGAAAGAGTGACAGGGCCAAAATCAAGGGATGTTCGAGCCAAAATGCTTTGACACACGGAGTTTGAAGCAATTTAAGTCATAGGAAGAGGGAAAGATTGATTCTGGGAGAGAGTTCCAGAGCTCAGCTGTTGAATAGAAGAAAATCTGAGAGTAACATTTCACTCTTGAGTTGGAGAGTTGCACAGAGTAGGGGTGGGATTGTGTTGTAAGACGGGTACCACGTGCCCTACGTAAGGGAGGTGGTATACACTGGGAAAGCTCTGAGGAACACTGATTATTATAGTAGCGATAGAATAGCGCGAGAGATGCAACATTGCGGCGAAGAGAGAGAGAGAGATTGCAGAGAGTTGGTGAGTGGACGGGAGTTAATGATACGAAAGGCCTTTCTTTCAATTTTGTCTAGGAGAGCGGTGTGAGAGGAACCTCCCCACACATGTGAACAATACTCAATATAAGGACGCACTATGCCCCTGTACAGAGCAAGAAGCTGTGCAGGGGTAAAGAACCCCCTAAGGCGGTTGAGCACACCCAGCTTCTGGGAGGCTGCCTTAGCAAGACTGGTAATATGGTCCTTCCAACTGAGAGCAGAAGAAAAAGAGACACCAAAAATATTGAGAGAAGATGAAGGATTGATTTTTGTAATGTTGAAGAATAAGGGATAGTCCGCAGGGAGATCCTGACGGGTAGATAGATGGAGAAATTAGGTTTTGGAAGCATTAAAGGTAACAAGGTTTTCTCTGCCCCAATTGGAGGTAGTAGTTAGATCAGAATTTAAGTGTTCTATTTAGATCAGAATTTAAGTGTTCTATGGCTTCATTCCGTTTGTCATTGAGGAATTGCTGGCTTGGGCATTCTGAAAACTAATGGAGTAGTGTAAGGTTGAGTCGTCTGCGTATGAATGGATGGGAATTGAGGTACAGTTGAGAAGATCATTTATAAAAATTAGAAAGATAATAGGAGACAGGACAGAGCCCTGAGGAACACCGGAGTTTATAGGGTGAGGAAGTGAGCGATGGCCGTCCACAACCGCAGCTATGGAACGGCCGGGAAGAAATTAGAGACGAAGGCACAGATGGAGGGATAGAAACCGAAGGAGGGTAGTTTAGAAATTAAAGATTTGTGCCAGACTCTATCGAAGGCTTTCGATATGTCTAGTGCAATAGAAAAAGTCACACCGAAGTCCCGAAAGGAGGATGACCAGGAGTTAGTAAGATATGAAAGAAGATCACCAGTAGAGCGACCCTTAAGGAAGCCATACTGGCGATCTGAGAGCAGATTATGAGAAGAGAAATGCTTAAGAAATTTGGAAGCAAGAATAGTTTCAAAAACTTTAGAAATACAAGAGATGAGAGCAATTGGACGATAGTTGGAGGGTTGAGAGCGGTCACCCTTCTTTCGGACAGGTTGAATGAGAGCAAACTTCCAGCATGAAGGGAGGACGTTAGAGGATAGACAGAGACAAAAGAGTTTGCCTAGGCAGGGAGTCAGCACGGAAGCACAGCTTTTGAGTACAACAGGAGGAACACCGTCCGGACCATACACCTTCTTAGTATTAAGCCCAGAGAGGGTAGAAAGTACATCTTTAGAAGAGATTAGGATATTAGGCATAAGTAAGAGAGAGGAGGGTGGAGAGGGAGGAATAGCACCGGAATCATCCAAGGTGGAGTTTCTAGCAAAGGTTTGAGCAAAGAGTTTAGCTTTGTCAGAGGAAGAAGTGATGGTTGTGCCATCAGAGTGGGAAAGATGAGGAAGAGAAATTGTTGGAGAGGTTTTTGGCTAGATGCCAGAAAGCTTGGGAAGAGCTAGAGTTGGATAGTTCAGTGCATTTATTATTGATGAAAAAGTGCTTGGCAAGTCGAAGAACAGATTTGGCTTGATTCCGGGCAGAAACATAGGAAGAATGAGTCTTGAGTTTTAAGGCATCGGTACCGTTTGAATGCTTCCTCCTTATTGCGGACAGCAGTAGAACAGGCGTGAGTAAACCAATATTTGTTAGCATTAGTCTGAGAGAAAGAGAATGGGATGGTTGTGGTACTCTGTCTAATTTATATTAATTGTGGCAAGCACAATCCTGGAACTCGGCGGAGGCAGTTAGGGGAACAGTCTGGCCAATACACGAACCTCTCAGTGGCATATGGTAGTCAATACTACTCGCCACCCATACCTGACTTCCAGTGATTTTAGCTGGAATGGTCACAGCGGTTATCCGTTATCTGTTACAAAGATCACCAAGTGTAAGTGGCTCCGATTAGCATGTCGCCCATTGGTAATTTGTTTAGGATTTATTCCCCTAGATGGGTTGCCCACCAAGGCTATCAAGTCCCATCCACCCAGAAACACTCCTTTCAGATACCAGGGGGACTGCTAACACCAGAGAAAACTACCGAGCTAGGTCTGGTAGGGACGAACAAACCCAAGAATACCAGAGACAATCCTATCACAGGGAGAGCGCCATCACACCATAGGGGAAGAGTGGAGGACGGGACTCACCCGAACTCCTCAGGGGAACTCAGGGACCCCGACTCATTCAACAGGGGAAAGAGGGTCTAGGTGGTGCCATTCAGGGTCGGACTGGCCAGAGCAGGAAGAGGACCTCCCCTACACCATGAAGGGAACCTGAGCGCACAAGAGGGCTCCTCTGAGCCCCCGCACACCACAGTCAAGTCCCTGACCATTACCAATGCCAAACCCCACACCACCCTGCCCCTCCCCTCCTCACCGACTCACCTGCCCCACAACACCAACTTCTCTGTCTACTATCTCAGCGAATTTGCCCCAGAATGAGCTAAACGGTCCAAAACCGTGTTTTTCATCATTGAGTATGAGTTGTCACTGGATGTTGTCTTGGATGGAAGAAGGGCGGCCAGGTATTGGATCTTATTAAGGGCAAGGTGTGAAGCCCTTTAATGTGCTGGCCGCTTTGATGTTAGAGGGGCATGGGGTAGGAGGGGACTTAGGTAGCTGTTGTATTGCGCCTATTTTTTTTTTTTTTTTTTTTTTTTAAAGAGACAATGAACGGAGGAAGGAAAAACACAGATAAAACAAAAAGGTCCATGTGCCTAAAGGCATCCTCCATTCATAAAATGTTTGTAACAACTGGATTTAAACATTTGTAGATTGTAAGTTTGGTTTCTCTCTTGCCGTCTTCTTTTACTTTTCTCTTTTGCTTCCATGTGTCTCCTTGTCACATTTAAATTATCTTTTAGTGGTCCATTCTCAATTGAAATAAGTCATCATGGCCCAGCTTTTATTGAATTTGTGTTGATACAAATACTTCTTTATGTGAATTTCATTCACCTTATAAACTGTACCATAGATAGATTGGAAATGTTTCTGTCAAAAGTCAAGTAATTACATAACAGGAAGCCTTTCCTTACAACCTTTATCACTAGTAACAGGTGTGATCTTCCTTCATCACTGTCAGTATGGAGAGGATTCCAGTGAAGTGCTTCCCTGGCTTTTGCCTTCTCATCAATTGTAGGGCATATCGGATGAACTGCCTTCACATGATTAGAGATAATGAATATTGTCAACACCATTGTTAAGCCACAGTTGTAGTTTCAATCGATAACACACCTTTAATGAACAGTAAAAAAACTCAAGTAGACATTTATAAATGCTAATTCAGTAATACACCCTTATTACCTTAGAAAGGTTAAGAGGTTCAATGAGGCCAACATATTCACTGCATTCAATCACATGATACGCCATTTGCTGCATAAATTGGGTAACGCTACTAACGCAGTCCCGTCGTAGCGGATTATATATCTTTTAAGTGATAACTCTTACAATACTAGTGTATTAGGAACAACACGTATGGCACAGTTTGAATCCCAAGTTTATCTCTATAATATGGATTTGAACCTGCATCCTAATGGTGACGAGTTCAGTAATACTGTATGAGTACTCATTATCTCCCTATAGATTTTAGTTGGCAATAATGCTGCCAGTACTGTAACCTTAATATTTTATATATTTTTTTTTAACAGAGTATCATATCACAACTTTTATCTAATACCGACACAGGCTAAGAAGGACGCTGCCGATATGAAGATTGCAGTAACGGGGTCTGAGGTGGTAGGTCTGGTGCCCCTGGCTGCCCTCCTTCAGGCGGCAGAGTACTACATCGCCAGGGAGGGCCTCTTTATCCTGGAAGAGGAACAGAAGGTGCATCTCGCCATCAACAGGCTGGGACTCAACGCTCTCTCACCCTTCAATCCAAAGTTTGTGGCAGAAGGCTCAGAAGTTTGTGTGAATTCTAAGTAATATGAATCTGCATTTTGCTTTTAATATATTATGATTAATGTTGTTATATTATATTATTGGTGTTATTGAAGTAGCATTTTAATTAATTATTTATGCTAAAATAAACACACACACACTTAAGGAGATGTGTGCCCTTTCTCATTTCCTGGATTTATTTTTTAAAACAAGAAAAACTAGTGGTAACCAAAAGCTTCAACTTCAATTTGTGTGGCGGGTGCCCAACCCCGAAAAGGGTTGAAATAGGGGAGCTATCCCCCCGCCAAAGGCGGCTTTCTAGGGCCTTTCCTAGCTGATGCTGAGAGGATTGGGTTCTAGTCATGTGGTGATGGGCTGGTCTATCAGAGTGAGAACTGAGCGATCTCTGCCATACCCATAGCTTACTCTGACTGTTCCTTTTACTTATATATTTTCTAGATCTCAAGTGGATTGACCTCCTAATCTACCAAGATTGGAAGCCAAAGCGTCACATCTTTCCTTTGCCCCTCAACTTTCTCTTCATAATTGCTGAGGGGCACAGGGCCTTTGGTTTCGGCGTTTCCGCACCCTCCTCAGCTCCCCGCCATGGAGTGGCTTCAGTCACCCAGGCTTTATTGTGGTCGGCGGGGAGGTTCTGTGGGGGTGCTCGGTTATGGCCTTGGCCTTGCTCGGGGCCTTGGGGCTGTTCGGCCAGGCAGCTTGGGGAAAAACACAACAACACAACAACTTCAATTTGTAGCAATCCTTAGCTATTTATGTTATTCATTATTGGATATGGTTTATGAATTTTAGAAAGGTGAAGGGAAAGTTCTTTCTTGCCAAACTTCAACCATTTGGATAACATAACAACGTTAGTCAGAATAAAGTCTGACAGTGCCAAGCAGCTTTACACAGCTGTAAAGTTATTGAGATGCTGATCCATAAGACAAATGGATACAATGGGTGGGAGGGAAATGCAGAACAAAATGAATTTTTTATGTCCCTAACGTTTCTGCCAACACAGTCTTTCCGAAAACGAAATCCACGTAGCCTGAAACATGTGATATTATGAAGTATACAAACTTTGCCTGTGCTTCCCTCCCACCCAAGTTACTGATTGGTCATGGGCAGAGCTATTGAATGTATCGTCGAGTACTGTGTGGGTGTCAGGTGTGGTTTTGGAAGTTGGATAGGAACAGAGAGGGCCTGGAAATAATTATGTTTAGCCCTTTCACTATACCTTTTCCCATTTCCGTGTGTGTGCAGGGAGCGGATCATTGAGTACTGTGTGGGAGCCGGTGGTGGAGCAGGGCCCTTGGGTTTGGGCAGCGTAGAGGGCCTGGTGAGAGGGGTGGCGGCCCGTACCCCAGCACCGGGGGGAGGATCTGTTGCTGCCACCGTTGCTGCCCTCGTCAGTAACTAGTGTTGTCTGCAATAATATAACCCCGCTCTTTCAGCCTAATTAACTGCTTGCGAGTGTTAGGGTAAATGAAGATCAAATTGTAGCCTAGATGTAGATATTTAACAGACATTTTGTTAACTTTAATTTACTATAATGATGTGTGCACTAAAAACAAATTTTAGTTTGTATTTCAGCTAAGTATACAAAATGTCTACAGCTTGAACTTCCTTATAGCCCAAAACTCAAAAGTGTCCGCAAGTGCGAACATTTTCAAAGTTTGAAATGCTTTAGTCTTTCAGACTACAGACTTCTGTATTACCTCCGTGGTAACAGTGTGAACCGGATATCAAGTGTCCAGTAATATATAATGATCTGAGAGAGGTAAATACCTTCGCTAACACCATTGTTCAGAAATGTTACTTTCAAATCCTAGCTCTTCCCAAGCTTTCTGCCATCTAGCCAAAAACCTTTCCAAAAAATTTACTTCATTTTTCCCTCCTCTTGTCGCCTCCGGTGACACCACCCTCACTTCTTCCTCTAACAAAGCTAAACCCTTCGCTCAAACTTTCGCAAAAAAATCATCCTTAGATGATTCCGGTGCTATTCTCCCTCTTCACCCCCCTCTCACTTACTTATGAATAATGTCTTAATCTCCTCTAAAGATGTACTTTCTGCCCTCTCTGGGCTTAATACTAAGAAAGGGTACGGCCCAGATGGTGTTCATCTTGTTGTACACACATACATACATAACATTTTAAGACTGATCTCTCCACACATACGTGCAGTTTCAGTCTCTTGTCCTAATGGCGGCGTTCCAGGCAACCCTATTAAAGGCTGCTTCATTTGTCAAGATTTTTTATTCGAGATCGGCACGTATAGCCCGATCCCAAGTCTTCCTCGGTACACCCCTTGGTGCAACTCCCTCCACAATCACAGACCTGCATCTTTTCACCCAATTTTGTTAATCCATTCTCTCCACATGCCCATACCATCCCAGTCTACTTGTACGCATCTCCTCGCTAATACTCTTTATACCTAAGCGTCTCCTCAGCTCATCATTTGTTATTCTATCCTGTAGTTTGGCCCCACACATCCATCTCACCATTCTCATCTCATTACGTTCCATTCTGTTGACATCCTCTACTTTAACGGCCCATGTTTTTAAAAGCATACGTCATTGCACTTCTAACACATGAGGCATACACCTTTCCCTTCAGGGGGAGAGGCATTCTTTTCATGGTCAGAATTGGCAGCAGATATCTGAACGTCCCCCAGCCACATCTAATCCTAGCGACAGTGGCAGCCTCGGCCCCACCACCGGCAGAGATGGTATCTCATAGGTAACAGAACTTGTCCACCAGCTCAAATGACTCATTTCCAAAATTCACAGCCACAGGATCATCATTTAACACAAGCTCACCCTTGCACACTACACACTCAAATTTCTCGATGTCTGACTTATCCTTCAGCAGGGGTCCTTTCTTAGTGGTGCAATGCATAAGTGTGTTGATTTTCGGTGTGAGCGTCCTGGGTTCGAATCCCCGGACTGCCACATGTGTTTGTTAATTTCATTAATCGAGTTTACGAGTGAAGTTGGTTAGTGGAGAGAACATAATAATTCTACTACAGCGCTTACTCCCATGGTGCACCCAACATCGACAGACGCTACACCGAATCGAGTTAGCGCCCACACCCTTTTCTCACACTGCACATGAGTATGCACCGCTCTTTTCCACATTGCCTCGTCTCAATCTAAATGCATTACTTTGGTTTTGTTAATATTGACTCTTAAACCCTTGCTCGACATGCCCTCTCTCCATCTTCTGAATTTGGCCTCAGCATCTTGCAGATTGTCAGCTATTAGGACTAAATCGTCTGCACAAAACAGTTCCCACGGGAGTCCGGATCTAAAATCTCTAAACAGTGTCTCCAGGGCCATAATAAAGAGGAGGGGCTTAACACTGAACCCTGATGAACTCCAACACGGACTGTGAACTCCTCACTCAGTACACCTTTCACCCTCACCGCAGTTCGCAAATCCTCATACATCTTCATTATCACATGCACCAGCCACTCTTCCACACCAAGTTTCCTCATAGCCCACTGCACAACATCTCTAGGCACCCTGTCAAAGGCCTTCTCCAGGTCTACAAACACAAAGTAAAGATCCCTGCCTTTTAGTAAGTATCTTTCCTGTATCTGCCTGAATAAAAAAACTACTAAATAACTGTGCTTCCGTGCTGACTCCCTGCCTAGGCAATCTCTTTCGTCTCTGTCTTTCTTCTAACATCTTCCCTTCTTGCTGGAAGTCATCATCATCATCATCACTCTGACGCCCCATTTCCAGAGGAAGCACCCCAAAAGGGATGGCCATGGCAAGAAATTTGCCCTCATTCAACCTGTTCCAAAGAAGGGTGACTGCTCTCAACCCTCCAACTATCGTCCGGTTGCTCTCATTTCTTGCATGTCTAAAGTTTTTAATCTATTCTCAATTCAAAATGTCTTAATCATTTGTCTTCCCAGAATCTACTTTCAGATCGCCAGTATGGTTTCCTTAAGGTGATCTCCTTTCATGCCTTACTAACTCTTGGTCATCTTCCTTCCAGGACTTCGGTGAGACCCTCTCAATTGCGCTTGGCATATCGAAAGCCTTCGATGGATTGTTGCACAAATAACTTATTTCCAAACTACCCTCCTTCGGCTTCTCTCTCTCTATCTGTGCCTTTATCCCTAATTTCTTTTCTGGCCGTTCCATAGCTGCAGTTGTGGATGGCCATCGCTCACTTTCTTTAACCTATCAACTCCGGTGTTCCTCAGGGTTCTGTCCTATCTCCAGTTCTATTGTTAACATTCATCATTGATCTACTCAACTGTACCTCTAGTCCTACCCTCTCATATGCTGATGACTCTGCCTTACACTACTCAACTACTTATTTTACAACATCCCACCATGCAATCTCTTCAATACTCATGCAATGAGGCCATAGCACGCCTATCTTCTGACCTTTCAACTATTTCTGATTGTGGGAGAGAAAATCTTGTTACGTTCAATGATTCCAATACCCTATTTCTCAATCCATCATAATCTTCCACATAACTATCCCTTAGGCTACTCTTCAACAATACACAAATCAACCCTTCGTTTTCTCTCACTATTCTTGATGCCTCTTTTTCTCCTGATCTTTCTTTGAAAGACCATATCACCATTCTTGCTAAAAACAGCTTCCTAGAAGTTATGTGTCCTCAACCATCTCTGTGGGTTCTTTAACCCCGCACAGCTTTTGCTCTGTACAGTGGCACAGTACACCTATGTATCGAGTACTGTTCGCATGTGTGGGGAGGTTCCACCCATACCGCACTTCTCAACAGGGTACAATCAAAAGCATTTCATCTTATCAACTCGCCTCCTCTTACTAGTTCCCTACAATCTCTCACTGCTGCATCTCTCTTACTCTTCTACCGCTATTATAATAATCAGTGTTTTCAGAACTCTCTTAGTGCATACCTCCTCCCTTCCGGAAAGTAGGTGACACCCGCCTTTCAGTACGTTCCCACCCCTATTCTGTCCAACTTACTAATTCAAGATAGAACCGATTTTCCCATACTTTCTTCTACTCAACAAGTAAACTCTGGAACTCTCTCCCTTAATCTGTTTTTCCCTCATCCTATGACTTAACTGCTTCAAGATCCGTGTGTCCAGACATTTTGACTAATGTACCTTGCATTTGGCTCCCTGTCACTTTCAACTTTGGGGGGGGGCACTTGTTACAGGAAGCATTGCCTTTTGTCTCATCCATACACATAGAAAAAAAATATAATTCGGACACTGTCTGAAATTGACAGGTAAAGTCCGGACCAGGTTGGCCTACTTAGCTGGGAAGCGCTGCATGGGTTTGCTGATCCCCGATGTCTAAAAAAAATAAGATGAGTTTATTGTATGGTAATTCGCTCATACACACACAAATATATAACAAACAGCTACACTCATACACGCATCATTATGTATGAAGTAATTCACACAAATACACGTGAGTTTCATGAATAAATGTTTTTACTCTCACCGAGTTTGAACCACAGACAGTCAGGACGAGAGTCCATACTTTAACCCACTCTACCACGGCGTGATAAGGAATAGTTAACTATTTCCTATTTATACTAAGGAGATGGAGAAATCCTACTTGGAGGAAATATTCCATTCCATACCATGGCGTACAACCTATATTTCAGATTACCATACAAGGAATTTTTACAACTATTCCCACGCAACTCTGGTTGAATTGACAGAACCAGCCCACCATTGCCATCAAGGAAATACAAACATAAAGATCACAGAAATTTGATCAAACAGGCAGATCCCGTTTACATTTCCAGACTTCCACCTAAACAACATCTTCGAAATTATTGTAACATTTTGTTCAATTATTATTGAGGTTTTTCATTGTTTTCCCCATTTTCGAACAATTTGTTTTAAGTTTATTCACCAAGACTAAAACAAACACGACACCAGACCCCTTTCAAACAAAAATGTTCCCCGAACCCCTTAAAGTTAAATATTTACATTTTTAGGTACAAAACTGTCTTGGTCAAAGGCAGGTTTCCCCTAGGTGCAAGCTCGCTATCGCTCACTCAAATAAAATCGACACTTGAATTAGTCCATGAGCCAAGACCCGAATTTTGGGATATCGGTACCACCCGGGGTGACTAATTCTCTTAGGTGTTTTTAGCTTGCTACATGTCTCTAGTTTATGTTTTGATATGATAGCCCTTGCACATTGGTAGCTTAATGGTCGTTATCACTTCTTGAATAGACATACCCTACCGAAAATTCCGAAATTTTTTAAAATGTCAAATTTGGGGACAGGAATGCCTAAATGTCAACAAAATGCATATAGTAATTGTCACATTTAATACAAGTCCTGTAAATACACACTAAGCATGCCATGGGCTTGTACATACTATTATGGCAAATTACTACTCCTAAATATCATCTACGTCAGACTCGGAATCTGACTGTTGTGCCACCGGCTCTTCTTCAATAGCCTTGTTCTGACATGTCTGTAACCTGCACATGTCCGTGCATTTTAGACCATTGCTGAGGCAAGTACACTTAGGGAGTTCGCATGACCGCACACACTTGCAAGACAGTAGCTGCATAACAGCATCTGGTGCTGGTGAGCCTCGCATCCAGTTGACGGCAAGCTTACCGTCCTCATCTGTCATCCAACCGCAGTCTGTTGGGTTCGCAACAAATGGCTGGCTCTGAAGACTTCTCCTCCAGATCGCAGCCTGGTAGTTTGCACGCAGTGCATGCATGAAGAGGCAGTCCTCACAAGGAGGGAGTTGACTTGACTCTACCTCTCCACGTCTTGCACAGAACAGCTCATACCGAAGCTTGTTTACCTTAGTTGTGTGGGTAGATGGTAGGTACATGTGGCAGGTGATTTCCTGTAGCTTCTCAAGAGTTCAGGAGACACTTCCCATGAGCGTCCAAGTTCGTGAAAAGCATGCTGGTATGTCTTGTCCATCTTCACCTGCTTGAGTGTCGTCATCTTCCCTCGGCCAGCGAATGCACTGACGGTATCACAGCCTGTAAAGGCATGCATACCAATCAATGAATCACACACGCTGCCTCCCAGTGTGCGGCTCAGTGTGGTGATATCCAGGAATCTTGTCCGGTTCTTCGTCCCGCACTTCTGGAACAGATGGGATGGGATCTTGTGGCACATGCCAAGACACAACACCATGACGTCTGTATCTTCTGCAGTGATGATGACAGACTTGTTCCCAGATTCTGCTGCATGAAGTGCATGGAGAAGAAGGCGTGTGTCTGCTTCTTCTTGAGTTGACTTAAGCTCAGGAGCCTCTTCCCACTGCTCTTTGGTGATCTTGAAGCAGCGCTGCTCACATGTGACATACAGCTCCTTGTCCTTGAGCTTCTCCCTGTGCTGTGGTGCCTTCCATTCTTCTACCAAGAACTTGATAAGACTTGCCTTGTTGGAGGAACTACCGAGTAACTTTCTCCACTGCTGGATGTTGTGCCCAGGTTGAATGTTCTTGAAATGAATTCCTGTGCCTGCACTTCTTTTGGCTCATTCTGCATCCTTGATGGATGTCTCCTTGTAGATATCAAACACAACATCAATGCGCCTGCTCTTAGCACCTTCATGAACAGCGTGACTCAGTGCTGTACCTGCAAGCTGTGAAAAAGTTTTGTCGTTTCCCTTCAGTTTGTGGACCAGGCTCATCCCATCAATTATGGTAGCAGAGGGCTCGGGTATCACTTCTCTGGCAGGACTTTCTCTGGCACAGAGCCTGCAACCTTGGACTGGACAGCAATGCCATTGACTCTATGAGAAGTACCTGCTCCACTTAGGGTCTCTTCAAGTCGGTCAATGTTATCCCAGGCCAGGGTTGTGAACACACCAGGGTAGATGTTTGCTGGCAGTGGAATGTCATCCTTTGAGCATTCCAGCTTCTGGATACAAAGGGCTGTATCGATCTCCTCAAACATTGAGTAAGACACACAGTGACCAAGACGATTCAGAGTTCGGATCAGTTCTGTGTTTCCTGTCAAAGACTTTACAGCATTGGTCAGCAGTACGTGCTTGGGTGGTTTTGTCTTGCCACTGGTAACAGCAAAGACCAAGTCACTGCCAAAGGAAGTGGCAAGACGTTGAGCTCTTTCAGAGGGAGTTTCACACTCACACTCTCCTGTCAGCAGGGTGTGCAGGAATTGAGTGACTGCTGCAGGAATGACATTCTGATCTGTATCGGGAGGCCATGGCTGACTCACATCTTGTTTATTGATCTCATTCCTCAGCTGCATTCCTGCTTTGGTTAAGACATCTTCAGAGTTAGCTGCTCTTG
>CM064550.1:23289804-23451897 GCA_032716605.1 Paralithodes platypus
AAAATAAAGATATCATCCCACTCATCATCCCCCATTGTGTCTTTCTAGCTAGCCAGGCCAAGTCAGCAGGAACACAACCGAGGTTCCCAGCACCGAAAGCGAGAAACCCAAGGAGAAGACGATGTAGAGAAACACAAGGACAGATTAATACACTTACGTTTACTCTACTCTCTATATACCCTGGTCACTACGAGGGCGACTGTTAGTCTCGGGTTCTACAAACTCCGCTCCTTGGCTCGGTATGCAAATCAAGGCTTAAAGTCCTCGTTCCGCTCTACCGGACACCCCCCTCCCATTCTTTCACTGGGCCTCCCCTTTATCATTGCACGGCTCTTACCACATGGCACCAGTCTACGTCACAAATGGGATGTATGAGCCCGGGGGCATATAACTCGTGAACATAGTAGAACGTTCATGCCAACTATCCTCATCAAGAAGATCGCTGTTCACATTAACCCCCTAAATTAAATCTAATACATGTCAATAAATTAAATACCTGTGCTTGGTCCCTACAGAGTAATACAAGAGGTGAGTGCCTCTGAAACTCCCTTAGGATCTCAAGGGAAGGGGTGATTGGTGGCATTTAAACTAGAGAGAAGTAATGAAACTGACGTAATGTCGTCAGAGAGAAAGAGTGCAAACCGTGAGAACAGTTGGGGAGAAGAGGGCAAGGGATGTTAGAATCTCAAAGGGTCTTCTAGGCAAAACCTGATCATAGAACACGGCGCAGGCCAACCTCCAGGCAGTGTGCTGATATACGACAACATGGGCCCAGCCCAGGCAGGCAACAATGGACTAGTACCAAACCCTATCGCTGCCCCCTAGCTATAAGGGCAAGAGCTGGCCAATACCAGTCCATACGTCTGGCCCAAACCACCCGGCCGGCAGCGCGGCGCGTGTGCTACCCTCGTTGCTCTGAAGCCTAACTCACTCTCTCTCTCTGAACTCACCATTGTCCTATCGTATCAACTTCTCTACATTGATACTACATATTAAATGGAAGGGTCTCGACATGGCTTAAAACAAAACCCCACCCACTGGTTAGCACATGACCGAAGACCTTTGCAGACGATACAAGAAAGAACATAGTTATAAGTTGGCACACATCAATAGTACATGAAGCGGTCCTGACGGTAGCCAGAGTCACGGGCGGTACAGTGGAGTACCAAGGATCGTAACACTCAAGTTGCGTTGCCAAGCACTGGGTGCTTGTTGGTTTTCTTTACAAGGGGTTGATGGATATAATGCCTCGTGACAGGTTCCCTCAGGGTTACGACCATCGGCCATTTTCACCAGGCAGTCTGACCGAGCCCAACTGTACACTGACATCGTGAGATTCCAATGGATCTCTCGCTCTCTCTCTCTCCCGGTGGCCTTGAGAATGCGTGTGTATCCGAGGGGTAGACCTCGCTAGAATACACCCGCCAGGCAAAGTAATCCCTACGGTCGGCAGCCTGGGCTACGTCCCGGCGGACGGGTTGTAGGGCAGGAGCAACACATTCATAACGAAGAATCCGGCGCCTCAAATTAAGATTAGTCAAATCTTGTTAAGGTAAGAGGTTAGTTCCACTAGGTCAAAGAAAAAAAAGGATTTACCCCGTGTTGTTCCACCCGAGCCAACGTTTCCTATGTTCGTCACGTCCCAAACGTTACCTAATGCCCACTATCCTAACCGGACTATACTTATATGGCCAATGACCCGACCCTGAGTACACTCGTCCCCCCCCACCCCCCTTTATCCCCTTCCACCGGGTGGTGGGGGGAACAGCAGACTTAGTATTCAATTCCTCTTTTCTTCGAAACCCCATTCACGACTTTCAAACGGGGTAATACACGCAGCTTCTAACTGCAAGAGTGCCGTAACCTCTACGCTTAAAGAAAAAATCCGGCAAGCTTACGGCGCCCCATGGTAACATTACAAGGAATCAGCAGTTGGTGCTGGCTTCATGTCGGCTGCTGAGTAATGGCGTTATTCGGTCTTTAACACGCCACTCAATATCATGTCGTATATGTGATTTTATGAAGGTTTGTTTTAATATCTCCACGTACTCCTACCAATACCCATGTAGAGTCACATTATAATGAATGTAACTATCCCTAGGGTTCAAGGTCGGCTTTGGCAAGGTTTGCGCACCTTCGTCGTTTTTTCCCACACGGGTAATTCAGTGGATTAAAAACTGGTCTGGGATCAACACCGGAGCAAAAACCCCCAACACTTCCCCTCCTCAAAATCGTCAGCAGGACAATTCTTTTCTGCCCCAGCAGCAGAATTTCATGGGAAATTGTTCCTTCGTCTGCCTGTAAGTACTGAACAACGACGAAGAGGACCCGTTGGGAGAGTCTTGGGGCCGTTTTTCTCCCCCCCCCTCAACTGGAATATTCAACTGACTAAGTTGGGAGGGTTGAATAGTGGGAAAGAGATTTATTTTGGAACGGCAACGCATATTTTCCCACTCTTGCCGGAGGGAAAATTATGGACCAATTACCCCATTAATTCACAACATTAACTGTCGGGTCTGGGCAAAGAAGGAAACATTGCACACCTTTCAATCAGGAACATGGGTTCTTCATCCCCCACCTACGGTATGGGTTAGACAAGCACAAATGCTGAAAGGGACAATAGGCTGGGGATATCAGTCGAACCTAAAGGCCACCAGGGGTCAGGTGCTTTTGTCCCCAAGACGCAGATCTTTTACATCAAAACAAATCAAGAATTTCTAAATACGTCCCTTTTGTTTTTCCTCCAAACCCCTCACAGCTCTTCTTGTACAGGGAAAATCTAATAGAGCTTCTTTCGGATGGAACAATTTGAACAATACGGTTACATGCTTTGCAGTCAAAAGCAAGGGTCAACGAGGTCTCGAAAGTTGCAAGATTGTTCAGAACAGATTTTTTTGCTCTAGCCGAGAAGCTGAGCAGGTCATCTTTCATGCAATGCATCTTAAACCTACTCCGGCGCGTGGCGCCCCCCAACAGGTCTGGGCGGAGACGCTCTGTTCCCGCGAAGTAACCACACGCCAGAGCACACACGTAGAAATGGACCATAAAAAGCAAAACGTCCTTCAACAAGATGCATTGCAGAGCCACTTACCATCCACAAGTGGATCTATGATGCGTTCAGAAAGAACCCACACCGCCCTCTCTTCCTAACCCGCCGGGAGTTAACCGCGGCGCCACTTCGGAGGGGGGGGGGTGGGGGATCCAAACGCATTGAGGGGAGGACGGGAACAAATGGTATTCCAGCAATCTTTTTTCTTTCCAGCGTCCAGGACGCGTGTTCACTCATATGTCAAGTAGTTCACAAAACTACGGGGTTTTACCGAGGTCTTGTAGTCTCGGATTGTGTCCCCGCGCCCGTTTGGGTCCGGCTCAGGTATGCGTACCTCCACTTGAAAACTGTGGTGCGGAGAAACCGGTGTTATGCTGTCCACTCTCGGTCTCTTTACTTGGAGACCAATTGGCAACCCTAGAAGATCCCCCCCTCGCTGACTGTCGTCCTTCTAGAACATTCAAAATGACCAAAATGGTTCACCATCTCAGTCTATGGAACTGAGAGTGTTTACATAATAAATTTTCTGAATCAATATTAACCCTATGTCTACGCCGTGACGACTACCAATCAAGACACTTCTTCCATTGGAAAACGTTCACAATCCTGGATAGTAGAAACGGCTCAAACAGAAACTCGTCAGTAAAGCCCTTGATTCTTTAAAAATACTGAGATTTATTTGTTTGCAATAAAGAGCACCTTTTCTGCTATTCACTCTAAAAAAAACTTAATTGTCTGCCCATTACGAAACGCCTTGTTATGAACCTAACTGGTCTATACCAATACCACAGGCAGGAGGAGAGTAAAGGTTCATTGGCCGCGTGTCCATATGCGAGCATGTATTCAAACTCTGCCTGCAGCCCACTCACCACGTTCAGCTCATGCCTACCTGGGCGCATAGAACAAAGCTTTTGTCCTTTACTTCACTACCATCGCGCAGGTATAATCAGTGCGCGTGGATTTGTGACCTCATTATTAAAAAAGGCTGTGTTTCCTTATGGCTTTAGCAGACGGAAACAGGGTATCTCTGAGCTGGCGGCGATGAGCAACGAACCACATTGCCTCAGGTTTAGTGAGACGGGACTGAACCCTCTTACAAAATCGCTCTGGTCTCCTACATTTTCATAGGCAACGCCAATGAACATTGTAATCATATATTTACAGAAGTTACAGTACCCGTCAACCGGGGGTCTCTCAAAACACGCGGATCATACGCATTACATCCTTTGTGCGTGCCAGTACCAGCTTTAAAAAATCAAATTGTTATGGGGTGGCACAACCTCCCATCAAAACCAGGTTGTTGTATTATACTGGGTGCAACACAACCAGCGCCAATGGAGGAGTGGGAGGAGATGAGCAAAGGTGTTTAAAAAAAGAAAGAAGAGGTAAGAGGATGAGATCTGTGCAGCATGTGAGGAGGTTGGTGGCGTGAGAGACGACAGAGGGAGGGGACGTGAAAGGTACAGCCATGGTGGACAGAAGAGGGTAAGAATTAGCATGTGGAAGAAAAGAAGAAAGCATATAGAAGAGTGGATTGGGGGGTAGTTAATGAAGGGAAATGACAGATTCCGAAGAGACAGAAACGAGCGTAGGTAAGTGCGAGTAATGAGGGTGGTGAACCGAGAGTAGTGATTGAAGGAAAGTTAACGACGAAAGAGTAGATGAGGAATTTGGAAGGAAGTCTGTAGTGTAAAATGGAGGGAGAGTAAGAACACTGGTTATGGGGAAACGAAGTCATGAAAGTTAGGGAAAGGTAAGCAAAAGGGAAAACAGTAAAGGGTGTGAAAGATAAGAATGGGAGAATGCTATCTGAGAAGCACATACGAGAGTCGAAAGATGGAGGGAGTACTTCAGGAGGAGTTGCTAAATGAAAAGGAATGAAAGAAGACCAGCAAACATAGCTGGTATATGGTATGGGAGGGAGAAAGAAGAGAAGTAGTGGAGGAGGAGGTGGCGGAATCACGGGAGTGTCAGACAGTGTGGGAAGCCATGAAGAAGCCCCTCCCAGTGAAGTTGGGGAAAGCACCCAGAACCAGATGGATGTGTGTGGGGAAAATGTTGAGGTATGGTGGTGAGATAGTCAACGATAAGAATGGGTATGAACCCAAATGTGCAAACTAGCATGGGAGAAGGGGAGTGCACTTCCGATGACTGGAAGGACTGGCCATCAATAGTCCCCCTTATATAAAGGGCAAAGGGGAAAGAGGAGTGTGTGGTAACCACCGAGGAATATGGTCTTTCTTCTACAAGCGTAGTAGGGGAAGGTATACAGTAGGGTAGTGATTGAGGAGAGTGAGAGTGAGGAAGCGGAGAAATGGATAGGCGACGCCCAGCAAGGGAGGTTTTAGGAAGGGAAGAGAGATGTGTAGATTCAGATTGTTTTTAAAACCCGTGAATTGTGTTGTGGAGAAGTAATCTGGAGAAGAACACAAAAAGGTGTATGTTGCCTTTATGGGACTGGGAAGAAGGCCTATCCGGACAGAGAGTGGATAGAGAAGGTTTGTGGAAAGTAACTCTAGAAATATTTACGGAGTAGAGGCGCAAAGTGGCGGGAAAGTCAGTTGGAACGAAGCATAGTATGGAGGGTGCAAAGTGCGGCCAAGTAACGTGTGGAGAGTGAGCAGAGCGAGTTCTTTGACTCCTTTGAATGTTGGTTTGAAAACAAGGGGTGTGTGATGGTTCCCCGTGGTGGTTTAACTGTATATATGGATGGAGTTATGAAAAAAGGCAAAGAATACTATCAAGAGCAGTGGATTTGTTGGTGGTATCGCGCTGAAAAGGGAGGGAATTGATGTGAAGCTACCTATACTGCTGTTTGCAGGATGATACAGTTCTGATTGAGTTGATAATGGGGAATGGGAGTTTCAAGGGTCCTGGTAAATGGAGTTTGGGAACAGTTGTGCGAAAAACGGGGGGGGGGGGGGGGGAATTTTGAAGGTAAATACGGGGAAGAGCAAGGTTATGGTTCTTCGAAAGGGGTTGAAGTCACAGAGTGTGAGGTTAGCAAGCTGAACGGTCAGGCTTATGCGAGTTCGTCAACCCTCTTTTAAGTATCTGGGCAGTGTGTTGAGTATAGATGCGGACTATGGATGAAGCGGTGCGGGAGAGGGTACAACAGGGGAAGAGGGTTTTAGGAACGCTAAAAGGCAGTAAAGTAACCAAGAAATAGGGTGGTCCAGTTATGGGAAGTGAAAGAAGTCCTTGCATGACAGTGTGGTAAATCCCGACACTGACTTACGGATCGGAAGCGAAGCATGGACGTTGGTTGAGAGACTCAGACCAGAGTGAGAGCAGTGGAACTGAATTACTTAAGGGAGTGCCGTGCGGAGTTACATGGAGGGATAGACAGACTACTGAGGAAGTAAGAAGGAGGTGTGGTGTGGGGGTAGATGTGGCTGGAAAGTGTGGAAAAGGGAACAACTTGAAGATGGTTCAGGGTTAACCCCATATGGAACGTATGGTGAAAGCGAGAGAGATGACTAAAGAGGGTGTACCGAGAGCGAAGCGGGTGGAGGGACAGAGGGGGAGAGGGTAGAAACCGAATAATGAGGTGGAAGGAATGGAGTGAGGAAGTACATGAACGAAGGCGGTGCTGGTTGGGGGGACGGGTGCGTCCGACCTGACTGGGGACAGAGGTTGCATTGGGGGGCGGTTCTTTTTCGTTTGTTGGGGGCCACCCCTTCTGGGATCACGGGAAATCGGCGTCAGGCAATAGATAGATAGATAGAACAGACACAAGTACTTTGCATCACTGCGAAGGAAATTTAGCTTTCTTTACAGCCGTGGATTGTGATTAGGGAAAGTAATCCCAGCGGGTAGTGGGCAGAAACTCCTCCAAACCATACAGAAAGTGGGCTGTCTCTGAACATTTTTCTAACATTTTTTTTTCTTCTATTTGATGACATAGCTAAAAACACATAAATGGTGGGTCTTCTCAATCATACTGTTCTTGGCAGCGATACCTGTCTGTGGCTCTGGATAAGGCCCCAACACTTGCCTCGCCCCCCCCCTGTGTAGCATTACGGCAGCGGGTTTCTAGTTAGTCCATGTGCTATTACCTAATTAAGTTTAAATTTATCTCTAAAGGTGAACATAGGAGGTGGGGGGGGGGGGTCGGGAAGCCCATAAAGCCCCCTAGCAGCAACCTCTGTCCGGATAATGTGATAAGATCACGAGCCTGACCTTACTTTAATAAGTCAGGGCTGGTGATGAAGCTCTAAAATCTTTTATTTTGTTTAAATCTTACAAAATATCTATCATAGTTATAACTATATAGTATGAATAAAGTGTACAAATTATATGGTATGTACAAATAAGTTTTAAGGACAGAATACATAATCTTAGGATTATGTGTCTGTATTTAGTTGAACAGGAATATAAGTAAGTTCCTAAGCAACAATTATGATGAACCTCAATGTGAGATCTCAGATGTACCTAATCGGTCAAATATAAGCAGATATTCTTTGAAGTAATGCACTGCTTTCTTTACATGTTTTACTTATTATTGTATGTAAGCAATAAAGACTTAAAATGTTATATGATTCTTTGTCTCTACCTATGGTATTTGTTAGTGGTGTTATTGTCACGAATGACCCCCTCCAGTCTTAGATATCAGGCATATCGTCAATGATGAGGGGCCACTAATAAATTATAGGTTTGAAGTCCCGGAGGGAAGAATGAACACGTACTATTTAGTAGTGGCCCCGAAATCATTGACGATGTAGGGCCCTCCCTTCCATCCCCTTCCCATTCGTTTGATGTCTTGAGTTTAGTCTTAATATGTCGTGGAAGAAGGAATGGCGTCGCTATGAGCAACATCAGGGATAGAATCCGCAAGAAATCCACCGAGATGGAAAGCATTATATATAACATATTTTAAGTTTATTTTTCCTTTTTATTTTTTCAATTTTTATTTTTTGTAGTGAGTACCCAATCATAAGACGATTCCATAAGATAATTAGCGTTGCCTTTATGACGTAGGACTTTCTCCACGCGACGGTCGATTCAAACTGGCTACGGGCGCTTGAAAGGGGACTATTATACTAATAGGCATATCGTCAATGATTTCGGGGCCACTACTAAATTATAGGTTTGACTCCTGTAAGGAGATAAAGAAAACCTAATATTTAGTAGTGGCCCCGTAATCATTGACGAACATGCCTATTACATAAGGCACCCTCTTCAAACACTCATCCGCCGTAGTTTGAATCTACCGCGCAGAGCATTTATAAAACTGAGGAGCCTTCATCATGAGCGCACGCGACCTCACTCATGGCTTCAGTCATAATGAATTGGGTTCTCACTACGAAAAAACTTCGTAAAAAATAAAAACAAAAAGAAAATAAGAATAACTATTCAAGAGGCTTTCCATCATATCGTGGATGTACTTGTGTCGATCTTTTGACCAGACGCTACTGCAGGGCGTCATTCTTCCTTCTCTGCTCTGCGCTCAGCCTGCCTGTCTCCCCACGCTCCGCGGGTTCCGCATTTGTTGCGTCCCTAGTGAGTTTTTTTCTCATTTGTTTACTCCGGGATGTATCGAGTAAGGTTACCGGGATATGCGTATGGAGGCTCGGCGAGTTGCCCGCAGTGCAGTGTATTTTGGGTCGTGTGTTTGGGGCATCTATTTTCGGATGTACCCTCGTGGTCCTGTTGTGGACAGGTGAACTTTTTCACAGTTAGCTAGCTTTGTGATGCAGGCGGCTTTCATTACACGTTATTGCTTCCTTTTATCTTTCTGTTGGGGGAGCGTATTTTTGTTGTCGTTCCCAGCGTAATTTTCTTCAATTAGTGAAGTTTTTTCTGGGTCCCGAGTCAGTCTTCCCTTTGCCGGAAGTGTTTGCTACAGTGGTGTGTTGGCGGTGGTTCCTGTTGTGATATAATTCAGTGCTTTTTGTTTATATTCCGACATGTTACTGTTATCCGTCTGCCTAGGCCTAGCCAGCCTCTCGTAGCTTTACCACATATACAAGTGTTATTGATTTATTTTCTAAATATGTACTACTGTGTCATGTGTGTCCTGGTTTAGTTGTGTATTGGCTAATTCCACGGACTATTTATGTGTCCTGGGTTAGTTGTGTATTGGCTAATTCCACGGACTATGTTGGGCCCGGCGTTAGTTGTGTTTTAGCTACGCCTCGGTCCGGTGTTGCGTTCAGATGGTATCTGGACGGGGTGGGTTATTTCCGGCGGGTTTTTCTCGGTTTCACCTTGATAACCCCGGCTGGTTGCCAAGTTTTGGCCACGCGTGGTTTAAAACAGGCTTGTTTCCCCGGCGAGTGGGTGTCTGTGGCTCCCCAGGACTGCGTCTCTGGGGTGCCTGTTTCAGGCTCCTTCTGATTCCGCGCGGGTTGGCTGTACCCATCTAACAGTGTTCATACGGACACGTGTTGTTTGTAGTTTTTTCGGTTTTGCAAAGCCAAATAAAACTATGCTGTAGTTGTATTTCCTCCCCGGTGATCTGTTACAAAGAAGTGGGGATAGGAACAATTGGGGTTAACTTTTAAACTTTAAATCACCCGGTGGGTGCAACCTGGAAGGGTGGGAATGACCGAATTTGCAAAATTCAGTTTAGTTGACCAGACAATTGAGGGATGCATTGTGTATCGCCTCCTTCAACATACGGCACTTTAGGGCACAATTGGGGATAACGTTTGTTTAACCCTCCAGCCCCGCTATGTAATAATATTTCCTCGAAAACCCGGGTGTTTTGGCCGAAAAAACGTCCTAGGCTAGGCTACCGTATATTCGTGAATCAGAATGCTTCCCGCATCCCGGCATCCCCAAGCGTAGCTGTGTTATTTACCGTAGAATGCATTAAGTAGACTCCTAATGTCAACTGGTTGAGCTGTGATGATGATTTCATTGGAGATACTTTATGGCCAAAACAGCCCTTTACACCACTTTTCGATACTTAACAACAACATACAGTAACAAGCGACGCTCTCCTTCTTGTTCCGAGATGCGGGGCGTCGGTCAGCCGGCTTTTTTTTTTTTATTTTTTGTAGTGAGTACCCAATCTAAACGATCCCTAAGATAATTAGCGTTGCCTTTATGACGTAGGACTTTCTCCACGCGACGGTCGAAAAACTGGCTACGGGCGCTTGAAAGGGGACTTATACTAATAGGCATATCGTCAATGATTCCGGGGCACTACTAAATTATAGGTTTGACTCCTGTAAGGAGATAAAGAAATATTAATTTAGTAGTGGCCCCGTAATCATTGACGAACATGCCTATTACATAAGGCATCCTCTTCAAACACTCATCCCCCGTAGTTTGAATCACTCGCGCGGGGCATTTAGAAAACTGAGGAGCCATCCTCATGAGCGCACGCGACCTCACTCATGGCTTCAGTCATAATGAATTGGGTTCTCACTACGAAAAACTTCGTAAAAAATAAAAACAAAAAGAAAATAAGAATAACTATTCAATAAGCTTTCCATCATATCGTGGATGTACTTGTGTGGATCTTTTGACCAGACGCTACTGCAGGAGTCATTCTTCCTTCACTGACATATCAAGTAAACCAAAATCCTTAATACATCAACGAATGGGAAGGGGATGGTCGGGAGGGCCCCAGTCGTCAATGATTACGGGGCCACTACTAAATATTAGGTTTTCTTTATCTCCTTACAGGAGTCACACCTATAATTTATTAGTGGCCCCTCCATCATTGACGAACATGCCTGATTTCTAAGAATGGAGGGGGACATTCGTAATCATATCATAACTCTAGAAAAGCAGATAATCAAACAACCACATAGTATTCTTACTTTTGTAAAAAAAGAGATATTCGGGTGCATAAAACTTTATTCAGCCTAAACCTACAAAAAGGGGTACAAGGCAGGAGCGTGCTTCAAAGAAGCCCTGCTTGAAAAAGGGTTAACTCTGAGACTCTGTACACAGATCTGCTAGTTAAGAAGGCACCCCACTTAAAGTAAGTGGTGAAAACTAAAAACTTATAAGATTACATGTGCACATATAAACCCCATTAACTAGTGGATATATTCCTAAAAATATAACCAAAAATAAATGAATTCTTGTACATTCGTAGAAGTACTGAACTCGTGTACTTAAGGAGAAGTAATTTACTTCAAAATGTAAAAGTCGTAGTTGCAACTACCGAGATTTCTCAAAAATCTATTGCTTCACAGCCAAAGCTACTTACAACAAGAATTGTTGTAACACTACTATTGGCATTTAGCACAATTTCCTGCAATGAATACTACAGAGAAATGTTATAATACCATGCCTACAAACAGTATCACAGCTCGTATGTTCCGAACACATACTCCGGAGGGGTCTAGGGTGTCCTATGTCACACTGACTGCACCCTCCCCCCCCCTTTTTCTTGAAATTAAACAAAACGTGACTAAAAGGGCCACCTAGACCCTCTGCCGTAAAGCTATACATGGCAAGGAAGGTTTGTCCAGAGCTACTGAAAGGTATCGAGTCAAAAACTCCTGATTAGAGGCCCACAACTGTGTGGACTTAATAACTTCCACCGAAAGATTATTAAGGAAACGTAAAGAGGCTGTCCCCTTGCGTAAATCGTGGGTCTTACCCACAACGCCGGGATTCTTCTCTTTAAAGTCCTCGACCAAGAGAGAAGCCAGTGTACGCTCCATCAAGCGTTCACCCGGACTTGCGACCCATAAAGCACCCTGGTGATTTTAGAGGTGTCACTCTTAAATATTTGGTTAGAGCTTGCACTGGGCAAAAAAAGATGGTGCACCTTTCCCCTTTTTAACGCCGGCACCGTGAACTCTGAAAACACGTGTTCACTGTGCTCATTCTTGGCTATGAATCCTGGGGAAGGTGCAATGTGAATACACTCATGAAGCCTATCAAACCTGAGGCAATTAGGTGTGTTGCTCATCGCCGCCAGCTCTGTTCCCGATACTCTGTTCCCGGTAGCCAAAGCCATAAGGAATACTGCCCTTTTGTAAAATCTGCAGTCTTTGGTACATACGGGAACGAGAATAACTACGATGCTTTGTCCGGAGACCATGTAGGCCTGAGCTGACGGGGAGGTGGGCGGAGTTTAAAACCTGCCCTCATAAATCAATTTCAGATAAATGTTTCTGCATGAACAGATACATTAAATAATTAACAACCAACGCCACCGAGGGCACAGTTTGTTTTGTTCTAAGAATCCAAGACATAAAAGCTTGCCAATGCGATTGAAACTGTCGCTTTTGTAGACTGGGTATATTGATTCGTGATATCTTGGTCACGTCGCTACCATATGGTGCTAGCCACTTGGCCTCCTGAATGTTCCATAATGAAACAACGTCCGCGAGGTTTCTAGGTTGCCAATTGTGTTCTAAGTGGAACAACCCGACCGGGAGTGACACTGGGTGCGGGCACCACGTGTACAAATGCTGGTACCACACTGCACCGGCCACAGGGGCGCGAATAGCGGGGCTACCCCTCGCTAATCCTCTAGTTTGTTGACTACGTGGCACATTAGAGACGCGTCTGGCGGCGGAAAATAGATAAATGGAATTCAACCTGTTCTCGTCCGTCATCAGAGCGTCAGGTCCGCCCGCCCGCGCTATCGTCCGGCCGGGGAGGTACAGTGGGAGTTTGCAAGTCTTCTCAGACGTAAACAAATCCACTTGTGGATGGTAATGCTCCGCACACGCAAGAGCGCCCATTCTACTGATGTGCTTTGTCTCTGAGACAGAGCGTCTGCCCAGACGTTTGCTACGCCTGGGAGATAAGATGCGTGAAGATGAATGTTCAGCCTGTTGGCTAGTATAAAAATCTTTTCTGACACGTTTAGCCACTTCCGAGATCTTATTGACCCTTGTTTCTGAATACAGTGAACCACATTCAGATTGTCCATTCTGAAGGCCACCGACTTGCCCCGTAAAGCAGAGCCGTGAGCCTGAAGGACAGATAAGGGGACTAGTAAGTCTTTGACATTGATGTGGAAGATTTCTAAATGGGACCAAAACCTTTGACCCTGATGCCCGAGGTTTGACTAAAAGCCCCAACCTATCGTGCCTGACGCATCCATGTCCACCCATACCGACGGCGGAGGAGAGGTTCATGACATGACTGCGTGCAACATTTCTCTCGTCGCCCAAACCGCTAGTAAGTTGTGTAATAACGTTGGGATAGGCCATACTATCCCCGCCGGTAATAGTGGGAAAAATTTGTTGCCCTCCAAGATTAAACGTTAGACTTACAACCGGCCCAACTTCACAGTTAGCTGAACCTCCGTTGAGAGAACCGACTAGAGATTCCCAAAGTCTCTGTGTCGTAGTCAGACTGTGGAGAAACATAAACAGTTTTTGCGAAATCTGTTTCGAGTGTCCACACTCTGACTCAGAGTGAGAGAAGCTGTGTCCTCGACCAGCCCTATCCCCTGAAATACTCGTGGGGGAACAAGGATTTGACTTTTACTAAGTTGACCTTGAATCCTAGAGATATGAGATGGGTTTAACGTAACGTAGACATAACTGATGCGTAACTTTTCTGTTTCTGCCACCACCAGTTAGTCGCCCAGATACCACCAGACCCTGATCCCTTGTTCTAACAAGGGCATCAGGGCTTGCGGGGACCTTGCTTGAATGCTTGTGCCAAATTGAAAACAGTCTTCCAAACTGCTGGTGAAATCAAAGAAGGAATTAGAACTGGAGACAGAACTACTTGGCTTGCAATACGGTCAAGAAGTTTCTTCACTGGGAGGTTTGACGTACCTCCCAACCTACCAAATAGGAAAACCTACTATTTGGTAGTAGTCTTAGAAAATCCAACGTCAAGGCTATTAACCTAATTGCAATGACGACTTGTCTATTTTGACTGCTATGTCGTCATTCCAACCGCGGTTAAAAGGAAAACGTCTAGAGTCTACTCCTTATCTTGCTCTAGGAGACGTTGTACATTAACCAAAACTACCACCGAAGGTGAAAAAAGTATAGAAGAGAAGAAAAAGGGGTTTACCTTAGTTACCGCTCAAGGCCCATCCCGTGTTCCGTCATGCGCCGATCCCTGTCGAAACGTGCGCATGAGCGACCCTCATCTTGTTATCACATCTCACGTCAAGCAGAAGAACGCGGAATGGGCAGGGGTCCGGCGTGAGGGAGGGTATTATGTACGTTGGATTTTCCAAGACTACTACCAAATAGTAGGTTTTCCTATTTGGTAGGTTGGGAGGTACGTCAAACCTCCCAATTTGTTAGTAGTCTTGGCAAATCCAACGTCAAGGCTGCATAACAAATAGGAGGAGGACATCCAAGCCCAACCTACCAAAAAAACCAATGCATAAGACAAAATTATGAATGACAAAGAAACACAATTTAAACAAGAGAGTTTAATAAAAGAGTGAAAAACTGAGGAGTAGCTAAAAAGAGCAGTTTTAACACGTGCCCGTCATTCATAGTAATGCAAAACCATAGACTTGTCTTAAACCAAAAAGTACTGTACACAAAATCCCTTTTCTTCCAAAATGAACAAAACACTGATCACAAAAACAACACAATTATCAATGAGGCAAAAACACTTATGTACTGTACTACATATAACATAACCCCAAACTTGTAATCCAGTGTTGCAAACCCGTACTTCCTCCCCCCCTTTTCGAAAGAAAACAAAGGAAAAGAAAAAGTGACGAGGGGCAAGACCAGCGCAACTTCGCGAGAGCCCTAGGAAACACGACTCCCGAGAGCTATCACAGGCCGAGGGGGTCTAACAATGGGACATGGAGAGGTAGGAGGAGACGAAGGTATGGACAGAAGACCACAACCCGCCGAGGCGACGTCAGGCAATCGAACGAGTTTGCAGGAAACCGTAAGGAGGCAGCAAAGGATCGCACATCGTGCGCAGAACCCCGACAAGCAGGGTTACTGGCACGAATGACCCGAACAAATGTGGCGTCCTATCTGTACCTTCGAGAGCCTCCTACCAGTCCGAGGAGACACCCACACAGCAGTACCCGAAGTCGGAGCCACAGACTCAACATAGGAGTGCAAGGCCTGCACCGGGCACAACACATGGTGAGTATGCCCACGCTTTAAAGCCTGGATGGTAAAAGGCTTGAAAACGTGGGTCTCTCTCTCATTCTTGGCAACAAAATGAGGGGAGGGGGCTAACGGTGACGACATTCAAGGACGGGGAGAATCGCATGCATTGCCGGGGACCGCGACATGGCAGCTAGTTCAGACACCTATCCCCAGTGGCCAGAGCGACAAGGAAGAGTGTACGCTCGAGCAACTGAACCGGTGTAGTGTCCCGTGTATATGGTGGGAAGCCAGAAGGTCCAGAGCACGCCCCAGATCCCACTGAGGACGGGATCTGGCGCGGAGGCGGTCGATCCCTGAAGGCAGCCTTCATGAAGGAATCCAGCTCCTTCGGGTGGAACGACCAGCCCAGTGACGGACTCAAAGAACCTCCCGGATGGCAGACAAGTGGTTACGTATAGTGTTGACCTGAGAGCGACGTGTACGGAAGATGGTGGAAACAAGTAGTGTAGGACGAGGAAGGAGAGCTAACAGTCTGGTGAGTGTCCTGTATCCACCTAGTAAAAGACCTCCAGTGGGACTCGTAAGTCCCCCAAGTCGAAGACGTCCATGAACGCTTCAGGAAGTCAGTCAGGTCCCGTCCGTGGACTGGGAGCCACCGTGCCTCACGAACATCCACGATGCGAAGGCCAACGAGGTCCGCAGGTCGCCAACCTGGCTCAAGTGGAAGTTTGAGAGAGGGAGCGACCGGACTCGGGCACCACCGCTTCAACTGGGAGTACCAAGCCTGGGCTGGCCACAGAGGCGCTATTAGCAGACTCTGCCTCTGTACAGCCGCAGCCGCGCGAGGACTTTGCACATCAACAGTGCGTCTGGTGGCGGAAAATTGTATATCGACTGCCACCTGTTCCAGTCTTCCATGAAAGCGTCCGGACCCCACTCCGGAGTGCGAGACCGGAGGGAACAGGTACTGAGGCAACTTGCCCATCTCCTTCGATGCGAACAAGGCGCCCACCGGAACACCCCCCAGGAAGCTGCGAGGTCGTCGAATACAGTCTGTTTCATTGCCCATTCTACAAGAAACGCCCGTCCTCGCGACAGGGCGTCCGCCCACAGGTTGGCAGTCCCGGGCAGGTAGGAGGCGTGCAGGGAGATGTTGTGTCGGTTCGCGAGGAAGAACAACTTCTCTGAGATCCCCAACAGAGCCAAAGACCTGGAGGACCCTGCTTTTGGATACAGTGGACAGCTGTCTGATTGTCCATCCTGAAGGCCACCGACTTTCCCCGAAGGGCCAGCGCGTGGTCCCTCAGGAAGAACAAGGGAACCAACAGTTCGAGGGCATTGATGTGTAGGTGTGCGTGTCCCACCCATCTGCCGTGATGTTGATGTCCCAGGTTTGGATTGGTAACCCCACCCTACCTCGCTCGACGCATCTGTATCTACCCAGATCGTCGGCGGGGGGGCGGTCCAGGGCACAGCCGCAGAGAGCGTGCCCCGAGCAACCCAGTGTCCAATGTGTGTGTGAATGGTACGCGGGATCGGCATGAGCCGATCCATAGGGGCCAACGGAAACACCTTGTTGCCCATGAGTATCAGGCGGCGCAGCCTGAGCCTCCCTAAGGGAATGGTCAGAGCGGCCCAATTCAGCGAACCCACTAACGAGTCCCAGATCCTCCTCGTGAGGGAGACCGAGTGCAACACGGCGAGACCTTCCTGCGAAGTGTCACCCGTTTGGCTGACTCTGGGTCACTGTAGCGTTGGTCAGATCCCATTCGAGACCTACCCACGTCACGACACGCGACGGGGTCAGGCGCGACTTGGGAATATTGATTTTGAACCCTAACCGTGTGATGTGTTGAACTACTGTGAGGGTGTCGTGGACGCACTGTTCTAGGGTGTCTGAAACTATCAACCAGTCGTCCAAGTAAAACAGGATCTGGAGGCCGCCCCTGAGGAGAGGATCCAGAGCCTGCTTTACCAGTTTCGAGAAGATCCGCGGCGCGATGTTGAGACCGAAGGGAAGTCTGTCGAACATGAACACACGATCGGAAGTCTGAACGGCCAAGAATCGCTGGAAACGAGGATGGATCGGAACGTGCCAATACGCATCCTTGAGGTCCAGCGCCACTACCCACGACAGAGGTCGCAGGGCCAGTCGTACCCGGTGCACCGTCAGCATCCGAAACCGTGTGTTCACGATGTGCCCGTTGAGGGCCGACAGATCCACCACCGGTCGCATCGCGTCGCAGTCCTTCTTTGGTACCAGAAAAACACGGGAGAGGAAAACCGGTAGACCGGCTTTCACCTCCTTGACGATTCCCTGCTCGTGCATGGATGTAATCACGTCGGCCACCTCCGAAGAGACAGGCCGGCTTCGTTGACAAGAGCTGAGTGGGGGTCTGGACTCCCATCTCCAGGTTAGACCCCTCCGTGCAATCTTCCGCCCCCACGTCCCTCGTGGCCACCGAAGGGCGCAAGGGCGAAAATAACCTGTGGGAGCCCCCGAGATGAGGTGAGCGACCCTTTCTGCGAGGCGAGAAGGAGAACAAGGAGGAGACCGACCTGGAGAACCTACACATTTTTTGACGTGGAGGGTCCCCCGGTACGGTCCCTGCGGTCATAAGAGCCACGTTGACCACCCTACCCCCCCCACCTCGCCGAAAAGGGCGGGTCACCCCATCCCCTGTCCGTCGTGTGTCAGACCCCGTCGAAGTGCGGCCGGAAGCGGAAGGCTGGCCAGCCCCTTCTCGGCGGGGATGAAAGGGAGCAGGAGCAGAAGTGCGAGGCGGAACCGACGCTCTGGCCGGCAACTTCCCTTTCCTGCGCCCTTTCTTGGCGGCAGCAGTGGCGGCAGCACCCCGAAGGGGACCGGCAGAAGGACGGGACTGCGAAGACCCCGGTCGCGACCACAGCGCGTCTTTGCGTGTCGTAAGCAGGGTCCGCTGACAGAGAAGCGTAGCGTTCCCAAGCATCCTGCGCAAAAAGCCCCGATGTATATAGCTCAGAGTATATAGACCCTGACGAATATCCAAAGGGGCCTTCCGGCAGAACGAGGACCTTACCGTCTGGCGTTGTCGAGTTGCCTCGCACAAAACCGCCTTCAGCTCGGGAACCAAAGACACCGCGAGCTGAAGGTGGATCCGCCGAACGTGGTCCAAGCCCTCGCGAAGATCGCCAGGTGCAGTCGCCTCGATAAGTCGCAGGTGGTGAACAGACGTCTGGAGGGAACCTAGAAGACAAGACAATAAGTTCGCCACCCTCTGCCGCAAGGTAAAATCCCTGTCGACAGAGGACTTATCTGGGTGGGAGAAGAACGGGTTAGCAATAGCACAAATTTCAAGTTTGGGAGCGCTAATCCAGGACCAGAACTTGCCATCCAATCCGCCGACAGATACCAGAGGAGGCAAAAGCAGTGACGACTCTGGGGGAGGGACTGAAATAGATCTGTCGACGGAACGGTTGGCAAAGTCTAAGGCCTCAGCAAACCAGGCCTCCAATGGGAGAGGGTTATCGAGCACGACGGCCAAGCCAGGCTTACCGTCGTCGCACAAACCCGTCCCATAGGAGGACAGTCCCGTTAACACAGCCAGGGACTGAACATCCTGAAGGATGTCCTGGCGGCTGAAGTCTGACCAGAGCTTAGTCCGAGGAGCAGACGGGGGCTTGGGCTTCACCGAGAAGTACTGAAGGTCAGTCCTTGTCGGGTACGCCCGCACCTCCACGTCGGCCACCTGACCATCCACCCTGATCGCCCTGAACTGCATTTATCATTTATTTGGACCGACCAGTCCAAAGGTAGGGCCCTCTCACCTGACGGGAAGTCGGTAGCACGCTCCGGGTGGGAGGCCTGCACCCCCTTCCAAACAGCCAAGGAGCCATAGAGGAGCGGCATAGTCCGCGACGGGACCTTGGCCTTTTGGATGGGGGGCAAGCGCGGACCCTGCCCTAGCAGACGGAGGACCCCCGCATGTGAGACAGTAGGGGCACCCCCCTGAGCCAGGGCAGGAGCAGTACTAGCCGACGACCGGGCAGGCGGAGAAGCAGGGCGAGAAGGAATGTGGTCCACCGCAGAGGGGAGGGGGACCAAAGCAGGGGCAGGTTGGGTGAGGCGCTGAGGTTGTGTCACCGCCAAGAAGCGCGATAAGAGGGATTCTTGCATCGCCTCCAAGCGCGCGTCGAAGTGTGACACAACCCACCCCTGCATAGCCGAAAATCGATCCGAGAGAGGCGACCCCCCCGAAGATAGTTCGGGGCGAGCGTGAGCGAGAGCGAGACCCATGACACGAAACAGCAGCGTCGCGGCCCAAAGAAGGCGAGCGACGACGGCCGTGACGGTCCTGAGGGTCTCGTTCCCGATCACTAACGCCCGAGGGGGAAACATCACCATCCCCCTCTTCCAGCGACACGTCAGCCCCCGAGAAAGGGGACCCCGAAACCTCGCTATACTCCACCGAGTCAAGCGGCGGGGTACCCTCACGGGGAGCCGGCAAGCGAAGATCAGGAATAGAAGAAGGAAGAGGAGCAGGATGACGGGAGGGGGAAGGCTGGCCGGGTGAAAGGAGGTCAGAAGGAGCCGCGGGGGGAAACAGAGCAAGGATCCCCGGGGCTGAGAGAACAGGGCGGCCCGACACCGAGGCGGAGGAGGGAGGAACCTCCACCTTGGGACGAGACCTAGAAGGAAGAAGAGGCACCGAAGCAGGAGAAGTAGGAGGAGAAGCAACTACATCCTGGCGGACCCTCCTGGACAGAGTAGAAGGAGGGAGCAGAGGGCCAGCTACAGCATGAACATCCGCGCGAGTAGAGGACAAATGAAGAGGACGTCTTTTGTGCAGGGGAAGCGGGCGGAAGGTAGTAGAGACCCTATCCGGAGAGGCCAGGGGAGGGCGTACAGGGGCAGAGACGCTAAACCCGGCCTCAGGGCGAGAACCATGACGAGGGCGAACGGCGGAGTCAAGGTGAGCAGGAGGACGAGGAGGGGCAGTAGAGGACGAGCGACGAGGAGAGCGAGAGCGTGGACGGAGCTGGGGATCCACCCGACGATGCGACGACCGACCACGGGACCCAGGGAGGAGGGCCCGAGCAGGGAGAGGGCCAGGTAAACGGCCCCCAGACGGGTCAGGGATGCCCAGGGCGACGCGGATCCGGTCGTCAAACAAAGGCCGGGGACCGGTGGCCCACTGTCCTGATGTGGGGGGAGACCACCGCCCACACAGACTGAAGGGATGCAGAGGCCACCGCCGCGTCAGAGGAACCAGGGTGATGGTCCACCACATCCACCAGGTCCATACACGGGCCACACAAAGCCGAGAGGTAGGCCGTAGAGGACACACATTGCGAATGCCGCAAGCAGGACCTGTGGCAGTCCAAGCACGGGGAGCCACAGCCCTGGCGAAAGCAAGGCATCCCACCTGCAATGGAAGAACACACACCATAAGCAGCACGTTGACGGAGTAAGTGAAGATAATGTCCAATAAAAACCAGGGAATGAGCATGGGTAAACAGGAACACACACGCAAACTGGAAGTCGTACTCACTCTAAACCGGGAGCACCGATGGAGGTGAGGAGGGCGGGTGAGGGGGAAGAGCACAAGCAGAAACCTGCAAAGATGGAGAAAGTGTTAACCACCACTCAACACCTCACATGCAGGGTCCATAACACCAGGCAAGTGCATACACCAATATAGTACCAGGCAACAAGATGACACAAAAAAGGGTCACCGGGAAAGCCAACTATAACCGCAAATTTGCGGGCCAATGGAGGCATAACCGTACCGACACAACCCTCCCGCCTCACCGCGAGACCCCCCAGCGATCTCCGCAAATTTGCGGGGAGCCGAATCGTCCGTGGACCGAATCGAGCACTCCGCAAATTTGCGGGACCGGCCGAGATGGTCCGGCGCCGAAAAAGCGAGAGGAGCGTCTAGGTAATACCAACACAGGCCCAGAAAAAAAGCGTCAACTCCTTATGACTCCAAGCGACGATGGCCATCAAGCTGAGCAGTGTCTTCCTTGAATATCCTGACTCAACCGGTCAAGGGAGAGGCAAGGAAGACACACCAGGGGAGAGGAGGCACATCCCCCAGGAACCACCCCACCCACAGAGATAGAGCAAAGCCCATGAGGAGAAGTGGCAGGAAGGGTGGTTCGGCACAAACAGGGGCCCCCGTAGGGTACCCCAGGATTGGGCAAAAGGGAATGAAAGGATGGAGGTGAAAACAGTAAGGGAACACAAAAACCAGTAAATGAAACTGGCGAGAAAAAGGGTGGCCTAGCCGTGAGGAGAGAATGTGTCAGGGGCGAAAAACCCTGTGGTGTGAGGGAGAGGCCCCCGTAGGGTACCCCTGGATATCACGAACCACCAAGCGCCCAGGCCCTTGAGACACAGTGAAGGCTCGTAAGGGGGGACTCGGGAATAACGCTAATAATGCGGCCGACACAAACCCTACAAACAGCACCGCCACCACGAAATCTCAGATTGTGAACCAACTGTACACCTAGGCTATGAAAATATGAAAACTCATAGGGCATAGCAATTCCTGAATGAGAAACAAGCTAGGCTAAAATAAGCTAAACTATGCCCAGACTAACAGGAAAAAAGAATATGAAAAGAGAAAGGAATGAAAAACACATACGAGGAACGCCAGGCGCCCCCGTACCTTCGGTAGCTATTTCCACACGCGTCTCCATTAAACACAATGAGGAGCCCATTTACGTGTGTCCTAGATCACGTAACATCTGTCTAACAAAAAGAAGGCCAGAAAAGCCGAAACGAACCTAAAACAGGGTGAATTGAAGGAGCACAACAAAAGCGGACTCAACAATGGCGACGCGTGAAAAAATGATAACAAGAGAGGGTCGCTCATGCGCACGTTCGACAGGGATCGGCGCATGACGGAACACGGGATGGGCCTTGAGCGGTAACTAAGGTAAACCCCTTTTTCTTCTCTTCTATACTTTTTTCACCTTCGGTGGTAGTTTTGGTTAATGTACAACGTCTCCTAGAGCAAGATAAGGAGTAGACTCTAGACGTTTTCTTTTTAACCGCGGTTGGAATGACGACATAGCAGTCAAAATAGACAAGTCGTCATTGCAATTAGGTTAATAGCCTTGACGTTGGATTTGCCAAGACTACTAACAAATTAAGAACATCCTCAGATCCTGCCTTGCTCGAACTGCCTCTAATAAGGCCGTCCAAATATCTCCTAAAGACTTGGATGGAAGTCTGGAGAAGCAAGCGCCGGGAAAGTTCAATGGCTTTCCTGACTTCCGCGGCTTCTATTGCCTGAGAAGAGCGTAACAGAGACTTTGTTACTTGCTGGGAACCATATATTGCGAAAACAGTTTAAACGCTTTTCCTCTTAACCTAAACTCGCGGTCTAGGTAAGCTGGGAAGGCGTGCTAAAGGGAGCTTATAATTCGCCCAAATTGATTATTTGGGGGGTGGCAGCCAAGCAGAGGGGACTCTGCCGGCACCAAAAACCGGAAGAGAGAACCAAGAATGGCGTTCTGGAGGGATTTGGTGGGAAGAATAAGTCATGGTTATAATAACTTGGAATGTCCTTAATATGAACATCCAAAACATTTCCGTAACATTGCTACCCCTGACTCATCAGGCCCGTAAAAGAGGCATAGCTCCTGTTTTTTGACTGGCGCCTTGTCTAAAGGAGGGGGAGATATGTCTGATATGACTCGCACAGTGGAAGTAGTGAGAGCTGCTGTGCCTGGCACATTGGAAATTGGGTCTGACACAAGCGGATGGTTAGGTATTTTAGCTAAAGCAAAGGATGTAGCCTGAGGTCGCACATTCGTCGACATCGCGGGATCTCCCGTATCAGAAGGAGTTTCCGGCGTAGGGCCAAAGAACCTATTAAGTGCATTCAATAGTAGTCCATCAATCTTCCGCCGGTACATACATAGCCGATGACGAACTCCGTGGAGATTCGACAGTACCCTGAGAGTCGCCTAGAAGGTGACTGGACTCTTCAACCTCCATCTCTGAGACCAGAGATCGTTGTTCTTCATCCGTTAAGTCTGGCTTATCATGGGAAGATCCCGCCGAAGCCGGGACCTCCACATGTTGCCATGTTAAAACTGGGATAGAAGATGGTACATCGGCATCCCGGTGGACGTCAGCACTAGTTGAGTCACAAAGGGATGTGTTCTGTCCTGCCAGGACTGTGAGTATCGCCATACACCTTGGCTGTGGCTGTCCCTCGCTTGCGAGCTCGGTATACTCTCTGAAAGAGAGCCCTGTAAAGGTTTATGATAATTAAAAGCTCCCATAGCTCATTAACACATTGAAAGCAGAGCTGGTGAGCAAAATCATAAAGTATACTAATTAATTTAATTTATATTTAATTGTATTAAAATAAATTACTATAAATAAACACAATATTATCATAATATAATCATAGAAAATATATATGGTTATTATTATTCAGTGATTAAATTATTTCATTATCAAATACAAATAATATAGGGATACCTGATCTTAACGGCGTTGAACATACAGCAATGAGAGGTTCAAGTGCCGACATGACAGAGACTGGGGGAAAACTACCCCGCCCCCGGGAACTACCTGGTCACCTGGTGCAACATCGGTACTCCGCCCTGGAAAGAGAAATTTCCGGGGATTAATGCTCATAGGGTTACACCCAAAAAATGATACAAAATATGTGCCACAAAACCGCCGGTCAACGAACCGTAGCACTCCACCACTACTTTTCGTTTTCCTTTAGTTTCATATGTAAGATTCCGGCATCTTTTTATCCCATAAAAAGTCTAAGCCTATCCTAATCTCTAATCCGGCTTCTCCCAGAAGCCCTCATAGATCGCCGTCTTGAAGGCCGTGATACCCTATTGTATCAATCAATTGTTTGGCAAATTATCGCGAATTGCAAATCAGTTAATATAACCACCCGAAGGTACAACCGCCCGGTTTTATATGCAATGTCAAACCAATTGTACCTACCCCAGACCTTTTTTGTAAAAAGGTCGCCGGGAGGGAAAGACTAAACAAACAAACAACATTGTTTCAATTGTTTATTAAAGATTTCAGCATATCTTTTACCTGTTCAAAAGAATTAAGCATAACTTCTGAATCCTCATAAAGATGAAGCATATCTTTATTAAAGATGAAGTCTTTCAAGTATCCCTTTACACTTGAAACACTAGTAAGATTCAGGCATCTTTTTATCCCATAAAAAGTCTAAGCCTATCTTAATCTCTAATTCGGCGCCCTCATAGATCGCCGTCTTGAAGGCCGTGATACCCTATTGTATCAATCAATTGTTTGGCAAATTATCGCGAATCGCAAATCCGTTAATATAACCACCCGAAGGTACAACCGCCGGGTTTTATATGCAATGTCAAACCAATTATACCTGCCCCAGACCTCTTTGTAAAAAGGTCGCGGGGAGGGAAAGACCAAACAAAATAACTGTGTGGAGCCCCCCTCGCCGGGAATAACACAGGAAGCCTGATCCCAGGCTCGACCACAGAAAACGCAGTTTCTGATGAGCCCTCAAGCGACCAAACTCGTCGGGGTAACTTACCTATTTTAGCCATCCTGACTAAAACTCGGTAAACAAAAACGGTGTTCTCGGAGCAACGAGAAAAACGCCGGAAAGGTAACCCACACCAAACGAGACATTACAGGAGGGGCGTAATGCATAAAGCAATGAATAACACAGGAAGCCTGATCCCAGGCTCGACCACAGAAAACGCAGTTTCTGATGAGCCCTCAAGCGACCAAACTCGTCGGGGTAACTTACCTATTTTAGCCATCCTGACTAAAACTCGGTAAACAAAAACGGTGTTCTCGGAGCAACGAGAAAAACGCCGGAAAGGTAACCCCCACCAAACGAGACATTTTAACACATTTTATACAAAGGGTGTGCGCAAAAATAGGGATACCTGAACAGGAGGGCGTAATGCATAAAGCAAAAACCGGGGCAAAGGTAGCCATGACAGAGACTGGTGGGAAACTTACTCCAGGTTCTGCATAGACCCGCCGGGACCCAGCTCTGGAAAAAATAAAATTTCCAGGAATTAATGCTCATAAGGTTAACCCAATCATGTTCGCACACAAGTGTTAAATAACCCGCCGGGTAACGAGACGTAATACTCAACGACCACAGCTCGCTACGCGGTGGGGTTTCCTAAGTAAAAGATTTCAGAATATCTTAATTTGTCCAAAAGATTTATGAATACCCTCTGACATAATATATAAAGACCAGCATGGCGTTTATAAGTGATTAAGTCTTTCCGGTGGTGTTTGTTTCAAGATTAAAGTTTGGAAAAAAAAAAACTAAAAAAGACGCCGGCCCCCGAATTATCTCGTAGATCAAAAACTGGGAAGCCTGACAAATATACGAGATCTTACTTCTGCCGAAGTATCTTTTTAGATCGCCGTATGTTGAAGGCGGCAATACAAAACGTATCCCTCAATTGTCTGGTTAACTAACTGAATTGTAAATTCGTTATTCCCATCCGTCCAAGGAGCACCCGCCGGGTGTGAATAATAGTTTAACCCTCTCACCACGGAAGGGCTCTTGAACGCCCATAAAAAAGCATATAACAGGTACCCGGAAGGCCTCTTGAACGCCCAGTGGTTGAAAGCCTGTGAGCTTCGTGTGCGAGGCGTCGGTCCGACGCATGTAAACAACAGCCGGCTGGACCGACGCCCCGCATCTCCGGCCACAAGAAGGAGAGCGTCGCTTGTTCGTGTGTGCCTGTATGTTGTTGTTAAGTATCGAAAAGTGGTGTAAAGTGGCTGTTTTGGCCATAAAGTTATCTCCAATGAAATCATCATCACAGCTCAACCAGTTGACTTAGAGAGCTCTACTTAATGCCATTCTACAGGTAAATAACACAGCTACGCTTGGGGATGCGCGGGAATGCGGGAAGCAGTCTGATTAACGAATATACGGTAGCCTAGCCTAGACGTTTTTCGGCCAAAACACCCGGGTTTCGAGGAATATATATTTAATACATAGCCGGGGCTGGAGGGTTAAAAAACGTTAACCCCAATTGTGCCCTAAAGTGCCGTATGTTGAAGGAGGCGATACACAATGCATCCCTCAATTGTCTGGTCAACTAAACTGAATTTTGCAAATTCGGTCATCCCACCCTTCCAGGTTGCACCCACCGGGTGATTTAAAGTTTAAAAGTTAACCCCAATTGTTCCTATCCCCACTTCTTTGTAACAGATCACCGGGGAGGAAATACAACTACAGCATAGTTTTATATTGGCTTTGCAAAACCGAAAAAACTACAAACAACACGTGTCCGTATGAACACTGTTAGATGGGTACAGCCAACCCGCCGGGAATCAGAAGGAGCCTGAAACAGGCACCCCAGAGACGCAGTCCTGGGGAGCCACAGACACCCACTCGCCGGGGAAACAAGCCTGTTTTAAACCACGCGTGGCCAAAACTTGGCAACCAGCCGGGGTTATCAAGGTGAAACCGAGAAAAACCGGCGGAAATAACCCACCCCGTCCAGATACCATCTGAACGCAACACCGGACCGAGGCGTAGCTAAAACACAACTAACGCCGGGCCCAACATAGTCCGTGGAATTAGCCAATACACAACTAACCCAGGACACATAAATAGTCCGTGGAATTAGCCAATACACAACTAAACCAGGACACACATGACACAGTAGTACATATTTAGAAAATAAATCAATAACACTTGTATATGTGGTAAAGCTACGAGAGGCTGGCTAGGCCTAGGCAGACGGATAACAGTAACATGTCGGAATATAAACAAAAAGCACTGAATTATATCACAACAGGAACCACCGCCAACACACCACTGTAGCAAACACTTCCGGCAAAGGGAAGAACTGACTCGGGACCCAGAAAAAACTTCACTAAGTGAAGAAAATTACGCTGGGAACGACAGCAAAAATACGCTACCTCATCAGAAAGATAAAAGGAAGCAATAACGTGTAATGAAAGCCGCCTGCATCACAAAGCTAGCTAACTGTGAAAAAGTTCACCTGTCCACAACAGGACCACGAGGGTACATCCGAAATAGATGCCCCAAACACACGACCCAAAATACACTGCACTGCGGGCAACTAGCCCAGGACACTCCTGCTACGCATATCCTAACCTTACTCGATACATCCCGGAGTAAACAAATGAGAAAAAACTCACTAGGGACGCAACAAATGCGGAACCCGCGGAGCGTGGGGAGACACGTCCGGGCAGGCTGAGCGCAGAGCAGAGAAGGAAGAATGACGCCTGCAGTAGCGTCTGGTCAAAAGATCCACACAAGTACATCCACGATATGATGGAAAGCTTATTGAATAGTTATTCTTATTTTCTTTTTGTTTTTATTTTTTACGAAGTTTTTTCGTAGTGAGAACCCAATTCATTATGACTGAAGCCATGAGTGAGGTCGCGTGCGCTCATGATGAAGGCTCCTCAGTTTTTTAAATGCTCTGCGCGGTAGATTCAAACTACGGCGGATGAGTGTTTGAAGAGGGTGCCTTATGTAATAGGCATGTTCGTCAATGATGGAGGGGCCACTAATAAATATTAGGTTTTCATTCTTCCCTCCGGGACTCAAACCTATAATCTTGTGAGATAGACGATATAAACCCCATCACTCCTTCTCATATGCTGAGAGGTAGACAAACGTTGACGTTTCCAAAAGAGGCAATAAGGGATGATGAATTAACGGATCCCTCCTTTCAGCGTAATAAGAATTTAACTGTGAGGAATTACTACATGAATAAACTGTCTAAAGATATGTGGAAACGTTGGCAATCAGAATGCCTTTTAGCATTGAGAGAGACTAATAAATGTCACTAGGATAACTAGAGTTGCACGTTTAAAGACAAACTCCGGTGTCACTACTCGCCCCATCGTTCGGCTATTTCCATTAGAACAGACAGTAGATCATGCATTCAATGCTACTTAGTTAAATAAGCCGACCCCTCAAAATGTTCCTCCGGTGCCGTAGCGGTCAGCGGTAAAGAGGATAGCGAGATTAAGTTGCGCACCTCTTGTCGGGCCGCGTCAGGCGCTGTTGCCTTATGGAGGTCAAAACTAGTTACTGGTCAACTATGATTTCAATGATAAATGGTTATACATACCATTTTAGTCTGGATTAAGTTAATTTCAAAGATATTATACATACCTTATTAGCCTGGATTAAGTATTAAGTAATGGATTTGTACATACATAGTCTGTATTAAGGTATCAGACATATTACATTAGTTTGGATTGTTCTCTTAAAGTAATTACCTATAATTTATTAGTGGCCCCTTCATCATTGATGATATGCCTATAATGTCATGGCACTCTTTCAAACCCTTGCGTCAGCTGTTTGAAACACCCGCCACAGGGAGTAGAGAGGCCACACATCGTAAGGGTATGCTAATTCTCTTGCGGAATCGTTCTTATGATTGGGTACTCACTACGAAAAAACTTTGTAAAATATAATAAAAGAAAATTAAAATAAGAATTGCTATAACCAAGCATCCCAACTTGTGGATGTTTTCCCGTGCGGAATATTCCCGAGACGCTGATCCGCCCAGCGTCATAACGTCCTTCCTCTCCCTGTGACCATGCCGATCGGAAGCCGAGCGGACGCGTGTCCCGACCCGTCTTCATTCTGCATTCTACTGGTCTCCTAGTGAGTCATTTGCTCATTTGTATTATCTGAGATATTCTAGAATAGGTCGGGCATCCCCATTGGCACGTCCACAGGAGTGTGTTAATATAGGGTACAGTGTGTTGGCGCCTACACGTCCCTGTTGGCGCCTACACGTCCCTATTGGTCGCGCTCGCCATTGTTATTTGTATTGTTTATATGCTCGTAGCTTAGTCTTACTAGCTATTTAGGAGGCTTTTTGTGCGGGGCCCTGCTACTTTGCTACCATTAATTATTAAGGAGGGGGTAGCAGGTGTTATTTGCTTTAGCAGACGCTTTAGTTCAAGAGTTGCTTCACGTGGTGAAGAACTTTCTAGAGTGAGCTGCGTTTTTTCCCCTCATGCGTGGGACGACGTGTGGAGGTTGGCTGCTGTTCATCGCTGGAGGTAAGAGTGTCACATGTCGTCGTGCTGCTTGCCCTAGACCTCTTGGCTAGCCTCAGTGTAGGGGTAAATTTTTATGGCTAGGCTGCATTATTATTATTATTGGGTTTTATAATAATTATAGCCATAAGATGAGACCTCTTTTATGTGGTGATATTATGCATGAAGGGAAGGTGTCAGGAGACGTCCTGGCATTTATATTTTGTACGTTTGTGTGACTATCTCGTGGCAGACGAGTTAGTAAACACTATAGGTTTGAGTCCCGAAGGGAAGAAGGAAAACCTAATATTTAGTAGTGGCCTCAGAATCATTGACGATGCACCTTAACATTGTTTATGGCCAATCTTTGAACTCAGGCTTGCCTTTCAAATGACCCGCCTAGGAGAGTAACAAAATACGATTGCCTTGCCACACATCGTGAGCGAAAGCGCTCTTAAATATAACAAAACCACTCACTGACTCGTCCTTATGATGTGGGTACCACTACTAGAAAAAACTAGTAAAAAATAAATTAATAATAATAAGTTAAACATGATCCAGCTTATTGCGCTTCTCAGGCTTCTGCTTTCTAATGTGCGCGTCACCCTGGACTCTCGGAGCTCTACTTGTCCTTCACTGATATATCAAGACTTTCTAAAATACAGCAGATGAATGGGAAGGGGATGGAAGGGAGGGCCAGAATCGTCAATGATTCTGGGGCCACTACTAAATATTAGGTTTTCCTTCTTCCCTTCGGGACTCAAACCTATAATTTATTAGTGGCCCCTTCATCATTGACGATGCGCCTGATGTCACAAGTCTGGAGGAGGACATTCATCGAGAATATCAGAACCACTAACATATTACTAAGGTCAAATTAAAATTCACACAAAAACTATCAATGTTTAATAAGAAAATATAAAAGGGTGTACAGGCGGCATTTATTAAGGGTTAGCCTGTTGTGTAATAACCTTTACGGTTGGATAGAACAGTAGGAGATCACACACATAAAACCATACATTTAGTTTATGATAAATAAATAAATCAATATTCGTCTCTTGGAAATACTGATAAAATTACGACGTATACATAGCCGTAATAACAGGTACTCTATTACAAAATAGTATTGTACAATGCACATATAAATAATCTTAAGATTACTGAGCATAAATTAATACTCTATTGCCAAAGTAAAGTACAGTACTAAAATACATTTTCCTGACTAGACTTACTTCAGTCTTAGGAATGGGTACAGTATATCACATGATCCTTAATCTCACAATAATGTTTTATCACGTAGGTGGCAGACAGGAGGTCTTAGCTAGAACACTCCCCCCTGCCCCCTTCTTTTGTACAAAAAAACACAGCTTAAAACTAGACTTTCTGCCTTAAAGCTACGCATTGTCGAGAAGGTTTCATGAGATTCACGGACAGGTAACGTGTGATGAATGTATGATTAGAGGACCATAAGTTGGTCGCTTGCATGTCATCAAGGGAGTAATTGTGTACAAATCGGAGCGTAGCTGCCCATTTTCTAATATTGTGTGCTCGTGCAATGACCCCTTGATTACTTTCCCTGATAACTCCGACTAACAAAGATGCTAACTGCCGCTTTTGGAGGCGTTTACCTGTCCGCGAGACCCAGAGGGACCCAGCCTGAGTTGGTCGAGATTCCCACATAAGTAAAATGATCGATTTCACCGGGCAAAGCAAGTGGTGTTTATCGCCTTGTTTAAGAGATGGGACTTCAAACTCTGAAAATACATGATTAGCATGTTCGTTCTTTGCAATGAAATTAGGAGCAGGAGCAATATGTACATTCATATCACGCCGTGAGAACCTTAATCAAGATGGCTCGGAACTCATCGCCGCCAACTCAGAAACCCTATTACCTGTGGCCAGGGCCATAAGAAAAATAGCCTTCTTTAGTTTCAACTCGTAAAGAGGATTGTGACAATACCTGGGGGAGTGAAGCATATCAAGGGTTAAATCAAGAGACCAGGTGGGCATGAGTTGGCGTGGAGGAGGGCGAAGCCGGAAGCAAGACCGCATTAACCCCTTCTCCTCCGTCTCCGGTATGGAAAGGCCAGTTAAATCGAAAAAAGGCATTCTAATAGCCGTGAGGTGATTCCTTAATGTGACAACTGACAATATAAAATTTTTGAAAAGATAATTTAAGTATTTAAATATCAAAGCCACTGAGGACTGTTGTTGGTCAGTTTCTACGATCCAGGTAGTGAAGGTCTTCCAATGTGATTGGTACTGTCTTTGGGTTTATAAGGTTTACTGATTAATCAACTTTTGAGTCACACTTTCCCCAAACGGAGCTAGCCACTTGGCATTTTGAATGTCCACAAGGCGAAAGTCAGCGAGGTCTTGAGGTTTCCAATTGTGTCTAAATGGAAGCACGAGATCGGGAGCGACACCAGGTTCTCGCACCACGTCTTTAATTGGTTGTACCACACTTGGGCCAGCCACATCGGCGCGATCATCGAGACGATGCCTCGATAATCCCGTAGTTTGTGAACTACTTTGCACATTAAGGCTGCGTCTGGAGGTGGAAATAGATAAATGGAGGTCCATTTGTTTCAGTCTACCAGAAATGCGTCTGGCCCTCCCGCCGGGGTCTGACTCCGGCGTGTGAGGAACTGAGGCAACTTGTGATTTGCCTCTGACGCGAACAAGTCCACTTGTGGATGGTATGGCTCTGCAATCATCTGTTGAAAGACGGTTTGCTTGAGAGATCATTCTACTAGAGTGCTTTGTCGCCAGGACAGAGCGTCCGCCCATACATTGGCCACGCTGGGCAAGATATGTTGCATGAAGATAAATCTCTAGCCTTGCAGCTAGACGAAAGATATTTTCCGACAACCCTTGTAACACTCGAGATCTCACTGACCCTTGCTTCTGAATGCATGTGACTGCAGTCAGATTGTCCATCCTGAAGGCTAAGGACTTTCCCGCCAGGTTTACGCCGTGCTCCTTTAAGAAAAACAGGGGAACTAACAACTCTTTGGCATTTATATTAAGATGATTGAACTTGGACCATAGACCCTGACCTTGATGGCCCAGATTCAACTGATACCACCAACCCAGGGTACCTGACGCGTCTGTATCTATCCAGACCGTCGGAGGAGGAGCTGTCCACGTCAAAGAGGAGTGAATTACTTCTGGCTTCGCCCAAGCCACCAGCAGGTTGTGGATTAATTTCGGGATTCGCCATAGTGTTTCGGCTGGCAACAGCGGAAAGCACTTGTTTCCCTCCAAAATAATTTGTTTTACCTTTAGACGACCTAACGGAACCGTCAACTTTATCCAGTTGAGTGAACCCACCAGAGACTCCCAGATTCTCCTTGTGGTGTTCAGAGCGTGGAGAAATCGAAAGAGTTTCCTCCGAAATCTCTGACGATTGTCCTCGCTTTGACTCAGAGAGCGTAACTCGGTGTCCCAAAGTAGGCCTACCCACTGGATGTCCCTCGAGGGGTTCAAGTTGGACTTTGCCAAATTCACCTTGAATCCCAGGGCTGTGACATGAGATAATACTTGATTTACATGTTGGAGGAAAGTTATTTTGGACTGAGCTACAATTAACCAATTGTCGAGGTACCATAACACAATGATTCCCTGTTTGAGCAATGGTAGCAAAGCCTGTCGGACTAACTTCGTGAAAATACGTGGTGCTAGATTGAGACCAAAGGGCATTCTTTGAAACACAAACGTCTGATGCCCTTGGCGCAAGGCTAGGTACTTTTGAAATAGTTTGTTGATAGGGACATGCCAGTAGGCATCTGTCAGATCTACGGAACACATCCAACCTTGCGGCGGCAGTGTCAGCCTGATCTGGTTCACAGTCAGCATCCTGAATGACTGATTGTGGATATGTAAGTTCAGATAAGACAAGTTGATGACCAGCCTCATCTGAACACTGTCCCTCTTTGGCACCAGTAATATCCGGGAAGTGAACACAGGCTGAGTTGTTGGAATAGGAACAATGATCTTTTTGAGAACCATCTCTCTGATGATGGATCCCACCTCTAAAGAAACATGAGTGAATTCTGTGGGGATACGTAAACGAGGTCGCCGGGACCATCTCCATGAGAGGCCTTTCCGGACCACTGTCCTTGCCCATGTGTCTCGGGGCCATGCCCAGTATCAATCCCGGAAACTGCCAGTCACAAGACTAGTGTTGTCCGGCAGAGCTACTCTCGTATCTGACTCACCTTGGCGCGGCACTGAGAGCGAGAGAGCTGCTTGGTGTCTCAGTTTTTTGACTGGGAGGAGTGTGACTCTGACTTAGTGTTAGGGGGATGAGAGGCTTTGCTATCATTGCTACTAGGTTTAACCTTCGACTGTCCCCTGAACCACTTCCCTCTACCCCTGAACTGACTGCGACCCCTAGCTGTGCCACTGGTTCCAGGGGTTGTGTGAGTCTTTGATGACAGATGTGATTGAGACTCCACGAAAGGGACTCTTACTGAATTTTGGTTTAAATGCAGACTCACCCTTCGACTTGGAAGCAGTGGCATTGTGAGAGTCTAATAAATAATTAACTGTGCACCAGGCATCTGTGGAGGCAAGGGTTTTAGTGAAGACATCAGATAAAATTAACCTTCTACCTATCTCCACCGGGAGTCTTTTAACTAGATATACCCACAGATCTTGACGCACCCTCACCGCCTAGAAAAGAGCCGTGCGGATATCGCCAAGAGACTGAATGGAGTTTTGGAGCAAGAGACGCCTAGTAAGGGATAGTGCCTTATGGGTGTTAGCATCCGTGACTGACTCAGTCGTCCTGGCTAAAGAAGCCGCAAGCTGGCGACTGAATAAGTATTGGGATGCCAGCCTCCAGGCTTTCTGCCTCATTTTGAAATCTTTATCTATTTGTAACTGAGTAGGCGAACAAAATGGGTCTACTAACTGACATAATGATAATTTCGGGGCACTCAAAAAGGTAAGAATGTTTTGTGGGATCCCCTCCGCCTTGCCTACTGGCATTGAAAACGAATGATGATCTTCCGGCGGGAGTTGATGACTGCTCTTACTAGTCTACTTAATGGTGCTGGCAAACAGCTGGGCCTCTTGTCCCCACGCAACCCATGGCCCTGACTCCCCACCATCAATATGGATAACTGAGGTACCTGAATCGTCTCGAAAAGGGACTGTTTTTAACTCTGGGGTCATACCTTGCAAAATGTTAACATCATTCAACCCATCAGACTTGTTCCAATCTGAAAATCATTTTCCAGATGAAGCTGTGGGTAGAGCCGGGGATTGAGCATAGACAAAGTATTCAGGAGTATAAAGACTAGGTATAGCTTTGATAATAAGATCTAACACATCACCTGACTGGTTCTTGGCCCTTAATTTCTTAGCCTCACTCATTTCCACAAACCAATGTTCCGGTACAGGGATCTCGCCTGCTACCGTCGGCTTTGTGATCTCGGGACGAGTGGGTTTAATAACTGTCCAGGACGTATCAGGACCGTAGGGCCCTTCTTAGATGGTATCGATCGATCAAGTGGAGGCGGAATTAGATCAGTGAACAATTTGATATTAGATTGCAAAAGAGCTGCGGAACCCGAAGTAGAAACCGCCGGAGTGACTGTGACTGGAGGATTCTGAATATTAACCTGAGGTTGAATCTGAATTTGCCCTAGAGGTCGCACCGCTGGGGCTACAGTTGTAGGTACCGTAACCTGTCGCTCGTTCTTCACATTTTTCATAAATTGGATGCACTCCTGGAATTGTTCGTGGGTCACAACTATCCCGCCTTCCTGGTCAGATGAGGACGCCGGCTGAGACACATCTGAGCCCTGCGTTTCTACGAGTAGAGGAGAAGTCCGTTGGCCATATGGAATCTCCTCAGAGTCTGCGAATTGTTGCAGCTGTGTGACACCCGGTGGCCGGGCTGGGGGGACTGGTAAAGCCTCCGACCGAGACTCGCCAGCCCGGACAGCAGTGTCACGTGTTCTTGTCTGTGAGACAGGAACGCCGGGCTGAGCAATGTCTTCCAAAAAGAGATCTGGAATAGGATAGGTTTCCATGGGCTCAGCGACCGAGTCTTCATATTGCTCCGAAGAATAGATGTCTTCCTCATGTCGGCTAGAATGTGTACTGCTGTTGCGATCCATCCCAAATACCGAAATAACAATGGGCTCTGGCTGTGCCCGGTGGGGGATCGTAAACCGAGTTGGAGGGCCAATGACACTGATGACAGAGTCCTGTGAAGAATCTCGCCGTGACGAAGATTGAGAACATTCCGGCTTAGGTACAGGCAGCTGAGCTGACTTCTTCATCGACGACCGTTTAGAGCTCTTCTTCTTGTCCTTCGACCTGTCATTGCCCTTGGCTAGAGCGGCGGTAAAATCTGGACGGTGCTTTTTCGACTCTTGTTGTATAAGAGGAGAGGATGACCTGGGGGCATCAAATGGTGAGCGGGACCTATCTCGCCGGGAAGATGGAGCAGACACCCCCGGCGAAGTCCTGTCAGAGGTCCTGGGTCGTTTGGGTTGGCTGGAGGGAGCATCACGAGTACTAAAGGTATCGGAATTCGTAACTGTCTTTTTCACACTAGGGCTACTGGCTACGTAGGAAGAAGGCACTTTCCTTAATAAATCTTCTAATAACGGATCATCCAGCTGCAAAGGTTTATGTGCTACGGTTTTGCAGTAAGTCACGAAAACAGATTGAATATGGAGCAAAATAGTCTTACATTTAGTATCCGAGTGAGTGAGGAAGCTGTTTCTGAGTACTGAACTCTGTGGACACGATTTGGCTAGCCAACGACCACGAGATCTGTCTAAACAAGTAACACATTTTACGCATATTCAAAAATATGCTACAGGGGGGCAATGCCTAGTGAGTTAATTGCTCAATAGGTGGCATTCTGAGAGTGAGGGTCCGAGCCTGGGGGATGAGACTGTGAAGCACAGAGGCGGAGCAGCTTCAGAGATGGAGTTGCTTCGAGCCGTGAAGCTTCGCATGTCTCACTCCCTAGACTGGAACAAGACCTCACGGACCTCACCGTGTTCAGCGGCAGAGTGTAAAGGCTATCTGCCTATGCCCGAGAGGGAGTAGTTGGAATATAGAAAAAAAAAAAAAAAAACGCATAGTTTATGTCCAATCACAGCTAAATTCGCACAGCCAGAGCCAGAGCAAAACGAATACACACTCGGATCCATGGCTTCCTCCCGCCAGGGAGATGCTAATCCTCCTAGGCGTCCAGGGTGCAAACCTGAGAGATGAAAAATTTCAAGAATCAATGCTCATAATAATAATAATAATAATAATAAGCATGTTACTTATTTCTCATAAGCGCCAATTTTTCCGAAGAATTCACTAGCGCTCGAAAAGAGAAAGAAAAAAGAACAAAAATCAATGCATCAAAAGAAGGCTCATATACAACACACATTTAACAATCACCAGCAGTGGCAAAATAGCCTAAACTCTATAGCCATCTGTCATGACACCTCTCTCAAGATCATAGCTTCTCTCAAAGAGAAAAGTCTTAAGTTGTCTCTTGAAGCATTCAACAGAACTCAGTTGTCTCATGGACAGCGGCAACCTGTTATACAACCTCGGAGCCATGTAGGAGAATGACCTCTCAAAGAAAGAAGACTGCTGGAAAGCCCTTGGTTCATCAAGACGAAAAGGGTCATTGTCATGACGCACAACTACACCATGGTGTGCCGGTGGGCGCCTGAGCAGCTCCGCAAGGTACCTAGGCTCACCAAATTTGAGAACCTTAAAAGTCACCAAACACAACTTAAATTCTATTCTTGCTCTTACTGGCATCCAGTGCAGTTCTATGTGAAGAGATGTAGTAGGAGTTCTAGGTGGAACACCAAAAATTAGTCTTGCGGCCCTGTTAAGAACAGACTGAACTTTCTTCAAAATATAATTTGGAAGACCCACCAACAGGGCATTGCAATAATCAACACGAGAGAAGACCAATGAGTGAACCAACGTCAGAAGGCAACGTCTGGTTATAAACGGCTTCACCAAATAGAGATTTCTGATGTGCAAGTAACAACTTTTAACTATCTGGTTTACATGCTCTTTGAAATCTAATCGGGAGTTCACATATACACCCAGATTTCGAACAGAGTTGGCCGGTCGCAGCTGAGATCCACCCACATTGATGGAGAGGGCACCTACCATATCATCAGCTCTTCTATTTCCTCGGATGATGAGAATATCAGTTTTACCATCATTTAGTTTAAGTTTTCTCGCTCTCATCCACTTCTTGATATCAGACATCAACAATTCCATCTTACTCCGTATATCAACTATATTTGTGATTCTCACATAAATCTGGGTGTCATCTGCATAAAAGTGAAAGGTGACATTATGTGCACGAAGCAAAAGAGACAAACTGCTAATATAAATTATAAATAGGATAGGACCCCCCCTGGGGGTTAGGGAATAGAATATGCCCCACGTGCCTTCTGCGTGTCGTAAGAGGCGACTAAAGAGGTTGGGTCGGTGGGCTTGCGACCCCCACCCGGAAAAAATATCTAAGCAAAAAAAAACGAACGAACAGCCTCGGATGCGGACGGAACCAACGTTGACGAACCACGACCGACTAAGGACATGCCTTCGGACATTCTGAGAATGGCTACGTGGAATGTTAGTGGCATGAATGATGGCACAAAAGAGAGAGAGGTTCTGGAAGTGTTAGTGAATGCCAGGCTGGATGTATGTGGAATGACAGAGACCAAATGGAAAGGTTCAGATGTGAGAGAGTGGGAGTGTGGAATGGGTGTGTGTGTGCTGGAGTGAGTGAAGGAACAGCGAGAGAAGGTGCATGTTTGTTTGTAAGTAGCAAATGGAAGGAATGTGTAAGAGAGTATGGGTCTGTGGGTTCAAGGATTGTGTGGGTGAGAATGAAAGTAGGAATACAAACGTGGGTGATTGTATGCGTGTATGCCCCGACAGAGGATATACTTGAAAGAAAGAAAGAGGAGTTCTGGATGAATGTGGAGGCGTGCCTGGAGAAGTTTGACAAGAACGAAAGAATATTTCTGATTGGGGATATGAATGGTAAGGTGGGTGATAGGAAAGTTGAGGGAGTGGTGGGAGGGTGGGGGGTACCATCAGAGGTGAATGGGAATGGTAGTGCACTTGTGGACGTATGTGTGAGGAGGAGGCTGTGGATAGCCAACACCTTCTTCCGACACAGAATGATCCACAGGTACACATGGAAACGGATGTTGACGATGAAGGATAAGACAGTGGTGGAACGAAAGTCATTGATTGATTATGTATGTGTGGATGAACGAATGAAGAAATCTGTGATGGATGCTAGGGTGTATAGGGGTATTGGAGGGGGTCTGTCTGATCATTATGTAGTGGTAGCTAAGGTTAGGATACAAAAGAAGTGGGTGAGGAGAGCGGGAGGGAGGCGAGAGGAGGGTGGAATGGTGAGGAGGGTGGAGAGGTTGCAGGAGGAGGAAGTCAGGGAGGAGTACAGGAGAGCAGTGGAAAGACGACTAGGTGGGTTCGACCTGGAAGTTATGGAGGAAGTGGAGGAGATGAGCAAGGTGTTTAAGGATGAGATCTGTGCAGCATGTGAGGAGGTGTGTGGAGTGAGGAGAAGAGGGAGGGGAGTGAAAGGTACAGCATGGTGGACAGAAGAGGTAAGAATAGCTGTGGAAAAAATAAAAAGAAAGCATATAGAGAGTGGTTGGGTAGTAGAGGGAATGAAGATTCCGAGAGACAGAAACGAGCGAGGTACGTGGAGAGTAAGAGGGTGGTGAAGAGAGTAGTGAAGGAAAGTAAGAGAAGAGTAGATGAGGAATTTGGAAGGAATCTGAGTGTAAAATGGAGGGAGAGTAAGAAACTGTTCTGGAAAGAAGTCAAGAAAGTTAGGGAAGGTAGCAAGGGAAACAGTAAGGGTGTGAAAGATAAGAATGGGATAATGCTAGCCGAGAAGCAAGAGAGAGTCGAAAGATGGAGGGAGTACTTCAGTGAGTTGCTAAATGAAAGGAATGAAGAGCCAGCAAACATAGCTGGATATGGTATGGGAGGGAGAAGAAGAGAAGTAGTGGAGGAGGAGGTGGGGATCAGGAGGTCAGAAGTGTGGGAAGCCATGAAAAGAGTGAAGTTGGGGAAAGCACCAGGAACAGATGGAGTGTGTGGGGAAATGTTGAGGTATGGTGGTGAGATAGTGATAGAATGGGTATGGAAAATGTGCAAACTAGCATGGGAGAAGGGGAGTGCACCCGATGACTGGAAGACTGGCATAATAGTCCCCCTATATAAGGGCAAAGGGGAAAGAGGAGTGTGTGGTAACCACCGAGGAATATGTCTTCTAAGCGTAGTAGGGAAGGTATACAGTAGGGTAGTGATTGAGAGAGTGAGAGTGAGAACGGAGAAATGGATAGGCGACGAGCAGGGAGGTTTTAGGAAGGGAAGAGGATGTGTAGATCAGATTTTTACCCTGAATTGTGTTGTGGAGAAGTATCTGGAGAAGAAACAAAAGGTGTATGTTGCCTTTATGGACTTGGAGAAGGCCTATGACAGAGTGGATAGAGAAGGTTTGTGGAAAGTACTTAGAATATACGGAGTAGAGGGCAAGTTGCTGAAAGCAGTGAAGAGCATGTATGAGGGTGCAAAGGCGGCAGTACGTGTGGAGAGTGAGCAGAGCGAGTTCTTTGACCTGAATGTTGGTTTGAAACAGGGGTGTGTGATGTCCCCGTGGTTGTTACTGTATATATGGATGGAGTTATGAAAGAAATACTATCAAGAGCAGTGGATGTTGGTGTATCGCTGAAAAGGGAGGGAATTGAGTGGAAGCTACCTATACTGCTGTTTGCGGATGATACAGTTCTGATGAGTGATAATGAATGGGAGTTGCAGGGTCTGGTAAATGAGTTTGGAACAGTGTGCGAAAAACGGAATTTGAAGGTAAATACGGGGAAGAGCAAGGTTATGGTCTTCGAAAGGGGTGAAGTCACAGAGTGTGAGGTGAAGCTGAACGGTCAGGCTATGGAGATCGTCAACTCTTTTAAGTATCTGGGCAGTGTGTTGAGTAAAGATGGGACTATGGATGAAGAGGTGCGGGAGAGGGTACAACAGGGGAAGAGGGTTGTAGGAACGCTAAAAGCAGTAACAAGAAATAGGGTGGTCAGTATGGAAGTGAAGAAGTCCTTGCATGACAGTGTGGTAATCCCGACACTGACTTACGGAAGCGAAGCATGGACGTTGGTTGAGAGACTCAGACCAAGAGTGAGAGCAGTGGAAATGAATTACTTAAGGAGTGCGTGCGGAGTTACATGGAGGGATAGACAGACTAATGAGGAAGTAAGAAGGAGGTGTGGTGTGGAGGTAGATGTGCTGGAAAGTGTGAAAAGGAACAACTTGAGATGGTTCGGCCATATGGAACGTATGGAAAGCGAGAGAATGACTAAGAGGGTGTACGAGAGCGAGGTGGAGGGACAGAGGGGGAGAGGTAGACCGAATATGAGGTGGAAGGATGGAGTGAGGAACTACATGAACGAAGGCGGTGCTGGTTGGGGGGAGGGGCGTCGACTGACTGGGGACAGAGGTGCATGGGGGCGGTTCGTTCGTGGCCACCCCTTCGGGGATCACGGCGTCAGGCAATAGATAGATAGATAGATAGGAAAAACTGATCCCTGCGGAACACCATACTGCAGGGGTGTCGAGTCCGAGACCACTTGATTTACCATCACACTCTGGGATCTACCTGACAAGTACGACCCAAGAAGCAAGAGAGCGGAGTCACGCACACCACAATCATAAAGATCACTCAATAACAACTCGTGATCCACTGTGTCAAAAGCCGCAGAGAGATCAAGCAAGACCAATAGTGAGGCCACACCATTGCAAATGTTCTCAACTAGATCATTATGTACTCTAATCAATGCTGTTTCAGTTGAATGATGCTGTCGGTAAGCAGACTGAAAAATTGGGATAGTTTCATTCTGCTGAAGTAGTGGTTGTAATTGGTCAAGTATTGCACGCTCTAATATCTTTGATATGAAGGACAGGTTGGAGACAGGACGATAGTTCAACATGTTCTCAACATCAAGTCCAGGTTTCTTTAGAGTAGGTCGGAGTAGTGCATGCTTTTCAGAATGTGGGAAGCTACCTTCAGAGAAGCACTTATTAATTATTTTGGAAATAAACTCAACTGTGTGATCATAGACTCTTGGTAGCTTGGAAACATTTATGGGATCCAACGGGCAAAATGTTTTATTGAGGTTTCTTATGTAGGACGAGATCATGTCCACCTCTACTGAGTGAAAGGATGAGAGGACATTATTAGGAATGTGTCGGGGTTGGAGTACAACTGAAAGTTCTTCACCAACAGAAGCATCATCCAATTCCTGTCTTATGCGAGTTATCTTGCCAGCAAAAAATGCCACAAAGTTGGCAGCCAACTCGGCATCAGGTACAGAAGGTCTTAAGCTGACTCTTGTTTTTCCAAGTAAACTGTTTACAATTGAAGCCAACCTCCTCTGGTCGTTACCACACGAGTCAACTTTTCCCTGATAATACACTTTCTTTTCATCTTTGATTTTGTAGACCACAGCTCTTCTGGCTGACAGCTCTTCATAGGGACATGCTAGGCTGGAAAAGCTAAAATAAATCTCCAACAATAAAGAGAAAAAGGAGTTGAATAACACTATACAATCCTGGTTCCCCTTACATTAAGTATCATTCAAAATGCTACTTCTGAGTCTTGTGTAGCATACCAGATGTTACGTGAGTTATAACTTCTTACCTAAGTGACCAACACTGGCCTAATCCCATCTAGTAAAGAACTCAATCCCGAGCTTGAGTTGGGAGGCATTTGAAGTATTTTGAACAACAACATTTACTACCCGAGGTACAGCATGAACAGGTAGAAGAGATGGAATATATTGACGATGTGCAGGAGGAAGTGGAACACGTACCGTCTGCACAACCATTACAATCGTCAGGCCTTTCAGAAGTAGACTCAGTAGCTTCTAGAGATTCCAATAAAGAATATGTAATTAGGGAAGATCTGCAGGATATGATAAATGATATGATGCAATCTTTTCAGAGGGAAACAAGGATACTGGAAACTCATGTCAGTTGCACGACCGTTGGAATCAGCCAAGGTTGCCACTAAAACTAACTTGCCCTCCCCTCTTACTTGTTCTAGTAATACCCTGTTAACGTCAACGTTAACACACCATCAGCCGCTCACGGCGCACAGCTGATCACCACACCGCCAGACGTACGATGAACAGTAACAGGAAAATATGTATAGTGTGCGATATTGGATTCAACAAAAGGAGTACAACGTCACAATGTAGTAGTTGTAATGAAACAGTACACGATCGATGTACTTACGTTACTAGCAGAAAAGAAGTGGAATGCGATAAATGTAGGGAAATAGCTATTAAGGGTCCTAAAATCATTTGTGAAATATGTGAATCACTCATAACAAGAAAACAAAGGATCATAAACTGTGTTAAGTGTAAAACTGTAGCTCACATGAAGTGCATCTCTAAGAAGACCAACAGTGAAGAACGGGAATTCCTATGCAACATATGTGCCTTGCATTCATTACCGAATATTAATGTAAATGAACCAATTAGTATTAACAACTCAGAATCCAGCCAGGACACATTCAAAATCAAAGATGAATACAGAGTGTTCACCAACAAAGGGCTCCATCTTATCCACATTAACGCCAGATCAATGTACCATAAATTGTCAGAATTAAACTTGTTAGCTAATAAGGCCAAAGCTTCAATAATTGCAATCACAGAAACCTGGCTGGATTCAAGTATAAACGATGGTGAAATAAACATTCAAGGTTTCAATATGGTTAGGAATGATCGCAATAGGCATGGGGGAGGAGTATGTCTGTATGTAAAAAACAACCTCACACACACAACCAGGACCGACCTCCATGTAGAAAATCACGAAGCTCTGTGGATCGATCTACACCTGCCGAGGACAAGACCCATCACAATTGGGGTATGCTATAGGCCACCAGACGACACACAATTCTTGACCAAATTTGAAAGGAACGTTGTCATCGCTAGACCCTCGGAATGAATCCATCATACTAGGGGATTTTAACCTGTGTTACAAACAACGAAATGATAGGCTTGTACGAGAATATAGGCATATACTGACAATGCACAATCACAAACAACTCATCACAACCCCCACACGTATCTCTGAGAACACTGCCACAATAATAGACCACATAAACTGTAACAGAGAGGACAAAATATCCCAATCAGGGGTTATACAGACTGGGATAAGTGATCACTTCGTCACATATTGCACACGAAAAACCACAAAAATTACCCTAGAGAATCACAAGATTATCAAAACAAGGTCACTCAGAAACTACAATAAAGAAACATTTCTGGACATTTTATGGAATACAGACTGGTCTCCAGTGTTTGGAAGTACAAACGTTAATGACGCATGGGTTGGCTTCAGAACCATCATCACAAACATTCTAGACGAAATAGCTCCTCTGAAAGACATACGAATTAAAGCAAGGTCAGACCCATGGATCAACAATGACATACTACACCATCTGGAACACAGAGACAATCTGTTAAAAAGGCTAGCGAAACATAGACAGGATCAAGGTCTGAAACATGAGTTCAACAGGGCCAGGAATAAACTAAGTAGGAAAATAAAATCAGCGAAAACTAATTATTTTCACAATAAGGCAGAGGAATATCAGAATAACCCAAAGAAACTATGGAGGCACCTAAAAACAACAGGCTACAGCAACAAGACAAGGGATTCGTCTAACACTAATATTGCTCTCACCATTAATGATCAGATTTGCCACGATAAACGACAAATTTCAACCTACTTCAACTCCTTCTTCACCTCCATAGCAAACACACTTGCACAGAACCTACCTCAACCTCTCAATAAATACACGACAACAACGGCCACCTTTCGAAATTTCTACAGAGATAAAGACATACATCCAAACACATTTGGATTGCAAAATGTTACACCAAAATACACTTTTGACGAGCTGTCTAACCTAAATGTACATAAAAGCACAGGACCAGACAAAATTCCTGCCAAATTTCTACGAGATGGAGCCATTGGTATAGCAGGCCCCCTAACCCACATCATCAACTTGTCAATTAACACCAACACTGTACCTGCTGAACTGAAGGAAGCTATTGTAACACCTCTATTCAAGAAAGGAAATAAGCTAGAAGTTGGTAACTACAGACCAGTTAGCATATTATGTATTGTATCTAAAATCCTTGAAAGAGCGGTATACACCCAAATTGAACACTACCTCAAACAAAATTATCTATTCTATAAGTTTCAATCAGGTTTCAGATGCATGTACTCGACAGACTCCTGTCTCATCCACTTAACGGATCACATTCGTAAAGAAATGTCTAAAGGTAACTACACCGGTATGGTTCTTCTTGATCTACAAAAAGCGTTTGACACAGTAGACCATGATATCCTATGTAATAAACTACAAGCAATGGGCATAGGATCTGTAAACTGGTTTAAATCTTATCTTAGTGGTAGAACTCAAAGAGTCAAAATTGACGATAATATATCTGATCCTATGCCAATTAACTGTGGGGTCCCGCAGGGAAGCATCCTTGGTCCCTTACTCTTTCTCTGTTATGTGAACGACATGGAACTGAGCGTCTCATGTAAATTATTACTGTATGCAGACGACAGCGTGCTCCTGGTTTCAGGAAAAGACCCAATAAGTATTGCCGCTTCACTTTCCAAAGAACTAGAATCATGTAGTGAATGGCTAGTGGACAATAGACTATCTCTTCACCTGGGCAAGACGGAAGCCATCTTATGTGGAACAAAACGCAAACTGAAAGACATTGTGGGCTTCTCGGTCAACTGTAATGATATTCCTATAACAACAGTGTCACAAGTTAAATATCTCGGACTAAAACTGGACGCGAGTTTGTCAGGTGAAACAATTTTGGAATCTATCCTGAGTAAGTGTAGAGCACGTATAAAATACCTGTATAGACAGGTGGGATGCTTGCCCGCGGCGACCAAAAAGACCCTCTGCCAAGCGCTTGTTCAATGTCATTTTGACTATTCTGTGTCATCCTGGTACTCTGCATCATCTAAATCAGCACAGCACAAACTTCAGGTCACTCAAAATAAAATGGTTAGGTTCATGCTGAACCTAGGACCCAGATCACATGTTGGCCAGGAACAACTTCAGTCACTAGGTATGCTCAATGTCGCTGACAGGGCCAAACAAATCAGGCTCACTAATGCCTTCAACATTTTCTATGACAGAGCTCCAGAGTACCTAAAGAATGATTTTGTTAAAGCAAATGGGAGGAGTGGACATAATACAAGAAACAGGATGTTTAATTTTAAGGTCCCGAGAATCCAAGGACAGGGTAAGCAAACATTCTTCTTCACACCGCCATCAAAGACTGGAACGACCTACCCCAGTCAGTCCGTGAAAAGAGAACACTGTATTCCTTCAGACGTAGCCTGAAGGAACACCTGAACCGGACAGCTGCGAGAAGGGAGCACCAAGCTTATGTCTACTACTAAATGCGACATAAGAGATAGACAAACCAAACTGAAATTATTACTGATTACGGATTACTGATATTTACTATAGGATGTAAGGTATCTTAAAATAACCCCCTAGAAATACTTTCTCTAAAGTATCTATTTCTTTATCCTTCCCATTTCCCCCAGCTAACCTAATCCCACAAGGACCCCAATGGAAATACGCCTAACGGCCTTATTGGGCTATCCTTAGTTGGAATTATGCAAGGCTGGTACATGTCATATTTGTAACAAACTATGTGGTACCAACTCTGTAAATTGCTAACTGAATAAATATTATTATTATTATTATTATTATTATTATAACAACAACTAATGTTTGAGTTATAACAGATGTAATTCCTCCACGTTTGGAGAAAACTCCCATCAAGAAAGGCCCTATGCCGTTGCTTTATGGTCCGGACTTAGCATGGGTCAACGTTCTGGCTCAAAATCCCTCCATTGCACAACAGACAATCTCGGGGGAGCTTCCGGTACCAAGTCATTGGCAAATTCAAATGAATGAGCACAGGAAACTAAGAGCTAAGGATGTTTCATTCGACACTCTAGATGTCTCCATTAAAGCTATTCCGAGTGTGTATGCCCCTAATTATTTCGTGTATACTTCCTCTCCAGCTTTAGCACCTCCCTCATCTGCATGGCTTTATGCGGACTGGTCAAAGGTGGATGGTTTTAACGACATCAAAGCTCTTGCTTTACTGACGCCAGAATTGGATACAATTTCGGTCAGGGATCAGTCCTGCAGCCCAGTCCTACAGATAGGGGAGGTGGGTACAGGTCCATGGTTAGATTGGGAGGCGGAGGCACAACAATTCGCCTCCACTATTACGAGTAAGTCTTCCCACCAGATCCCACAGGAAACACATACAGTAGTTGGTTTTCTCTACCTGTTGCCGCTGCCGGGGGTGTCCCTCAAGCTTTAAAAGATTTTCTAACTGCTCCAAAATTGTCAGTGGGAAATGCAGGAACCCTTTTCAACCCCACTTCTGGCTCAATTAGATAAAGACTTCAAGTTACGACAGAAGGCTATAAGACTCGTATCACAATTTTTGATGAGTCGTCAGATAGCCCAGTCCCTAGTTTAGAAGTACTCAGGCAATTACTGACTCAGATGCCAAGAAGGCACTTACTTTGTCCCGCCGCTTGATTTTGCAAAATTCAATTCAGTCACTACCTACCTAAGGTTACCTAAGGTTGTGTTCGCCACTCTCCTAGCAGCACCGAGGAGCGCGTCGCCCCTCGTTGTGGGTTGTGTTTTGGTGCAGCAGACTGTTTGAAGAGACAGCACGCTCCCTTGCGAAGATGGGCTCGTCTGGCACTTTTTGCAGTTCGACATCGAGAGCTCTCTTGAAGTTGTCTAAAGAGATGCCCCTCATGTCTCACTCGAGCCCGACGCGCCAACCCGCCAACAGCACTTCGCTCTCGCTGCTCGAAATCTGACCATAACTTGAGTACTCCATTACTCATCCCCTTATTTGTTTGCATGAGCTGTAGCTAAGCTCTAGCTTAACGTTTGTTTTTCAAAATTCTATTTGTCAAGTTAGTAGAGACGCAGCCGATACCAGCGCCACCTGTGTACGCATAAACAAACCCTCTTCTTGTATTTTATATATCAAAGTCTAGCCAATACTGTACTTGGTTGAACTTTTTATCTTGGTTATCTATATAAATCGCACACACTAACATTTGTCAAGATAGTTTTAATATTGGGTTAGAATAATTTAGTTACTGTAATACTTTTTGGTTATGGTCTTCGAAAGGGGTGAAGTCACAGAGTGTGAGGTGAAGCTGAACGGTCAGGCTATGGAGATCGTCAACTCTTTTAAGTATCTGGGCAGTGTGTTGAGTAAAGATGGGACTATGGATGAAGAGGTGCGGGAGAGGGTACAACAGGGGAAGAGGGTTGTAGGAACGCTAAAAGCAGTAACAAGAAATAGGGTGGTCAGTATGGAAGTGAAGAAGTCCTTGCATGACAGTGTGGTAATCCCGACACTGACTTACGGAAGCGAAGCATGGACGTTGGTTGAGAGACTCAGACCAAGAGTGAGAGCAGTGGAAATGAATTACTTAAGGAGTGCGTGCGGAGTTACATGGAGGGATAGACAGACTAATGAGGAAGTAAGAAGGAGGTGTGGTGTGGAGGTAGATGTGCTGGAAAGTGTGAAAAGGAACAACTTGAGATGGTTCGGCCATATGGAACGTATGGAAAGCGAGAGAATGACTAAGAGGGTGTACGAGAGCGAGGTGGAGGGACAGAGGGGGAGAGGTAGACCGAATATGAGGTGGAAGGATGGAGTGAGGAACTACATGAACGAAGGCGGTGCTGGTTGGGGGGAGGGGCGTCGACTGACTGGGGACAGAGGTGCATGGGGGCGGTTCGTTCGTGGCCACCCCTTCGGGGATCACGGCGTCAGGCAATAGATAGATAGATAGAATACTTTTTGATAGCCTATTTGCCAGGGATATTACTAACTCCATTATTATTATTATTGTCGACCACTGTATAAACTAATATACAGGCTTTAGCCTAACTGTGTCATACTGCTAACATAATTTTATTTTTATTTTCAGGCATAAAATTGTGTTCTATTGCTAACATATTCTTTTTGTGATCAACATATTCTTTTTGTGATTTACAGGCATTAATTGTACCATATTGCTAACCAATATTTTTTGTTACTGTACTGTATACTGCTTTCCAGTTTTCTCACTAGGCTAAATTAACCCTCTCCCACTTTTTTTTCCAGTAAATTTTGTAACAAATTACTAGTCCATTTACAATTTTCAGACTTTAACTGTGTCATACTGCTAACATCAATTTTTGTTATATTTTCAGGCATAAATTATGTTCTATTGCTAACATATTTTTTGTGATTTACAGCCATAATATTCTTTTTGTGATTAACATATTCTTTTTGTGATTTACAGGCATTAATTGTACCATATTGCTAACAAATATTTTGTTGTTACTGTACTGTATACTGTTTTCCATTTTTTTCACTAGGCTACATTAACCCTCTCCCACTTTTTTTTTCCAGTAAATTTTGTAACAAATTTCTAGTCCATCTGTGATTTTCAGGCTTTAACTGTGTCATACTGGTAACATCAATTTTTGTTTTCAGGCATAAATTGTGTTCTATTGCTAACATATTTTTTGTGATTTACAGGCATATTAATTTTATCATATTGCTAACAAATTTTTTTGTGATTTTCAGGAATTAATTGTATCACATTGCTAACATACATTTTTTGTGATTTTCAAGCTTTAATTGTACCATTTTGCTAACATAAATTTGTGTGATTTTCAGGCATATTGTGATTATATCGTCATGGCGCCGCAACGAACCTGCACGAGTTGTTCCGGTAAATTTGGCCCTACCATGTTTGTTGATACTGATGTCCAAATTTGTAGATTTTGCCAGATCCGAGAGAAGATTGCGGATGAATTGAATGCAGCTCACCGCAAGATCGATGCCCTGACTACGAAGCTTGAATCCCTTCAAGAATTTGCCACACTCAACGTAGGAGTGCCCTCGGCCCAAGAAACCACTACGATGTCAACCACCATTCCAGTGCATACAGTACCGGTACCGGTACCCACACCAGCAGCTACCTTAGATGTTGCAGATAATAATAATGACTACTCTCACTCCCCCCCAGGACAACTTTCAGTTAGTGAGAAACAATGTGCATCCCAGTACCAGTACCAGGAAGGTCATCCCGACAACATGCCAAAACCGCTTCAAAATTCTGGCTATTGACGAGGAAGAGGAAACGGAAGAAGTTTGGCTTGTGGGCGACTCCATGGTCCGTGGCCAACTAACCGAGTTCTGCGCCAGGGCACCCAGGACCAGAAAGCGATTCTGTATCCCAGGTGGCGGCGTGGACGACATTGTTGCGGCTGTGGAAGAGGTTTCCAGGCTCGCCCCCGCAAGCACTACGTACGTCATCCACGTTGGATCTAACGATGTCCAACGGACGCGGTCAGAGGAACTACTTTGCAAGTACCGGCGGCTGATCAGGTCCTTCAAGGAAAAATCTAATAGAATCTTAATTTCAGGAATTGTTCCCCGGATTGATGTAGAAAACCGATTCTACAACATAGCTACCAGTACAAATCGCCGACTAGCCAAACTCTGCAGGGAGGAGGACATCGGCTTTGTCGACACGTGGGATCATTTTTACTATGATCAATCTTTGTTTTCAGGAGATGGTGTACATCTCAATGAAAAAATGTTACGGTACATTTTATTAGTAATTGAGGTAGGTTATTGTTAACTCCCTGTGCCTCCCAGTTTCCAGTCTTCCCCTTCAGTGCCTTCTCATCCTCCTTCCCTTCCCATTCTTGCCATTATTTCCCATCGTTAACCTCTCTTGTATATATTTTCCGTCCACGGTATTTACTGTATTTTGTAAATCTGTGATGTATAATTGTAATGTATATATTTTCTTCCCACTTATGTGTGTATTTTTCTTGATGTATTCAATTTTTCCCTTTCTTAGTTTTCTTCAATTTTTTCGTTATTTTCTTCTCTTTTTTGTTTTTGTTTTGTTTTTATTTTCCCTCCCTAGTTACTCTTTCGTCCTGTGTGTATTTGTTCCACCTCTCTGATATATATTTGTCTATCTATCTATCTATCTATATGCTCAGGCCCAATCCCCATTTTGGGGGTAGCCGACTCAAGACAGAGCAAGAACAGGGAAAACACAAAAACAACATAAAACAAAAAATAAACACAGATAAAAAACACAAACTCTCACACATCCAGGTCACCCAGGAGAAGACCCAGAGACCAGGGTTACCAAGGTCGCTCCAGCACTCCCCCGGCCCCTGACCACCAGGAGAGGTTCCGATCTCGGCAGGCAGACATGCAGCGGAGCCAAAGCGACAAGCCCTCCCACCACACTTCCAGGCACACCCTTCATATTAATCGTCTCCCCGGGCCAGGCGCCTGATGGACTATTATCTAGTCCAACTTGCGCCCGACCCCTTACTCCAAATGACCACGTGTTCACTCAACTATTCACAAGCATTCTCCATTCACTCCTGTCCACCACCACTTCCCCTGCCTGATCTATAGTCATTCCTCTATCATCCAAAGCCTTTCTTACACAGTCTCTCCATCTCAATGGGGGTCTTCCTGCCCTTCTATCTCCCCTTGTACCTGACTCACATATTCTCTTTGTAAGCCTTTCATCTCCCATTCGTTCAACATGACCATACCAGCTCAGCACCCTTCTGTCCACTCTGGCTGACAAATGTTCCTGCTGCCCCACTCTCCTACGTATCTCTTCATTTCTCAATCTGTCTCTACGAGTAACTCCACACATACTCCTCAAGCAGCTCATCTCCATCACATCCAGCCCTCTTTTCTCCTTTTTCTTCAGAGCCCATGTCTCAGCCCCATACATCACTGTTGGCACAACAATTCCTTGATACAGTGCACTTTTTACTTTCACTCCGAGATTTCTCGTCTTCCACATACTTCCCATTGCTCCGAAAACCTTCCTTCCTTCACACACTCTCTGTTTTACCTCCACTTCCATACCTCCACTCCTGCTTATTGTTCCTCCTAGATATTTAAAAACACTCTACTTGTTCCAATATTTCCCCATCCAGCCTCACATCTAGATTCACCCTATGCTCTCCCCTATTACACACCATTACTTTACTTTTATTGACGTTCACCTTCAGTTTCCTCCTTCCACAAACCACACCAAACTCTTTGACTACCCGCTGCAGTTTCTCATCTATATTTCTCAAATATATATATTTGTATATATCTTTTTAATTCTCTCTTTTACTACTTCTCTCGTTGTCCTATCTTTTTAGTATTTTTTAGTATGTCCATTTTGCAATGGAACCTTCGCAGTTTTTCTCTTCAGAGAGACGATTTGCGTGTTTTACTTTCTGCTCAATCCCCTAAGGTTGTCTGTCTCCAGGAAACTCGTCTTCTTTCTCCTCCAGTTCCTGTTCTTGGCTATTGTTTTCTTAGTTCTCCTCATTCTCTTTTGGACACTTGTATCATCCTTCACTCTGTTTCTAATGAAAAGTTTTCCTGCCCTACTTCTCTCCCTTGCACCTTTGTTAAGGTTTTTCTTGGTTGTTGGATTACAGTTGTTTCTCTTTATTTCTCTCCTTCTGTTCCCATCGATTTTGGTTCTTTTACCATGTTTTTAGCTTGGCTCTCCTCCGTGTTTATTACTTGGTGATTATAATTGTAGGCACACCCTGTGGGGTGATTCTGTCGTTACCTCACGTGGTCGTGCATTAGAGTCCTTTATTGCCAATAATAACCTCTTTCTTCTTAATACTGGTTCCCTGACTCATTTTGATGCTAGAACGCGTTCCTTTTCTTGTCTCGATCTTTCTTTTTGTTCCCCTTCCCTGTCTCTTCTTTTTCATTGGTCTGTTTTAAAGGATTCTCTCTGTAGCAACCATTTCCCTGTTCTGCTCTCTCCTACCTCCTATTCTCCTGTCCCTGGTCCTCCTCGTTGGTGCTTCCAGCGTGCGGACTGGTCTACTTTTGCTTCACTGTCTATCCCTTCCTTACCTCCATCTGATTTTTCATCTGTGCATGATTTGCAGGCCTTTTTTCTGGTAACTTTTTTGAGTGCTGCCTTAGTCTATATTCCCCGGACCTCCCATCCTTTTACGTCAAAATGTGTTCCATGGTGGTCCCCGGCCTGCTCCAAGGCTCTCCGCATTAACCCTCCAGCCCCGGGCACTCTAGCTCGCGACTGTGCTGTGGTACTGGGGGTTTTGACGATCTTTGGGCTATGTTAACTCATCTGTAATTCAATAAATATGGCATGTAATGTTATGAATAAAAAAGAAAAATGTTCCACAAACCTTCCTCTGTAGAATGCCGTTGTAGCCCAAGTGATTGCATAATGGTGAGTGCGGGAATACGAGTGCTTTTCGGCGGCAAATTCTTCCCGCGTTCGGATGCGTCGCCCCGGCCACGGCTACCACGCACCTAGCCGCTCGTCGCGCCCAAGTGTTTATCTCCCTTAGACGATTTTAGTGTTTGATATTGAGAATGTGATGTTTATTTGATATTTTTATTGTTATTTTGAGGCCAATTATATAAAGTATGTTTATTAGGGTATCACTGTCACTAATATTGCTCATTTTCACTCGATACCGTACATTTTATTAGTAATTGAGGTAGGTTATTGTTATTTAGGCACTGATTATTCGTTATCACAGGTGTTTATTATACTTTGGCCATCAAGTATTGGGTTTTGTGTCACTTTCACTGATAAATATGCTTTAGAGAGTGTCACTGTCACTGATAATGCTCATTTTCACTCAATACGGTACATTTTATTAGTAATTGAGGTAGGTTATTGTTATATTAGGCACTGATTATTCGTTTTCACAGGTGTTTATTATACTTTGGCCATCAAGTATTGGGTCGTGTGTCACTTTCACTTTGATAAATATGCTTTAGAGAGTGTCACTGTCACTGTAATGCTCATATTCACTCGATACGGTACATTTTATTAGTAATTGAGGTAGGTTATTGTTATATTAGGCACTGATTATTCGTTATCACAGGTGTTTATTATACTTTGGCCATCAAGTATTGGGTCTTGTGTTACTTTCACTTTGATAAATATGCTTTAGAGAGTGTCACTGTCACTGATAATGCTCATTTTCACTCGATACCGTACATTTTATTAGTAATTGAGGTAGGTTATTGGTATACAGTATTAGGCACTGATTATTTTTTATCACAGGTGTTTATTATACTTTGGGCATCAAATATTAGGTCTTGTGTCACTTTCACTTAGTTATATGCTTTGTAAACGTTTTATATACCATTTGTTATGTCTTTTTTCACTGATTTATATATTTCTATAGGTTGTAATCATATGAATGTCACTTATTATATACATATGTGTCACTTTCACATATTATTATGGTGTAATTGTATTTGATTTGTATAAATGTTCTCATAATACATGACTTTTGTATAACAATAAATTGTTTTACTTCCACTTTTTGCCTATATATATACTGTACATATTGTCATTATCTTTGGCACTTTCACTATGATTATTAGAACTCCTGCTTGGAGTGGTAATCAAAGAAGCACCCTACAGCACAGAGTGCCACCCTGCACTCCACACACTCCAGGGTGGACTTTTTACCTGACCTCGCCCTGAGCCTGGTGTTGTAGCAGACATGGCACCGCTTCTGCTGCGTTCTTCCTGATTCGGACTGAGGCAGGGGAACAAGCCTGTGCATATTCATGTAATATGCACAGTGCAAGTGGTCAGCAGCGGCGGGCCCAGCATGTGCCACTGCCCTCTGTGGCGTAGCATACTTCTCCAGGAGCTCCTTCAACACCTGCTTTTGGAACCTCCGCAGGCTATTGAACTTCCTGGGTGTGTTCTCATTCCGAAGCTTGTGGATGTTGTAGGCGTTCAGAATGGACATGTCCACCACGTGTAGAAAGAACTTTTTGTACCATCTGCACGAGGTACGCAGGCAGTCAATGAAGCCTATCTGCATGTCGGACTTGTCCACCAGCCTCATGTTGATGTTGTAGTCCAGGACAGCATCGGGCTTGGTCACCCTGGCCTGGGTGCGGTGATCCACCTTGCCAGTCTCCACCATTTCCCCCTTGTGGATGGTGCTCAGGAGGTTGACCTTCCGCTGGTCGTGCCAGTGGATAGCCAGAATGGGCCCCGACTTCTTCCTGAACACATCACCTTTTTTGGTCTTTGGAGGGAAAGTTGGCATGCCCTTCCTGTTCCCTCCTACTGTGCCTACAGTCCCCGTCTTGCGCTCAAGCAGGTACTTTGAGAGAGTGGGAGACGTGTAGTAATTGTCCGTGAAGAGGACGTGATTCTTGTGGAAATAGCGGTCCATCATGGCTTGCACCACTGCTCCGCCAAAGCCATTGAGGGGGTCCACAAGCACGTCCCCTTCCTTCCTGCTGTAGACCAGGAAGTCCAGGACATAGCCAGTTTGACAGTCGCACAGCACAAAGAATTTTATGCCAAAACGATGTCTTTTTGAGGGGATGTACTGCCGGAAGCTGAGTTTTCCCCGGAACAGCACAAGAGACTCGTCAATGACAACCTTGCAGAAGGGCTTGAAGTAGGAGGTGAAGCGTTCTCGCATCATCTCGTACAACGTCCTAATCTTCCATAGCTTGTCTGGGAGGTGGACGTCGGTGTTGGTGACAAGATGGAGCGCTGTGAGGATATCAAGGTACCGGTCGCGAGACATATATTTCCCGAAGGCAGGGGTGGATATGAGATCATTGGTGATCCAATAGTCAGGCAACCTATGCTTCTTGACATGAGGCATTAGCATGGTGAGTGCCAGGAAGACCATGAACTCGTGATGAGTCACTGGGGTCCACTGCCTCATGTGGCCCTTGGTCACCTTGCCCAAAAAGTGGACCTGGAATTGGTGCTGCTTATTTGTCTCTTTGACAACATACCCTACCACCTCCTCATCAAAGAAGGCCTCAAAAAGTTCGTGTGGTGGAGCATTGGGGCCTGCGGGAAAATTGGGGGTAATGCCTGAACCCTCCTGTACCTCATCAAAAGCTGGCACATCAAGGTTGTACTCATCCCCGTCAACTACATCTTGCCACTGAAAAACGTAGAATGGGTCTTGTCTACGCTGACGAGGAGCTCCAGCTGGTGGCCCAGCACGCCCACGGCCAACTCGGGAGGCGCGCGGCCAGGGCGGCGGCCAGCACGACGCCGGGCCAAGCGGATGGGTTGAGGGTCATCCATGTCCATGTAGTCATCGTCAGAGTGGTCATCTTGCCCTGACGGTGGACCTATATAGTCATGGCCAGAGTCTTCTGAGAGGTGCACTTCATCGTCAGTGGCCCCCACATAATCTGGCGGGGAACGAGTGATGCGTGGGCGGCGTGCGGGTGGGCGAGGTGGGGAAGGAGTGGCAGGTGAGGCTATGTCCCCCCGAGGTCCTGGGCTCCTTGGCCTGCGACGAGTGACAGAAAGCAATGCTTCACTGTCACTAGGTCCAGGTATTGGTGATGCGAGCTCAAATACTTCTTCAGGAAGACATGTTGAAGGCAGGAGAGGTGGGGAGGACCGTGGGGAAAGTTGCGGGGGCGTATGGCTGGGGCGGGCAGGGGTGGACGCCGCGGGAGCCTCGAACAAAACCCGCTTACTTTTCTGTCCTTTTTTGGCATATTTCCTGCCTTTCCCCTTTTCGGCAGCAGTATGTCTCCTGTCCTAGGAGGCAAATAGGCCGAAAGTGGGGGGTCCTCAACCCTTGGCAGTGGTGGGGAAAAATGCGGGGCACCCGGGTCATCTTGGGTGGCTTGGGTAGATAAGGGAGACAATGGCGGGCAAGATGAGTCACCACGCTCACCCTCACTCACAGCCTCATCCTCACCAAGTCTTTTGGCTTCTTCTCTAGCTGCCGCGGCCGCCTTTTCAAGTATTTGCTTCTTATATAAGTGTAGCTTGAAAGGCGATTTAGCTGGCGAAGGGCTTGGAGTCGTGTCACTCAAGTGAAACTTGGAGAGTGATCTTGAACTCTCCCACTCACTCACTCTCTCAACTTGAATGTCTTCAGGTAAAACAGCTTTCTCAAAAGCTGGTACATCACCTTCATCACTCTCATCACTCTCATGTTCACTCGCAAATCCCACGAATTGCTCGTCTTTGTCACTCTCATCGCCATAATCACTCGACTTATAATTAGTGGAGTTATCACTGCCTTCATCATCAACATTATGCTGTGCATCAGCATGCTCATAAAGTCTCAATGTCGTCTCAATACCTCCGGGAGATAACACATTTAGGCGATGGCGTCGGGGTAAGGCGCGACGAACTAGGGCGGGCGTCGTAGGGAGCACGGTATCGGACACAGCGGAATCACTATTTGGCGTACTATCCATGATGGCGTCGGGGTAAATACTGTTGCTGTGGCGTAGTTTACGTCTGGTGGCGCCACCTACCCTCCCACGATACCAAAAATTTACTCGCGGCATTCGAAAGCACGCACGCAAGCAATGGGCGTTCAAGAGCCCTTCCGGGTTGCGCGGGCCGAGTTTGTTATGGGCGTTCAAGAGCCCTTCCGGGTCTGAAGGGTTAAACGGGCTTCTTGGAAGAGCTTTCGTCATAAGCGTTTTACTCCCGCTCATGATCGTTCTTTCATACTTTTTCGTAAGGCGTCTGCCTTCCTCCATCGCTCAGTCAGATCTGCTAAATGTCAAAGTTGGGTGTCCTATGTTTCCACCATTACATCCTTTACTCCTGTTCAGCCCGTCTGGAAACGCATTCGCAAGATTTCGGGCAAACGTTTACCTCCCCATTCTCATGTGCTTCATGTTGATGGTGAGTCTGTTGCTGACTCGGAGGCAGTTGCCAGTCATTTAGGTCTCTACTTTAGCTCTGTCAGTAGTGGCTCTCATCTCCCTCCAGAATTTCATTCACTTAAAGCCGTTGCTGAGACTTCTCCAGTTATTTTCACTCTGTCTTCAGAAGAGTCTTACAACGCCCCGTTTTCTTCGTGTGAGTTGCTCTCTGCTCTTCGTGCCTGTAAGGCTACTTCTGAGGGTCTTGATGGAGTCCATTATTTAATGCTTAAGCATCTTTCCTCAGAGGCTTTGCTATTTTTGTTGGCTATTTTTAATAAAGTTTGGTCATCTGGTGTTTTCCCTCCTGCATGGAGTTCTGCTCTAACCATTCCATTCCTTAAGCCTGGTAAGTCAGGTTTTTCGCCCCAGGACTATCGCCCTATTGTTTTGACAAGTTGCTTATGCAAGCTGTTTGAACGGATGGTTAATGTCCGCCTGATGTGGCTTCTTGAGTCACGTCAGCTTTTGTCTTCGACCCAATTTGGTTTTCGGCGTGCTCGGTCCACTATTCACCCTTTGCTTAGTTTGGAGACCTACGCCCGATCTGCTTTTGCTCGCCATGAGTCTGTTCTTGCTGTTTTCTTCGATCTCGAGAAGGCGTACGACTCCACGTGGAAGCATCACATTTTGTGCCAACTCCGTTCTTTTCGTATCGGTGGTAATATGGGCGTCTTTATTCATAATTTCCTTTCTTTTCGTTCATTTCGTGTCCGAGTTAATTCCTCGTTTTCTCGGTTATACCCTCAGTTGGAGGGCGTGCCTCAGGGTTCCGTCTTAAGTACTATCCTCTTTCTAATAGAAATTAATGGCATTATCTCTTCCCTTCCGGCTAAGGCCAGGTCCTCCTTATATGTAGACGACTTTGCAATTAATGCTACGGATTCGGATATTGCTGCGTTACGCTCCCTTATCCAATCTGCGATTGTGGCTGCCTCGTCATGGGCCACCGCTCACAGGTTTCGTTTTTCCACGACTAAATCTTGTGCTATGACTTTCACTCATCGCCACGTTATCCCACGTCCTTCTCTTGAGCTTTACAGTTCCGTTTTACCTTATCGCTCTTCTACTACCTTCTCGTCTTTGAATCCCGTCTTAACTGGGAAGCTCATGTTTTCTCAGTTAAGGTTGCTACTTTGCACCGTCTTCGTCTCCTCCAGACTCTATCTCACCTTACCTGGGGTGCGGACCGTGCTCTCCTTCTTCGCCTTCACGTTGCCCTTGTTCTTTCTAAACTCGATTATGGTTTGTCAGGTTTACTCCTCAGCCTCAGACACAGTCCTACATAAACTTGACTCTGTTCCCCATTTCGGTTTGCACCTTGCCTTGGGTGCTTTTCGCTCTTCCCTTGTTGAAAGCCTCAATGCTGAATCCGGCGTCCCTTCTTTGTACCGGCATCGGGCCCTTCTCTCTCTCCGGTAATATGCCGGGTCGCTTCAGCTTCCTTCTTTGCGGACCTCTCTTACTCCTACTGTTCCTGTTCCGTCTCATTCTCGCCTTCGGCCCCCTTTCCTTTCTCGTATGAATTCCTTACTTTCTCCTTCTTCGTTTTCCCCCTTCCACGTTCTTCCGCTACGACTCAGTAAGTGTCCCCCTTGGCTTCTTCCTCGTATTTCCATGTGTCCCTCTCTTCTTCCTTGTTCTAAGTCCTCTACCCCGCCCCCGGTTCTTTTATCTCGTTACCTTGAACACCTTGCACAGCATTCTTCTTCTACTCCAGTTTACACTGATGGCTCCCGTTCGTCTTCTGACGTCGGGTTTGCCATCCTTTTTCCTTCTCGTTCTTATCAGTATTCTCTCCCTTCTATAGCCGGTGTTCTGACTGCCGAACTTTATGCTATCTTCTTTGCCGTCCGTCTCATCTGCTCCTTTCCTTCTTCCTCCTTTACTCTTTTTTCTGATTCGTACAACGCCCTTCTCCTGCAGTCTTTCCCTGCTGTTCATCCGTTGGTTCTTGCCATCCAAGATTGGCTTGTCAGTCTTTCTTCTCGGAAGAAGGTTGTCCACTTTTGCTGGGTGCCTAGCCATGTTGGTGTCCGTGGGAATGAGCAGGTTGATGTTCTCGCTCGTGATGCTGCGACGGTCAGGTCACCTTCTCTTTCTATTCCCGCCTCTGATTATTATCCTGCTATCTCTGCCTTCCTTCTGTCTCGTTGGCAAACCATGTGGTCTTCTCTTTCCTCTAATAAGCTCCGTACTGTTAAGGCCTCCGTTTCTGCCTTGGCTAACCCCTCTCACCGTGTTTGCTGTTGGGAGACTGCGTTGGCCTGGCTTCGGATAGGCCATACCAGACTTACCCACTCCTTCCTAATGTCCCGGTCACCTCCGCCGCTTTGCTCCCGGTGTGATGTTCAAATTTCTATTTCTCACATCTTCCTTGACTGTCCTCTCTTTTCTCCGGCCCGAATACATTGTTTTCCCTTCCCCTTTGCCCTTGGTCGTCGACCATGTCTTACCGATATCCTCTCCGAGTCCCCTTTCTTTTCCGTTGACCGTGTAATGGCTTTCCTTTCTTCTCTCAGCCTCATTAACGATATTTGAGCTCCTTTCCTTCTAACTCTATCCGTTTTCTGCCTTAGTGCCATATGGCCTTTGTTGCCTGGTGCTAGGAATTTATTAATGTTATGTTATTCAGTATATTAAGGGCCTAGAGCAATTAGATGCTTATTCAGCAACATTTCTACATTAAAGGTAATTACTTCAAATATGTCTTATCAATCTATCTATATCTATATTATGTATCTATTATTAATCTATCTATATCTATATTATGTTAGCATTTGACTAGTATTGTTAATGAACTCATTGAGGATTATGAAGTGTTTTGACAGATTATTCTGGCTATTGTTAGCTGATTATATTAAGTTTTGCAAGGCTCTAAAGCACTCAAATGGGTAAAAACTGTCTCAATCACCCCTCTGAGTCCCACAATTCCTTCTTAAACTGAATATAATCGTCTACTTGTAGCCAGAATTAAATGTCAAAATGCGTCATAATCCTCAAGAGGTTAACATCAGAATGTGTACATCACCTCACCTTGGAAAAAGCGTATGATCGTGTGGACCGTGAAGCAATGTGGAAGGTGTTAAGGATTTATGAAATAGGAGGAAATTTGTTAGAAGCAGTTAAGAATTTTTATGAAGGGAGCAGAGCATGTGTGAGAGTAGGAAATGGTGAGTTGAGTGAATGGTTTGAGGTAAAGGTAGGTTTGCGACAGGGTTGTGTAATGTCACCATGGCTGTTTAATATATTTATGGATGGTGTGGTGAGGGAGGTGAAAAGGAGAACTATGGGAAGAGGATTGGGTTTAGTAGGGAAGAATGGTAGAGATTGGGAGTTGAATCAGTTGCTGTTCGCTGATGACACAGCATTGGTGGCGGATTCTGATGAGAAACTGCAGCGGGTAGTCAAAGAGTTTGGTGTGGTTTGTGGAAGGAGGAAACTGAAGGTGAACGTCAATAAAAGTAAAGTAATGGTGTGTAATAGGGGAGAGCATAGGGTGAATCTAGATGTGAGGCTGGATGGGGAAATATTGGAACAAGTAGAGTGTTTTAAATATCTAGGAGGAACGATAAGCAGGAGTGGAGGTATGGAAGTGGAGGTAAAACAGAGAATGTGTGAAGGAAGGAAGGTTTTCGGAGCAATGGGAAGTATGTGGAAGACGAGAAATCTCGGAGTGAAAGTAAAAAGTGCACTGTATCAAGGAATTGTTGTGCCAACAGTGATGTATGGGGCTGAGACATGGGTTCTGAAGAAAAAGGAGAAAAGAGGGCTGGATGTGATGGAGATGAGCTGCTTGAGGAGTATGTGTGGAGTTACTCGTAGAGACAGATTGAGAAATGAAGAGATACGTAGGAGAGTGGGGCAGCAGGAACATTTGTCAGCCAGAGTGGACAGAAGGGTGCGGAGCTGGTATGGTCATGTTGAACGAATGGGAGATGAAAGGCTTACAAAGAGAATATGTGAGTCAGGTACAAGGGGAGATAGAAGGGCAGGAAGACCCCCATTGAGATGGAGAGACTGTGTAAGAAAGGCTTTGGATGATAGAGGAATGACTATAGATCAGGCAGGGGAAGTGGTGGTGGACAGGAGTGAATGGAGAATGCTTGTGAATAGTTGAGTGAACACGTGGTCATTTGGAGTAAGGGGTCGGGCGCAAGTTGGACTAGATAATAGTCCATCAGGCGCCTGGCCCTGGGAGACGATTAATATGAAGGGTGCGCCTGGAAGTGTGGTGGGAGGGCTTGTGGCTTTGGCTCCGCTGCATGTCTGCCTGCCGAGATCGGAACCTCTCCGGGTGGTCGGGGGCCGGGGGAGTGCTGGAGCGACCTTGGTGACCCTGGTCTCTGGGTCTTTTCCTGGGTGACCTGGATGTGTGTGAGTTTGTGCTTTTTATCTGTGTTTATTTGTTGTTTTATGTTGTTTTTGTGTTTTCCCTGTTCTTGCTCTGTCTTGAGTCGGCTACCCCCAAAATGGGGATTGGGCCTGAGCATATAGATAGAATTGATAGACCTCACCTATACAGGCTATATATAGGGAGTCACTCTCTTAAGGGGAGGTATTAGGTTTGTCAACCTCCTTCTCCCTCATGTTTAGCCCCATACATTTTAAGACACTTCACCCCATGCAGGTGTTGATTATTCCCAGTCAAGAGATAGCGAGCCTGCAATTTAGAACTCGGCCCTTAGCTGGAATGAGACCGGCCAGTTAATGAAGAAGTACGTAATGAATGAACGGCCAGATATAACAACAAGGGGGTGGTGATGGAAAAGAAGGAATAATATAGTCCATTGGAACAGAAAAACAAGGACTACGACTCCCTACCCCTCCTGTGGTTACATGAAGAGTTGAAGACATGTACAATAAAGCCAATACAATAAAAAAATTAAGACAATAACATAATCCTTAGTACACACGATATAAAAATACATCCGTAGAAATACAAAAGCAAAACAGAAGACAAAATGCAAAACTAAGACAAGGTAAACAAAACTGAACCCTTAAGCCGATCAATATAGTTATTCCCTAATCCCGAATGTATTCAAATGTTTGGCCAGCAAAGTTCTTGGGCCTCTTTCGTGGTGCTGTCGACTGGGGATCTTCATTCCGTCGCTTCACCCCGCGACCAAATTTGTCCATTTCGTCTGTGTAATCCGCATCCTTCCACATTATAATTATCAGCGTACTTTTCGGGATGGACATTCACCAGATCACTAAAATCCCATTCCACACCGCCAAAGCTGGTTACGGCCAACACCACTTCCCTGTCCCCGCTGGTACTCCATTCTTTCCATGGCGAACTGTATTTAATGGATTAGGCCTAGCCTACCTTTGAGAAGTAAAATTCGGTGTTGCTGCAAAAAAAAAACTATTAAATACGACCTAAAATGATGAAACCACTAAGGTTGATGAGGAGATAACTTTCCTGTACCTTCCTGGGTGATGGTTCACCAGACAATATACTACTCGGGGCCAGGGAGTCTATGTTATAGACATCTTACTAAAAAATATTCAATCATGATTTTATAAAATATTTGTTGATTATATTATATTATATATTATTCCGACTTATATGACGCTAAATATTTCACAATAATACTAACGTAACAATTTATATTAAAATATTGAATGTCGACATTGTTGATACAAAAATGTTACCCATTTATTTTAACCGTTTTATATAGTGCCATAAGTACTAAAGAAAATTGTATTAAATGGCAGACTAATATATTATTGGTTTTAAATTTAACGCACACACACACACACTGTACACACACACAGACACACTCTCTCTCTCTCTCTCTCAAGATCACAGCTTGAGTACCGTATTAACTATCTGGTGCGACGCAGGTCTTTTTGGGCCTTCCCTGCATCACTCCCATCAGTTTGGAGATGTTAAGACTTTTCACCTCATATCATTAGTTTCGCGATTGTAAGCCACTTCACCCTATTCAGTTGGCGATTTTTTTTTTTTTTGGGGGGGGGGGATTTCAAGCGATAGCGAGTCTGCAATTTAAGAGAACTGGCCTTTGGTGAATGCTAGACTACTCGGCCCACGGGACAGCTCGGCCCACGGCGAGACAGCTCGGCCCAGTAAAAACGAGACAGCTCGGTCCCGTGTTAATTACGAGACAACTCGTAATTAACCTAACCTAACCTACACATGAATCGAGAGAACTAGCCTATGACATAATTATACAATAAACGAACATTTCGCCCACATTACACACACGCCATAAACCCTCCAGTTAGCTCTCCCCATCCTATATCCTGACTGGTCTCGTCAAATTGCCCCATAGCAAAACATGGGGCCGAACTGTCTAAAATAATGGGCCGAGTTGTCTCGCCGGCGTGGCCGAGTTGTCCAAAAGTGGGCCGAGTTGTCCCATGGGCCAAGTCGTCCAGTCACCGCCTTTGGCCAGTGTAGTGTAGTATTCTTCCCTGTGCAATTGTGACAGATTAAAGCAGCCCATATGCCTATATCATTTGAACCAAAATCCGTTAAATCACGACTGTATTTCGATATATTTTTACTTAATGTTATTGTATTAGGTTAGGTTGGTTAGGTTAAGTTAGTAAATGCAATAACATTAAGTAAAAACCCACCGAAATAGAATCGTGGTTAGAGGTAATATATTTTTTATTAATTTCACTGAAATGCTGGGTGTGAAGGGAATTTATGGTCTCCTGAAAACTCCCCAGGCCCACTTCCATGGTGCCTGGCGCGGGGCTCGAACCTCTAAAGGGAGTTTAACCCTCCTAAAAACCCACAGGTTTTGAGATGCCTTGGGTGGGGTTCGAACCCTGGTTAGTAACCATATCCTCCATAGGTCAACAGGCCCGCGCGTGAACCCACTGTACTACCACGGACATACAAAAGTATAGTAACCTTAGTCCTATTTGTAAGAACCAGGTGAATGTTTCGTGGTGGTTCACGTGATGAGTTTATTGGACTTCCCATCAACGACTATTTTACACTATACCAGACGTCAACTCGGGTAGTACATTATTGCGGTTGCGGGATATTTTCGAGGGCATTACATTCACCACAACACCAAACACCTCCAATGAAATTAATGAAAGCATATATGTGATCCACCAGGATTCGAACCCGGGTTACATACATACATACAATGGTTTAAAGTCATTTTTCCATTACATGCAATGTAACGGCTCAGACGGGGTTGCCTTTCAGTAGTTGGAGTGTACTGTAGTACAATAAAGTCCCGCCACAGCACTGCCCCACCAAGCCATCACTGTGGCTGATGTTGGTATAGTGCTAACCGTGCCTCAGCAAGACTCAACAGAGTCCCTCTGCAGCACTTGCACCTGCAGTATCTGCAACCACACCAGCCTTAACAGTGTTACAAAAAGACAGCACCATAACAAGACTCAACTGTATATTAGGCAATTGGACTATAGAACCAACACTGCTCCAACATGCAAACACTGTTGCCGACACAGGTGTCGTGCCAAACAGCGCCCAGGTAAGACTCAGTCCCCTGTGGCACCTATCCGCATCCCACCAGCCTCGGCAGTGCCATGCTAAGACAGTGCTAAGATAAAAACTTTATTGCATAGTAATGGCTGTTGGTCCACAAGTCTATCGCCATCCGCCCTATTAGTCGCCTTGTACGACACGCAGTAGGATGCGTGAGGCATATTCTTTTTTTCCTCCACCATTAGATGAAGGCCCCCTTACCCCCTAGGGATAATCACACACAGATTTTTAGACACCTTAACCATTACACCACCAAGACGGTCAAGGTATAGCGGCTGCGCCAGGACTTCGGGGTGCCGAAAGCCGAATCATAAGACTTGACATTCTTTTCTATTAAGGTGGTCGGACTTGGCCGTAATACCTCTCTAGAACAGAGTGTTTGCTTACGCAGGACTTTGGGGTGCCGAAAGCCAAGTCATAAGACTTATTAGTACCCTTTAGAGTAGTTTAGACTTAAAGAAGTAAGTCGGCTCTGGCCGTAATACCTCCTTAGAATAGGATTCTAGCTTAGGTAGGATTTAGAGGCGTTGGAAACCCAGTCATAAGACTTGTACACTCTTTAGGCTTAAGGAAGTAACTCGACTCTGGCCGTAATACCTCCTTAGAATAGAGTTAATGCTTATGCAGAACTTCGAAGTGCCGAAAGTAAAGTCATAAGACTTATTAGTACCCTTTAGACTTAAAGAAGTAAGTCGGCTCTGACCGTAATACCTCCTTAGAGAAGAGTTAATGCTTATGCAGAACTTTGGGGTGCGGAAAGTAAAGTCATAAGACTCAGTCAGTTTGGTACTCGGCTCTGGCCGTAAACCTTGCTGCTGGGCAGGTTAATTACAAGGCTTTGATTAAACTTGGCTGTGGCCAATATCCAATAAAGCCTTGGAATTGCTTGATTTGTTCAAATCTTTCCCGCCTCGTAATGACGTTTACTGAGATGGTTTCGCTCCCCTCTTGAATGGTATAGGGGCAGGAGTATAGACCTCTTAGTGGTGTAAAGGTCCTTCTGGCTCTGGCAGTAGTGTGAATGGCTTAGTTATTTGCGTATTACAGGTCTATCTGAGTTCAATACATTGTCATCCTAATGGAAACATATAGGGAATAGTATTATGGGCTTATATTAACATAGAAATACTAAAGTAAGGACAGGTGGTTCTCAGTATATCAGGACATGAAGGAGCATTTCTTAGTTGATAAATTCGCGGGTAGCGATTTACAAGGAGCGGGGTAAACAGACGAATGCTGACATGCGCACTGTCAACAGTATCTACATGGATAGTTCGATTATTCGTGAAGACAGTAATAGCATTGTCAGAGATAATATTGTGTAATTAATTAGTAAATAATATTCTTAACATAGATAAGGAAACAAATATATGTTGATGCTTTTGCACACGTCTTTTGCACACGGCACATCTGCCAAGGGAATAACATGAATGCTAGACTACTCGGCCCATGGGAAAGCTCGGCCCAGTAAAAACGAGACAGCTCGGCCCCGTGTTAATTACGAGACAACTCGTAATTAACCTAACCTAACCTAACCTAACCTAACCTAACCTAACCTACACATTATGAATCGAGAGAACTAGCTTATGACATAATTATACAATAAACAAACATTTCGCCCACATTACACACACGCCATAAACCCTCCATTTAGCTCTCCCCGTCCTATATCCTGATTGGTCTCATCAAATTGCCCCATAGCAAAACATGGGGCCAAGCTGTCATGGGCCGAGTTGTCCAAAAGTGGGCCGAGCTGTCAGAGCCGAGTTTTTCCCATGGGCCGAGTCGTCCAGTCACCGAATAACATGGTTGTATGAATAATTTGTTTCTACAATAATCAGTGGATGGGTGTAGATAACATCATAGCAAAAATATATGGTGGCTGGTGGCCTAAAGATAATAAGGAATATTGTACTAATGATTTCCTAAAGGAAAACATCTATGCGGAGATACGCACGAAGGTGGTCATGCGCACTGTTTTTAAAACACACTCGTTACTGATTTTGGTAATAGTTAGGGAGGAAGATATAGTTGAGATAAGATTATAAAGATGTTCAGAATACATCATAGTGATCATTTAATAATTAGTCTTATAATTACAACTCATCATAATTTTACATAGTTTGTGTGGGATAATGTATACATGTTTTCAATAGAGTCATCAAGGTAATATACATGGTTATTTATTCTTAAAACAGTATGCATTCTCTTCTCCTTGTGAACATACAATCTTCCGCTTCTTCTGAGTTGAATGGGGTGAGAACTGTTGGGGCTTCTTTTTCTCGGATGGTGTCAGGCACTTGATGGTGATTGTGGCTATGCGACATCCATTTTCTTCCGTCTGTAGAGGTGTTCTGATAGTCCTCTGTGACGCGGCTCCGTGGGTTGAGGGTCTCTGGGCTGGATGCTGCATGGTAGGTTTTGCTGTCGGGGTGTGTGGTGTTATGTTTACTTGTGTCTGTGTTCGATGTTCCGCTGTTCTTTTCCGATTTTGATTTGTTTTTGTTTCCCCTGTGTTGATTAGTTTTCTGTGTGGCGTGGTGACAGAAAATGTTTTCGGATGGCTGGCTTGTGTATGTTTCTCCTGTTGAGGTCCTGCAGAGGTTGGTTTGTCTGGTTGAGGTCTGGTAGGTGTTTTCTTCTGGGGTATTTTAGACACATTTGTAATCAATAGCTACATGTACCTGTGAGGTGATGTACGTACAAGCAGGTCTTCTTAGAAGTACGCTGCCTGCTTTTCTTTTCCATTTTTTATACCAATTTTGTATGAACAAAATAAATTTAAGAATGATAGTTTTGGGTGTTTTTTCTCAGCCTATTGTTGATTTGTTAGTGGATTTTGATATTGTCACGAATGTCCCCCTCCAGTCTTGAGATATCAGGCATATCGTCAATGATGAAGGGGCCACTAATAAATTATAGGTTTGAGTCCCGAAGGAAAGGAGGAAACCTAATATTTAGTAGTGGCCCCGGAATCATTGACGATGCGGGCTCTCCCTTCCATCCCCTTCCCATTCGTTGATGTTTTTATGTTAATCTTGATATATCATTGAAGGACGTTATGACGCTGGGCGGATCAGCGTCTTGGGAATATTCCGCACGGGAAACCATCCACAAGTTGGGAAGCTTGGTTATAGCAATTCTTATTTTAATTTAATTTTATTATATTTTACGAAGTTTTTTTGTAGTGAGTACCCAATCATAAGGACAATTCCGTAAGAGAATTAGCGTACTCTTACGATGTGTGGCCTCTCTGCTCCCTGTGGCGGGTGTTTCAAACAGCTGACACAAGGGTTTGAAAGAGTGCCATTATATTATAGGCGTATCGTCAATGTTTTCGGGGCCACTACTAAATATTAGGTTTTCCTTCTTCCCTCCGGGACTCAAACCTATAATATAACGATCATGTATAGATATTAAGATTACGGGCGGTAGTGTGTCGAACTCGACAGTTACCCATTTAATTATGTTTTCTATTACATCAGGTTACTCCATTTTCTATTGTGTAACCATCCAGTTATATTAGATATATACATATAATATGTATAATAGAAGTCTGTATTTAAATGATATAGGCTACTCTATTTTTGTTAGCTATAATACATCTGATTAACGTATATCAATACCATGCTATGACTGGGATATTAATCATTATCAACCGAGGTAAGTTCTCGGATATGAATAACCCAGCGCCAGCGATCATTCCCTCACAAGTCAACAAACGGGAAAGAAGTCCGTCCGTCAATAGATCGAATCGATCGTCTATTATCACCGCCATCCAGCCTTCTATAACAGCTAAGATCCTTATGTAGTATAATCACTGGGCCCATATTATGTATGTAAGATCTAATATACCATGAAATTAACATCGATTGATAAGGTAATTTTCAGTTATTCATTCTGCTCTACTGTATTTTCATAATATTTTCAATACTGATTGTTGTAACAGTCCCAACAGTGTGTGCGATTCTTGTGGGCTGGCACAGGTGGTGGACGTCATGGTAGGTGGTCGATGATTAAATATCATGGAGGCGGTAGTCGGGTAGGTTGTTTTGGCAGGTGTAGAGCTCTGAGTATTCTTTGGGCTCTTCGGCTTCCGCTGGACCCTGTTCCTTGGTGTGTGTTTGGGTTGAGTCACAGGGGGCTGATTTTTTGTATTATTTATTCTTTTTAAATGTGAATTTTCACTGGCCGCAGTCTAGTTTGGCTTGCAGCCGTTGCAGCACATCCAACCCCATGTAGCCATCATACTGCGTACACTCGGAGTAAATTACCACGAATGGATGATGGCAGGAGGCTTCTGGATCCGGGGTGGTAATGTGCAGCGGCGTGGTCTCTCCCCTGATGGGCAGGGACGTGTCGCCAGCACTGAAGAGGTTAGTGGTGGTGGCGTTCAGCATGCCGAATCTGCGACGATGTTTGTCATAATATTGGTTGAAGAGGCAGGACCTCGCAGCTCCAGTATCAATGAGGAGGCGTACTGGTACTCCCTCAATCTTCGACAAGTGGTAGATGGGAGGCAGTTTAATGATAGTTGAATCCCCCACCGAAGCCATGATGGGCGGGGGAGGATTAAAAGAACCTGAGGGAGGTCTTCTTCTTCTTCGCCTTCTGGGCTCTCCTCGATGGCTTGGATTGAGTTGGGGTTTTCTGGGGGATACTCCTCTTCCTGGTAATCCTCCTCAATCTATTATTGTTGTGACTCCTCCTCAGCTGCGAGAATTCTGGAATATTGCCGTTGTTGTTGCTTGGCATGATCTCTTATATAGTGCAGGGGGCAGGTGGAATTGCATGCACTGAAATTGAATGGGTTGATCAAAATTAGAGGCTCATCCCGAAACCTAGGGGTGGCTGTGTTCGTGCGTCGGCCTCAATTTGGAGTGTTGGTGGGTGGAAAAACCCTGTTCGGAGCATTGTTATGGGGGTACACCCTATTGTAAAAGTGTGGGCGAGCCTATTGCCGTGGTGGCTGTCTCTGCCCGTAGCTGGGCGGGGCTCCTGATCTCCGTCCTCCTTAAGAGTTTGTGGAGAATCTCTTGATGGCTCCCACTGTGGAGGTATTAGGTCTGGTGGCTAAGAGTTTCCGGATTGCTATCAGGTCCCGGTTATATCCTACGGGGTCGTGGATGGTGAAGTGTTCCCTGATAAATGCAGGCAACACTCGTAGTAATGTGTTGAAGATATGCTGTTGATGTTGCAGGGTGGTCTGGAGAGGGTATGCGGATCTAACATTCTGTGCTAAAAGTCCGAGGGTGGTGTCCAGGTCTCCCTCATATTTGATGTCGTCCAATTTGCTTAGGGTGACGACAGAGCCCAAGGGGGGTTGGATCACATTGATTATGATCTGCCGGAACTGTACCCAGGTGAGGTCAGGGGTAACTTGTCCGGCTACCAGGGACATGGCCTTTACCAGGTGAGTTAATAGGACAGCAATATTTTTTTGGTGATAAGCCAGGCTGAGCACTGGATTAACCATATCCAGCTATATCCGTAGGTCATAAGTGTCTGCCTCATACTTGGGTATGGGAATGTGTGAACGATTTGCCATGATGACTTATGTGATAAAACGCTCTATTTCCTTCGACTCTTGTACCGGCTGGCCTCTTCCTCCTGAATCAAGAACCACCGTCTGCCGCCAATGTTATACCAGGTTTTTACTGGGGTTGTATTGACTAATTAGGTAGGTTCTTACTCGACTGGGGAAAATGAGACCAACATGAACACAAGTATGAAGGCAATAGAGGATAATATTACACAAAGTACAAATATAGATTGTTCTTATTCGACAGTAACATATGATTACAGGTACAATGTTACATGAGGCATGGATAGATAAATATGTAACAGCACGATCGAGGATCCACTAGGCGCCTCAAGGGAGAGATGTTGGGCAGGTTCCGACAGTCTTTGAAGATGCGGCTGCGTTGTACTCCCGATGACGTCCTGGTCCGTGATGGTGATCATGCCGTGTGACGGTGGCAGAGTTAGTGAAGACTTCCTTGAGGATCTTCTGAAGAACTTGGATGTTGAGGTCTTATATGAATATGAGCCGTTTCACCAGTGTCTTGCGCTCTCGTATCGTAGGACTTAAGTAGGGAGTCGTTTCACCAGTGTCTTATGCCCTCCACTACATGTGCCTTGACCTAGACTTCCTACAGGAGTCTCTGGAAGAACTTTGATGTTGGATCTTGGGTTTATACGAGTACGAGCCGTTTCACAAGTGTCTTGCACTCTCATATCATAGGACTTTAGTAGGGAGTTGTTTCACCAGTGTCTAACACCCTCCACTACGAGCCCTGACTTAGAAGGAAGCCATTTCATCAGTGTCTTACGCTCTTCCAACTAGCCTTACTGTTTTTGTAGGTTTACTAAAACTAGAGTGCTTGGTCAGTACTGCATACTCTAGCTAAAGTAAATCCTGTATCAAGGCAATGTAAAGATGTTGGGTGGTCACCAGTGTGGTCCAACAAGGATACGAGTAAATCCAAGATACCTTCGAGGAATGCGTTGAGTAGTTCCACCAGTGTCTTACTCCCTCAAGGCAATTTCTCGGAAAGTAGGCCCAAGTCTTCTGGTTATCAACCCTACCTGTGTGGTATTGATAACCTTCCGACTCTGCTGCTGATGAGGTGGTCTGAGATAGTCTTACCACTTCCGTCGTTCTCCTCGGTGGGGCATTTCGCGGCTAGAGGGGCGGCTGTGCTTGGAGGAGGGTCTGGATCGACTGCGGTAGCCCTTCTGGGAATCCGCGCCACGGCGGTGGTGCGTCTCAGGGCAAGAAGGGCGTGTGGTGTTGAGATGCATGCACTACTCTTTCCCCACGATGTCTTGAGTGGTCATCTCTGATTTGTGCATCGTTGTCTGTTGACGTCCTGGACGTCCTCACAGGTATGTTCTTTCCTGGGGTCGGGGGAAGTGCCTGGGTAATATATGCGACCCTAGTGAAGCGTGGTGAGGAGGCTCTTGTGCCCTCTTGTCTTGGTGGCGTGGTGGCAGTGGTTGTTGTTGTTTGCGGGGCCTCATCTCTTTGGTTGTAAAGTCAGTAAAAATAGGTTAGCCTAAACAGAACCAGATGAGGAAATAACTTGAGCCGACCAGGCCAAGTGAGATATCTTTCTTGGTCTAACTGGTAAAGTGACTGCCTCATAGTCTAAGGGGCCCGGGTTCAATCCCAGGCCATGGCATATTTTCGGGAGGCTATTTCAGCATCTACCGAAGTTTAGGTGTGTTGGTAAAATTGTTAAGATGGTTGAGAGTAAGATCGGAGCTCCATAAATCCTCTATCGGGTATGGTGTAAAAACCTATTCCTACAGGACAAGGAAGGGGATAGGAGAGAACAGGGAGTGTAGTGAGACTCGCAAACATAGCTTTGGTTGTGGAGTTGCCAGCTCTCCAGCGAGTTGCTAACTGGGACGTTAGTTGTGCGTGTGTAGCACAAGGTGCGTGATAGCACTGCTCAGTTGGCCGACTCACCACTCCCGATCGTCTCTCTGACGGACTCAAGGTCGTTTCGGCTCAGGTTTGTTCCTCTCTGTTCGTTCGGAGCCTTCGCTTCCCGGACGGTGAAGTAGTGTAAAGTCAGTAAAAATAGGTTATCCTAAACAGAACCAGATGCGGAAATAACTTGAGCCGATCAGGCCAAGTGAGATACCTTTCTTGGTCTAACTGGTAATGTGACTGCCTCATAGTCTAAGGGTCCCGGGTTCAATCCCAGGCCATGGCATATTTTCGGGAGGCTATTTCAGCATCTAACAAAGTTTAGGTATGTTGGTAAAATTGTTAAGATGGTTGAGAGTAAGATCGGAGCTCCATAAATCCTCTTTCGGGTATGGTGTAAAAACCTATTCCTACATGGTTCCTTTCACTCATGCTTTTCTTCCCTATCTCACATACTATACTAATCTATAGTAAACAGAAGATTTTTTATAGCATATCGTTGTACTTCGTGGTAATGTATTGTAATGAGGTTCCAGAGACTCAGTTGACTTAGTAGGACACACCATCTCGGCAGAAGGAATTGCACCGTATCCCAAGAAACTCCAAGCCATTGCAATCATTCCACCCCCCAACCAACGTCAAAGGAATCAGATCGTTCTTAGGTCTTGCTTCCTACTATCAACGATTTGTGAAAGGGTTTGCCACAATCGCCAAACCCTTCCATTACTTGATGGAGAAGGAGGAGGCATTCCAAAGGACACAAGAACACTTGGAATCCTTCAACCTCCTCAAACAACACCTGATTGAAATTTGATACCCCACAGTTACATTCCCAGATTATACACAATCATTCAGGTTGTACACAGATGTGGCACTCGTGGGAATAGGGGCTGTCCTCAGCCAGACGAGGGAAGGAAAAAAAACATCTCATGGCCTGCCAGTAAGACTTTAACCACCTCATATACCAACTACGCCGCCACCAAAAGAGAGTGTTTGGGTGTGATTTGGGTGCTGCAACATTTTCGCACATAATGTACCTACTCGGTGCCCACGTAAGCATAATCACCTACCACCAGACAAAGAAATTAGAGATGTTTGGAAGGTACACTATGAAAGATTACTTAGCATGAAATTTGAGTGGAATAGAGAGCAGCTTAAAGCGGATATCACACTAGGCCAAATTATCGCCCTCCTCCGTTCTTTGATCTCCGTTTTCAGCTGGTAGCACAGGCAGAACCTAGCACACACGTATAGGCTTTACCCACTGGCTTTACCACAGTTATATTTTGGTGTTTCACCTATAATGTAAAGTAATATGGGTTGATATTGACATATTTAGTGTAATAGGGCCCAATCTATATGCTAAGGCTGCTATGTTTTACGTTTGAAGCTCTTAGAAGTAGCTATGAGGAAGTTTTTTACAATATATACAACTCCTGTCATTACTACGGCACTAAGTGATCGTTATATTGTGCTGTTTCACCTATAATGTAGAATAATATAGATTTGTATTTATCATTATAATTGAGATGACGGGGGATAAAAATAATCCCGACATACCTGCCAACCATCTACCACCCACAACGAGCATATCAGATCAAACCATCCGCGTTGCTAGCATAAGAACCTGCAGTGGCAACCAGAGGCCCCCAAGAAGCAACAACGACAACAACAAGAAAAGATAAAAGTGAGAAAACGCGACTCAGAGGGGAAACTACGATAGGCGCCCAGATCAACACGTGGCTGCACCGCACTCCAGCAACACTATTCAACTTCATCACCAATCCCTGCAATGTGCCCCTGTAGAGTATCAAACCCATAGTAAAGTGGATGCTAAGATGTAAAGTGAATATTTAGAACCAGTGCTAACTCATCACAACAGTGCAAATAATGATATGCTCCTGTATTCTTTACGGAGAAATATATATATGTTCGTCCGGGAATAAATACACACACTTACACGTCAAAACCAGTGAACACTTATTCACATCTCGTTTTATGCTGTCATCACCTGGGTATGTAAATCATAGATAAGTTGTTCACAGAGTGTTTTCTCAATCAGTTATCTATTTATGACTACTATTATTATCACGCTATATGAAGTCTAATTAATTTGTGTATTATTTGATTATGTTTATTTAAGTTGCATTAACTTATTATTCGTTCTGAAATCGCAGTCACGCATACATGACTATTATCCAAATCTAACCTATTCATGAATTTATATTCATAATTATGACTCTTTGAGTTATTAGAGATTAATCTCCTGTTCAAGTTAAATTAACTTATTGTTTATTTACGAGTCAAATAGTGTCTTATTTTACATACCTTCAGTAAAATATCAGTTGGTGATGGGCCGGTCTATCAGAGTGAGAACTGAGCGATCTCTGCCATAGCTTACTCTGACTGTTCCTTTTACTTATATATTTTCTAGATCTCAAGTGACGGCGTCTCTTCCGTGGATTGACCTCCCAATCTACCAAGATTGGAAGCCAAAGCGTCACATTTTTCCTTTGCCCCTCAACCTTCCCTTCATAATTGCTGAGGGGCACAGGGCCCTAGGTGGGTCTTTGGTTTCCCGGGCGTTTCCGCACCCTCCTCTGCTCCCCGCCATGGAGTGGCTTCGGTCACCCAGGCTTTGTTGTGGTCGGCGGGGAGGGTTCTGTGGGGGCGCTCGGTTATGGCCTTGGCCTTGCTCGGGGCCTTGGGGCTGTTCGGCCAGGCAGCTTGAGGAACAACAACAACAACAACATACCTACAGTACCGTGTGTATGCTAGCGCAGTAACTAATATTTATTCTGAGCAAGACCATAATTAGATTTACATACTTTTCCATCAAGACGCTATTTATTGTGATTGAGACTTAACATCTCTGTGTATTATTATGTATATGTTCTTGTAGCAACAATATTCTTATATATATGTTCTACTAGTAACATTATTATTATTTATATGTTCATGTAGTGACATTATTATTGAAGTGAGATTATAAAAGCCAAGGCTAGTTGTTTCCCAGCAGAGAGGAACCCAAGTTGTTGATTGACGCTATTTATAACGTGGCATAACAGTATTATAAAGTAGGGGAGTATATGTTGAAGGTATAGGAATGGGATTGTGGCCTGATATAAATCAGAAATATGAAGAAAGGGTAACATTATGCAGTTAGGTGGAAGGAGGAAGAGGATGGAGAGAGATGTGAGAGGCTGTGGTGTGTGTCGTTCTCCTTCCCCTCGCCGCCGCACATCGTGGCACGTGCTACTGAAGGGTGCTTGGGTAGTTGTGTGGAGCTCTGGAGCAGCGGAGCTGGCAGAGGGCTTGGAGTGCACACTGTGCGCGAAAAGCACGTTGTGCACCCCTGGCAGACATTTGATGGTGGGCTTGCATGAGTAGTGCATCATCTTCCAAACCACAAATGATTTCCCTCTCTCGGACCTTCTTCCGCGCTCGTCCTCTTTCCCTCACCTCCCCCCTCTAATGGCCATCGCCGGAGGAAGCATTACATTTCTTATCCATAGCTGTCGTGCAGTTGCTGGTGTTGTGTGTTGGCAGTTTTGTGGCCTGTTGAATGTATAGTTGCCTAGTGTCACTATATGCCACCTAAGTATGGGGACCGTGTGCACACTGGCACAGTTTTTAGAAGCCTGTAAAGTTTGTGTCTATGGAAAGAATACTCACCGTCCACCACTATGGCATTTCGAAAGGATTCTCGTATTTTAGAAGTTAAGAGTTGTTGTGCCGGGGGACTTGTGCTCTGAATTCTTCTTGGAGGGTCTCGAACCGCCTCTTTTAACCCGGGAAGTGCTAGGGTTATGTTTTTTAATGGGCCGCCTGTGCAACGCCTTTAAAGGTCAATTCTGAAGAAAACAAAATATATTTACCATATAAAGCAATATTACTGCTCCATATGCACATATTTTCCTTGTATAATGAACATGTGAACATCTAAGAACTAGAACATAGGTGTAGGCCTAAATGGCAAATATCAAGTGAAAAATATACTAGCGGCTGTCTCTCGTCTCTCGCACATGTTGGAGGGAGGTAGAGACAGTGGTCACGACGATTTCAGGTGGGAAAAAGCAAAAAAGGAGGAAATTGGAGGGAAAAATTAGAATAAATAAAGTGGGTGGAGGAGAGGGAGGGGGGACACGTGTGGGGGGATGGCAAGAAGTGATGGAGGAGAAACATACAACCTAATAATATATTGTTTCCATTTCACCGGCTCTGGCGTTTTATATTCTATTTTATTTTATTTGTATTTGTATTATTATTTTATATAAATTTATATATATACTGTATACAGTATATTGTTATACCAGGTTTGCTGGGGTTATCTGGACTATTTAGGTAGGTTCTTACTCGACTGGAGATGTTGAAACCACTTGAACACATGCACAAACATAATAGAGGATAAATATAATCCAGAGTACAAGCATAGATTATCCTATTCAACGTAACTATAATATTTATACAGAGTTACATTCAGACATGAATAACTATATACACAATTTCATAGCACGATCGAGCATCCACAAGAAGTTCTAGGGGGATGTCACTATGCACTTCCGGTGATGACACTAGGCACTTACGGTATCGTTGCACTTCCGTGGCACTTCCGACGAGGTTCTTGGGCCGTGGTGGTGGTCCTGTCATGTGGTGATGACAGCAGGATGGAAGACGTTGTAGAACTCTTGGGTTTGGGGTCTTAAATTAATATGTTACGTTCTACCAATGTTACATTACATATCGGATTAACGTGAGAAGTTCTACCAGTGTTATACGGTCTCTCTCAACTATCCTGACCTATAAAAGAGTCATTAATTAAGTACCTTTACAGTACTCTTGGGTTTGGGGTCTTAAATGCATACGAGTCTGTTTGGCCAGTGCTATACATATCCTATCATCGGACTAATGTAAGAGGTTTGGGATGCCGTGCTCTCCAGCTTCACTTAACTGTCCTGACCTTTATAAAGGTCTTCAAGGGACTTTGGATGGGTTTATATTTGGGCATTTTACAAATACGTGCCTGGTCGCCAGTGCCTAGGACAGCGTATCGTAAGGACTCTATGCAAAGTGACATTATGCCTGTGCTACGGTATCTTGCGAGCCCTGACTTAAGAGAGAAGTCAACTGCTAGTGCATCAACTTCTAACAAGCCTAATTGGGGTTAGGTTTACTACCACTAGAGTGCACATCAGTACAGCTTTCTCTTGCAACAGTAATTCCTGGTGATCAAGGCGAGGAATTGTTGTTGAGGTGCCCCCATGGTGATTCAACACGAATTCCGTAAAGCCAAGATATAAAGATATCTTCAGTAAGTTAACTTAACACCAGTGCCTTAGTTATCTTACCGGATATAGCCCAAATCTTCCAGCTCTCAAAAACCTTCCAGTGAAGTGGATTTAAGAGCTTTCCAACTGTACTGTTCCCTGTTTGGTCTGTCATAGTCTTAGTGATGGTGGTGTTTCTCCCGGTGCTCCTTCTCGGTGTTAGAAGGGCAGATGTGATGGGAGGAGGGCCTGGGGCGGCTGGGGTAGCCCCTCTGGGTTTCCTTGTCACGGCGGTGGTGCGGCTTGGAGCAAGAAGGGTGCGTGGTGGTATAAGATTTATGCAAAGTCTTTCTTGCCTTGCCTCTTCTTCCGGTCCTTCTTGGTTCTGTCGCTGCCAGGATTGCTGATGGTGATGATGATGTTTCCTGGTGCTGAGGGAAGTGCGGGTGTGATGGAGGCGACTCGGGTGCACTCTGGTGGTTTGGCGCTTGTGTCTTCTTTCCTCGGTGGTGTGGTGGCAAGGGTGGTAATGTTGGCTCTTAGTGGTGTTGTGTTTCCATCATCTTTCTTCGTTATTTCATTTCCCTCCCCGGAATAAATGCCACAGTCTCGTGGCTGTATTAAAAAACACCAGATGTCGTCCTGTCGAGAGAAGGTCTTTTGCTGTTCGAGGTATTCCCACCATTTCCTTGAAAGAGCATCTGCGGGCCTCGAGGTGTTGGCAAACACCGTCAGGTATGAGTCGCCGTTGGTGTATGACAAGTTTGTATCCAGCTCGTCTAGAAATCGGAGGGTGTAGGAAGAGTCCTTATCTTCGGTAAGTTAACTTAACGCTAGTGCCTTAGTTATCTTACCGGATATAGCCCAAATCTTCCAGCTATCAAAAACCTTCCAGTGAAGTGGATTTAACTGTACTGTACTGGTCCTTGTTTGGTCTGTCATAGTCTTAGTGATGGTGGTGTTTCTCCCGGTGCTCCTTCTCGGTGCTAGAAGGGCAGATGTGCTGGGAGGAGGGCCTGGGGTAGCCCCTCTGGGTTTCCTTGTCACGGCGGTAGTACTGCTTGGAGCAAGAAGGGCACATGGTGGTATAAGATTTATGCAAAATCTTGCTTGCCTTGCCTTCCTTCCGGTCCTTCTTGGTTCTGTCGCTGCCAGGATTGCTAATGGTGACGATGATGTTCTCTCCTGGTGTTGAGGGAAGTGCGTGTGTGACGAAGGCAACATGGGCGCACTCTGGTGGTGTGGCGCTTGTGTCTTCTTTCCTCGGTGGTGTGGTGGCAAGGGTGGTAATGTTGGCTCTTAGTGGTGTTGTGTTTCCATCATCTTTCTTCGTTATTTCATATATATATATATATATTTTTTTTTTTTTTTTTTTTGGGGGGGGGGGGGGGGGGGCTGGCTATCTACTAGAAGCGTTGCATTTGCCAAGTAAAACCTTCCGGAAGGAGTGTCGCAGCTCTTAGGCTAAGGGTTGTCTTGTGTTCTGAAGTTTTCTTGGAGAGTCTCGAACCGCCTCCTTTAAGAATTTTCATGCCAGGGGACTTGTACTCTGCAGTCTTCTTGGAAGGTCTCGAATCGCCTCCTTTAAGGTTAGTAGAAGTATCTTGGGACTTGTAGCTTACTAGGCTCATGGCGGGTCTCAAACTCCTCCTTTAAGATTAGTAGCAACGAGCCTACTTTTATTGGCTTCGAGCCCAGTTTGTGGGTTGGCGGCGTCAATCCTACCTCTGTTAGCTTCGAGCCTAACTTGGAAGTTGGTAGGTTTGAGCCTACCTGTACTAGCTTTGAGCCTAGTTGTATTGGCAGCATCAAGCCTACCTCTGTTAGCTTCGAGCCTAACTTTTTGGCAGCTTAACATAGAAAAGAGTGTTCCTCATTCTCTTTTGTCTGAACTCTTGTGCGTAACCTATACGTTCACTCTTTAAAATAAATAATTAATATAGAGTGTTCTGAAGACTATTTGCATGTTATCCATTATTCTAATATTCATGATTTCCTGACTTTATGTGTAATTAAGGATTTATGTATTGTGTTAGCTATAAGTTCATATTCCCATACAAAAGTTATTTCCTGTGTAATTATTATTGTTACCTTTTAGGTTTTCGCATAGAAAACCCTATTCCAGATGTTTATTACCACAGACCGACCTATTTTAATTGTGTGTAAAATATAAGTTTGATTCCCGGAGGGAAGTAAAGAAAACCTAATATTTAGTAGGGCCCCGTAATCATTGACGATATGCCTATTAGTATAATAGTCTCCCATCAAACACCGCGGTCGTTAGTTTGAATCTACCGTGCGGGAGGACAGGAGTACTACACTTCATAAGGGTAACGCGTATTCTCTTATGGAATCGTCGTATGATCGGGTACTCACTACGAATAAACTTCGTAAAAAATAAAAAAGAAAAATTTACTTAATAATTGCTATACTCAAGCTTTCTCATGCGTGTTGATTCCTGACGCTGGTCCTCTAGCAGCCATACTTCCTTCACTGACATATTAAGATAAAAATCAGAAATCAAGCGAATGGGAAGGGGATAGCAGGGAGGGCACTAACATCGTCAATGATTACGGGGCCCTACTAAATATTAGGTTTTCTTTACTTCCCTCCGGGAATCAAACCTATAATTTAATAGTGGCCCCTCCATCATTGACGATATGCCTGATATCTAAGACTGGAGGGGGACATTCGTGACAATATCAAAACCACCAACCTAAATACCATAGGTAACAGAGAATCCGTATAACATTATAAGTTTTTTATTGTGTACATACAATATGAAATTATAAAAAGAAGGTAAGCAGTGCGTTACTTCAAAGAAGATCTGCTTGTACATGACTGGACCTTCACTTGAGATCTATTGCATGTTTAGTGAGAACATTCTTGTACTCTCATAACGAGAACCTTAATCCCTTGGATTATGTTCTGGCCTTAAAATTATTTGTACAATATAATCTGTTTGTACATTCTGTTAATACTACATAGATGCAACTATGATAGATTTCTTAAAATAAAAAAAATATTGTTGATTAAACTGTATAACCAGTTCGATTCATATCACAGCTCGTGATTTATCACAATCTCCGGCGGAAGGTTTCTAGTGGGTCTTTGGGCTATTTTGCACATCCCCCCCCCCCCCTTTTCGCCTAAAGAATAAACTTACATAAACTTAGCACATAGACTACTAGACCCGTTGCCGTAATGCTACACAGGTCCGCTTTGGCTTGTCCAGAGCGACCGACAGGTTTCACGTAAGGAATGTGTGATTAGACACCCACAACTGAGTGGCGGCTATGTCGTTAATGGAAAAATTTACATAAATCTGAGGGAGACGGCCCACTTTCTAATATCGTGGGCTCTGCCTACCACGCCGGGATTACTTTCCTTAATTACATCTACGAGTAAAGAAGCCAATTTCCTTCTCGTGACGCGAGTACCTGTCTGGTTAACCCATAGGAAGCCTGGTTGTAGAGGTTGTGCAATCTTCATAAACTTAACTAAAGCTTGTACCGGGCATAAAATGTGATGCGTATGTCCACGTTTAAGCGCCAGGACTGAGAACTCTGAGAAAACATGATCACAATGTTCGTTTTTGGCAATAAATGTGGGAGACGGCGCGATCTGCACATGTTCGTGCAGTCTCCCAAACCTGAGACAATTTGCCTCGTTGCTCATCGCCGCCAGCTCTGAAACTCTGTTACCTGTCGCCAAAGCCATAAGGAACACAGCCTTTTTTAATACTGACTCAAAATCTGGCGCATGGTTAACCCGCTGAGTACCAGCTAAATATTTATAAATGTACCACCCAGGACCGGCTGATTCTGAATTTTCTTTTTTTCCAGAAACAATAGCGAATGGGTTAGGAATGAAGGAAAAACCACGAAAAACCGATCAAAAAGCTCAAAAAATGGTCCTACGGAGCCCCCGAAAACGGATTTTACAAGAGTAAAAAATTGAAGGCAATTTCCCCCAAAAAACAGGTTTTTACGCGGTTGGACTTTGAGAGTTTTCAACCATCGGCATGGGTGCGTGGGATACTTACACAGTTCCCATACAAATCTGAGCCCTCTAGGTGCCATAGGACCGGAGTAATTGGGACCGGAGTGACACTGACGCAGACGTCTGCGTCGCTGGGGTTTAGCGTTACATACATTGCCGATGCACTGTTTGCGTCGCTGGGGCTCAGTGGGTTAAACTTGCGCGACTGAAGTAATGATAACGCTTTGTCCAGCGACCAGGTAGGCATAAGCTGACGTGGTGATGGGCGTAGTTTGAAACATGCCCTCATGAACCCCTTCTCCTCCGCCTGCGGTATGGATAGATCAGTTAGGTCGTAAAAGGGGTTTCTAATGGCAGATAAGTGATTCTTTAATATAACAACTGAGAAGCGCTTCTGTTCAAACAAATAATCTAAGTATTTAAAAATTAAAGCCACTGAAGCATCAGATTGCGCTGTTCCTACTATCCAGGTTGTGAAAGTTTTCCAATGTGATTTGTATTGTCTCCTGGTGGACAGAGTATATTGATTCAGAAATTTACTAGTGACACTTTCTCCAAACTGAGTTAGCCATTTGGCATTGTAAATGTCCATAAGGCAAACGTTAGCGAGGTCTGAAGGTTGCCAATTGTCTCCAAGTGGAAGGCAGAGACCGGGAGTGACACCGGGTTCCAGCACCACGTTTGCAATTGGTGGTGCCACACTTGAGCCGGCCACATTGGCGCGATCATCGAGACTATGCCCCGGTAACCCCGTAGTTTGTGAACTACTTAACTAATGAGTGAAGCGTCTGGAGGAGGAAAAAGATAGATTGAATTTCACCTGTTCCAGTCCTCTAGTAAAGCGTCGGGACCCCCCGCCGGAGTTATTGCCCAGCGGGTCAGATAGAGAGGTGGTCTGTGATTTCCCTCGGACGCAAAGAGATCCACTTGTGGACGGTATGGCTCTGCAATCATCTTGTCGAAGACAGTCTGCTTGAGAGCCCATTCTACTAGGGTGCTCTGTCTCCGAGACAAGGCGTCCGCCCAGATGTTAGCTATCCCCGGGAGGTAAGATGCGATTCGGCCAGAGCAAAAATCTGTTCTGACAACCCCAGCAATTCTCGAGACCTCGTTGACCCTTGCTTCTGAATGCAGTGAACTGCAGTCAAGTTGTCCATTCGAAATGCAATTGACTTCCCCTGCAAGGAAGAGCCGTGAGCTTGAAATAATGGGACTAGAAGCTCATGTTTGTTGATGTGAAAAGTTATGTCTTGGGACCAAAGACCCTGAGCTTGGTGACCTAGGTTGGATTGATAACCCCAGCCTATTACCCCTGAAGCGTCTGTGTCTACCCATACCGTAGGTGGAGGAGAAACCCATGTCATTATAGAGTGCCCAGACCGACAGTAAGTTGTGAATTAACCGAGGAATCGGCCATAGTTTTTCCGCCGGCAATAGTGGGAAAAATTTGTTGCCTTCCATGATTATTCTCTTTACTTTCAACCGGCCCAACTTCACAGTTAATTGGAACCGACCAGGGACTCCCACGTTTTCCTCGTCGTATTCAGACTGTGGCAAAAACGAAACAGTTTCCTGCGAAATCTTTTGCGATTGGCCACACTCTGAGTAAGAGTCAGATTGGCAGTGTCCCAGACCAGTCCTATCCACTGAATTTCTCTTGTGGGAACAAGGAGAGACTTTGCCAAGTTGACCTTGAATCCTAGAGTTTGTACATGATGTAATATTTGATTGACATGGAGATGACATAACTCCTCTGACTCCGCCACTACTAGCCAGTCGTCTAGATACCGCAACACCTTGATACCTTGGGCTAGCAAGGGCATGAGGGCCTGCCGGACTAATTTTGTAAACATTCTCGGTGCCAGGTTAAAACCGAAAGGCATTCTCTGAAAGACATAATTCTCTTGCCTGATCCTCAAGGCGAGGAATGTTTGGAACCTTTTGTTTATGGGGACATGCCAATAGGCGTCTTTCAGGTCTAATGAGCACATCAAGCCTTGCGGCGGGAGTGAGAGCCTGCTTTGATTCACTGTTAGCATCCTGAAGGGTGAATTGTGAATGTGTGTTCAGAGGCGAGAGATCGACTACTGGTCGCACCTGCGCACTGTCCCTCTTTGGCACTAGAAAGAGTCTGGAGGTGAAAACAGGGCAAGTTGGATCTACCAGGACAATGATTTGCTTGTTGATCATTTCCTGGACAAGTGACTCCACCTCTAAAGAAACATTATTGAATTCTAGAGTTTGACGTAGACGAGGTCGCCGGAGCCACCGCCAAGGTATGCCTTTGCTTATCAGTGTCCTGGCCCACGTCCGCCGGGGCCAAGCCCTGCGACATGCTCGGAACAACCCAGTTTCTGTACTGGGTCTGTTCGGTAGGACAACTCTCGAATCCAACTCGCCTACGGTAGGCCCCGGGAGAGAGAGAGTGTAACTGACTAGTTTTTTGGTGGTGGCGGCGGAGTGGTGTTAGACGGCTGGCTAGATTTGGCAGGCGTCTGTCCTTGATTAGGCTTTTGGTGTGACTTACCTCTATAGCCTGAATATTTCCCATGCCTAGGTTTGTGCTGAGTACCTCCCTGCTGCTGAGTAGTCCTTGGGTCTCGAAAGGACTATTTAGTCTGAGTAGGTTGGGGCTTTCCGCCGTTCTTAGGTTTTGAGTAAGGTTTCTTTCTTTGGCTGGGAGGTACTCTGCTTCCACACATCTTACAAATTGATAACAATACTCCATGTCTCTAGAGGGAGAAGGGGTGCAGTTAATACCGGGGAAAGAGTTACTCGGCGGGCTATGTCCTCCGGCAACTTCTTTACCAAGTAAACCCTCAAATCTTGTCTTGCTCTAACCGCCTCCATGATAGCTATTCTGATATCACCCAAGGATTGAATAGAAGTTTGCAAAAGGAGCCTACGTGACAAGACCATGACTTTCCTTAAATGTTGGTCTGAGATGGCTGTTATAGTTCTCGTGAGTGACTGGGCAACCTGGCGACTGACGAGGTATTGAGAGAACAGTCTATAAGCTTTGTTACGTAGCTTAAAGTCTCTGTCTAAGTGAGCCGGAGGGGGTGTGGAAAATGGTTCGTGCAGGTCATAAAGTGATAGTTTGGGAGCTGCCAGGAATTCAAATAAAGCAGGTGACACTCCTCTTGCTTTGTTAACCGGCAAAGTGAACCATGAATGAACTTCCTGAGGGACCTGATGGGAGGATTTAGTTGTAATGGTGGACGCAAATACCTGCGCCTCCAGTTCCCAGTCCACCCACGGACCTACACCTACCTGCCCCACCTGCAAGACTGGTGTGTTTGTCTGATCTAGCACCGGGACTGCATCCAGTTCCGGCGTAAGTCCATTCAGAGCTTTTATGTCATTGACGCCGTCATTTCGTGACCAGTCAGCAAACAGTTTTGCAGATGAGGCCGGAGGTATCGCCGGGGAGGCAGAATACACAAAGAAATCAGCACAATAAACATTTGGGATGGCCTTAATGGTAACATCTAATAACTTTCCTGCCACGTCCTTAGCTCTAAGCTTCCTACTCTTGTTAACCTCAATGGTCCAATCACTAGGGACCGGTAGCTCCCCCGATACGGTAGCTTGTGCCAGGTGCGGTTTCTGTGGTATTGACGGAACCCATGAGCAATCTGGCCCATAGAGGAGAGGCATAGGGCCTCTCCTCTGTGGGGGCTTATCAAGAGGGGGAGGAGTAATGTCTGTAATGACACGTACATTAGTGGTAGTCAAGGAGGCCGGCACTGGCGTGCTTCTAGCCGTGGTCGTCGCCAGAGTTGCGTTAACCGAAGGCAAAGAGGTATGGGGATGTGAAACACCTGAGGGCTCTATCGGCCTTACCGTAGACTCAAGTGGGGGAACTACCGGTGTGCTAGTGGAAGGAGCTTGAGAAGGAGGTAGCTGATACTGCTGCATCACTCTGTGGAGAATATCATTTAGTTCCTCAGTGGTAACACACTTACCGTGGGATCCTCGAGAGGAGTGAGACCCACCTTCTGACTCTACTTCATTATTAACTGGTTGAGCTGAGGACAGTTCTATGTCTTCCGGCTCCTCTGGTAGTTCTATCACTTCCGGTGTTGGTGGCCGGGGAACAGTCACTGGGGCCGCCGGTGGCCACACCAGATCAGGGACTGACGAGGGTATTGTTTCTACATGTCCACTTTCCCTATTCATGTCCTGAGTATTAAGATTAACCTGTGAGGGTTCTGATTGTCTCCAGTTCCCCAGGCTATGTGCCGCGGGTGGCTGGGAGTCCTGTATCAACTGAGAGCTATCAAAAATCTGATGTGAGCAAGAAGAACCCCTATACTGATCCGCTAACACTCTGTTAGACATAACTGGGGGACCTTTACGTGGCACATAACTTAACTTAGGAATGGCGAATGTAAACTCTTGCGGCTCACTCAAAGATTGTTCATCCCTGGGACTAGACTCCATCCCCTCCGCCCCTACCTCTGAGTCGCCAGATTGGACGTTAGATGTTGGAGAGGTAGGAGTGGAGGGAGGTGGCCGCGACCCCGGCAAGAGCTGGGGAAGCGGTTGCGAGATGACCGTACGGGCACTTATATGACTTGAAGTGGACGGTGTTGAAGAAGCAGAGCCCTCCTTCTGGCGTTTAGTTGACCTTGACGACTCGACGGAAGAATGTCGGGACTGCTTCCTAGGAGATCTAGAACGATATCTAAATTTGCGCTTCGGTGAAGGCGACCGACTCCTCTTAGACCGGTCGGGAGGGGAGGGGGGGGGGGGGGGGGGCTCGGCACTGTCACTCTCACTACTAGTTACTACCTGCTTGGAAAGTACTTTCGATTTAGTTTTAGGTTTGGTTGACTTGGCCGGAGTTGACTTAACTAATGGAGATTTAATGACTAGGTGCTCCCAGAGCTCCTCGTCATCGCAATGGAGCGCTTTATGAGCAGTATCTTTCGAATAAACATTAAACATTTATTTAATCTCCTTCAAGGCTGCTAAGCAAGAAAAATCTCTCTTATCGAACACCGCCGCTCTTAAGGGGACCGACCGGTTATTTACTAACTTCCAGGCCTTACTTCCAATGTAAATGCAATTTGGCACAGGTGTATGTGACCATAAAACTAGGTCAAAAATATATATATACTTTTTTTTTCTTCTTACAATTTAGGTAAAAAAAAGGTTGCAAACTATAGCACTACTTTGACCCATTCTACTCCTACAGAAATCCCTATATCACGTGCTGTATGTGATCAAACAACTCCCAATAGGCGTGTCTGTAGTTGCTATAAAGAACATTTATATATGTTGTGTATTTTTGGATTTAGGTGATTATGAATTAAGGTGAAATTATTTTGTAGAATTTTACAACTCTGACAACATGCTGCAACCAAACAAAGTTGGCTAGAGTAAATTGGCTTTATAGGACTTTTAGTGTTTTTAATTACCTTTCCAATGGTATATACACCATTCCTATAGGTCCAATAATAATTTTAGAGTAACATCCGATTCAGGCGTCATTCTTCCTTCTCTGCTCTGCGCTCGCCCCGCCCAGACGTGTTTCCCCACGCTCCGCTGGTTCCGCATTTGCTGCGTCCCTAGTGAGTTTTTTCTCATTTGTTTACTCCGGGATGTATCGAGTAAGGTTAGGATATGCGTAGCAGGAGTGTCCTGGGCTGGTTGCCCGCAGTGCAGTGTATTTTGGGTCGTGTGTTTGGGGCATCTATTTCGGATGTACCCTCGTGGTCCTGTTGTGGACATGTGAACTTTTGCACAGTTAGTTAGCTTGTGATGCAGGCGGCTTTCATTACGCGTTATTTTTGCTGCCTTTTATCTTTCTGATGAGGTAGCGTTGCTTTGCTGACGTTCCCAGCGTATTTTTCTTCACTTAGTGAAGTTTTTTCTGGGTCCCGAGTCAATCTTCCCTTGCCGGAAGTATTGCTACAGTGGTGTGTTGGCGGTGGTTCCTGTTGTGATATTTCCAGTGCCTTTGTTTATATTTCAACATTTTTTGTGCCGTCTGCCTAGGCCTAGCCAGCCGCTCGTAGCTTTGCCACATGTACAAGTGTTATTGATTTATTTTATAAATATGTCCTACTGTGTCATGTGTATCCTGGTTTAGTTGTGTATTGGCTAATTCCACGGACTATGTATGTTTCCTGGATTAGTTGTGTATTGGCTAATTCCACGGATTATATTTGTGGGCCCTAGGTTAGTTGTGCTTTGGCTATCTCTCGGGTCCTATGTGCATTCAGATGGTTTCTGAACGGGGTGGGTTACTTTCCGGCGGGTTTTTCTCGGTTACACCATGAAAACCCTGGCCGAGAGCCGTGTTTTGGCCACGCGTGGTTTCAAAACCAGGCTTGTGTCCCCGGCGAGTAGGTGTCTGTGGCTCTCCAGGACTGCGTCTCTGTGGTGGTGCCTGTTTCAGGCTCCCTATGATTCCCGGCGGAATGGCTGTACCCATCTAACTTTGTTCATGCGGACATATGTTATGAAGTTTTTCTACCCGGTTTTACAAACCAAAGGAAAAAACCTAGCTGTTGTTGGCGGCTTTCCTCCCCGGCGATCTTTTACAAAGAAGTGGGGATAGGAACTTATGGGGTTAATGTTTTAAAACATCAGATCTCACCCGGCGGGTGCACCTTGGTAGGGTGGGATGAACTAATTGGTAATTCAGTTTAGTTAACCGGTCCATTTTAGTGATACTATATGTATCGCCGCCCTCACACATATGGCGATCGAAGGCTCAATTAGGGTTAACATCTTTTTTCACACCCGGCGGGTGCTCCTGGGAGGAGGACATACGGAATTTACAATTCAAGTTAAGTTAACCAATTAATTGAGAGATACGTTAATGTATCGCCGCCTTCAACATACGGCGATCTATGTGACAATTCGTTAGAAGTCAGATCTCGTATCAGCCTGCCCAGTGTTAATCTGCTAGATAATTCAGGGGCCGGCGTCTTTGTGGGGGGTTGTTTTCCAAAATTGAATCTTGAAACAGTCACCACCAGAAAGACTATGTTTATTAATGCCATACTGGTCTTTTATATTATGTCAGAGGGTATTATTAACTTTCTTAAGACATGTCTAGATATTCGGAAATCTTTTTAGAACCCCGCCGCGTAACGAGCTGTGATCGTCGTGACATTACGTCTCGTTATCCGGCGGGTTATTAACACTTGTGTGCGAACATGTTGGGTTAACCTTATGAGCATTAATTCCTGGAAATTTTCTTTTTTTCCAGGGCTGGGCTCCGGCGGACCAATACAGAACCTGCAGTAGTTTTCCCACCAGTCTCTGTCATGGCTACCTTTGCCCCAGTTTTTGCTTTATGCATTACTCCAATCTGTGCCGGTATCCCTCTTTTTGCGCACACTCTTTGTATCAAGTGTGTTAAATGTCTAGACCGTTCAAGGGGTCTGTGGGTGATGCGCAACTGTTCCTTTTGCTCCCAACTAAGTGTCAAAGTACTCCAAGATAATGATAAGACCGCAGCGGTCGCCTTACGAGAAGTTAGGCAACAAATGACAGCTTATACTACGATTGTGGCTCATAAGTCACTTCAATGTGATAATGTCCCTCTTTGGGATAGGCTTCTTCTTGAGCACCCTCCCCCTAAACGTTCCTCTCGAGTAACTATTCGTAAGCCGGCAGAGACTGGACAGGGTTCTGTGTCATCTCCTGCCCCTGCTACTTCGAAACGTCAACGTGAGCCTACACCCCCGGCGGCAGCCTCCTCGTCTCGGGAGAGATCTCGGTCTAGGTCACCTCTCAGACACCAGCCACCCAGTCTTGCCTCTTCACCATCGAGTAAGAAGAGTAAGACGGAAAGTTCCACCAGTGGTCACGGCGATAAATCCTCCAAATCGAAGAGTAGTTCACGGTCACACCGCAGCCATAGATCTTCGAAAAAGGATTCCCATGATAAAAAGGCCTCCCGACATTCGCCAGTTTCTAGTACTTCTCGTCATACCTCTACCCCAGACAGAGCTAGTGTTCGGTCTCAAGGGTCCAGTGTAGTGCCTGTACCTAAAGATGATTTACCCATTAACATTTTAACCCTGGATTTGGAGAGTTCAGGGGGCTCAGTGGTTGAGAGTGTTTCGGACTCCCAAGGGAGTGTAGGCCAAGGCCTAGGTGTTTGGCGATATTCTCGACCGGTGCCTGACCACCCACTTCCGGCTCAAACTATTCACACAGTGGCTGACGCCCACCGGGACGTGGCGATCCCATCCTCTATTCCTGACTTATCTTGGCAACAAGATGGTCCCCCAGCTTCGGCGGAATCTTCTCAGGAGGAACAGGATGATAAAGACGAGGTTTCAATTATCTCGGATATGGAAGTGCAAGAGTCAGGTTCAGGCTTAGACGCCGCACAAGATCTTAATGATTCACCAGTGAGTACATCATCAAATCAATTTGTCACAGCACAGGAAATTGATGGGCTACTAGTTAATGCTTTATCTAAATTTTTTGGCCAACAGCAGGAAACTCCCACAGTGGACTTGGGAGCTCCCACGACAAGCTCTACGGTACGGCCTCTGATGACTTCTATTGCTTTGACTCAGATCCCTCACCCTCCCTCTATGTCACCATCGGTGGTTACTAGGCCTGCTACGGCGGCATTGACCACTTCGAATGTAAGGGTTATAACGGATGTCAATCCGCCCCCTTTAGACAGAGCGCCTCTCAGAAAGGTAGCTATGCCCTTGCTTTACGGACCAGACGAGTCATGGGTCCTTTTGACCCCCACTAAACCAGAGCTCGCCCAACCTACCTTGTCAGGGGACCTCCCAGTGCCGCATGAGTGGGTCATCCAGGGCAATAAATCTAAGAAATTAAGGGCCTTGGATACTTTGGGGAATGTACTAGATGTCAATATCAAGGCTATACCTAGTTATTATCACCAGGACTATTTTGTTTATACTGCTAAGCCTGCTTTACCCTCTGCCTCAGCTTCAAAATTGTTTTCTGACTGGTCTAAGCATGATGGGTTTAATGACATTAAGACACTGTCAGCTCTCACTCCAGAACTCTATTTGCAAACCGTTACAGACGCAGCAGCTAATCCAGTCTTGAAGGTGGGGCAGTTGGGTCCAGGACCTTGGGTGGAATGGGAGACAGAGGCTCAAAACTTTGCGACCACATTTTCTTCCAAAACTTCCCACCAGATCCCTCAAGATACTCATTCTTGGTTCTCCATGCCAGTGTGTTCTGCCGGCGGAGTCCCTTCAGCTTTGTTTGCTTTCTTAGCTGCCCCTAAAATTAATCTTTGTGAACTAAAAGACCCTTTCACTACCCCTACCCCAACTCACCTAGACCGGGAATTTAGGCTACGGGGGAAAGCTTTTCGCCTGTTCTCTCAATACATAGTGTCACAACAGGTAGAAAAGTCATTGCTCCGGTCCACTCAGGCAATCGCAGACGCGGATGCCAGACGATCGGTTGAACTGTCCCGGCGACTGCTTCTTCAGTCGTCAATCCAATCATTGGGTGACATACACACCGCCTTGCTTGAGGCGGTACGAGCGAGACAAGATCTCAGAATGTCCTTGGTCCGAAAGCTGCCTGATCGCATTGCGAATCAGGTGGTCATGTCACCAGTGCTCACTCCCTCTTTAATGTCCCCTGAAGTGTGGCGAACAGTTTTTAATATGGCTCAGGCCTTTAAACATAGTCCCACCCCTTCTAAGAAACCTGCCTTTAACTTCCCCAAACCCAGGCCAGTCGCTAAGGCTCAGCCGGGGGGATCTAAGCCCTTTCTTCCACCTAAGTCCTCCTCCCTCAAGGTCAGTACAGGCATAGACAGGGTAGGTTTTCAGGTCAGAGAGGACGCGGCTATAATAAGCCGGGACAGGGCCCGTCTTCTGCCAACGCCGGCCAGCCGGCGAAGCGTCCACCACCACCAACTCCACCACCATCAAAAAACTAAAGTCTCTCTCACTCCCGGTGCCAGTCTTAAGGCCGGTGGATCCGAGGGTAGTACAGCCGGCGAACCCTTGTCTGCTAACTGGGTTGTTCCAAACGTGTCACCAAGCATGGCCGTTAAACACTTGGGCACGGATGGTGGCACGCAAAGGCATCACTTGGCGGTGGCTCCGGCGACCTCGCTTACGTCAGCCGACAACGGCGAATCTAGTTTCTTTAAAGGTGGAGTCACTGGTCCAGGAAATGATTGCCAAGAATGTCATCATCCCGGTCCCCCCAAATTACCCAGTATTCACGTCCAAGCTATTTTTGGTTCCCAAAAGGGACAGTGTTCAGATGAGACCGGTCGTAGACCTGTCTTATCTGAACCTTCACATTCACAACGAGTCTTTCCGAATGTTAACAGTACACCAAATCAGGCTAACACTTCCGCCGGGAGGTTGGATGTGTTCCCTAGACCTGACAGACGCTTATTGGCACGTATCGGTAAACAAAAGATTTCAAAGGTTTCTGGCCTTACGGATCAGGCATCAAAATTTTGTTTTTCAGAGGATGCCATTCGGTTTGAACCTGGCACCTCGATTATTCACGAAATTAGTCCGGCAAGCCCTGATGCCGTTGTTAAAGCAAGGAATCAGAGTTTTGTGGTACCTAGATGACTGGCTGGTGGTGGCAGAGACAGAGCAATTATGCATCAAACATGTCAACATAATTTTAAATCATGTCAAAACTCTATGGTTCAAGGTAAATCTGGTAAAGTCAAACCTTGTTCCCTCACGAGTAGTTCAGTGGATAGGGCTGGTTTGGGACACAGCTGCTCTCACTCTGAGTCAGAGTGTGGACAATCGAAACAGGTTTCGCAGGAAACTGTTCATGTTTCTTCACATTCTGACTACGACACGGAGGATCTGGGAGTCTCTGGTCGGCTCTCTCAACTGGATTCAACTAACTGTAATGTTGGGCCGGTTGAAAGTAAAACGTTTAATATTGGAGGGCAACAAATATTTCCCACTCTTACCGGCGGGAAAATTATGGCCCATCCCAAAATTAATCCACACCTTACTAGCGGTCTGGGAAAAGAGGGAAATGTTGCACTCAGTAATGTCATGGACCTCTCCTCCGCCAACGGTATGGGTAGACACGGATGCGTCAGGCACAATAGGTTGGGGATTTCAGTCAAACCAGGGGCACCAGGGTCAGGGGCTTTGGTCCCACTTAGAAATCTCCCACATCAATGTCAAAGAATTACTAGTCCCCTTGTATTTCCTTCAGGCTCACGGCTCTACTTTACGGGGCAAGTCGGTGGCCTTCAGAATGGACAATCTGAATGCAGTTCACTGTATTTAGAAACAGGGGTCAACAATATCACGGAAGTTGCTAAACGTTTCGGAAGATATTTTTACTCTAGCCAACAGGCTAGACAGACATCTTCACGCATCTTATTTCCCAGGCGTAGCAAACGTCTGGGCAGACGCTCTGTCCCGGAGACAGAGCACGACAGTAGAATGGGAGCTCAAGCAACCCATTTTCAACCTAATGATTGCAGAGCTCTCCCATCCACAAGTGGATCTGTTTGCGTCCGAGGAGACTCACAAACTCCCTCTATACCTCACCCGCCGGACGAAAACGCCGGCAGGGGGGCCAGACGCCCTAGTGACAGACTGGAACAGATGGAGCTCCATCTATCTGTTTCCGCCGCCAGATGCGTCACTAATGTGCCACGTAGTGAACAAACTACGAGATTATCGAGGCGTAGTCTCGCTAATCGCGCCCCTGTGGCCGGCGCAGTTATGGTACCAGCAATTAAAGACGTGGTGCTCGCACCCGGTGTCGCTCCCGGTCGAGTATTTCCACTTAGACACGATTGGCAACCTAGCGACCTCGCTGACTTTTGCATTATGGACATTCAAGAGGCCAAGTGGCTAGCACCATATGGTAGAGATGTGACCAATAAATTAATCAATCAATATACTCAGTCTACGAAACGACAGTATCAATCACATTGGCAAGCCTTTACTTCTTGGATCATTAGAACAGAACAGACTGTGCCCTCAGTGGCGTTAGTTTTTAATTATTTGAATTATCTGTTTGAGCAGAAACGTTTATCTGTGGTAACGTTAAAAAATCACTTAACTGCGATTAGAGTGCCCTTTTTCGACCTTACAGGTCTCTCCATACCGGTAGCGGAGGAAACAGGTTTTATGAGAGCATGTTTTAAACTCCGCCCACCTCCCCGTCAGCTCATGCCTACTTGGTCTCTGGACAAGGCATTGTCTTTACTTCACTCTCGTCTGTACCAAAATACTGCAGATTTTGCATTACTCTTAAAAAAGGCTGCATTCCTTTTGGCTTTGGCCACCGGGAACAGAGTGTCTGAGCTGGCGGCGATGAGCAACACACCTAATTGCCTTAGGTTTGGTAGACTTAATGAATGTATTCACATTGCACCTTCCCCGGGATTTGTAGCCAAGAATGAGCACGGTGCACACATGTTTTCAGAGTTCACTGTGCCGGCGTTAAAAAGGGGAAAGGTGCACCATAATCTATGTCCAGTGCAAGCTCTAACCAAATATTTGAGAGAAGCTCCTCTAAACCCCCAAGGTGCTTTGTGGGTAGTGAGTACGGGTAAACGCTTACTGAAACGGAGATTAGCTTCTCTTCTGGTCGAAGTCATTAAAGAGAGTAATCCCGGCGTTGTGGGTAGGGCCCACGATTTACGCAAATGGGCAGCCTCTTTACGTTTCCTGAAGAACTTTTCAGTAGAAGATATCACGTCCACACAGTTGTGGGCGTCTAATCATACGTTTTTGACTAGATACTTGTCATTTGCTCTAGACAAACCTTCCTTACCATGTATAGCTTTAAGGCAGAGGGTCTAGGTGGCCCTTCAGTCACTTTTGTTTACTTTCAAGGTAAAAAGGGGGGGGGGGTGCAGTCAGTGTAACATAGGACACCCTAGACCCCGCCGGAATGTAAGAGCTGTGATACAAATTATGGATAATGTGATATGAAAATTTCTCTGTTCTATTCAGGGCGAGAAATTGTGCTAGTACAATGTTAGTACAAACAACAGGGTTGTTATAGTAGTTTTAGCTGTGAAAGCAATTTAGTATTAAACAGTGGAGATCTTTTGCAAAATATTTCCACGAATATTATGGGGTTTATTATGTGCACATGTAAACTTATAACTTGTTATTTTTGTCACCACTCGTTGAGTGGGGTGCCTTTGTAACTACAGATCTGTTCACAGAAATCTCCAGAGTTACCCTTTTTGTCAAGCAGGCTTCTTTGAAGCACGCACCTGCTTGAACCCCTTTTGTATATATATATGGGCTGCACCATGTTTAAATATATTTTTTCAAAAATAAGAATACTATGTGGTTGTTTGATTATCTGCTTTTCTAGAGTTATGATATGATTACGAATGTCCCCCTCCAGTCTTAGAAATCAGGCATGTTCGTCAATGATGGAGGGGCCACTAATAAATTATAGGTTTGACTCCTGTAAGGAGATAAAGAAAACCTAATATTTAGTAGTGGCCCCGTAATCATTGACGACTGGGGCCCTCCCGACCATCCCCTTCCCATTCGTTGATGTATTAAGGATTTTGGTTTACTTGATATGTCAGTGAAGGAAGAATGACGCCTGAATCAGCGTCTGGTCAAAGATCCACACAAGTACATCCACGATATGATGGAAAGCTTATTGAATAGTTATTCTTATTTTCTTTTTGTTTTTATTTTTTACGAAGTTTTTTCGTAGTGAGAACCCAATTCATAATAACTGAAGCCATGAGTGAGGTCGCGTGCGCTCATGATGAAGGCTCCTCAGTTTTTTAAATGCTCTGTGCGTTAGATTCAAACTACGGCGGATTAGTGTTTAAAGAGGATGCCTTATGTAATAGGCATGTTCGTCACTACTAAATATTAGGTTTTCTTTATCTCCTTACAGGAGTCAAACCTATAATACACCATTCCTATAGGTCCAATAATAATTTTAGAGTAACATCCGAATGTGCGACAATATAGGTTCTGAGAAAAACATGTGAAAGTCTAAGGTAATTAGGTGAACATTTTAACTTTTGTTTTTTAGATTTACAATATTTTACGCAGGAACATGGCAAAGTAGAAGATAAAGCGTATGCGAGGTTGTAGAGTAGCTTACGCTCTTTCGATTTATATAGGTATGCTCCTCGTACGACCAGTAGTTACTGAGCATGTTAATTTCAAAGTTCGCTATATAACGTTTTTAGAATTACAGGAAAAGTTTGGAAAACATAAAAAAAACAAAATTCCAATGGGTTTTCACTAATAACATTTCACTGGCTTATGAAGTGATGTTGACTCTTGTTGAGTAAACACCTATTGGTATTTTCAGGATTTCGAGTTTTTTAAGCCTAAATTAACCGGTCGGTCCCCTTAACTCAGAACACACGGAACACCGTTTCGATACCCATAGTCCCCTTGAGCGATCAAGACACTTTACACATTTTATACATAAAGTGTGAGCAAAAACTGGTAATAGAGAGCAGGTAGGCGTAGCGCAAAGGTCAAAGCGAGGCATGATGGAGCTAGGGACCCCCCCCCCCCTGCCGTAATCGGCAACTCCTCTGCTGCCGGAACCGCTACTAGTGAAGTGTTGAGATTCTGGAAATAGAAAATTTCCAGGAATCAATGTTCATAAGGATAACCTGAGAGGTGTTAACACATCCTACCTCAAGTCCGCTGGAAAATTAGTTATAGCCACTGCTACTCTAACCATCCGCTGGACCCGGTAGAAAGACCCTGGGTCTTCCTTTTATCATACATATGAACTGCTTACCTGTGACAAAGCGTCACTGGCCCAATAGACCTTAAACGTTTTACTATCATTGCCTATTTGCACTAGATAGATAGTTAACTCGCTTCATGACTTGAGTCATGGTTAAGCTCACTTGACTGTTACGCCGGGCGAGAGAAGTTACTGCGTGAGGCTATCGGTCAGGGCGAGTTCACTCGGCGGGCCGAGTTGACTCCCTTAAGAATTTAGCATATTCCGCCGGAAGGTTCGTAGTTCAGCACACTACGCCGGGACATTTGGTTGGTTGAGACGAGAAAATGCCGGCTCTGCTGAGAAAGCCGCCGGAAAAACGAACCAAAATTTTCAGAGGTGAGGACTTATATGGGAAAGTCAAACACCCCCCAAAAAAAATACAAATAAACGGGACATCTCCCAAACCCCTCAAGCATGTAAAGCACACATGCAAAAATACATATAGGGGAAAATATTAGGCTTAAACATATCTATCTATCTATTGCCGAACGCCTTACTACCCTTACGAGGGTGGCCATACACAAAATTCCCCCAAGCGGGCCTATTCCCTGTATAACGCCCCCACCAGCCAGTTAATATTAATAGAGAACTTTGAAGCAATGTAATAAGAGTCTAGGGATTTTAATCAACTAACTGGAGGTTACACCATAGATTAAAGTGAGTTTTATGAGTTAATAAGAAAGTTATCATAATTGCCTTATAATAACTTTCTTATTAACTCATAAAACTCACTTTAATCTTATGGCGTAACCTCCAGATAGTTGATTAAAAATCCCTAGACTCTTATTACATTGCTTTAAAGTCCTCTATTAATATTAACTGGCTGGTGGGGCCAGTTAATATTAATAGAGAACTTTAAAGCAATGTAATAAGAGTCTGGGGATTTTAATCAACTAACTGGAGGTTACGCCATAAGATTAAAGTGAGTTTTATGAGTTAATAAGAAAGTTATTATAAGGCAATTATGATAGAAGTTAGTAAGATAATAAGTTAAGGTAATAATAAGTTAATAAGATAATAATGAGATAATAAGGTAATAATACAAATAAGGAATTATGAAACAATTAAGTTAGTTTAAATATTATATTTTTAGGTTTAATGATACATATAAACAAATAATTAATATGTAGGAGAGTCCTATATCCCAACTGCACACAAAATCATTATCAATGTTTAGTTAACCCCAATCAACCCAAATTTAAAAACAGGGAACAAACAAACTTATCCATTGGTAATGCCTTCTCTCGTCCAAGCTCGCCCCTCACACCTTGGGGAGAGTAAAAGAGACCTCGTTGTCGTGTTGAGATGAGACTGACTAAACTCAAATTCTGGGATCCTTATATAGCTATGGATGAAGCCCGGTCTGTCTCGAATAACCGAGGTCGGAGCTTCACCCAGGTCTCAAAGTTAAATGGATAAAAGTCTTGAGACTTCACTCAAGTTTAACATAATAACAAAGGCAATGAGGCTTCATTCAATTCGAGTTTATGAAAAGGAAACTGATTCATATTTAAGGTTGAACAATGAAGCATGAGAGACTTAACTAAAACTAAATTAATAACATAAATTGAGACATGAAAGAGATAGGGCCATGACACCTGTGAGAGGGACAACCCGAGCCAGTTTAGTGAAGGACTTACAGGATTGACCACTCAATTTAGGATCCGTCCGTCTCCAAGGCCCTCTGTGTATCTTGTTAGCACTATTTTTCTACAGTGGTGTTCGGCTAATCCATCCACTAACCTGCCTTACCCTAAGGTAAGCAGTACGGATTTGTATCAGGTTTACTCCCCTAGACAGGTTGCCAACCAAGGCTGACGAGTCCCATCCACACGGATTTGTATAAGGTTGTCTCCCCTAAATGAGTTGCCGACCAAGGCTAACGAGTCCCATCTACCCGTATACAGGGTGTTTTAAAACAACTCTGCCAGACCTCATCTGCTAATTAGTAAATACAATAATGAAGAAGATTATCTAAGGACAATAAAATGCCCCAGAACGAGAAGCCCACCACAGAAGCCATGAACGAACACCACACAGAAACACCAAAGGAAAGGTCCACAGAACGAAAGGACCAGCTGACCGAGCCAGCCATTTCAGACAGCCCAAGCCCGCAGGGCTAAACAGCTCCAGGACACACCCATTTACCTTTTCTAAAACTGACCATTTTCCACATCTCACGTACACTAACCCCCTCGTGTCCTACACTTCTAACTACAAAGATGATGAACAGGAATATACATTCATATTAAAAACACCCATGCCTGTCCCGACGTTGAGCCAATGCCAACACATCAGACAGCCATAATTATATCTATGTATGTTCTTGCATCCGAGAAGTAGATGTTATATATCTTAGAAGTTAAAACACCCACGCTGTCCCTAGACCTCGTATATCATTTCCATGACGAGTATAGATATATGTAACCCGTGCCCAGTCGCCCCTTGCACTGTTCCTCTAGTAACTAAGTATTAATATTAACATTCCCTAACATCTTGTCTTGCCAGACTAAGCTTCTGAAGACCCATCGCCCCATAAATCTATGTATGCAATCCTTAGGTTAAGTATTTTTATCCGCCATTGTGTTCACCTTTTTCCATTTACTTTCCACAATTGTCATACGTCTTCCCCTTGCCTCCTTCGTATCCACAGCCCACACTACGCCAATTTATTTCGTGTCTTACACCTCTTACCCCAACCAGAGATTGTATAAGATAACCTGGTTACCAGTATCTGTCATAAGTACCCCGAAACAATAACTAAGTACCCCTACGAACTGCCGCTGTGGGTGGTATTTTATATTTAATAGAAAAAGCAGTTCCCAGGGCCAACTAATAGTATCCATAACCCTCTGACTGATCACATAACTCTATCTTTTCCAGACTCATATACCACCCATAGTTGCATTCCCCGGTAGCATTTGGCTAACGTATTCTACTGCCTTTTCAAACTTCCATATCAATTGTAGCCTAATGCCACCCCCACGCCCAGGGACCTTAGGGGCAAAATTTCCCTGTAGCCCTTGAACTCCCCCCCCCCCCTCTCATTAAGACACCCGCGCTTCTCGACTCTTGTCCGACCTAGCCTCTCTCTCATACCTCTTGAAGATCCTTGAATTGTCCGTTACTAACGCTCTCCAACCTTTTATATATATACTCCTATCCAGCCTACCTTCACTTAGTAGGCCAGAACAACATTAGAACTTTACTAGCCCCTTGCATGCCATCTATTCTCTTACAACACATTCACAACCCTGCACCCAATGGTCGTCGGTGCGAGGCTAGCCGCCCCGCCAGTAACTAACTTCTATTGTCATACTTCCAGATAAATGTGGCAGAGTTAGCAACCCAGTCTCCACCATATCCAGCAAACCCTACAATTAACAACCAGCCGAGTAAAACCAGCTAGCTAAGGCACCTTCGGTTTTGGTATTAAAGACACTCACATCTGTCTCATACACAGAGGGTTATTACAAACACTGGTGATATGGCAAGCCCCTAGCCACAGCCGCCGGACGAATATATCAGAGAGGGCGCCCAGCTCCCCCTTTTTGCCCACCCGAGGAGGGAGACCCCCACCCCCGCGGAGGTATACCTGGCCCCTGTTTTGACTTTCGAGTCATTGCCAGGTAGCACAGGAATTCTTCCTATCAATGAACTAACCATGAATGACTAACACCTTTACTAACCGCTATTAACTCACAATAAACCATTTACCTTTCTTGCATGCTCTGATCACTAAATTAGCACCTCAGCTATACCATAGAATGAAGATTGAACAATCTAGAGAGACGCTCCTATCACAGCTGTCCCCATCCTCCTCGCAAAGTAGATCTAGTCTCTCTCCCCTAAATACGTCCAGTATAGCCAAAATAGTACCTCTTACTAAGGCTCAGTTATATGAAAATATAAAGGCTTCCTATCGCCCTGTGCCACAACAGTAAATACCATCTTACCTAGTCCCCCTATCTATTGAGAGCTCAATTAAGTCCATAAGACTCGAGATCCCTACTGTCTACAGGGTCCAGAACCGAGCCTATAAATCTAACTCCCGCCCCCAGTCAAATCAGTTGAAAGCTAGACACCAACCAGGGGTCACTACCCTGCAGTTAATTTCTAGCTCTGCCCTTGTGTTGTTCCGGAGTGAGATCCCAGAACCGGCAGACTCCGTGGCAGATTTGGATAGAAGGACCTGCCCACGTATTGAAGAACTTCACACATATGGCCCCCCTGGACGGCCGCGGAACCAGTCGTTAGCCCCCAACATCATGGACGCAAGATAACCAGGACCAGACCCATCAGATACTACCCAAGATTCCCTTTAGCAGTACTACATATTACTGTGCTGTTTTAGATTCACTAATTAATATTTCTACGAAGTGGCTAAGACCTTGCCCAGTGTAATTCATACTTAACCATTCCATTTGGGACGTACTAAGCGATCAGTGCTCTTTAATTAACAGGCGACCTTGACTCTCGTAATTACCTTATTCAGATATTAAAACTCTAGTGATATCTAACGTTCGCCCACTGATTTGCGTTCTATGTATTTCTGAGACAAGGATATAAAACTTAGATCAGTACCCCCTGAGGTTACTAGAATTCCCGTGCTCTAAAAATGCGTGTCTAATCTAGTCTGTGAACTACTACTTGTGCACCAGAGCTACCAGTAATAAATCTAACAGTGAATATGAATCTATAAGTAACATTGATGGTCTTCGGTATATAAACCTGTGAAATCAAAGCCAGTGATCAGAAGATTAATACCTGAACGTTGGAAGTGGGAGACTAGGCTCCATCCAGATCCACTTATGCTAGTGTTGTTCAATTCTATTATATTGTCTTACACAAGTATTCTGCAGTGGTATATCAATAAACGTGATCATGTAACTTGCTACCATGTGTTTCTTTGTGTTCTCTATTCCTCATATCTTGTATTGTGCATGCAGCCTTATATACCCAGTCAATTTAGAACTCACATTACCCAAGTTAAACCTGTAGAAAAACAGGGCATAACATTGGCGGCAGCGGTGGTTCTTGATTCGGATAAAAGGTTGCATTACACTGCAAGTTTGGAACAGTAGAAGCATGGCAACATCGCGAAATCTTCAGCCACTCGCACACATTCCCAAGTATGATGTAAACACATATGATATCACCAGTTACTTAGACATAATAAAGCCAGTGTACGATGTGGTACTTCATAATGACCGCGAAAAAATCGCCATGGCAATTTTGCATGTTGTACAGTTGGGAGAAGCCGTTTCCCAACTTGTTGATAAGCCTACTTTTAAAGAATTTATTCACCAAATGGTGAAACAGAATACGCCAGGGAGTACCTGGAACCAGTTTCGATCCTTCGTGATCCGGACTTTAGATCCACTTTTGGGTTCCCCCGTCGCCCCCAAAATAATAAAAGTCGACGAGATCAAGTATGAAGGGGATATAAATGTGACCCTCATACAACTCTACAGATACGTGAGGACCACGTATAGCTATGAAGATTACGACCAACAAAATGAACTCTTATTCACCGCATTGTTAAACATCCTCCCACCCCACATCACCGCCCATCTCGACCCGTATGGCCTATTCGAAGAACATATGCTCGCCATCAGAGAAGAATGCCTACGCAGTTCGATGAATCCCCTATCCAACCTTTTAGCCCCTATCCAAGACTCCGTGCACCCTTCCAAAATGACTTCCGGTGAAAGTCCAACTCCCCACCAACCCTCAGCAGCCCCCCCAACAAGAGCCGTATTCTAGCTATGCCTACCTATGTAGGCCTACCACAACATATTTTCCACATGACCCCAGAAATGTTCAGCTATCCCCCCACCAACAAAATTTCCCTTGTGACAGTTTACCGACCTCTCCCCCCACCAACCCTCAGCAGCCCCCCCCAACAAGAGCCGTATTCTAGCTATGCCTACCTATGTAGGCCTACCACAACATATTTTCCACATGACCCCAGAAATGTTCAGCTATCCCCCCACCAACAAAATTTCCCTTGTGACAGTTTACCGACCTCTCCCCCCACCAACCCTCAGCAGCCCCCCCAACAAGAGCCGTATTCTAGCTATGCCTACCTATGTAGGCCTACCACAACATATTTTCCACATGACCCCAGAAATGTTCAGCTATCCCCCCACCAACAAAATTTCCCTTGTGACAGTTTTCCGTCGGTAGCTTGTGACAGTTTTCAGTCAGTAGCTCCCTTCCACCCCCACACAATTCACACCCCTAGAAAACTTCGAAACCCCACAATTGACTCGCCCTCTCATGTCAAACAAACTCACCAGTCCCAGAGAACCTCTAACCAGACCGAGACTGCCACCAAGAAAATTCCCCAAACTCGTCCTGTTAATGTCAAACAAACCCACCAACCCCAGATAACCGCTAACCAGACCGTGACTGCCACCAAGAAAATTCCCAAAATTCGTCCTATTAACAACCCCAAACCTATACATCAGTCCTCTACCAATAACCCCTGTTCTACACCTAACTCTTCCCCCACCAACCCGCCGCAGTTCCCCCAACAAATCCCGTTTCCTAACTCGCTCACCTCTCACCACCCTGACCCTCCCACACGCGCCGTAAACCCTCCCCTCACGCGTGACGACCTAGGGACCCAACTATGTTCCCCCCCTTCCCCCAGAAATACTCAGCTATTCCCCCACCAACAAAATCTCCCTTGTGACAGTTTTTCGTCAGTAGCTCCCTTCCACCCCCCACAATTCACACCCCTAATAAACTTCAAAACCCCACACTTGACTCACCCCCTCATGACAGACAAACCCACCAACCCCAGATAACCTCTAAGCAAACCGTCACTGCCACCGACACACCCCACCACTCTGATCCTCCCACACGCGCCGTTAATCCCCCCCTCACGCGTGACCCCCACCAAAGTGATTCCCCCCCCTCATGCGTACCGAACACCTGCTCACCAGTCGGTCCCCCACCATCATGAGCCCAGCTAAACTATCAACCTCCCCCTCTTCACCGTTACCCCACCCGCCCCAAATTCCCCCCACAAAGATTCCGCTCGACGAAATACCACTCCCATCCCAATCCAACCACAAAACTTTTTCCACCTTGGCTAAACCCCAAAATACTCTCCCTCTCGCCCCAAACAACATAATCAACCTCTCAACTTCAACCACTCCTCGAAATCCCATCCATGTCTCTCCCGGAAATAAAATCACTCTAAATTCAACCCCTCTCAAACCACAACCCTGCCTGCCCAGACCCCCCCCACCATCTCCCTATCAAATCCCCACACCCCAAACCTCCAAACCACCCGATCATAGTAAACTCTCAACCTTCAGCCTTACTCACCCCCTCCCACACCCCACTCACGACCACAACTCTCTACACAATTCAACCCCTCCCCAGCACCAACCTCTTCCGCAACAACAACCCCGAGTCGACCTGCCCGTTTCATCATTAAAACCCCCCTATCACTACCCCCGACCGAAACCACTTAGACCCCCCCTCCAAAACTGGCCCCGGGCCAGCTCGCCCCCAGACCCACATTCCTAACGACAAGAACTAACGGTATATCCACCCCGCCCTTCCAAAGTGAAAGTGAACCACCACCCCCTATTACCCGACCGTCACCCAGACTAACGGCGACCCTAAATACCCCCCCCCCTGATGATGATGAGGATATTATTGTACTAAATTGTTTCGAATGTTTTCAATTCCTAAGCGATTGGGCATGATTCTATACATTTACATGTTTTCCATATACTGTATATACTATATTTTTTTCCTTAGTCATACTACTTTTCTTGTTACCTACACTTTTCTGACTATCTTTTAAATTTGCTTTATACATTGTTAAACACTTTACCTCTTCTTAATTTCCTGTGTTCTTAAGTATCTGTCCTTTCTTAAATTTACATGTTTTCCATATACTGTATATATTATTTTTTTCCCTTAGTCATACTACTTTTCTTGTTAACCTACACTTTTCTGACTATACTTCTTTTTACTTCACCCTTGAGGCTCGAGGACGAGCCTATAATGAAGGAGAGGGAAGTAAAATGCCCCAGAACGAGAAGCCCACCACAGAAGCCATGAACGAACACCACACAGAAACACCAAAGGAAAGGTCCACAGAACGAAAGGACCAGCTGACCGAGCCAGCCATTTCAGACAGCCCAAGCCCGCAGGGCTAAACAGCTCCAGGACACACCCATTTACCTTTTCTAAAACTGACCATTTTCCACATCTCACGTACACTAACCCCCTCGTGTCCTACACTTCTAACTACAAAGATGATGAACAGGAATATACATTCATATTAAAAACACCCATGCCTGTCCCGACGTTGAGCCAATGCCAACACATCAGACAGCCATAATTATATCTATGTATGTTCTTGCATCCGAGAAGTAGATGTTATATATCTTAGAAGTTAAAACACCCACGCTGTCCCTAGACCTCGTATATCATTTTCCATGACGAGTATAGATATATGTAACCCGTGCCCAGTCGCCCCTTGCACTGTTCCTCTAGTAACTAAGTATTAATATTAACATTCCCTAACATCTTGTCTTGCCAGACTAAGCTTCTGAAGACCCATCGCCCCATAAATCTATGTATGCAATCCTTAGGTTAAGTATTTTTATCCGCCATTGTGTTCACCTTTTTCCATTTACTTTCCACAATTGTCATACGTCTTCCCCTTGCCTCCTTCGTATCCACAGCCCACACTACGCCAATTTATTTTCGTGTCTTACACCTCTTACCCCAACCAGAGATTGTATAAGATAACCTGGTTACCAGTATCTGTCATAAGTACCCCGAAACAATAACTAAGTACCCCTACGAACTGCCGCTGTGGGTGGTATTTTATATTTAATAGAAAAAGCAGTTCCCAGGGCCAACTAATAGTATCCATAACCCTCTGACTGATCACATAACTCTATCTTTTCCAGACTCATATACCACCCCATAGTTGCATTCCCCGGTAGCATTTGGCTAACGTATTCTACTGCCTTTTCAAACTTCCATATCAATTGTAGCCTAATGCCACCCCCACGCCCAGGGACCTTAGGGGCAAAATTTCCCTGTAGCCCTTGAACTCCCCCCCCCACCCCCCCCCCTTTAGCCCCCCCCCCCTCTCATTAAGACACCCGCGCTTCTCGACTCTTGTCCGACCTAGCCTCTCTCTCATACCTCTTGAAGATCCTTGAATTGTCCGTTACTAACGCTCTCCAACCTTTTATATATATACTCCTATCCAGCCTACCTTCACTTAGTAGGCCAGAACAACATTAGAACTTTACTAGCCCCTTGCATGCCATCTATTCTCTTACAACACATTCACAACCCTGCACCCAATGGTCGTCGGTGCGAGGCTAGCCGCCCCGCCAGTAACTAACTTCTATTGTCATACTTCCAGATAAATGTGGCAGAGTTAGCAACCCAGTCTCCACCATATCCAGCAAACCCTACAATTAACAACCAGCCGAGTAAAACCAGCTAGCTAAGGCACCTTCGGTTTTGGTATTAAAGACACTCACATCTGTCTCATACACAGAGGGTTATTACAAACACTGGTGATATGGCAAGCCCCTAGCCACAGCCGCCGGACGAATATATCAGAGAGAGGGCGCCCAGCTCCCCCTTTTTGCCCACCCGAGGAGGGAGACCCCCACCCCCGCGGAGGTATACCTGGCCCCTGTTTTGACTTTCGAGTCATTGCCAGGTAGCACAGGAATTCTTCCTATCAATGAACTAACCATGAATGACTAACACCTTTACTAACCGCTATTAACTCACAATAAACCATTTACCTTTCTTGCATGCTCTGATCACTAAATTAGCACCTCAGCTATACCATAGAATGAAGATTGAACAATCTAGAGAGACGCTCCTATCACAGCTGTCCCCATCCTCCTCGCAAAGTAGATCCAGTCTCTCTCCCCTAAATACGTCCAGTATAGCCAAAATAGTACCTCTTACTAAGGCTCAGTTATATGAAAATATAAAGGCTTCCTATCGCCCTGTGCCACAACAGTAAATACCATCTTACCTAGTCCCCATATCTATTGAGAGCTCAATTAAGTCCATAAGACTCGAGATCCCTACTGTCTACAGGGTCCAGAACCGAGCCTATAAATCTAACTCCCGCCCCCAGTCAAATCAGTTGAAAGCTAGACACCAACCAGGGGTCACTACCCTGCAGTTAATTTCTAGCTCTGCCCTTGTGTTGTTCCGGAGTGAGATCCCAGAACCGGCAGACTCCGTGGCAGATTTGGATAGAAGGACCTGCCCACGTATTGAAGAACTTCACACATATGGCCCCCCTGGACGGCCGCGGAACCAGTCGTTAGCCCCCAACATCATGGACGCAAGATAACCAGGACCAGACCCATCAGATACTACCCAAGATTCCCTTTAGCAGTACTACATATTACTGTGCTGTTTTAGATTCACTAATTAATATTTCTACGAAGTGGCTAAGACCTTGCCCAGTGTAATTCATACTTAACCATTCCATTTGGGACGTACTAAGCGATCAGTGCTCTTTAATTAACAGGCGACCTTGACTCTCGTAATTACCTTATTCAGATATTAAAACTCTAGTGATATCTAACGTTCGCCCACTGATTTGCGTTCTATGTATTTCTGAGACAAGGATATAAAACTTAGATCAGTACCCCCTGAGGTTACTAGAATTCCCGTGCTCTAAAAATGCGTGTCTAATCTAGTCTGTGAACTACTACTTGTGCACCAGAGCTACCAGTAATAAATCTAACAGTGAATATGAATCTATAAGTAACATTGATGGTCTTCGGTATATAAACCTGTGAAATCAAAGCCAGTGATCAGAAGATTAATACCTGAACGTTGGAAGTGGGAGACTAGGCTCCATCCAGATCCACTTATGCTAGTGTTGTTCAATTCTATTATATTGTCTTACACAAGTATTCTGCAGTGGTATATCAATAAACGTGATCATGTAACTTGCTACCATGTGTTTCTTTGTGTTCTCTATTCCTCATATCTTGTATTGTGCATGCAGCCTTATATACCCAGTCAATTTAGAACTCACATTACCCAAGTTAAACCTGTAGAAAAACAGGGCATAACAGACAAAATGCAAAATAATATACCATTAATAATTTAAACCGCATAGAGTAAAATAATTAGTGACACCCAGGTATGAGCTATAATCCGAACACGGGCTAGTGTCCCCCCTCCCCCCCAATTAGCCTACCTCTTGCCTCCCATCCCAGTTCAAGTTTTTCTTCGAAGCTTTGGAGTCATAACGAATCTTCTCATGTGTTTAATCATCTGCTCGGCCATGGTGCTATCTTCTTCTGTCATAGTGATTTTATTTACCTTATAATATCACATAAATATGGATTGTCGTTATTTAGGTGTGTCTCTGCCTTTGTTATTTTATACAGTACTCGTTAAGTCCAAGTGACGTAAATTGTTTGTTTTGGGTACCATTAGATGATTTTAAATATTCATTAGTGAACACCGTATACTTGTATGTCTACAGCTACGTAAAATCGTCAAACTTCAACCATAAAACTGATAGACATATTTCGTTAGCACTCTGTGATAATAGTAACGTAATTAGGTATTTGTATTGAAACAGTAAATTGCGCAGGAACAATTGTTTCCCATTCAAACAGTTTCACGAACGATTAAATTACCTAGAGCAGTGTTCGGATACCTGACCCAGACTTGAGATTCATTATTTTACCTCTTGGTCATCGTTACAAATGGTGCATATCTTTTTACGCTACTTGGATTATAATACTTAGCAGTTTTCTTCTAATTGCAAAATATCATTACCAATTTTATGTTACTTTGATTTTGTAATTATTCATATGTGATTAGGTCATTATATATCTCCTCTTTACCTTTTTTACTTGGTAATCATTCATATTATGTATCATATGTTTTGTGCTGAGCTCAGAACCCTGTTTTGCTACATTTCTAAATAACCATTTATCTCCGTTAAAATATATTTTTGGTAAAAATAGAATAGAAATATGTGTATTATATATTTTGATCAATGTGATCGTCATACTCTGGCAGTGTTGTTTTAAAACGCCCTGTATATAGAGCTTAATTTATAAATAATAAATAACCCCTAGCCTACATTGGAGACCCCTAATCATGGGCCTAATGAGGCTGACCATGAGGTGACGACGAAACATCGAGGTGGCTGCAACCAGACACTCCGAAGACCCAGCAGCAGCAGCACGAGGAGGAAGAGGCCCACGCGCAGATACGGACTCCAGAAGATTCCACACCACGTGTGGCAACCCTTGAACTAGAGCATCTGCTAAAATAAAATTATGCAACTACCTCATAGTGACGGCCTGAAGCATAAACTTGCGGAATGGTAGCCTCCTAAATAACTATCAGAAAGCTAAAGGCGCAAAAATAACACAATAACAAACATGGCGCGATGATCCTGGGATACGTAGGCGCCTGTTACAATAGTACCCTAATTTAAACACCTTCTGCGGATGTACCAATGGGGTAGCCTGTGCTAGCTAATCTAAAAACCTGTTCAATACAACTCAGATGTATACAAATGAGCAGGGACTCACTAGAAGCGAGCGAACGAAGAATGAAGCTGGAGCACAGAGCAACCCACCCTCACGGAACGGACGCAGGAGGAAGAAGGAAGTATGGCCGCTAGAGGGCCTGCATCAGGAATCCACGCATGGGAAAGCTTGAGTAGGCCTATAGCAATTATTAAGTTAATTTAATGTTTTTATTTTTTACGAAGTTTTTTCGTAGTGAGTACACGATCATAAGACGATTCCATAAGAGAATACGCGTTACCCTTATGAAGTGTAGTACTCCTGTCCTCCCGCGTGGTAGATTCAAACTAGCGACCGCGGTGTTTGATGGGAGACTATTATACTAATAGGCATATCATCAATGATGGAGGGGCCACTATTAAATATAAACGTATGTCCTGTTCTGAATGTATGTTTTGCCTTGTTTCTACCCTGTGCATGTATATTGAATATCCTATTCTTCCCGTTTTGTGAACCTAAACTATCTATTTCAGCCCAGCATAACCGTATTTATAAAGGTGCATATGCCCTGGATTCTTTCCTCTAGTCTGGAGCCTCGGAGTTATCCAGGGAGCACGAGGGTTGTGTGAGAGTGTGGAAGATATGAAATGCGAGGAGAGGAGAGGAAAGAGAACAAGAATAAGAAGAAGAGAAGGGAGGAGAAAGTGCATATAGCCTCCATCCAAGAAGGACCTAAGCACACTCCTACCCCAGGCCCCTCTACCATGCAAGCCGTCCATCTGGGCTGTGCTCGGACGACCGAGGTCCTCCCACGACCAAAAAAATAGAGAGAGTACCCAAGATGCCGGTTTTGCCCTCAAAAGGACCACCCTAGCCCCTTCAGAGGCCCGAGCATCTGGATAGCTTCGGTCTACCGGACTCGGGACTGCTCGGCCAGACAGTCTGGGAAACTACAACAACAACAACAACAACTCGACCAAAGCTGAGATTACCTCAGCTTAATCACTGGAGGTCAGGCAAGGTTGGATCGGTGTATGGGCCCTATCCACTACAACTGTTAAATACAGGCCCTCAGATGAGTAACAACCTTCCCCACTTCCAAACTACCCAAGGACTGTGTTGAGCCCAGCCAGGCAGTCTCTCAAGTAGTGCGGATACCACACTGGTTGTGTAATCTGATTGTGTTGAGCCCGGCCAGACAATCAGAGATAAACTTCTAGGGAATCCTGCTTGCCAGGCAAACCTCTGTATTATTAAACACAGGAAATACTATTCCACCCCAGTAACTTGGTTGAGCTTTGGCCAGCGACGAAAAGGTAGTTTCTATTGTTTATACAGGAGTGGCGTTTAGAAAGCTGTGTTGAGCCCGGCCAGACAGTTCTCCGAGACCACCTCCGGTGTTCCTGCTTAAAAACTAAACTGCTCGCAACTTGCGTGACATGACCTGAAGTGCAGTCCCAAACCAAGGACCTCTACCTGGACACTGCCATACCACGCCATGAAATCTAGGCCAGGACCTAAGCCACCAGAAACCACACATAGATGACGGACCACCAACTAAGAAGAAAGTGTTAGCTTGTTGAAAGCTGTTTCAACAGACCTCTCTTATTGTGTTAGGCTTTTGTGTATAAGGACACAAACCACACATTCTATCTTTGACTTTGAATAATATTCTGTATAAGGTGATAGTCTATGCAAATATTTCGCAAAGCCAAGACCACACATACACCAGTGCCACACGTAAAATCAACCCAGTACTGTACTACGTCTTTTTTATTTCTTTAAGGGACCCCTAAAACTACCGTTTCTATGACCGCACTTGTACCTGTGAAATGTCCGACCATGAACTATTGATTTGAAGTGTGATTCTATTCGAGAGAGTATTATTATTGTGTATTTGACTGTGTTAAAATCTTTGGTATATGTGAATCCTCGAAGGAGGAGAACGGGCGCTATATAAGTAACCAGACGATTATTATTATTATTATTATTATATTCACTGTGATACCCATTTGATTAACTTTGTTCTTACAGTCTAGGGGAATATCACCATTATTGTATGTGTTCATTATATAATCATTACTTGTGTGTATTAGCCAAACTTTGAAGGCCATGTATATTTACATGGTAATAAACTACCCTTGAAATGTTCCACTGTGTTGTACTTGTCCTGCTGCTTGCCTATCTACTTTGTGATAGCTTCATTTTTTGCCCATTTGAGATCGAATCCACTTACATTATTTTGTAACCCTAGTAAACATCCTGGTATAACAAGATATAATTACCATTAGGGGGTGATGAAAAGAACAAAGTGGAACTGCAGATAGGAGGGAAAATGTGCAGAACCAACACATAAAGGGGTATAAGTCTACAGTTATATTATCCAAATTTAATTTACTCCATGGTGAACCTACACTAGTTGTATTTTGGTCTGTATTCAAGAACATTTTGGAAGTTCGTTATCTATGCTCTGTCGAAAAAGACTAAGGAACTCCGAGCTGGTTTATAAAAAATTAAATTTACAATACTCAAGTTCTTAAAGCTTCTAGCTTATTTCCAGATTATTTTGTTCATCTATGCGTTGGGATTCACTATGGTAAAGTTTCAGAATATGACCGTAATGGTGGTATACTGACTTAGAAATAAGCAAGCATTAAAGACACTTTTTATTATCTCCATTCTCCCGTGTGGGAATGCGAGTTTCTTTTTTGCCAGATTCGTCTTTTGGGGGGTCATAGCTTCGACATCCAATATAGCATTTTGTGTGTTACAGTAGAGAGAGAGAGAGAGAGAGAGAGGGGGGGGGGGGGCAGTAAGGGGTGAGGAAGGGAGCTGGAGGAGGAGATGAAGATATCAGGGTTTGACCTAACATGGGTCAATAGGCCTCAAATCCGTAAACCTTATATATTGTTATAATGTAGTTGAGATTTTTAGATATTTCTCAAACATTTACTACTTATAGTGCATTGATTATTATATATTCGGTTACAAATACCTCGTTGCTGAAATATCAAAATATTCCAATCGATTATTTGCTACCCAAATCAAAGAATTATTGGTTTGTATTATTATTATTATTATTATTATTATTATTATTATTATTATTTTTTATTATTTTTATTTTTATTTTTTGTAATTACTAACATAAACACTCCACTAACAGCAAATCTGAAATGCTGGGTGCGAAGGGAATTTAACCCTCCCGAAAATCCCCAGGCCCAGTGGTGTTGCCTGGCGCAGGTTCGAACCCTGGTTAGGGACCTCAGTAGGTTTTACCAAACTGGTGCGGTTTCGAACCCTGGTTAGGGACCTCAGTAGGTTTGACCAGATTGGTGCGATAACCCACTGTTTACCACGGACGTACAATATTATAGCAACCTTAGTTCTCCTTGAAAGAACCAGGTGATAGTCTCGTGGTGATTCACTTGGTGGGTTTCTTAGACTTCGCCACCAATGACTATTTTACGCTATCCCAGACGTCAACTCTGGTAGTTTTGTGGTTGCGGGATTTTGCGGGTACAGGGTATTACACATCATCTTTCTTTTACAAGGCTAGTCCCTAGCCTCTTTTAAGGTCGTAAGGTATCGTAGCCACATCACCTCAGCAATCTCAATATTCTTAGGGTCTGCATGATAGGTGCTCTATCTAGCTACCAGATCACGATCTGTGAATGCCACCATTGAAATGCTGGGTGAGAAGGGAATTTAACCCTCCCGAAAATCCCCAAGCCCAGTGGTGGTGCCTGGCACAAGTTCGAACCCTGGTTAGGGACCTCAGTAGATGTTACCAGACTGGTGCAGTATCGAACCCTGGTTAGGGACCTCAGTAGGTTTTACAAGACTGGCGCGCTAACCCACTGTACTACCATGGGCGTACAATAGGATAGCAACCTTAGTTCTTGAAAGAACCAGGTGATAGTCTCGTGGTGATTCACGTGGTGGGTTTCTTAGACTTGCCACCAACTACTATTTTACGCTATCCCAGACGTCAACTCGAGTAGTTTTGTGGTTGCGGGATTTTGAGGGTACAGGGCATTACAAAACCCTTCTCTGTTTCTTCATAGTACTTCTACTATAATACTGTAGCCAATATCCACAATTTTTCTCCAATGATGAAAGTTGTTTTTGCACTCTTGCAGACTTGTTATTTCGTCTCTTTTCATATCAAAGCAAGTTTTCATCTTTCTCATAGAAAACTATGGCTGTGAATATAAAGTAAACAGACAAACCTACCCTGAAAATAGTATATATAAGATGAGAGGGGGTCTGGTCAACAAATGTATCATCGTGGTTTTATTTATTGTAAAACGATTCATCGTACATCAAGTTGGCTTCATCAGGTTACAGGAAGGCCTACAACTTAAGAAAAACTAAAATTATTACAGGAATTGAACTGCATGATATTGAAGCCATGAATAAAGATATCTTGAATGGGTAAGGTGTATAATGGCTGTAAATTTCCCAAATTTAAGTCAGTACAAGGTCTTGGACCGATCACTCTGATAACAATTCGTTTGATCCCCAATTCATCGAATCGATAGAGCTATTGCGATTGACAGACAGCTTTCATGAACGCCACCCTGACCTCAAGGTTATGTTATACAAATCTCAGTTAATTCTGGTTTATTTTATTTTTTATTACGAGAACAGAAAACATATTATTTTAGCTGTTTATCATTAAGAATTTTAAAGTAAGTAATTTTGATTTAATCACTTAAGTTTCTCTAAGTTGCATGAATTTAAGAATGTGATGAATTTTAAGACTGAAGTTACTTAAGAATGTTACTTTAATATTATGAGTGGAAGTTCGAGACTAAGAGAACTAAAAATATTTATCGAGGGGCTGATTTATGACAGTCTGAGACTAAGAGGACTAAAAAAATATCATTCCATCGTCTGATCAATGATACTTAGAGATAGCCTACTATTGAGCAGCTGTATAGCCAACGGCTAATCAATGTGACTTGTAGATTCCTGTGCGGCTCTTTTGTCAACAGCCGCAAGCACGGCCTGGCACCCCTTCTTGGCCTTCTCCAGCAGTCCCTCCGCCCGGGTGCGATGAGCTGCCCTGGTCCCCAAATCCTCCACATTGTCCAGGTTCACCAGTACGTTGTAGTAGGCTCCCCACGCTCCAGCCTCCAAGCACCGCGCTCCAACCTGGAGATTAATTCTAACAGGTTCAATGGATAGATGGGGTAGGGTGATGCATGGGGATGAACGTATTATTTAAATCTCAACACTGCAACTTAGATGTGAACTCACTTTGCCAGAAATAAAACAAAACCTGATAAAGTGATATGGTGGTACCACCTGTTGGCTTCAGAATCATGAAGCTCCGAAAGATTTTACTTCATTATAAAACATTGTATTATTTCACCCAGTTAACATAATTCCATAAATACTGCTGAAATTAATTTGTCAGCGACAGCCAACTGGAAAGAAAATGTAGTCCAACTGACCTGAACGTCCGACCTGCAGTTAACATTCCCAACGGCCGCTAGTTCCTGTAGGGGTCTCCAGGTGGCATCCAAGGTGGCCAGCAGGGAGAGGGGCACCTGGATGGTTTGCTCTGTGGCCTCCTTTAGAGCTGCTTTCCTTTTAGCCTTCTCTTCGCTGGTTCCCTGCGGTAACTTGGACGCCGCCTGCAACAGAAAGGATTAGTTGACTAATTCACCTATATTAGCATCTGTTTATGTGTATAGGGAAATTTGTTATTGTTATACCAGGTTTTTACTGGGGTTGATTGGTTTTAATAGGTAGGTTCTACTTGACTGGAGGAGCCGAATTCGTTTTAACACATACACAGAAAGTAATAGAGGATATTTATAACAATACGTACATTCATAATATATTTATTTGCACAAGAATATTGCATACGTAATACTAGATAATGGTAAATAACAAAATATAAGACGCACGAGCGAGGCTCCACTAAGTTCACTCATAAGACTGTTGCTTCTACAATATACTTTAGTGCTCCCTTCAATCGAGATGTTTACACTTGCACTCGATATACAGTAGATAGGTTAAATACGGAATGTCTTTAATTGAAGTATTGCACTTGTCCTGTTATAAAGGTAAATAGCTAACTAGCACTTCCTTCAACTGAGGTATTACACTTGTGCTGTTAAACTTTTAATTTGAAACTGTGTGTCTATGGGTCGGAGTACTATGCATAGAGTTGTTCTAGACTAGGTAACTCGGAGGTTTTCTTGTTGATTTTCTTCTTTCACGTATTACTAGTTAGTAATGGTAGTGACTTGCACATATTGATAGACTGGTGGTTGCTTCCTTATGGCTTGGAGGTGTGGTGGGCAGAGGAGGAAAAATGCTTGGTGGTAGTGAATGTAGGGCGAGTTGTTCTTTCGTTATTTCAGTTATCCTGATCTTTCTCATAGTAATGTAATGTCTTGAAGTTTAAATTGAAAGTCAATGCATGAAGTGATAGGCGCTAACAGATTCCATGACACTAGACCCACTAACCTTATAATCATGGGTGAGGGCTGGTGCAGCCAGTAGCCCACCACTTTCTTGCAAGCATATATTTCCAGGTTAGCAAGAGGAAAATAATACAACCAGAGAAGAATTCAATAAATTTGCCTAATGTAAATGACATGGAGCGAAACATTGTCAATATAATGTTCCTCCCCGCATGATATTTATATATATTATGTTATTTACAGTTGCCTGTACTGCTGTTTGCTGACGATACAGTTCTGATGAGCGATAATGAATGGGAGTTGCAGGGTCTGGTAAATATGCTTAGAACAGTGTGTGAAAAACGAAATCTGAAGGTAAATGCGGGGAAGAGTAAGGTTATGGTCTTTGAATGGGATGCAGTCACAGAGTATGAGGTGAGGTTGAATGGTCAGGCTATGGAGAATGTCAGCGCATTTAAGTATTTGGGCAGTGTGTTGAGTAAAGAAGGGAGTTTGGATGAAGATTTTTTTTTTTTTTTTATGTGAGTGAGAGAGATAAAAGGCAGAACTGCCTGTGACGAGTGCCTCCCCCAGAGTTGAAAGAGTGACAGGGCCAAAATTAAGGGAAGTTCGAGCCAAAATTCCTGGACACACAGAGTTTGAAGCAATTTAAGTCATAGGATGAGGGGAAGACTGATTTTGGGAGAGCGTTCCAGAACTCGGCTGTTGAATAGAAGAAAGATTGATAATAAAGTTTCACTCTTGGGTTAGAGAGTTGCACAGTGAGATGACGAGACCTAACCAAGAAAGGCCAAAACCAACCCACAACCTGCTCCCATCAACCAACAACGATTCCTACAACACCTGTCGAATCGCCAACATAAAGACACAGCCACCACAACCCAGACCATCCACGATCCATGACCAAACTCAATACCAGCTTGTCCTGAGCAAGCCGGAGAACGCGCCCTCAACTCTCGCGCCCTCAACTCTCGAGAAAAACCTGACAACCCCATTGCTTGAATACAGTGAGGAGCTTTTTATGCAAATTCCCCATCAACCCCCTCAATACCCCCCCATCAAGTCTTGTAATCATCCTTCAAGCCAAATTAGCCATGCTAGGCAACAAGCCATTTTCCCTTATCAACATTCTTCTTTGTATGCCACCATAACATACCCAAATTCCCCAGCCAGTCCCCAACCCAATAATTCCCTATTCATTCCTCCACAAGTCATGCCTGAGGAGAGCCCCCTTGCCAGTAATTGTAGAATGTCCTCCTCTATTAGAAGTCACTCTAAATAATTTTAATGCAACCTCCCGCTCCTCTATTAACCAAAAAAGCACTCTCCCACATGCCCCTACTACCCCGAGAAATAAGCCCCTTGACGCCGACCCAAAAAGGTTTACTACCTACCCGAACCAAAAAGAAAACAAGCAACACTGGGATCCCTAGGTAGAAAGGGTATCAGGGCAGTTCATCCGCTAGTGAGGGACTTCCAATACGGAATACCAATACCACCGGGAGTAACCTTGAATAACTAACATCTTTAACCACCCTGTTAAAATGGTAAAAAGTGAAACCAACCTTGTGCAGAGAGAAGAAAGAAGAAAGAAGACGAGCTGGGCTCTATGATGAGTGTGTGAAATTCGCCAAGCCCCAATAGACGACCGGGAGGACAACTGCTCCAGTGACAACGTGTTCGCCAGACTTCCTGCCAGTGCTTCTATCTCTTCCTGCCTTTTTTAAGTATTCTCTTATTTCGTAATGGTAATGATGATTTTAACAAGGGTTAACTGGGTATGTGGAGATTAATAATTAACGTAAATATCGAAGTTTGTACATTCTTCCCTGTAACTCTTTATTCGTTGCTCTGATAAGGGAGACCACATAAATATCTATCGTGAGATTAATATATACGGTATATACATCTCTCATACAGTCTCCTATATTCTCCATGGGAAATATACATATATTCGTCTGGGAATAAATACAGTACAACACATTTACACGTCAATTTCCGTGAATACTTACTAAGACCTAGTTTATATGGTAATTCATCATTTGGGTATGTAAATCCTAAATAAGTTATTCACAGTGTTTTGCTCAATCAGTTATTTATTTATGACTACTATTTATTATCATGCTAATTGAATTATTATTCATTTGTGTATTATTTGAGTTGTCTTTATGCTCTGTTTATTCAAGTTACCTTAACTTATTGTTAGTTTTGAATTCAGTCATGCATACATGACTATTATCCAAATCTAACCTCTTTATGAATTTATATTCATAGTTATTACTCTTTGAGTTTTTTTACTTTATTCTCCTGTTCAAGTTATTATAACTTATTTATTAGTGGCCCCTTCATCATTGACGATGCGCCTTAACATTGTTTATGGCCAATCTTTGAACTCAAGCTTGTCTTTTCAAACTTCCCGCCCGGGAGAGATCAAAATACGATTGCCACACATCGTGAGCAAAACGCTCTTAAAAACCACTCACAGGCTCGTCCTATATGATGTGGGTACCACTACTAGAAAAACTAGCAAAAAATAATAAAATAAAAAGATTAAACTTGATCTTAGCATTGCGCTTCTCATGCGTCTGCTGTTTGGGTACGCTTCGCCTCGCTCCTCGAAGCGCTTGTTCCTCCTTATTTCTCCCGGGCCCGCTTGCGTCGGACGTGTGTCCCAGGCGCTCCTGCCCGCCCTTGTTCGTCACCTCCCCTCGGTTATGGTGAGTCTTTGCTCATTTGTACATGTTAAGTGCTGAGGTCAGGTAGCTTATCGACTAGGTGTAGGCTGTGAGTGTTAAATGCGGGCCCTGGAAACTGTTTTTCAGGGTCTAAAGTATGCGTGTTAGGCGGAGTCCTCGTTGTGATAAGGTGAGGCTCCCACGTGCTTGTTTTATTATCCTAGCTCATTATTAGTTCACTGTTTAGTCATGAGGCTTCTTGTAGGGTGAACTGGGGCCTGTTGTTCAGTCCATTTTGGGTGTTCAACAGTATGCCACGTGGGCTAGTGCTCGTGGATTTTCTCACTTCGTTGAGGGGTCCTGCACGGAGCCATGCTGCTCTTCAACCTACTCTTCGTGTTACAACGTGATTGTGTGGTCATCGCTGGATCGCAGGTTTGTGCTACAATGACTTATATCATCGCCATCTGCCCCATCTAGTTGGCCTCATGTAGGTTGCATTTATGTGGCTAGGGTGTGTTATTATTGATTTATTGATTATTATTCATGTATAACCATGCCATGTATGTACACGTTGTTCATTCCATATTGGAGGGTTGGCCCTTCCGGCGGGATTTTTATAGAGTGAGACTTAATAACAACATGCCTCTAGTTGTTTCGCGTTTTTTTTTTCCGCCGGGAAACATCTAGAGTTATGTTAAAATTCAGAACATCCGCGTTTGGTACTGGATTGTAATGAATTTTGTCTGTTTTGTTTACGGCGTCTAGTATGATTTCGGCTGAGCCGGCATGTTACTAAAATTGTGTTCCGAGAGTGTCCGGCTATGCCGCCTCCTTCATCACAACTTCATTTACGCCGCATAACTTAACAGAGAAAAACATTCGTTGCTTGGTACAATCGGACGTTAAACCTGGGGGTCATCGTGGGGAGCCACTGCCGCCGGGATAATAACGGCTGAGCCGAGAAACTAACTCACCCATTCCTATCTTGTAGCTTTCAGTTAAACTGTTTTGCTTTTTTTTTGGGCGATTGGTCCGCCGGGGTTAAGAATTAATATCCATAGTTGCGCTGGCCGCCGGGTTTAGTTCTTGCATCACAAGAAGGGATGAGGTCAGTGTTGGTCACTTAGGTAAGAAGTTATATCATTTAAGTAGCACATGGTAGGCTACTAACTACTCACTTACATTTCTGGGGAATGTACTTAACGTAAGGGGAACTAAGATTGTATAGTGTTATTCAACTCTTCTTTCTCTTTTAACGTGGAGATTTTTATATTGAAATATTAGCTTTTCCAGCCTAGCGTGTCCTTATGAGCATTGATTCTTGGAATTTTCTCACACAACAGGTTCGCATGTGGGACACCTAGGAGGATCTGCAATCTCCCTGGCGGGAGGAAGTTACCATGGATAAGAGTGTTTTCTCTTTTTGTAAGGCTTTGGGGTGTAACAATTTAACGATTATCGGGCACACCCTCTGTGTGAAGTGTGTCCCTTGTTTAGACCGTTCTCGTGGTCGTTGGCTTTCCCAATCATGCACTAAATGTTCAGCCCTCCGCAATGCCTATTTGAACCATGCTGATAGTCAGTACAAGATTATTTTACTTCACATTAGATCTGATTATGTAACGTACTGTAAGACGGTAGGTAGCCCATAAATCATTGCAACTGGATGACCAAATTTTAGATGACTTGCTTAAAGGGGCGTCAGTTACTTTACCCCCTGGGGGTTCCTCTCGTGAAACTTCCTCCCGCCAGCCTAAGCGACCTAGGACCGTTGATCCGCCGGATGTACCATCGTCGTCTAGCCGGCGTGACAGGTCCCGCTCTCCTAGACCAAGACCCAAGTCGCCTTCTCTAGAACAAGCTGCTAAGAGGTCACGGCCTGATTTTGATGCCGCACTATCTGCCGGCGATGACAAGTCAAGAAAGAGCCGGTCTAGGAAGTCCTCCTCATCGTCGAAGAAGGCGGCTCAGCCTCCTCCCAAGCCGGTTCAGTCTTCGTCACACAGGGAGGCACCGAGAGACACATCTAGTCATGTCTCAGGCCAATCTCACCGATTTACTATTCCCCACAACCCGCAGCCAGAACCTAAGTCTTTGCCGGTAATGGGAATGGAAAGGAGCAGCATTGTGTGTTCTAGCCGGCAGGAGTATGAGAGCTCTTCTGACCTGCAAGCCTCTGTTCATTAACCCTTATTGTATGACATTCCGGATTTGAACCTTAGAGACCTTTCTGAGCCCTACATTCTCGATGACTCGCAAACAGGAACACATAATACCGCTGCCCGGGTCGACGAGTCTCGGTTGGAGGCTGTGTCGGCCCCCCCGACCCGGTCACCGGGATCTACACCAACAACAACAACAACACACCGAGGAGCTGGCGTCTGGCCAACGTCCATCTTCTCGGCAATCTGGAACGCAGGAATCAGAGATGTCACAGTCTGCGTCTCAGTCTGACCAAGAAAGTGGGATTTTTGTAGCTAAGGAACAATTACAGGAGTTATTTGACTTTATGAGACAGGTTAAAGGTGAGCGACAGCTATCAGTTCCGGTACCAGTAGCCCCGGTGGTGCGACCTCTAGGGCAAGTACTAGTGCAACCTCAAATTAGTGTAACTTTACCTCCCCCTGCTGTCACTCCTATGGCTTCCACTTCGGGTGCCACGGCTCTGTTGCCGTCCAATTTTAAATTGTTTTCAGATTTGCTTCCTCCCCCACTTGATAAATCCATTCCCAGTAAGAAGGGCCCTATGCCACTTTTATATGGATCGGATACATCTTGGTCAGTTGTTAAGCCTTTACACCCCGGGGTCGCACAACCCACGGTTACAGGTGAGTCTCCTTTACCGGAACATTGGGTTATCGAGGCAAGTGAGGCTAAGAAACTGAGGGCCAAGAACCAGTCTGGGGAGGTGCTTGATGTTGTTGTCAGGGCCATTCCTACATTTTATAATCCTGCTATTTTGTATTCATGCAATCTCCTGCCTTGCCTCCCGCTTCCGCCGGATTTTTTTTTTTCAGACTGGACTAAATCAGACAGGTTTAACGATTTAAAGCTGTTACAGGGTTTGACCCCAGAATTAAATGCAGTACCCTTCAGGGACTCTCATGGGTCTTCTTTAGTTCATCTTCAAGGGGAGGAGTCTGGGCTGTGGGTCACATCCCTCGCCACTGTGAAGCTTCGAGAGTTTCTGCTGTGCTCGACCCCTTTCGACTCGGCACTCAGTTGTTTTGTTGTGCCAGCCAGGGTCGACTATGACGTCTCAGTTGAGTGCGTCAATTGATTCATTTTGTATATTATTTAATGTTCTTAATAATAGATGGCACTGTACTTGCCAATCTTCTGTTTTCTAGTTACCTTTCTGTACGTGTATAAGGGGTTCAGGCTGTGACGGAGGGTGTTGTAATTCATCTTGAATTCATATGAAATCAGTATATACTCAACCAGCGTCTTGGATATATCGGCTCCTGGAGATTTGTGTGGAGGTGTTATCCTGTATTGTGTGCTACTAAATACCGCTAGCTGTGCTGATAACCAGGGAGTAGTGTCTTGTCTGTCATAGCCTGATTCCTATTATTATGTGTCATTAGTTTACATTAGTATATAAGGTTCTTTTCTTTTTTCCTTTATTTTTGTTTGTTTGTTCATAGAGATAAATTATTATTATTAATATTCATATAAATATATTATTTTCCTTTTTAATCTAGTTACTTGCAATTCTTTATATAATATAGACTCCTTTCTTTTATAATTAATTATATACAGTATATATATATTAAAATTATCTTGATTTTTCTTAACCATCATATTATGTGCATTAGTTTGGTACAAAGGGGTTAGTGGTGTGGTCAAGTTTATAAGATCAAAGTGGCTTATGATATAATAACTTACATAAATAAACTGCTATATAAACTATAACTACCATCTCTAAAATAGACTACTGAGTCTTGGCATAAGTCTGTTAAACAGACTATTACTCTCCTCACTGAATTCACTTTTAATCTATTCAGTCTAGTGTGACAATTTGGGAGTTACCATACCCGTAGTGCTTACCAGGCCTAATTAAAACTCCTCATAACTTCCGGGTTGTAACAAATGGGGGCCTGTCTGTGATTTGCTTTTTTGCCATTTTACTTGACTTCCATTGCTGACTTCCGTTACCTTACTGATCATATATATGTAATTTAATTGATATTTCATACCACGTCGTAAAGGAATCTTGACTATTAGATCTCTTGTTTTCTTGCTTATGTTGTTTAAACATTCATTCCTATCTATAATTTGGTTTGTACAACAAGGTAAGATTACAAAAGTAGCTCTCCCTCACAATTACAGGGAACATTGATACATAATACTAGGATGTGTTCAGGCGCTCATCTCATTCCTCATACTCCTTCATACTTGTATCACCTTTGGCAGACGGTACCAAGTATGTCCTAGAGTATCTCGTGATAGATTACAAATCATCACTGGTCATCCCCTGAGTCACCCTTAAATAATTTATTTCAGAGTAGGACTGACCTCATCATATGTCAACCATAGAACAATATAACTATAGGTTAGACCATACACGATTACTATAATTCCTAATCTTAGTAGTATTGATGAGCCATAGTCTCTCATACTTCTTATCCTCTCTCTATAGAATCGTGTGTCCGTGTATCACTGCTGAACAGGTCTCCTTTGATAAAGTAACGGTAGCTTTGTCTTGGGTTTCTTTCTGCCCTCAATTAACGTAGTTTAATAGGGAGTTCACATTAAAATAAAAACTAGATTGATATTTAAATGTCCCTCTACCTGTATCATGATGTACACGTCTATACTAGGCAGATCATAATTCTCCTAGATATCTATAATCTCACCTATGCATGTCAACTCATCTCTTGATTCCCAGCGGAACGAGAGTCATTCCCCACCTGTTATCTCGTGACTATCCCAACCTTGGAACAGATTAAAGGGTAATTTTCTCTTCCGAGTATTCTTTAGTTACGCTTAGACATGACGGAACCTTTTAACTTTAAAAAAAATTGTAATGAGCCTTCCATTAGTCTTCTCAGGGATCGAGTGATTTCGAAAGACCAGTGGAAGTATATGGCCATCACCTTTGACATTCCTTTTGAAAGTTCCCACACCAAAGAACAAATAAAAAACCTTGTCGTAGAAGACTTGGTTAGGAGACAACATTTACCTCCAGAAGCTATAGATGAATTCACACCCATGACTTCTACGCCGACGCAGTTGTCTCCCCAGTCTCACTCTGATGATAGCCAAGCGGATAAAGTTATTCCACCACCTCCAGCACACTATCTTGAAGAGAGACTTGCCATAGAAAAACTCAAACTTCAATATGAATATGAATTTGAACAAATCAAACTTGAGAAGACCCAGGAACTTGAACGAGCCAAACTGGAACTTGAACGAGCCAAACTTGAGAAGGACCAGGAACTTGAACGAGCCAAACTTGAGAAGGACCGGGAACTTGAACGAGCCAAACTTGAGAAGGACCGGGAACTTGAACGAGCCAAACTGGAACTTGAACAAGCCAAACTTCATCAACAAAGTATATCTCGCCAGAAGCTGACGACTCTTAACTTGGCTAAGAACATCCCACTACTACCAACTTTTCACGAGGACGATCCTGATGCTTTTTTCGTCACCTTCGAGAAGACAGCCCAGCATCTTCAGTGGGAGAAGCAGGAATGGCCTTGGTTACTACAACCTAAGTTGGTGGGTAGGGCTTCCACTGTTTTTTTCGAATCTGGAAACCTTTGATGATTACGAGTTTGTTAAGAAGGCCATACTTGATGCCTATGCAGTCATCCCTGATAGTTATCGTAAAAAGTTTCGTAACTATGCTAAACCTGAAAAACACACCTTCTTGGAGTTTGCTAGGGAGAAGATCCGCCTGTGTAAGAAGTGGCTAGACACCTCTGATATCACTACATATGCTAAGCTAGTTAATTGTGTTGTTTTGGAGGAATGGAAGAGGAAGTTACCATTTAGTTTGTTAGTTTACCTAGAGAAGGGAGAGACAGACTTGATCAAAGCAGCACAGCTGGCGGATGCGTATGCACTTATCCACAGGAATCTCCATTGCAAAGATAAATCCAGGACCCTTAATGTAAAATCATCCTCTAACTATAACCCTGTGAATGTGGCTGGTGGACAACAGAGATCTCCTAAGTTCAATAGGAAAATGAATAGCACTACTGATTTCTGTACCTATTGTAAGCAGTCAGGTCATGATATCTTGAATTGTCAACACCCTAAGTGTAAGTCCTCATCTGCATATAAACTTACTCTCACAACATCTAAGACTAATCCTACACACAAAAAAACAGGTACATCTAATGAGAGACCTATCACATGTGTTGCTACTAATTCTCCTAAAGATGTATTCTCTGCATTCAAGGTATCAGGTACTGTCTCTACAGGTAAGGGTTTTCCCCAATATCCAGTTACCATTCTTAGGGATACAGGGTCAGCTCAGAGTATATTGTGCAAGAAAGCTTTACCATCAGTAGAAAACACATTCACTGGGGAAAAAATTAAACTACTATCTCTAGATGCAGGCAAAGGAGCACCTATTGCTAAAGTGGTACTAGACAGTGGATTACTCAAAGGGGAGGTAAAAGTAGCCATTCGAGATAAGATCCCTGTTGCTGGTGTGACTTTTCTTCTGGGGAATGATTTGGCAGGGAACGGTCTGATTCCAGAATTGGTCCTGTCAAACAAACCCATGGAGAGGAGTCCCACTGAGCCACTCGATCAAAAACATCATCATGTCTTCCCCGTATGTGCAGTTACCCGCTCACAAACTGTTACTGCTCCTTGCCCAAACCTAGCCTTGCCATCACCTTGTGATAACTTATTATATCAGAATCTGAGCAAGGATAATCTGATTCAGGCTCAAGAGATAGATCCTACACTAGCTAAAATCAGACATGTAGCAGACACACCCACTGCAGGAAAAAACCCATGTTTTTACTATCATGAAAGTGTGCTTATGAGAAGTTTCCATCCTCCAGATAAGGCTGATGCTGATACCTGGTCCACTGTTCATCAGGTAGTCATTCCCACTTCTATTCGCAGTTCTGTTATGGAATTGGCTCATGACGGTTTAGCGGGACATTTGGGACAACAAAATACATATAAAAAGGTACTGTACTTGCTAATTTTTACTGGCCAGGAGTCAAGAATGACGTTGCCCAGTTTGTTAAGACCTGTCATACATGCCAAATCGCAGGTAAGCCTAATGAAGTCATTCCCCCTGCTCCTCTTAAGCCAATTCCTGTCACTACTGAGCCGTTTGAGCGCATTGTTATAGATTGTGTTGGACCTCTTCCCAGGACTAAGAAAGGTAATCAGTATCTCCTTACTGTCATGGACACTTCTACTAGGTACCCTGAGGCTTACCCTCTGAAGGACATAAAGGCTGGACAAGTGGTAAAACACTTACTGCGCCTCTTTAGTAGGGTGGGTATTCCTAAAGACATTCAAACTGATCAAGGTACAAATTTTACAAGTAAGATGATGTCAGAAGCGGCTCGCTTGGTGTAGTGACTAGCGTCTCGGACTTCCACCCAGAAGGCCCGGGTTCGCGCCCACCCAGCATAAAGATTTTTCACAAGCACTGAGTCGTTACCATCCCTCATGAGCAAAGGGATGGGGTAGTAGTACAGGACCCCAATGGAAATACGCCTAATCGGCCTTATTGAGCTATCCTTAGCTAGCTTAGCATGCACTAGCTTTAAGAACTATTATTATTATTATGAAAGAGTTGAATATTCACCACCATTTTGCCACAGCCTACCATCCACAGTCCCAGGGTTGCCTTGAAAGATTTCACCAGAGCTTTAAGTCACTTATTAACAAATATTGCATTGAAACTGAGAAGGACTGGGATGAAAACATAGACTTTCTCCTGTTTGCCATAAGAGAATGCCCACAAGAATCACTAGGCCACTCACCCTTCGAGCTCTTGTATGGTCGCCAAATTAGGGGCCCTCTTAAAGTACTTAAAGATGTTTGGTTTAAGACTGTTTCTGATCACCCTCTACGCACAGTTTCTGAGTACATCAATTCTTTGAAGCTGAAACTATCTTCTGTGCGTGCTCTAGCTTTGGAAAATCTTGAACGTAGTCAGTCAAAAATGAAGTACATTTATGATTCTAAAACTAAACCTCGTGTATTCTCTACAGGTGACAGGGTTCTGTTGTTTCTACCCATTCCAGGTCAGGCCTTGAAAAGTAAGTACTCTGGTCCTTATATAGTCTCTCAGAAATTGACACCACTCAACTATGTTATTCAAACTCCAGATAGACGGAGAGCTCAACAACTAGTTCACATCAATCAAATCAAACCATATTATGAAAGGTCTTTAGAGGATGATTCACAACAGGTTAAACCCTGTCTTGTAACCAATTCTGAAAATGTACATCCTGGTAGACCTGATATAATTGAGGGTACTGACATTCCATCACCTATAGGAAATCCTAAAAACAGTCAGGTCTTGCGCCATTTAGATGATTACCTCCCTGGCACTACATCATCTCAGAAGGCAGATCTTAAATTGTTACTCCTAAAGTATCCCTCAATTACTTCAGATGTCCCAGGGTTTTATAACTCACAACAGCATGATGTCATTCTAACATCTGATATGGTTAAACCTATTAAGCAACAACCATATAGGCTAAACCCCCAGAAGCAGTTGATCATGAAGAAAGAAATTGACTTTATGTTGGAGAATGACCTGATAGAAGAGAGTTGCTCTCCTTGGGCTTCACCCAGTCTGTTAGTCCCTAAATCTGATGGTAGCAGTAGACTTTGCACAGATTACCGTAAGCTCAATAAGGTCACTGTACCTGATGCTTTCCCTCTGCCTCGTATTGATGATTTAGTTGATAAGGTGGGTAGGGACTAAATTTGTTTCTACTATTGACCTTCAGAAAGGTTATTATCAGATAGGTATGTCAGACAGGGCTCAAATCACTTCAGCATTCACCACCCCTTTTGGTCTCTATCAATATAAAGTAATGCCATTCGGAATGATCAATGCTCCCGCCACTTTCCAACGAATCATGTCCCATACTATTCTTGGTTTAGTTGGCGTAGACTGCTACTTGGATGACATTGTTGTAATTGCAGAAATGTGGCCTGAGCATCTGGTACGGCTGGAGATGCTGCTCTCTCGTCTCTCCCAGGCTGGCCTCACCATCAACCTTGCGAAATCCTGTTTTGGCCGGGCCACGGTCACTTATCTCGGCCATGTGGTGGGCCAAGGCATGGCGCGCCCGAAGTCCGCCAACATCGAGAGCATCTTGGACTATCCCCAGCCTAAGGACCGCAAGTCTCTGATGAGGTTCCTGGGTATGTGTGGCTTTTACCGGAGATTCTGCAGCAACTTTGCCACTATTGCCGCCCCTCTCACCGACCTAACCAGCACGAAGGTGGCGTTTGTGTGGTCCCCCGCGTGTATGGCAGCCTTCCACCACTTGAAGACTCTGCTGTCCACCTACCCAGTGCTCCGTGCCCCTGATCCTGCCAAACCGTATCAACTGCAGGTAGACGCCAGTGGTGAGGGTGTTGGAGCCGTCCTCCTACAGTACCATGAAGATATCCTCCACCCAGTCTCTTATTTCTCCACAAAGTTGAAAAGACATCAGCGAGGGTACTCTACTGTGGAGAAGGAGGCTTTGGCTCTGGTCCTGGCAATTAAGAAATTTGATTGTTACCTTCCTCAGCATTCGCCTCACATTGACGTGTATACGGATCATAACCCTCTTACTTTCATTGACCGTATGAAGAACAACAATCAACGGATTTTAAGATGGGCTCTACAGCTTCAGGAGTACCAGCTGGTTGTGCATCACATACGAGGAGTTGACAATCGGATCGCTGACACACTGTCAAGGGATCTACCACCCTCCTTTCAGTCGGCTTCTTGTGCTTCTTCGCCCTCCTCTCCTTGTTCGGAGGTCTTCCAGGGGGAGGTGTCACATCCCTCGCCACTGTGAAGCTTCGAGAGTTTCTGCTGTGCTCGACCCCTTTTGACTCGGCACTCAGTTGTTTTGTTGTGCCAGCCAGGGTCGACTATGACGTCTCAGTTGAGTGCGTCAATTGATTCATTTTGTATATTATTTAATGTTCTTAATAATAGATGGCGCTGTACTTGCCAATCTTCTGTTTTCTAGTTACCTTTCTGTACGTGTATAAGGGGTTCAGGCTGTGACGGAGGGTGTTGTAATTCATCTTGAATTCATATGAAATCAGTATATACTCAACCAGCGTCTTGGATATATCGGCTCCTGGAGATTTGTGTGGAGGTGTTATCCTGTATTGTGTGCTACTAAATACCGCTAGCTGTGCTGATAACCAGGGAGTAGTGTCTTGTCTGTCATAGCCTGATTCCTATTATTACGTGTGTCATTAGTTTACATTAGTATATAAGGTTCTTTTCTTTTTCCTTTATTTTTGTTTGTTTGTTCATAGAGATAAATTATTATTATTAATATTCATAAATATATTATTTTCCTTTTTAATCTAGTTACTTGCAATTCTTTATATAATATAGACTCCTTTCTTTTATAATTAATTATATACAGTATATATATATTAAAATTATCTTGATTTTTCTTAACCATCATATTATGTGCATTAGTTTGGTACAAAGGGGTTAGTGGTGTGGTCAAGTTTATAAGATCAAAGTGGCTTATGATATAATAACTTACATAAATAAACTGCTATATAAACTATAACTACCATCTCTAAAATAGACTACGGAGTCTTGGCATAAGTCTGTTAAACAGACTATTCCTCTCCTCACTGAATTCACTTCTAATCTATTCAGTCTAGTGTGACAATTTGGGAGTTACCATACCCGTAGTGCTTACCAGGCCTAATTAAAACTCCTCATAACTTCCGGGTTGTAACACATGGGGACAAGAGGCCCAGCTGTTTGCCAGCACCATAACTAACAAAAGCAGTCATCAGCTTCGGTCAGAAGACAATCACTGGTTTTCTATGCCGGTAGGCAAGGCGGACGGGATACCCCAGCACATTTTTTATTTATTGGGTGCCCCGAAACTATCTTTATGCCAGTTACCTGAACCTTTTTGTTCTCCCACATAGGCACAGATCGATAAAGACTTTAAAATGAGGCAGAAAGCCTGGAGACTGGCGTCCCAATACCTACTCAGCCGCCAACTTGGGGCCTCTCTGGCCAGGACGACTGAGTCGGCAACAGACGCCGGGACCCAGAAGGCTCTTTCTCTGACCAGGCGCCTTCTTCTCCAAAACTCCATTCAGTCTCTTGGCGACATCTGGACTGCTCTCTTTGAGGCGGTACGGGTCCGTCAAGACCTGGGGGTGTACTTGGTAAGGAGGCTCCCGGCGGAGATCGGTAGGAGACTTATATTATCCAATGTATTCACCAAAACCCTAGCCTCTGACGATGCCTGGCACACAGTCAATTTCTTACTAGACTCACAACCTGCTACCACTTCTAAGTCTAAGGGTGAGCAGTCAGCTAAATCTAACTTTAAAGCTAAGAGTTCCTTTCGTGGTCAAGCACAGTCATATCAGTCATCAAAGACTTACACAACCCCTGCGAATAACGGGACGCCTCGAGGGCGAGGTCAATCCACGGTCGAGGGCGTTGTGGTTCAGGGGTCAGTCTAGGGGTAAACTCAGTAGTGATGGTAGCAAGGCCTCGCATCCCCCCATTCCAAAATCAGAGTCACAACCCTCCTCTTCAAAAAACTGAGTTACCACAAGGCTCTCTCACTCCCAGTGCCAAGGCAAGGCGAGACGGAAACGAGAGTAGTACTGCCGGACACAACCAGTCATGCGACTGGCAACTTCCGAGATTGTCATCGGGCATGGCCCCGGCGAACATGGGCAAGGACAGTGGTCCGCAAAGGCCTCTCATGGCGGTGGTCCCGGCGACCCCGTTTACGTATCCCCACAAAATTCAATCTTGTTTCATTGGAGGTGGGATCAATCGTCAAAGAGATGGCCCACAAGCAGATCATTATCCCCAGTCCTGTGTCACAGCCCGTGTTCACATCCCGGTTGTTTTTGGTGCCAAAGAGGGACAGTGTTCAGATGAGGCCGGTGATCGACCTATCATATCTCAACACACACATTCACAATAAGTCGTTCAGGATTCTGACTGTGAATCAGATCAGATTGACACTACCGCCGCAGGGCTGGAGGTGCTCCATCGATCTGACAGATGCCTACTGGCATGTCCCAATCAACAAACGTTTTCAAAAGTTTCTAGCTTTGCGCAACGGGGATCAAACGTTTGTCTTTCAGAGAATGCCCTTTGGATTAAATCTAGCACCCCGAGTTTTCACAAAATTAGTCCGACAGGCTTTGCTACCATTACTCGAACTGGGGATCAAAGTGTTATGGTACCTAGACGATTGGCTAGTGGTAGCACAATCCAGAATAATATGCCTTCAACATGTTCAACAGGTATTAGATCATGTCACTGCCTTGGGGTTCAAGGTGAACTTAGCAAAGTCCTCCTTGATCCCCACCAGGAAAATCCAGTGGGTGGGCCTTATCTGAGATACCGAGTTACTCAGAGTCAGAGCGAAGACAACCGTCAGAGATTTCGGAGGAAACTCTTTCGGTTTCTTCATTCTCGGACAACAACGAGGAGGATCTGGGAATCTCTGGTAGGCTCACTCAATTGGATACAGCTGACTGTCCCGTTAGGTCGTCTGAAGGTCAAACAAATTATTTTGGAAGGAAACAGGTGCTTTCCGCTGTTGCCAGCGGAAACACTGTGGAAAATTCCAACTTTAATCCACAACCTACTGGCGGCCTGGGCAAAGCCAGAAGTAATACACTCCTCCTTGACATGGACAGCTCCGCCTCCGACAGTCTGGATAGATACAGAGGCGTCAGGTACCCTGGGATGGGGTTACCAGTCAAACCTAGGTCATCAAGGTCAGGGTCTATGGTCAATATCAAATCATCTTCATATCAATGCCAAGGAGTTGCTAGTCCCCCTATTCTTTTTACAGGAGCACGGCATGAGCCAGGCGGGAAAGTCTCTTGCCTTTAGAATGGACAACTTGACTGCAGTGACATGCATTCAAAAGCAAGGGTCAGCAAGATCTCGAGTGTTACAGGGGTTGTAGGAAAAGATCTTTCGACTGGCTGCAAGGCTAGAAATTTATCTTCATGCAACATATCTGCCCGGCGTGGCGAACGTGTGGGCAGATGCTCTGTCTCGGAGACAGAGCACTCAAGTAGAATGGGCTCTCAAGCAAAACATCTTTCAAGAGATGATTGCCGAACCCTACCATCCACAAGTGAACTTGTTCACGTTAGAGGCAACACACAAGCTGCCTCAGTACCTCACACGTCGGAGTCAGACTTCGGCGGGGGGTCCGGACGCATTTCTGGTAGAGTGGAACAAATGGAGCTCCATTTATCTGTTTCCGCCTCCAGACGCATCCTTAATGTGCAAAGTAGTTCACAAACTACGGGGTTATCGAGGCATGGTCTGAGTTGGTCTCGATGATCGCGCCGTTGTGGCCGGCTCAAGTTTGGTACAATCAACTGAAGACGTGGTGCGAGAACCCGGTGTCGCTCCCGATCTCGTACTTCCACTTAGACACAATTGGAAACCTAAAGACCTCGCTGACTTTTGCCTTATGGACATCCAGAAGGCCAAGTAGCTAGGCCAGTTTGGGGAAGCCGTGACTCACAAATTGATTAATCAGTATGCTAAATCAATTCAAAGACAGTACAATCTCATTGGAAGTCGTTTACTACCTGGATCGTAGAAACTGATCAACAGCAGTCCTCGGTGGCTCTGGTGTTTAATTATTTAAATTACCTTTTTGAAATGCAAAAGTTATCAGTTGTCAGAAGGAATCGCCTCACAGCAATTCGGTCACCTTTTTTCGATTTAACTGGTCTGTCCGTGCCAGAGGCGGAGGAAAAGGGTTTCATGCGGTCTTGCTTCCGGCTTCGCCCTCCTCCTCGCCAACTCACACCCACCTGGTCTCTTGATCTGGCCCTTGAAATGCTTCAATCCCGTAAATATTGCCATAATCCTCCTTTCGAGTTAAGACTTAAAATGGCCATTTTTCTAATGGCATTGGCCACGGGTGACAGGGTGTCTGAGTTGGCGGCGATGAGTTCGGAGTCAACTTGTTTAAGGTTTTCGAGGCGCAACATGAGTGTCCATATTGCCCCTGCTCCTAACTTCATTGCCAAAAAATTAACATTGTAATCATGTATTTACAGAGTTTGAAGTTCCAGCTCTGAAACAGGGCGATAGGCACCATTTACTTTGCCCGGTGCAGTCACTTATGTTATTTATGCGGGACTCCCGGCCATCACAGGCGGGCTCCCTCTGGGTTTCACGAACAGGTAAATGTCTTCAAAAATGCCGGCTAGCCGCGTTACTGGTAGTAGTCATTCGGGAGAGTAATCCGGGCGTGTTGGCTAGAGCGCACGATATCTGGAAGTGGGCGGCATCACTCAGATTCCTCCACAATTACTCTCTCAGTGATATTCAACAGACCCAGTTGTGGTCATCTAATCATACATTTCTAACACGTTACCTGTCCGTGAATCTCATGAAACCTTTTCGTACATGTGTCATTGTGTAGCATTAAGGCAGAAAGTCTAGTTTTAAGCTATTTTGTAAAGAAAAGGGGGGAGTATCCTAGCTAAGGACTCTAACCTGCCTCTTCTGTGATACAAGATATGATGAGAATTAAAGGTCATGTGATAACCCATTCCTTAGACTAAAATAAGTCTAGTCAGGAAAAAAAATTATGTTTACTTTATGTATGGCAATAGAGTTTCCATTATGCTCATTAATCTTTAGGATTAAAAGAGAGAGTACAAATATTTTGTAATACAGTACCTGTGGGCCATAAATATATAGGCCACCATATTATCAGTATTGATAAGAGATTCATTTATTTATGTATCTATAAGCTAAATGTATAGTTTATGTGTTTCACCAACTGCTCTGTGAAACGTAAAGGTGCTAACACCACAGGCTACCTTTAAGGGGAGGTTTTTAGTTTGTTTCCTACTCCTCCAGCAATCTTAAAATTTCACCCCCTTGACCCCCTTTCAAGATAAATTTGTACATTTTTTGGTAGAAAAATTTCCCGGCCGAAGGCCGATTACTCTTAAATTACAGGCTCGCTATCGCTCGCCAGGATAAAATCGACACCTAAATAGCACGAAAGGTCTTAAAATTGACAGAATGGGGCAGAAATCCTTAAAATCACCAAACTAATGGGGCAAACATCTTGAAATCTCAAAAGTAACGGGGCTAGACATGAGGGAGAAAGAGGTCAAGAAAAAAGTCCCTCAAGTGGAAATCTCCCCTTAACGAATGCCGCCTGTAAATCTTTTATATTGTTTATTATTAAACTGATCTTTTTAGTACATGTTTCTTTGGACCTTCGTAATTTATTAGTGGTTATTGATGTTCATGATGAATGTCCCCCTCCAGTCTTGAGATATCAGGTGCATCGTCAATGATGAAGGGGCCACTAATAAATTATAGGTTTGAGTCCTGAAGGGAAGAAGGAAAACCTAACATATTGTAGTGGCCCCGGAATCATTGACGATTTTGGCCCTCCCTTCCATCCCCTTCCCATTCATCTGCTATGTTTTGAGAGTCTTGATATATCAGATAAGGAAGAACAAGCGCTTCGAGGAGCGAGGCGAAGTGTACCCAAACAGCAGACGCATGAGAAGCGCAATGCTAAGATCAAGTTTAATCTTTTTATTTTATTATTTTTTGCTAGTTTTTTCTGGTACCACACCCACATCATAGAGGACGAGTCCGTGAGTGGTTTTTAAGAGTGTTTCACTCACGATGTGTGGCAATCGTATTTTGATCTCTCCCGGGCGGGAAGTTTGAAAAGACAAGCTTGAGTTCAAAGATTGGCCATAAACAATGTTAACGTCAATGATTCCGGGGCCACTACTAAATATTAGATTTTCCTTCTTCCCTTCGGGACTCAAACCTATAATAATTTGTTTCGAAGTCAAGTAGTGTCTTAATTTACATACGTTCAGTACCGTGTGTATGCTAGTCGCAGTAACTATTATTTACCTTGAGTGAAGCCATATTTAGAGCTTTTCGATATTTACCTTCAGGACACTACTTATTGTGATTGAGACTTAACATCTCTGTGTATTATTATTTGTATGTTCATTTATTAGCATACTTATTATTTATATGTTCATTTGATAACATTATTATTATTTGTGTTCCTTTAGTAACATAGTTCGTATTCATATGTTCATTTAGAAACATTAGTATACCCCTTATGTTTCGTCAGTAACCATAACTATATTTATGTGTTATTTATGTGTCCAAGATTCTTCTATATAAGCATTTTAACACAGATTGTACTAAATTTGATTGTAAATACAAAATTATAGAAATTGTTCAAAGTAATCAAAATGTTTTAGATAGAGAAAATTATTGGATTGGAAAATTAATGACCATCTATCCATTTGGACTTAACAATCAAATAAAAAATGTAGGCAACATTTTGTATAAAGATTTATTAAAAAACGATTTTAATAACCCATATTTTAACTTCCCTGTTTTAAACAGAAGACCTGGTAGACACGGTAAAAGAAGACTAAATACATTTAATAAAAAGAAAAACAGGTCTGATATTAAAATTATTGTTAATAATTTATATTCATTATATCGAAATTTCGGAATTAAAAAATTAAAAGACTCATTGAAAGGCCTACAAAAGAAAAGTTTTGCTCCTTTTATAGAAAATATTCTAAATAATAAACATAATTTCACAAATAAATTTAAGAATATAGTCTTTGCTTTTATGGGATATATTAGAGCTAATTCTAAGAAATCCAAAGATAACCGTATTAAAGATAAAGTCATGTCCACTTTAAATTATTCCTCTAAAATTTTAGACAAAATTAATGTTAACAGTCTTATTAATTCAAAGAAAGTTAAGTCCATGTTACCAGATGGTTGTAAAGATTTCAAACCATTAATAGTGTATTCATATGAACGACCTGTTGGGTCTATTATTTGTAATTATAATAAAGTTTTAGGAAATCTTTCAGATAATGATATTTTCAATAATAATAAATGCGTGTGTGAAAGAGTCATGGATATGCCAGCTAGCAGACGTGATGCACTAGCAAAGTTCATTTATAGTCCGATATGTCACATATTAACAGGTGATGTAGAACTAGTTAAACATTTTGCAAACGACAAATTAGCGGAGCTATGTCGTAAAGGGTTTAAATTTAGAATAGGGAGTAATAAAGTAACATGGGACATAATTTTAAAAGATATTGTTTTTTCAGTCAATAAATTAAAAGATAAATTGTTAAAAATTGCGTGCTGCAATGTAAGAGAACTAGAAGCATGGTCTAAATTATTAATTAAGTTAATTAGAAATAAAATTTTCTCGCTTAAAAATGAATTTAATCTTTCAGATTTTATAGACTATAATTATAATAAGCTTAAAGCTGATTTAATAAATTTACATAAACATTTTGTAATCACTACAGTAGATAAAGCCAGCAATAATTATAGCTTCACATGTAAGAAATTTTATCTTGAAAATATGAAAAAAGAATTAGGTATTAAGGGTAACATATTACGTAAAAATATTTGCGGTAATTCTGTTTATGAAATTCAAAATAATCTGAATATTGATAACTTAATCGATGAACATACCAAGAAAAATATAATATTTGATATTAAACTTTCTGATAAGAACAAGTGCATTGCAAAATTATACATGTTACCTAAATTTCATAAAAGACCTTATAAATATCGCTTTATTGCCGGAGCAAAATTTGCTACCACTAAAACTCTATCAGAACAAGTCGTAAATTGCTTAAAATACATTAAAAGTACTCATAAAAGATATTGTAATACCATCATGAAAAGAACTGGCATTAACTATTATTGGAGTGTTGACAATTCGTTAGAAGTTATTGATAAAATAAATACCATGCCGAAAGTTACCTCGGTACATAGCTTCGACTTTTCAACTTTGTATACCAATTTGCCTTTAGATTTAGTATATTCAGAGCTTTGCTTTATTATAGATTTGCACTTTGACAGGTTCGTTAGGAATGGTAATTATTTCATAAATGTTTATACATATTTTAATAATGCATCACTTAGCTCTACTCCCACTAGTTCTGTATATTTTGATAGAACTAAACTTAAAGATGCCCTTAAATTCCTCCTTTTCAATACTTATGTTAGATTCGGGCCGTACATTTTCAAACAAATATTAGGAATTCCTATGGGTGGAAATGCTAGCCCTTTAATTGCAGACTTATTCTTGCTTGCTTTAGAATTTAAATATATAAAAGACTTAGTTGACAGTAGCAAGAAAAATAAAATTCCAGAAAAATTAGCACTTGCTAAACTGTTAAGTAATAATAGTAGATATATTGATGATATTCTTGTTTGCAATTTGTTAAATTTTAATCAAGTTGCTAAACTTATTTACCCTAATTCTATTCCCCTCACACAATGTAACGTAAATTATAAAGTTGAAAATTTTCTTGATATAAATATAGAGATTGTTAATGAACAGTGCATACTTAAAGTATATCACAAAGTTGATGATTTTAATTTTAACGTAATAAACTTTCCTTTCCCTAGTAGTAATATCGATAGTAAAATAACTTATAACTGTTTTTTTTCCCAATTAATAAGATTTTGTAAAATCTGCACTAAAGTAGATGACTTTTGGGCTAGAGCTAGGTTACTATACAGACTCTTAGTGGACAGAGGTTTTGAGGCAAGTAAATTGTTCCATAAATTTAATCTTTTTAGGGTCAATTATTGTGACTGTATTCTAAACTTTGACATCAATAATTTTAATCAAGCATTTTTAACTTGAAGTTTCTTGTATAACCTCTGCTTACTTTTTGTCTGTATTTATTGTTTATCTTTTTCTTTTTCTATTATTATTAATATTAATATTGATGATTTTTTAAATTTATTGTTCTTGTTAAAAGAGTACTCTTTGTTTAAATCTGTTGTTACTTCATATTTTGTAATTATTTGTCTTTATATTATATGTATTCATTGTCGATAGTATCAATTGCTTACTTTTGCGATTTCCTTAGTTTATTTGTGCTATAAATGTAGGTTATTTGTAGGGTAGTTATTGATAGGGGTCACTTGAGGCATGCTATGCTTACAGGTACCTACCCGATAGCACTATCGTTAGTGAGTGCTGTACTGTATTTTATATATTATTTTGTAATAGTATAGATATCCTATCAATATTTGTATTTTGTACTATTTTAATGTCTTGTCATGTTGCAAATTTGATTTTAAATAATATTTTGACATTTAACATATAGTTTCTTTATTCATGCAGAGTTTAGTAAAATTTGCCAGAACGTCCCGGACTTCCCAAACTTGACTACTTCCTTTAACGTGACGATAGTGCGTTGTTATATGTGCGATTAGTTTGCTTGGGAAACAGATTAACTTGCTCATGTAGTAATGTACACCCTATGTGGTGGATTGTGTTCTTTTATTTAATAATTTTCATTTTAGTAAACGTTGTTTCCACATAGCGATTTTGATAATTTAATTTGACTTTATATTGTCCTTGTCCCAATTTTGGTTTGTTTAGTTTGCAAGTTTTACATTTTAATTGATACTTATCTGCTAACATCGTCTGATTATGTACCCTAGCTATTAAGGAATAACACTTGTTAACCTTTACTGTGTATTTTGTGTCCATTGATTATTATTGAGTGTGATTATTAAACCAAGGTTAGTAACTTCCCAGCGGAGAGGAATCCAAGTTTGATTGATTGCTATTTCCTAAGGTGGAAACCTCAATCAGATTATATCACGTTTTTTATAACGTGGCATAACACACAGAGTAGGGGTGGGATTGTGTTGCAAAACGGGTGCTACTTGCTCTACGAAGAGGGGGTGGTATACATTGAGAGAGCTCTGAGGAACACTGATTATTGTAATAGCGGTAGAATAGTGAGAGAGATGCAACATTGCGACGAAGAGAGAGAGACTGAAGAGAATTGGTAAGTGGACGTGAGTTAATGAGATGGAAGGCTTTCTTTTCTACTTTGTCTAGAAGTGGTGTGTGAGAGGATCCTCCCCACACGTGTGAACAATACTCAATACATGGACACACTGTGCCCCTGTACAGAGCAAGAAGCTGCCAAGGGGTAAAGAACCCCCGGAGACAGTTGAGCACACCCAGCTTCTGGGAAGCTCTTTTAGCAAGAGTGCAATATGATCTTTACAAGAGAGATCAAAAGAAAAAGAGACACCGATAATATTAAGAGAAGATGAAGGGTTAATTTGTATGTTGTTATGTAAGTCATAGTTTTCTGGAAGGGGCAATGGGTAGACAGATGGAGAAATTGAGTTTTGGAAGCATTGAAAGTAACAAGGCTTTATCTGCCACAATTAGAGATAATAGAGCGATCAGAAGATAGGTGCTTTATGGCCTCCTTACGTGAGTTTTGGAGTTCCTGCTGTGAATGATGTTGTGGAAGGCTATTGAATAGTGTAATGTAGAATCGTTAGCTTATGAGTGAATGGGGCTGGTTGTGCAGTTGAGAAGGTCGTTAAGTGCGGGAGAGGGTGCAACAGAGGAAGAGGGTTGTAGTAACACTGAAAGCAGTAACAAGAAATAGGGTGGTCAGTATGGAAGTAAAGAAGTCCTTGCATGATAGTGTGGTAATCCCAACATTGACATACGGGAGTGAAGCATGGACGTTGTTGGAGAGACACAAACCAAGAGTGAGAGTGGTGGAAATGAGTTACTTGAGAAATGCGTGCGGAGTTACATGGAGGGATAGACAGACGAATGAGGAAGTACGAGAGCAGTGAGGTGTGGACATAGATGTGCTGGAAAGTGTGAAAAGGAACACCTTGAGATGGTTCGGCCATGTGGAACGTATGGGAAGCGAGAGAATGACCAAGAGAGTGTACAAGAGTGAAGGTGGAAAGATGGAGTTAAGAAGTATTAGTGTGAAAGCGGGGCTGGATTGGGGGAGGGGCGTCAACTGACTGGGGACAGAGGTGCATGGCGGCGATTCGTTCGTGGCCACCCCTTCGGGGATCACGGCGTCCGGCAATAGATAGATACAGTAGATAGATTTTCAATTATATGCTGACTGTCCTGGAGGATGGTCACTGTGCACACTGGAGAACTGCCATCTAATACACACAACTTGACTATGTTGATGTAAATGTATTGACCTCCTCCCCTCCCCCCCCCCCCCCCCCCACAACACAAATGAAATTTTCTCCCTCGTGCTCAACAATCTGATGTTGTGTCAGAGAGAAAGAGATAAGCATACCATTGAAAACCAGCTCATAACAAGTAACAGTAAAATTAACCGATTATTATGAATCCCCCTTGGCTAACCATGAAGGCATTGAAGGCAGCGGTGTCGGCGTCGATGGCAGGGATGAGGGTGGTGGCAGCATTGTGGAGGGTTGGGATGAGTCGTCGCATGGTGGCGTCCAGTCCCTCCCACTGGCGCTTCCCATATGACATTTGGCCCACCATGGCACCCAGTGCTGCACCCTGGGGACACAACAACAAGAAAGTTCAATCTGGGCCTTGGGCATAAAGCGAAGCTAAATAATAATGTTATTTTATAATAACCTAACTTTTGCATTCTAAAAACTAGTATTATATAAATATTCAAATATTTCAATAAATATTAACAATGATGCTAGAGTATAAACATGCTAAACATTGATGACATAAAGCTTAATATAAGCTTGGGTGGAATGGAAGTGTCAACGGGTGGATGGAATACATTCTCCTTCGTCGACCTAATAAAAATCTGGATGGATGGGACTCGTTAGCCTTGTTGGCAACCCGTCTAGGGGAGTAAGCCTTATGCAAATCCTTACTGCCTACCTAAGGGTGAAGCACGTTCGTGAAACGACGCCACTGTTGGAAAAATAGTGCTAAAAAGATACATAGAGGGCCTCAGAGTCGGACAGACCCTAAGTTAAAAGGTCAATCCTGTTAAGTCCTTGAATAAACTGTAATGGGTTGTCCTTCTCATGGGGGACAGGTCTGCTTGGGGGCATTTTGTGTATGACCACCCTCATAAAGGGGAGTAAGGCGTCCGGCAATATATACTGCAGATAAATATATTAATATCAGTATCAGTGATCACTAAGAATCAGCAATAGTGCAAAGCTGAGTTGAGGTTTTGTATTATGTGGACTCCTAAAATATCAGCCAAGCTGTCAGGTAGTTCAATCCAGGTTAAATTATAAATGTTACTGAGCATGCAGAAACTATGCAAGTTATTCTCCTACTGCTTTAATATTTTAAGTAAAAAAACAAAAATCTTATGTCTGGCAACATTTTAGGGTAGTTATAAGTATAATTACGATTGGGAGGGAGGTGAGGTATGGTATCTGAGGTGAGATGTGGTAGCTGAGGTGAGATGTGGAGGTGTGGTAGCGGAGGTGAGGTGTGGTAGCTGAGGTGAGATGTGGTAGCTGAGTTGAGGTGAGGTAACTGCGGTGAGGTGTGGAGGTGTGGTAGCTGAGGTGAGGTGTGGAATCTGAGGTGAGACGTGGTAGCTGAGGTGAGGTGAGGTGTGCTGGTGTGGTACCTGATGTGAGGTGTGGTAGCTGAGGTGAGGTGCGGAGGTGTGGTAGCTGACGTGAGGTGTGGAGGTGTGGTAGCTGACGTGAGGTGTGGAGGTGTGGTAGCTGAGGTGAGGTGTGGTACCTGATGTGAGGTGTGGTAGCTGATGTGAGGTGTAGATGTGGTAGCTGAGCTGAGGTGAGGTGTAGAGGTGTGGTAGCTGAGGTGAGGTGTGGTAGCTGACGTGAGGTGTAGAGGTGTGGTAGCTGAGGTGAGGTGTGGTAGCTGAGGTGAGGTGTGGTATGGTGGCTGACGTGAGGTGTGGTGCCTGATGTGAGGTGTGGTAGCTGACATGAGGTGTATATGTGGTAGCTGACCTGAGGTGAGGTGTGGTATGGTGGCTGACGTGAGGTGTGGTGCCTGATGTGAGGTGTGGTAGCTGACATGAGGTGTATATGTGGTAGCTGACCTGAGGTGAGGTGTAAAGGTGTGGTAGCTGACGTGAGGTTTGGTAGCTGAGGTGAGGTGTAGATGTGTGGTAGCTGAGGTGAGGTGTGGTAGCTGAGGTGAGGTGTGGTAGCTGAGGTGAGGTATGGTGGCTGACGTGAGGTGTGGTGGCTGACGTGAGGTGTGGTAGCTGAGGTGAGGTGTAGAGGTGTGGTGTGGTAGCTGAGGTGAGGCATGGTGGCTGATGTGAGGTGTGGTAGCTGAGGTGAGGTGTGGTAGCTGAGGTGAGGTGTGATAGCTGAGGTGAGGTGTGGTAGCTGAGGTGAGGTATGGAGGTGTGGTAGCTGAGATGAGGTGTGGTGGCTGAGGTGAGGTGTGGTAGCTGAGGTGAGGTGAGGTGTGGTAGCTGAGGTGAGGTGTGGTGGCTGAGGTGAGGTGTGGTAGCTGAGGTGAGGTGTGGTAGCTGAGGTGAGGTGTGGTAGCTGAGGTGAGGTGTGGTGGCTGAGGTGAAGTGTGGTAGCTGAGGTGAGGTTAGGTGTGGTGGCTGAGGTGAGGTGTGGTAGCTGAGGTGAGGTGGGGTGGCTGAGGTGAAGTGTGGTAGCTGAGGTGAGGTGTGGTAGCTGAGGTGAGGTGTGGTAGCTGAGGTGAGGTGTGGTAGCTGATGTGCGGAGTGGATGTGTGGTAGCTGAGGTGAGGTGTGGTAGCTGATGTGAGGTGTGGTGGCTGAGGTGAGGTGTGGAGGTGTGGTAGCTGAGGTGAGGTGTGGTGGCTGAGGTCAGGTGTGGTAGCTGAGGTGAGGTGTGGTGGCTGAGGTGAAGAGTGGTAGCTGAGCTGAGGTGAGGTGTGGTGGCTGGGGTGAGGTGTGGTAGCTGAGGTCAGGTGTGGTAGCTGAGGTGAGGTGTGGTGGCTGAGGTGAGCTGTGGTAGCTGATGTGAGGAGTGGATATGTGGTAGCTGAGGTGAGGTGTGTAGGTGTGGTAGCTGATGTGAGGTGTGAGGTGTGGTAGCTGAGGTGAGGTGTGGTAGCTAAGGTGAGGTGTGGTGGCTGATGTGAGGTGTGGTAGCTGAGGTGAGGTAACTGACTTGAGGTGTGGAGGTGTGGTAGCTGAGGTGAGGTGTGGTGGCTGACGTGAGGTGTGGTAGCTGACGTGAGGTGTGAAGGTGTGGTAGCTGAGGTGAGGTGTGGTAGCCGATGTGAGGTGTGGTGGCTGAGGTGAGGTGTGGAGGTGTGGTAGCTGAGATGAGGTGTGGTAGCTGAGGTGAGGTGTGGTAGCTGAGGTGAGTTGTGGTAGCTGAGGTGAGGTGTGGTGGCTGAGATGAGGTGTGGTAGCTGAGGTGAGGTGTGAAGGTGTGGTAGCTGAGGTGAAGTGTGGAGGTGTGGTGGCTGAGGTGAGGAGGTGTGGTAGCTGAGGTGAGGTGTGGTAGCTGAGGTAAGGTGTGGTAGCTGAGGTGAGATGTGGAGGTGTGGTAGCTGAGGTGTGGAGGTGTGGTAGCTGAGGTGAGGTGTAGTAGCTGAGGTGAGGCGTGGTAGCTTGTGGAGGTGTGATGGCTGAGTTGAAGTGTGGTAGCTGATGTGTGGAGGCGGAGGAGAGGTGTGGTGGCTGAGGTGATGCGTGGTAGCTTGTGGAGGTGTGATGGCTGAGGTGAAGTGTGGTAGCTGAAGTGAAGTGTGGTAGCTGAGGTGTGGTGGCTGAGGTGAGGTGTGGTAGCTGAGGTGTAGAGTGGTGGTTGAGGTGGGTGTGGTAGCTGAGGTGAAGTGTGGTGGCTGAGGTGAGGTGTGGTAGCTGAGGTGAGGTGTGGTGGCTGAGGTGAGGTGTGGTAGCTGAGGTGAGGTGTGGTGGCTGAGGTGAAGTGTGGTGTGGTGGCTGAGGTGAGGTGTGGTAGCTGAGGTGAGGTGTGGTGGCTGAGGTGAGGTGTGGTGGCTGAGGTGAGGTGTGGAAGTGTGGTAGCTGAGGTGAGGTGTGGTGCCTGAGGTGAGGTGTGGTGTGGTAGCTGAGGTGAGGTGTGGTAGCTGAGGTGAAGTGTGGTAGCTGAGGTGAAGTGTGGTAGCTTGTGGAGGTGTGGTGGTTGAGGTGAAGTGTGGTGTGGTGGCTGAGGTGAGGTGTGGAGGTGTGGTAGCTGAGGTGAGGTGTGGTGGCTGAGGTGAGGTGTGGTAGCTGAGGTGAGGTGTGGTGGCTGAGGTGAAGTGTGGTAGCTGAGGTGAGGTGTGGTGGCTGAGGTGAAGTGTGGTGGCTGAGGTGAGGTGTGGTATCTGAGGTGAGGTGTGGTGGGTGAGGTGTGGTAGCTGAGGTGAGGTGTGGTAGCTGAGGTGAAGTGTGGTGGCGAGGTGAGGTGTGGTAGGTGAGGTACAAAGGTACAAAGGAAGTACAAAGGAAATCAAGCAACAACAGATCCAGTGACCCTTCTAGGTTGCTTGTCCTCCAAAACACTGAGGATCAAGTGTCCAAACAGTGGTTTAGAGTGGGTAAGGGAACATTGGAAAGGGAATTACTGCCCTGGAACTAATGTCCGTGGCAGGATTAGGAAGTTAGTAGGGGACAGATGGGTTAGTAACTGAGGGTGGGATAAAATAAAGTTATTCATTTACAAACGCAGTCAGTCGCGGGTTTGATGCGAGATATTTGTCTAGGCGGAGTTTAAATGAATCAACGGTGATGCTGTCTATAACGTTTCGGGGAAGCCCATTCCACAAGTTGACAACTCGATTGAAGAAGAAATTCTTAGATTCGTGCGAGTTAAAAGATTTACCAATAATTTTGCAACCGTTTCCCCGCGTGTAATTAGATTGGTCGATAGTGAAGTACTTACTACAGTTCATATTGTCGATGCCTTTGATGATTTTGAACACTTGAATTAAGTCGCCTCTTAATCTGCGCTGGGTTAAAGGAAATAGATTTAATTCTCTAAGACGCTCTTCGTATGGTTTGTTCTTTAGGCTAGGTATCATTTTGGTAACTCTACGTTGAACTCGTTCTAGCTTGTTTATATCTTTTTGGTAATAAGGGCACCAGGATTGAACGCAGTATTCCAGAAGAGGGCGGACTAAGGAATTGTAAAGGGTTAGGATAACTTCTTTGGATTTATGCTCAAATGACCTGCCTATAAAGCCAATTATTTTGTTTGCCTTCTTAACAACTTCTGAACATTGTTGACTCGGTTTTAGGTTACTCGATATTGTTACTCCCAGATCGGTTTCTCTATTTACATTCTTAAGCTGAGTGCCATTCATCGAATAGTTTGCTTTCTCATTTAGGTATCCGATATGTAGTACTTTACATTTATCCGCATTGAAACTCATTTGCCAAATTTGGGCCCAACATGACAATTTATCTAGATTGTGTTGCATATCGTCAACTTGTTCTTTTGAGAGTACGCTATTTGCAATTTTTGTATCGTCAGCAAATTTTGAGATTGTACAGGTGAGACCCTCATCTATGTCGTTGATGTAAATTAGAAAGAGAATTGGTCCTAGTACCGATCCCTGGGGTACCCCGCTACTTACATTGGTCCATTTTGATGCCTTACCGTTTATGACTACTCTTTGATTTCTGTCGCTGAGCCAATTTTCTATCCATTTCAACACACCGTCTTGTATTCCATGCGCTTTTAGTTTTAGCAGTAAACGTTTGTGGGGAACTTTGTCAAAGGCCTTTTGAAAATCAAGGTATATAATATCTACAGCTTTACTCTCATCGTAGAGGTTGAGGATATCGTGGAAGAAGTCTAAGAGGTTTGTTAAACAGGAACGTTTTTTACGAAAGCCGTGTTGAGTATCTTTAAGTATGTTATTTTCCTCTAAGTGATTTACGAGTCTGTCTCGTATGACCGTTTCTAGCATTTTACATACAACTGAGGTTAAGCTAATTGGACGATAGTTACTGGATAGGGATTTGCTGCCTTTCTTTGAATATCGGTGTTACGTTGGCTAGCTTCCACTGATCGGGCATAGTTCCAGACTGCAAGGATTTATTGAATAGTAATGTCAGTGGTTTAGAGAGCTCATCCTTAGCTTCCTTTAGAACTCTAGGCGAGATTGTATCAGGTCCAGGCGTTTTATTTACCTTGAGTTTATCTAAACAATTCAATACTTCTCTCTCTGTAACGGTGATATTGCTTAAAACATCTGAATTATCAATCTGAATCGGCGATGGTGTAGGGATATCACTGAGGTCTTCTGTTGTAAAAACTGATGCAAAGAAGGTATTGAGGGCATTACTCATTTGTTCTTCGTCTTTGGTGTATTCTCCATTTTCATCGACTAACGGTCCAACAGTTGAAGTAACTACTTTTTTCTTTCTGATATAACTATAGAATTCTTTCGGGTTTGTTTTACTTTGATTCGCAATATGTAACTCTAAGGTCTTTTTACTTTGCTTAATTAACTTTTTGGCTTTGCGTCGTAGCTCTACAAATTTCAGCCGTTCTTCGTCATTTTGTGAGGATTTTAATCTATCATTAGCAAATTTTTTAGCAAGCAGGCAGTTTGAAATATCTTTATTCCACCATTTGAGCTTATTATTATGGCCTGGACGCCGAGTTTTCGATGGTATGCAGTCTTGCACTGCTTTTAGGTAAGTGGCTTCGAATAACTTCCAAGATGTATTTATGTCGTTATTGTGAATTAAAAAGCTCCAGTCAGATTCTTTAAACATAGCTCTAAGTTTATGGAAGTTTGCTTTCTTGAAATTAAGGACTTTTTCGATGCTACTATTTGGTTCGTTACTAGTAAACTTTAAAGTGAAAGTTATCGTATGATGGTCGCTGTTACTGAATTCATCACCAACATTCAAATTCTCTATTAATTCACCGTGTGGTAGCTTGTGGAGGTGTGGTGGCTGAGGTGAAGTGTGGTGTGGTGGCTGAGGTGAGGTGTGGTAGCTGAGGTGAGGTGTGGTAGCTGAGGTGAGGTGTGGAGGTGAGGAGTGGTGGCTGAGGTGAAGTGCGATAGCTGAAGTGAGGTGTGGTAGCTGAGGTGAGTTGTGGTAGCTGAGGTAATAATAATAATAATAATAATATTTATTCAGTTACCAATTTACAGAGTTGGTACCACATAGTTTGTTACAAATATGACATGTACCAGCCTTGCATAATTCCAACTAAGGATAGCCCAATAAGGCCGTTAGGCGTATTTCCATTGAGGTGAGGTGAGGTGTGGTGGCTGAGGTTAGGTGTGAAGGTGTGGTAGCTGAGGTGAGGTGTGGTGGCTGAGGTGAGGTGTGGTAACTGAGGTTAGGTGTGGTAGCTGAGGTGAGGTGTGGTGGCTGAGGTGAGGTGTGGTAGCTGAGGTGAGGTATGGAGGTGAGGTGTGGTGGCTGAGGTGTGGTAGCTGAGGTGAGGTGTGGTGGCAGAGGTGAGGTGTGGTAGCTGGGGGGAGGTGTGGTAGCTGAGGTGAGGTGAGGAGGTGTGGTGGCTAAGGTGAGTGGTGGTAGCTGAGGTGAGGTGTGGTGGCTGAGGTGAGGTGAGGTGTGGTAGCTGAGGTGGGGTGAGGATGTGTGGTGGCTGAAGTGAGGTGTGGTGGCTGAGATGAGGTGTGGTGGCTGAGGTGAGGTGTGGTAGCTGAGGTGAGGTGAGGTGTGGTAGCTGAGGTGAACTGTGGATGTGTGGTAGCTGAGGTGAGGTGTGGTGGCAGAGGTGAGGTGTGGTATCTGAGGTGAGGTGTGGTAGCTGAGGTGAGGTATGGTAGTTGAGGTGAGGTGTGGTAGCTGAGGTGAGGTGTGGTGGCTGAGGTGAGATGTGGAGGTGTGGTAGCTGACGTGTGGTGGCTGAGGTGAGGTGTGGTAGCTGAGGTGAGGTTTGGAGGTGTGGTAGCTGAGGTGAGGTGTGGATGTGTGGTAGCTGACATGAGGTGTGGTAGCTGAGGTGAGGTGTGGTGGCTGAGATGAGGTGTGGTAGCTGAGGTGAGGTGAGGTGTGGAGGTGTGGTACCTGATGTGAGGTGTGGTAGCTGAGGTGAGGTGTGGTAGCTGAGGTGAGGTGTAGTGGCTGAGGTGAGGTGTGGAGGTGTGGTAGCTGAGGTGAAGTGTGGTGGCTGAGGTGAGGTGTGGTAGCTGAGGTAAGGTGTGGTAGCTGAGGTGTGCAGGTGTGGTAGCTGAGGTGAGGCATGGTAGCTTGTGGAGGTGTGATGGCTGAGGTGAAGTGTGGTAGCTGAGGTGAGGTGTGGAGGCTGAGGTGAGGTGTGGTGGCTGAGGTGATGTGTGGTAGCTTGTGGAGGTGTGATGGCTGAGGTGAGGTGTGGTAGCTTGTAGAGGTGTGGTGGCTGAGGTGAAGTGTGGTGTGGTGGCTGAGGTGAGGTGTGGAGGTGTGGTAGCTGAGGTGAGGTGTGGTGGCTGAGGTGAGGTGTGGTAGCTGAGGTGAGGTGAGGTGTGGAGGTGATGTGTGGTAGCTGAGGTGAGGTGTGGTAGCTGACGTGAGGTGTGGAGGTGTGGTAGCTGAGGTGAGGCGTGGTTGCTGTATGGGGTTAACCGTATTTGGTGCGAGGTGGGTCTTTCTGGGAAGCCCTGTTTCAATTCCTTAGTTTGACGATTTTAAGACATTCCACCTCATTAGTTCGGCGATTATAAGTAGCTTTACCCTATTCAAGTGTCGATTTTATTTGAGTTAGCGATAGCGAGCTTGCACCTAGGGGAAACCTGCCTTTGACCAAGACAGTTTTGTACCTAAAAATGTAAATATTTAACTTTAAGGGGTTCGTGGAACATTTTTGTTTGAAAGGGGTCTGGTGTCGTGTTTGTTTTAGTCTTGGTGAATAAACTTAAAACAAATTGTTCGAAAATGGGGAAAACAATGAAAAACCTCAATAATAATTGAACAAAATGTTACAATAATTTCGAAGATGTTGTTTAGGTGGAAGTCTGGAAATGTAAACGGGATCTGCCTGTTTGATCAAATTTCTGTGATCTTTATGTTTGTATTTCCTTGATGGCAATGGTGGGCTGGTTCTGTCAATTCAACCAGAGTTGCGTGGGAATAGTTGTAAAAATTCCTTGTATGGTAATCTGAAATATAGGTTGTACGCCATGGTATGGAATGGAATATTTCCTCCAAGTAGGATTTCTCCATCTCCTTAGTATAAATAGGAAATAGTTAACTATTCCTTATCACGCCGTGGTAGAGTGGGTTAAAGTATGGACTCTCGTCCTGACTGTCTGTGGTTCAAACTCGGTGAGAGTAAAAACATTTATTCATGAAACTCACGTGTATTTGTGTGAATTACTTCATACATAATGATGCGTGTATGAGTGTAGCTGTTTGTTATATATTTGTGTGTGTATGAGCGAATTACCATACAATAAACTCATCTTATTTATTTTAGACATCGGGGATCAGCAAACCCATGCAGCGCTTCCCAGCTAAGTAGGCCAACCTGGTCCGGACTTTACCTGTCAATTTCAGACAGTGTCCGAATTATATTTTTTTTCTATGTGTATGGATGAGACAAAAGGCAATGCTTCCTGTAACAAGTGCCCCCCCCAAAGTTGAAAGTGACAGGGAGCCAAATGCAAGGTACATTAGTCAAAATGTCTGGACACACGGATCTTGAAGCAGTTAAGTCATAGGATGAGGGAAAAACAGATTAAGGGAGAGAGTTCCAGAGTTTACTTGTTGAGTAGAAGAAAGTATGGGAAAATCGGTTCTATCTTGAATTAGTAAGTTGGACAGAATAGGGGTGGGAACGTACTGAAAGGCGGGTGTCACCTACTTTCCGGAAGGGAGGAGGTATGCATTAAGAGAGTTCTGAAAACACTGATTATTATAATAGCGGTAGAAGAGTAAGAGAGATGCAGCAGTGAGAGATTGTAGGGAACTAGTAAGAGGAGGCGAGTTGATAAGATGAAATGCTTTTGATTGTACCCTGTTGAGAAGTGCGGTATGGGTGGAACCTCCCCACACATGCGAACAGTACTCGATACATAGGTGTACTGTGCCACTGTACAGAGCAAAAGCTGTGCGGGGTTAAAGAACCCACAGAGATGGTTGAGGACACATAACTTCTAGGAAGCTGTTTTTAGCAAGAATGGTGATATGGTCTTTCAAAGAAAGATCAGGAGAAAAAGAGGCATCAAGAATAGTGAGAGAAAACGAAGGGTTGATTTGTGTATTGTTGAAGAGTAGCCTAAGGGATAGTTATGTGGAAGATTATGATGGATTGAGAAATAGGGTATTGGAATCATTGAACGTAACAAGATTTTCTCTCCCACAATCAGAAATAGTTGAAAGGTCAGAAGATAGGCGTGCTATGGCCTCATTGCATGAGTATTGAAGAGATTGCATGGTGGGATGTTGTAAAATAAGTAGTTGAGTAGTGTAAGGCAGAGTCATCAGCATATGAGTGGATATGACTAGAGGTACAGTTGAGAAGATCATTAATAAATCTTAGAAATAGAACTGGAGATAGGATAGAGCCCTGAGGAACACCGGATTTGATGGGTTAAAGAAAGTAAGCGATGGCTGTCCACAATCGCAGCTATGGAATGGTCAGAAAGGAAATTAGAGATAAAGGCACAGATAGAGGGAGAGAATCCGAAGGAGGGTAGTTTGGAAATAAGTTATTTGTGCCAGACTCTATCGAGGGCTTTCGATATGTCTAGCGCAATTGAGAGGGTCTCACCGAAGTCCTGGAAGGAAGATGACCAAGAGTTAGTAAGGCATGAAAGGAGATCACCTTAAGGAAACCATACTGGCGATCTGAAAGTATATAATGGGAAGACAAATGCTTAATAAATTTTGAATTAGGAATAGATTAAAAAACTTTAGAAATGCAAGAAATGAGAGCAATTGGACGATAGTTGGAAAGTTGAGAGCAGTCACCCTTCTTTGGAACAGGTTGAATGAGGGCAAATTTCTTGCCATGGCCATCCCTTTTGGGGTGCTTCCTCTGGAAATGGGGCGTCAGAGTGATGATGATGATGATGACTTCCAGCAAGAAGGGAAGATGTTAGAAGAAAGACAGAGACGAAAGAGATTGCCTAGGCAGGGAGTCAGCACGGAAGCACAGTTATTTAGTAGTTTTTTTATTCAGGCAGATACAGGAAAGATACTTACTAAAAGGCAGGGATCTTTACTTTGTGTTTGTAGACCTGGAGAAGGCCTTTGACAGGGTGCCTAGAGATGTTGTGCAGTGGGCTATGAGGAAACTTGGTGTGGAAGAGTGGCTGGTGCATGTGATAATGAAGATGTATGAGGATTTGCGAACTGCGGTGAGGGTGAAAGGTGTACTGAGTGAGGAGTTCACAGTCCGTGTTGGAGTTCATCAGGGTTCAGTGTTAAGCCCCTCCTCTTTATTATGGCCCTGGAGACACTGTTTAGAGATTTTAGATCCGGACTCCCGTGGGAACTGTTTTGTGCAGACGATTTAGTCCTAATAGCTGACAATCTGCAAGATGCTGAGGCCAAATTCAGAAGATGGAGAGAGGGCATGTCGAGCAAGGGTTTAAGAGTCAATATTAACAAAACCAAAGTAATGCATTTAGATTGAGACGAGGCAATGTGGAAAAGAGCGGTGCATACTCATGTGCAGTGTGAGAAAAGGGTGTGGGCGCTAACTCGATTCGGTGTAGCGTCTGTCGATGTTGGGTGCACCATGGGAGTAAGCGCTGTAGTAGAATTATTATGTTCTCTCCACTAACCAACTTCACTCGTAAACTCGATTAATGAAATTAACAAACACATGTGGCAGTCCGGGGATTCGAACCCAGGACGCTCACACCGAAAATCAACACACTTATGCATTGCACCACTAAGAAAGGACCCCTGCTGAAGGATAAGTCAGACATCGAGAAATTTGAGTGTGTAGTGTGCAAGGGTGAGCTTGTGTTAAATGATGATCCTGTGGCTGTGAATTTTGGAAATGAGTCATTTGAGCTGGTGGACAAGTTCTGTTACCTATGAGATACCATCTCTGCCGGTGGTGGGGCCGAGGCTGCCACTGTCGCTAGGATTAGATGTGGCTGGGGGACGTTCAGATATCTGCTGCCAATTCTGACCATGAAAAGAATGCCTCTCCCCCTGAAGGGAAAGGTGTATGCCTCATGTGTTAGAAGTGCAATGACGTATGCTTTTAAAAACATGGGCCGTTAAAGTAGAGGATGTCAACAGAATGGAACGTAATGAGATGAGAATGGTGAGATGGATGTGTGGGGCCAAACTACAGGATAGAATAACAAATGATGAGCTGAGGAGACGCTTAGGTATAAAGAGTATTAGCGAGGAGATGCGTACAAGTAGACTGGGATGGTATGGGCATGTGGAGAGAATGGATTAACAAAATTGGGTGAAAAGATGCAGGTCTGTGATTGTGGAGGGAGTTGCACCAAGGGGTGTACCGAGGAAGACTTGGGATCGGGCTATACGTGCCGATCTCGAATAAAAAATCTTGACAAATGAAGCAGCCTTTAATAGGGTTGCCTGGAACGCCGCCATTAGGACAAGAGACTGAAACTGCACGTATGTGTGGAGAGATCAGTCTTAAAATGTTATGTATGTATGTGTGTACAACAAGATGAACACCATCTGGGCCGTACCCTTTCTTAGTATTAAGCCCAGAGAGGGCAGAAAGTACATCTTTAGAGGAGATTAAGACATTATTCATAAGTAAGTGAGAGGGGGGTGAAGAGGGAGAAATAGCACCGGAATCATCTAAGGATGATTTTTTTGCGAAAGTTTGAGCGAAGGGTTTAGCTTTGTTAGAGGAAGAAGTGAGGGTGGTGTCACCGGAGGCGACAAGAGGAGGGAAAAATGAAGTAAATTTTTTGGAAAGGTTTTTGGCTAGATGGCAGAAAGCTTGGGAAGAGCTAGGATTTGAAAGTAACATTTCTGAACAATGGTGTTAGCGAAGGTATTTACCTCTCTCAGATCATTATATATTACTGGACACTTGATATCCGGTTCACACTGTTACCACTGAGGTAATACAGAAGTCTGTAGTCTGAAAGACTAAAGCATTTCAAACTTTGAAAATGTTCGCACTTGCGGACACTTTTGAGTTTTGGGCTATAAGGAAGTTCAAGCTGTAGACATTTTGTATACTTAGCTGAAATACAAACTAAAATTTGTTTTTAGTGCACACATCATTATAGTAAATTAAAGTTAACAAAAATGTCTGTTAAATATCTACATCTAGGCTACAATTTGATCTTCATTATACCCTAACACTCGCAAGCAGTTAATTAGGCTGAAAGAGCGGGGTTATAATATTATTGCAGACAACACTAGTTACTGACGAGGGCAGCAACGGTGGCAGCAACAGATCCTCCCCCCGGTGCTGGAGTACGGGCCGCCACCCCTCTCACCAGGCCCTCTACGCTGCCCAAACCCAAGGGCCCTGCTCCACCACCGGCTCCCACACAGTACTCAATGATCCGCTCCCTGCACACACACGGAAATGGGAAAAGGTATAGTGAAAGGGCTAAACATAATTATTTCCAGGCCCTCTCTGTTCCTATCCAACTTCCAAAACCACACCTGACACCCACACAGTACTCGACGATACATTCAATAGCTCTGCCCATGACCAATCAGTAACTTGGGTGGGAGGGAAGCACAGGCAAAGTTTGTATACTTCATAATATCACATGTTTCAGGCTACGTGGATTTCGTTTTCGGAAAGACTGTGTTGGCAGAAACGTTAGGGACATAAAAAATTCATTTTGTTCTGCATTTCCCTCCCACCCATTGTATCCATTTGTCTTATGGATCAGCATCTCAATAACTTTACAGCTGTGTAAAGCTGCTTGGCACTGTCAGACTTTATTCTGACTAACGTTGTTATGTTATCCAAATGGTTGAAGTTTGGCAAGAAAGAACTTTCCCTTCACCTTTCTAAAATTCATAAACCATATCCAATAATGAATAACATAAATAGCTAAGGATTGCTACAAATTGAAGTTGTTGTTGTTGTTGTTTTTCCCCAAGCTGCCTGGCCGAACAGCCCCAAGGCCCCGAGCAAGGCCAAGGCCATAACCGAGCACCCCCACAGAACCCTCCCCGCCGACCACAATAAAGCCTGGGTGACTGAAGCCACTCCATGGCGGGGAGCTGAGGAGGGTGCGGAAACGCCGAAACCAAAGGCCCTGTGCCCCTCAGCAATTATGAAGAGAAAGTTGAGGGGCAAAGGAAAGATGTGACGCTTTGGCTTCCAATCTTGGTAGATTAGGAGGTCAATCCACTTGAGATCTAGAAAATATATAAGTAAAAGGAACAGTCAGAGTAAGCTATGGGTATGGCAGAGATCGCTCAGTTCTCACTCTGATAGACCAGCCCATCACCACATGACTAGAACCCAATCCTCTCAGCATCAGCTAGGAAAGGCCCTAGAAAGCCGCCTTTGGCGGGGGGATAGCTCCCCTATTTCAACCCTTTTCGGGGTTGGGCACCCGCCACACAAATTGAAGTTGAAGCTTTTGGTTACCACTAGTTTTTCTTGTTTTAAAAAATAAATCCAGGAAATGAGAAAGGACACACATTTCCTTAAGTGTGTGTGTGTTTATTTTAGCATAAATAATTAATTAAAATGCTACTTCAATAACACCAATAATATAATATAACAACATTAATCATAATATATTAAAAGCAAAATGCAGATTCATATTACTTAGAATTCACACAAACTTCGGAGCCTTCTGCCACAAACTTTGGATTGAAGGGTGAGAGAGCGTTGAGTCCCAGCCTGTTGATGGCGAGATGCACCTTCTGTTCCTCTTCCAGGATAAAGAGGCCCTCCCTGGCGATGTAGTACTCTGCCGCCTGAAGGAGGGCAGCCAGGGGCACCAGACCTACCACCTCAGACCCCGTTACTGCAATCTTCATATCGGCAGCGTCCTTCTTAGCCTGTGTCGGTATTAGATAAAAGTTGTGATATGATACTCTGTTAAAAAAAAATATATAAAATATTAAGGTTACAGTACTGGCAGCATTATTGCCAACTAAAATCTATAGGGAGATAATGAGTACTCATACAGTATTACTGAACTCGTCACCATTAGGATGCAGGTTCAAATCCATATTATAGAGATAAACTTGGGATTCAAACTGTGCCATACGTGTTGTTCCTAATACACTAGTATTGTAAGAGTTATCACTTAAAAGATATATAATCCGCTACGACGGGACTGCGTTAGTAGCGTTACCCAATTTATGCAGCAAATGGTGTATCATGTGATTGAATGCAGTGAATATGTTGGCCTCATTGAACCTCTTAACCTTTCTAAGGTAATAAGGGTGTATTACTGAATTAGCATTTATAAATGTCTACTTGAGTTTTTTTACTGTTCATTATAAAGGTGTGTTATCGATTGAAACTACAACTGTGGCTTAACAATGGTGTTGACAATATTCATTATCTCTAATCATGTGAAGGCAGTTCATCCGATATGCCCTACAATTGATGAGAAGGCAAAAGCCAGGGAAGCACTTCACTGGAATCCTCTCCATACTGACAGTGATGAAGGAAGATCACACCTGTTACTAGTGATAAAGGTTGTAAGGAAAGGCTTCCTGTTATGTAATTACTTGACTTTTGACAGAAACATTTCCAATCTATCTATGGTACAGTTTATAAGGTGAATGAAATTCACATAAAGAAGTATTTGTATCAACACAAATTCAATAAAAAGCTGAGCCATGATGACTTATTTCAATTGAGAATGGACCACTAAAAGATAATTTAAATGTGACAAGGAGACACATGGAAGCAAAAGAGAAAAGTAAAAGAAGACAGCAAGAGAGAAACCAAACTTACAATCTACAAATGTTTAAATCCAGTTGTTACAAACATTTTATGAATGGAGGATGCCTTTAGGCACATGGACCTTTTTGTTTTATCTGTGTTTTTCCTTCCTCCGTTCATTGTCTCTTTAAAAAAAAAAAAAAAAAAAAAAAAATAGGCGCAATACAACAGCTACCTAAGTCCCCTCCTACCCCATGCCCCTCTAACATCAAAGCGGCCAGCACATTAAAGGGCTTCACACCTTGCCCTTAATAAGATCCAATACCTGGCCGCCCTTCTTCCATCCAAGACAACATCCAGTGACAACTCATACTCAATGATGAAAAACACGGTTTTGGACCGTTTAGCTCATTCTGGGGCAAATTCGCTGAGATAGTAGACAGAGAAGTTGGTGTTGTGGGGCAGGTGAGTCGGTGAGGAGGGGAGGGGCAGGGTGGTGTGGGGTTTGGCATTGGTGATGGTCAGGGACTTGAATGTGGTGTGCGGGGGCTCAGAGGAGCCCTCTTGTGCGCTCAGGTTCCCTTCATGGTGTAGGGGAGGTCCTCTTCCTGCTCTGGCCAGTCCGACCCTGAATGGCACCACCTAGACCCTCTTTCCCCTGTTGAATGAGTCGGGGTCCCTGAGTTCCCCTGAGGAGTTCGGGTGAGTCCCGTCCTCCACAAATCCTAAACAAATTACCAATGGGCGACATGCTAATCGGAGCCACTTACACTTGGTGATCTTTGTAACAGATAACCGCTGTGACCATTCCAGCTAAAATCACTGGAAGTCAGGTATGGGTGGCGAGTAGTATTGACTACCATATGCCACTGAGAGGTTCGTGTATTGGCCAGACTGTTCCCCTAACTGCCTCCGCCGAGTTCCAGGATTGTGCTTGCCACAATTAATATAAACTAGACAGAGTACCACAACCATCCCATTCTCTTTCTCTCAGACTAATGCTAACAAATATTGGTTTACTCACGCCTGTTCTACTGCTGTCCGCAATAAGGAGGAAGCATTCAAACGGTACCGATGCCTTAAAACTCAAGACTCATTCTTCCTATGTTTCTGCCCGGAATCAAGCCAAATCTGTTCTTCGACTTGCCAAGCACTTTTTCATCAATAATAAATGCACTGAACTATCCAACTCTAGCTCTTCCCAAGCTTTCTGGCATCTAGCCAAAAACCTCTCCAACAATTTCTCTTCCTCATCTTTCCCACTCTGATGGCACAACCATCACTTCTTCCTCTGACAAAGCTAAACTCTTTGCTCAAACCTTTGCTAGAAACTCCACCTTGGATGATTCCGGTGCTATTCCTCCTCTCCACCCTCCTCTCTCTTACTTATGCCTAATATCCTAATCTCTTCTAAAGATGTACTTTCTACCCTCTCTGGGCTTAATACTAAGAAGGTGTACGGTCCGGACGGTGTTCCTCCTGTTGTACTCAAAAGCTGTGCTTCCGTGCTGACTCCCTGCCTAGGCAAACTCTTTTGTCTCTGTCTATCCTCTAACGTCCTCCCTTCATGCTGGAAGTTTGCTCTCATTCAACCTGTCCGAAAGAAGGGTGACCGCTCTCAACCCTCCAACTATCGTCCAATTGCTCTCATCTCTTGTATTTCCAAAGTTTTTGAAACTATTCTTGCTTCCAAATTTCTTAAGCATTTCTCTTCTCATAATCTGCTCTCAGATCGCCAGTATGGCTTCCTTAAGGGTCGCTCTACTGGTGATCTTCTTTCATATCTTACTAACTCCTGGTCATCCTCCTTTCGGGACTTCGGTGTGACTTTTTCTATTGCACTAGACATATCGAAAGCCTTCGATAGAGTCTGGCACAAATCTTTAATTTCTAAACTACCCTCCTTCGGTTTCTATCCCTCCATCTGTGCCTTCGTCTCTAATTTCTTCCCGGCCGTTCCATAGCTGCGGTTGTGGACGGCCATCGCTCACTTCCTCACCCTATAAACTCCGGTGTTCCTCAGGGCTCTGTCCTGTCTCCTATTATCTTTCTAATTTTTATAAATGATCTTCTCAACTGTACCTCAATTCCCATCCATTCATACGCAGACGACTCAACCTTACACTACTCCATTAGTTTTTCAGAATGCCCAAGCCAGCAATTCCTCAATGACAAACGGAATGAAGCCATAGAACACTTAAATTCTGATCTAAATAGAACACTTAAATTCTGATCTAACTACTACCTCCAATTGGGGCAGAGAAAACCTTGTTACCTTTAATGCTTCCAAAACCTAATTTCTCCATCTATCTACCCGTCAGGATCTCCCTGCGGACTATCCCTTATTCTTCAACATTACAAAAATCAATCCTTCATCTTCTCTCAATATTTTTGGTGTCTCTTTTTCTTCTGCTCTCAGTTGGAAGGACCATATTACCAGTCTTGCTAAGGCAGCCTCCCAGAAGCTGGGTGTGCTCAACCGCCTTAGGGGGTTCTTTACCCCTGCACAGCTTCTTGCTCTGTACAGGGGCATAGTGCGTCCTTATATTGAGTATTGTTCACATGTGTGGGGAGGTTCCTCTCACACCGCTCTCCTAGACAAAATTGAAAGGAAGGCCTTTCGTATCATTAACTCCCGTCCACTCACCAACTCTCTGCAATCTCTCTCTCTCTCTTCGCCGCAATGTTGCATCTCTCGCGCTATTCTATCGCTACTATAATAATCAGTGTTCCTCAGAGCTTTCCCAGTGTATACCACCTCCCTTACGTAGGGCACGTGGTACCCGTCTTACAACACAATCCCACCCCTACTCTGTGCAACTCTCCAACTCAAGAGTGAAATGTTACTCTCAGATTTTCTTCTATTCAACAGCTGAGCTCTGGAACTCTCTCCCAGAATCAATCTTTCCCTCTTCCTATGACTTAAATTGCTTCAAACTCCGTGTGTCAAAGCATTTTGGCTCGAACATCCCTTGATTTTGGCCCTGTCACTCTTTCAACTATGGGGGAGGCACTCGCTATAGGCATTTCTTCCTTTTGGCCTCCCTCACTCACAGAATTTTTGGTATATAGGTCCTAGAGTATATTGCGAGCGTGAAGAACCTACTGTGACAGGAAATTTTACCCAGAAATCGGGTGTTAATCACGTTGACCCACTATACAATAGTTGCTGTTGAACTTGTGGCCAAAATAAATTGTTGTATATGGAATAGATACTGTTCTATCTCAGTACTCTCAACGCATTGGCCTGGAAAGACAAAAAGATGGATTTCCGGTTATTTATAACAGGGGCGGATTTATAGGTATTGGATGGTTTGTGCGTTGGCCATTGTGATCCCGCTTTAAAATCAGCTCAGTGGGAATTTTTCTTTTTCCTCCCAACGCAATAAAGAAGCTCACTTACTGTGTACGCTGCCGGGACTCGTAGGCCAGCCATCCCACCCTGAGGAATTCTACCAGACTGACGCCACCATGCCGCGGAGCCAGGGCTTGTCCAGCCACCAGCCAGACATTGATGAAGAATCCAAGACCAAGAGAAAGTGTTAGTCTAATTTTGGGCTGTGTTTTACAGGCCTCCCTTCTAACTTTAATAGACCTCGCTTTGATGAGTAGACAAAACACATAATACTATCCAAGCGTCCTGTTGATATTTTGTATCGCTCATTTCCTCTCGGGGTAATTCACGTATGTAATATAATTCAGATCTAGACCTTACATACAGCCAGTGATACACGTAAATATAATCATCCAAGTGACCAACGCCTTTCCATCTTTTTCTTTTAGTGACCCCTATCATTGACATTCTCCTCTGGAGCACTGTAGTGAGATTAACGCTCTCACGTTCGTGACAACGCAATTTGAGCCTATTATGGATACTTTAAAGCCTTTATTACCATCCGGGGTATTTAGAAACCTTTAGTTTAGTTTACTTTAACCTCCTGCAGTTGTCTTTTGAGTTAGGCTCTGTGGGCGAGAAAACTAATTTTGGAGAGGTAATGATAAGAGTGAGAGAACTCTATTTCTTATTGCTAATTCTGGCCAAACCTCTGCGTCATGTGAAGGTCATGAGAGGGTAAACCTTGGTGTGTGTGGCGACCGATATTTACTGAAGACTCCATGTCTCGAGAGTAGTCTTAAGGGGACCGTCCCGCCTTGTTTACCCAAAAATCGTAAATTTTAAAAAATTTTGTTTTTTTATACATAGAAGGCTGGGGCTATATATTCCCTCAACCTGTCATGTTAAAAATTGAATGCCGGAAAATCGCTTCTAAGTGCAGTATTTCGAGCTTTATATAAAGGCTTTCTCGCAGGCTGAATATGGGCCTCATATATATTAATAAATTATTTTGTTTTTATAAGGAATCATTAACAAATTAATTTCATGTAATATGTGACTAATATATATGTATAAATGACTAAAATGTAATAGAAATACTTAAAAATACATTTCCTGTAATAGGACTAGAATTATTCTACTGAAATTTTTTTTTTTGAAGTTTGCAAGGCTTTTTTCTCAACACGAAAATGTCAAAAAGTTCCAACTAGGAAATACTCATAATCGAAAAACAACTTGTCATACAGTAAAGATTTCATAATACCATTGGAAAGCCCATAACCAACTATACAGTTAGTCAAGGGGAATTCTTTTAGCCACCACCCATTCCAGCCTGCACAGCACGTCTTCCAATTTGCAAAAACATTGAAAAATGTCCAACCTAAAAATATATTAGGCTAAAAATAAAACTAGAATGAAATATACAAAAAATGCTTGAACTAGATTGTAGAAACACCCTTTTTTGAGTTGATTGAACACAAAAAGAACGACAATACACTAGATTCCTTGAGTACAGTGTGAATTATTGTAGTGTGTAATTTTTGTCTAATTTTGACCCCTAATTTTTGACACTATAAAAAACTATAAAACCAATTTTCAACCTGATGGTAACCAAACATTAGCTCTCACAGTCCTCTAAACGATGCCAAATCTCATTTAAATCAGAGTGAAGTTCACCGACACACCTGGGATAAAAGGCGGATGGTCCCCTTCGTTTTATGCTAATTATTTGTGTAGTAACTGTAACTCTGTGCATTCAAAGTGAATCCTATATAATTTTATCATATATTTTGTTATTAACCCCTGTCGTAACGGGATATTTGTGATTTCTACTACCTTTGTGGCGGGCATATTTCCACCCTCAAACGAGCTTCATTCCGTGCTCTTTTTCCATGTATAAACAAGAGCCAGAGCGTAATAAAATTATGTATCCGTGAAAGGGCGATAATAGAAGCTTTCGAATGACACCTGAATCATCCTTCTACGACCATGGGTTCTCTTGCAATGATGTTGCAACACAAGGGTAAAAACCCTAAAATACAGTAATTTCCTCAAAATGGCCTTTGATCCTCGAGAGGCCAGGGATGTAGAGAGGTGTGGTGAGGCTCGCAGGTTTGCCGTCACTCGACCCAGGCCGAGCGTTCCAGAGCCCGCCTGCAAAGGTCCTCCCAACGCGTGGATTCTCTCAAGAGCAGATAATGTGCTCAAAATCCCCACCCGAATATTGTCGGGACCTGCGGAATAGGCCATGGTTCTCTCACACCGACAAATTGTCGAGACTCCGCGTGTATGAGTGTTACGAGAATTTCACCATTTATGTATGTTGTGATTTTCAAGCCATTCTCAAGCGTGTATTAGCTACATACGACTCAAAACTATATTGACTTTTTTATGTTTATAATTTATTGTTTAAAATGTTACTGTTGTGTTTGTACTTGTCCTGTTGCATGCCTATACCTTATACATTGTGCCTTAGCTTCATTCCTTACCCAGTTTTAAGAAGAGCCCCACAACCCCAGTAAAAGTCCTGGTATTTCAATAATGTTTATAAGTCACTGATTAAATTAATGTCAGCAGATAGTGCTTTCGCACATTGAATCAGGGGGAGGGATACTAAATGTTCTGCTTTAATCGATGCAGAATATAAACTCGCCAGTTAAAGGTGTCAATATTGCCACCTATCCTACAGTCACCCAACAAATTCACTACCACCCCGCTTAATCCATTTTAGTTCCACGGAGACCCTCGGAGGACTATTGTCAGGCATTATGGTGTACTGTACAACTTATCTACATATGATATAATTCAACAGCTTAAAGTTAACATAAGTATTATTACCATGAAAAACATAAACGGGGACAATTCCTGCGAACGAGTGGCATAATATGTTGTTCTCACAGGTTTATATATATTTCATGGTTAGTTTGTGAGTATACCCTTTTGTATTTACTGTAGCTATGTGTTTAAAGTTTGTTTGTTATTGTTGTGTGTTCTTGTTCTTGTTCCCAAGCTGCCTGGCCGAACAGCCCCAAGGCCCCCGAGCAAGGCCATAACACCGAGCCGCCCTCCACAGAACCCTCCCTGCTGACCACAATAAGCCTGGGTGACTGAAGCCACTCCATGGCGGGGAGTGCTGAGGATGGTGCGGAAACGGGCCCCGGTAAACCAAAGCCCCCACCCAAGGCCCCTGTTCCCCTCAGCAATTATGAATAGAAAGTTGAGGGGCACAAGGAAAACTGTGACTGCTTTGGCTTCCAATCTTGGTAGATTGGGGAGGTACAATCCACGGAAGAGACGCCGTCACTTGGAGATCTAGAAAATATATAGTTTAAAAAGGAACAGTCCAGAGGTAAGCTATGGGTATGGCAGAGATCACTCAGTTTTCTCACTCTGATAGACCAGCCCATCACCACATGACTAGAACCCAATCCTCTCGGCATCAGCTAGGAAACGCCCTAGTATGCCGCCTTTGTCGGGGGGGATAGCTCCCCTATTTTCAACCCCTTTCGTGGTTGGGCACCCGCCCATTGTTTGAAGTAGGTAAAGCCATTGATTCTCATTAACACTCTTGCATTAATAGATTACCACTTGAGGGATTAATTTCTGGACTGCTTTCTCCCTCATGTTTAGCTCCATTGCTTTTTAGATTTTACAACATTCGCTTCCTTATTTTGGAGATTTTCAACACTTTCGCCCCATGTTCTGTCAATTTTAAGACCTTTCGTGCCATTTAGGTGTCCATTTTTTTGTTTTCCTGGCGAGCGATAGCGAGCCGGTAATTTAAGAGGAACCGGACTTCAGTCTTGGTATATTTTTAATCCTGAAAAAATGTACACATTTATCTTGATATGGGGTTTATGTAGTGTAATTTTAAGCTTGATGCAGATCTAGGGGAACAAACACAAAACCTTCCATTAATCTTTGACGGTGGTGTACTACGTCCAGCTCTGCACAGCACCTTTCCCAGTTCCATGTCTTGGCCACTGTTTAGTGACACCGCTGTACTGTAACTCTTGTTTTTATATTCTATCGTGATCACCTGCAGAGATCGAGTCAGTGGCCAACTTACTCAATGTTTGTGTATGGTTGGGCTCGTTTACTAATAATGTGGGACTAATAATTTTACAGAACACTCATACAAATAACTTAGACTTCTTTCTGTTTTTCTTTAAGCATTAGCCCATAAGATTGAATCAATTATAGGTTTGATTCCCGGAGGGAAGTAAAGAAACCCTAATATTTAGTAGGGCCCCGTAATCCTTGACGATATGCCTATTAGTATAATAGTATCCCATCCAACCCCGCTGTCGCTAGTTTTGAATCTACCGACCGCACTGGAGAATGAGTCACGACACTTCATAAGGGTAACGCGTATTCTCGCGTATGGAATCGGTCTTATGATCGGGTACTCACTACGAAAGAACTTCGTAAAAAATAAAAATGAAAAAATTAACTTAA